>CM077089.1:38146491-38752234 GCA_039513925.1 Platanthera zijinensis | reverse complement strand
AATAAGTCTTTGGTGTTTGGATATTTGCATCAAGAACAGATATCTTCATTGGTATGAAGGGGCCTTCCTGTACTGTGATGTAAATCCTTGGGTCAGATGCTTCCATAAACAATCTGACTCTTTCTTTCCAGATCCCAAAGATTTCCTTCTTGCATATGGGTAATTTCATTGACCCTAGCTCCTTATGATTCTCTCCAGAACCCATCTTCTTGATTCTTGAATCTGCCTATCAGATCTACCTCAGACTGTTAAGTCCTTTTTGAGGAACCTCCCTCTGATACCACTTGATAGTTTAACTTTCAAGGCAGCCTAAACACCTAGAGGGGGGGGGGGTGAATAGGTTCTGCTTCTCTTTCTAAAACTTCTAGACAGAATTCAATTTATTAACTAATATAAAAACACAGCAATCACAGAAAACAAAACATCACAGATTGCACTATGTTTTATAGTGGTTCCCCAAGGTCTGGGTACATCCACTTTCCCCCTTCACCTATCTAGCTGTATGCTAGATTCGGCCAAACTTCCACTTATCTCAGATCAATAGATCTTACAACTCAGAACCCAACTGGTTCCTACAACTCAGGCACAACTGCCCTACCTCAGCCTTGCCCCAAGGCCTATAACTCAGAGAATATCCTTCTCCTACACTCAGGCAATCAGCCCTACCACTCAGAGTTCAACACTCCTACACTCAGCCTTTATAACATAGGCTTACAACTCAGATCTGTATCAACAGATCCTACAGAAATATAGAAAAGATTGTTTAAATTGTCTTGCCAAGTTGAGAGAGAAAAGGCAATGACAATTCTTAATCAGCTGATGCAATCAACTATTTCTTAGCCTTCTTCAAAGCTTCTTGAAAATGTACTTAGCTGAGTTGATTCCAAACAGCTTCTTGAGAATCCACTGGTGGATTCTTTCTTCTTCTTCAAATTCTGACTTGATCTCTCTCTATCCAGAACTTTGAATGATTCTTCTGAATTCTGATTAGAACTCTTCTTAGATCTACCCTTAGATAGTCTTCTTAGATCTCCCGGAGAAGATCTTCTTAAGTGCCTAGCACTTTCTTGAAATGAGTAGAATGTAATCCTTCTCCACTTTCTGATCCAATGTATTTCAAAGGGTCAGTTCTATATGTTGTTCATTCTTTTTTTCTCCTTCTGAATCTGTCTATTTATAGACATTCTTCATGGTAACCGGCTGATCCGGTTTCTAACCGTTTTCTGACAAGTCTGACAACTTCAGTTAACTGGTGATAACCCACAGCTGTCAAGTCTTCAAACAAGTCCTGTGCCTTAGTGTTGAAACAGTCTGTCAGAAAGTGTCGAGACCATCTGTCTATTTGTGTCGACACAATTGACTTTGGTGTTGACACTGCCTTCAGTGATGTCGACTAAATTGCCTTTGTGTCGACACATCTTCTTCTGAAAATAACTTGGTCTTTGACTCTGCAGTGTGTCGACACAAGTCCTGTGTGTCGACACAGTTGTTGTAGAATCATAACTTTAGTAAGTTTGACTTAGCCTTCAGGTGTCGACACATTCATTTTTTAGCTTTGCTATAATGTGTCGACTTACTCACTATGTGTCGACACATTCTGCTGGTGACGACAAACTTGTGGTCGACTATTTTCTTCTGTGTCGACATATTCAGATGATGTCGACAAACTTGAGATCGACTATACTCTTCAGTGTCGACGCATTCTCCCAATGTTGAGGTCGACGTTTTTCTTCTGTGTCGACACAATTTCCCAGTGTTGTGTCGACTTACTTCTTCTGTGTCGACACAATTTCCCAGTGTTGTGTCGACTTACTTCTTCTGTGTCGACACTTTTTTTTCAGTGTTGTTGTAGACTATGTTATGTGTCGACACTTTTTCCCAGAGTAGTGTCGACTTACACCTTCTGTGTCGACACACTTTCCCAGTGTTGTGTCGACAACTTTCTTCTATGTGACGACACATGTTCCTTTGTGTCGACACTTGGACTTAGAATTTTTTCTGTAAACTTTAACAATTCTTTACCTGCACATGTCAACTCAAAACAACATCAAATACAACATGATGTATATCATTGAGCTAGGTTGGGTTTCTTCAAATCAGGTACACATTTTCCAATGTACCCAACAATACACCTACTACATATTGACTTGTTCGGTCCACTACAAGTTAGAAGTTTAGGAGGTAAGGATTATACGTTGGTAATTGTTGATGACTACTCACGGTTTGTGTGGGTGTTATTTTTGAAACACAAGACAAATACCTTTGATATCTTTACAAACTTTGTTAGGCAAATCCAGAATGAATATAACAACTCCATAGTCAAAATCAGAAGTGATAATGGAACTGAATTCAAATCTAGGGCCATGACAGAATTTTGTGAAAGCCTATGTATCTTTCATAAGTTTTCCTCTCCCCGTACTCCACAGCAAAGTGGAGTAGATGAGAGAAGGAAAAGAACACTTGTCACAACCCGTATTTTCTCAAAATTTAAGAAGCATCAGAGTATGAGAAAACACGCATCGTGATGCCACGTCGAGAAGGGGATAACTATCGACGCTCAGGCGAACACCATCTAACTAGACTATGAAAATTCATAAGTTTAATGATTAGAAAATCAGTTATATTTTAAAGGCCGTATCCCTCGGCTCAGTGTATCATCTAGTCCATAGTTTAAAAACTATACTTATACGCTGCGGAAAATACTTTATTCAGGTTTGACATCCTAAAAGAGTGCATAAGTGTCCCCAGAGGACAACTTATACTTTGCAGGACCCTACATTTAATTTATACTATATATAGGAAAACGATCTTTTTACGTTATTTGAAAATAGTGGTTAAGTTTAATAAAACATGCTGATCATGAGATATACCTATAATAGTGTTTTTAGGTTTAAAAGTAACTTGCAACCTAGCATAAATCATCCCTAGAGCAAGTAGACTATCTCTAGAAAAGGTAGCAGCAAAAAGATAACATATCTAGTATCAAGGTAAAACTACCAGTGGACGCCAACAAACTGACACGAACCCACTGGCAAGTATGTATATCTGTAAGAAAGAAGCACAAAACTACCTCACAAGACCAAGGAACTGATCTCCGTAGTACGAGAGACCACCAGCAACAGCACAACTAGCCGCCTAATCGGCTACTAACCAGAACTTGAGGAATTCAAAGAATAAAAGAATACCTTAGCAAGAAAAAACAAATAAGCTATACGGAAATGTTAAGCTAAAAGATAGGCAAGAAGAGTAAGTAAACCGTAACAAGCACCACTGTCTAAGGCAAGACAGAAAGGAAAAAAAACACTAAGTGCGAGGGAACAGCAACAACCCTGACAAAAAGTCCTGCAGAGTTTACAAGGATACCATGAGCCCAAAACGTTGCACTCTACAAAGGAAGAGACGTCTAACACCCTAAATTGTGAGAGATGGCAGTAGCAAAACAACGCGGATCCGGGTTGGAGGCAAACTCAGTCCACCAACCACCATTTATAAGAAACAAAGCTCAAGGGTCTACATGTGCAAGCACTAGGGACTTCCCACCCCCTTTCCCAGCCCGTACCTGGAGCAAGATAAAAGAAAAGGGTGGCCACGGCTAAATTACACAACACCACCACCATTAAGAGCTTCAAACCACCACTAATAACCAAGACCCACGATTCGGCCTTTGGAAAAATATAGCCGACAGGGAGTCTCAAAATCAAGGAATTCACTCGGGAGAGAAAATCAAGGTAAGGGAAAAGCATTGAGATGACTCAACACGGCATGGCGTTTAGTAAGCCCACACACTCAATGCCTAAACAGGCGGTGGCGTTAAGTGAGTTAACCTCACTCAATGCCAAAACAGCTATGGCGTTGAGTGAGGTTCACTCACTCAATGCCTTCTACAACACTGGCTGTGGCATTGAGTGAGATAACCTCACTCAACACCAAAACAGCTACGGCATTGAGTGAGGTTCACTCACTAAATGCCCTCTGCTACACTGGCTGTAGCGTTGAGTGAGCTAACCTCACTCAACGCCAAAATAGCTACGGCATTGAGTGAGGTTCACTCACTCAACGCCCTCTACTACACTTGTTGTGGCGTTGAGTGAGCTAACCTCACTCAACGCCAAAATAGCTACGGCGTTGAGTGAGGTTCAGTCACTCAACGCCCTTTGCTACACTGGCTGTGGCAATGAGTGAGCTAACCTTACTCAACGGCAAAACAGCTACGGCGTTGAGTGAGGTTCACTCACTCAACGCCTTAGCACTTAGTCGCGAAAACTAATTGTGGCGTTGAGTAAGTCCACCTCTCTCAACGCCAAAACAGTTTTGGCGTTGAGTGAGGTCTACTCACTCAACGCCAAAATACTTAACCACAAGAAAGGGCTGCGACGTTGAGTAAGCCCGCCTCACTCAACGCCTAAATCGCCATGGCGTTGAGTGAGGCCCACTCTCTCTACACCATCCGCCATAACCGTGCGGATTGGCTGCGGCGTTTAGTGAGACCGCCTCACTCAACGTCGAGAAGGCCATGGTATTGAGTGAGGCCGACTCACTCAATGCCACCATACTTAACAGTAAAAGAATAGACCAAAAAGGATACGGTGTTGAGTGTGTGCCCCACACTCAACGCTAAGCCCAAGCAGACCCGGCATTGAGTGTGTTCACCACACTCAACGCCAAATCCAAGCAGATCCGGCGTTGAGTGTGTGCACCACACTCAATGCCAAATCCAAGCAGACCCGGCGTTGAGTGTGTGCACCACACTCAACGCCAAATCCAAGCAGACCCGGCGTTGAGTGTGTGCACCACACTCGATGCCGAGCCCTGAAATAGTCTAACCATCTAGACTAAGGAAAAGAAAGGCTTCTGCTACAGCCACTACTAAGGCAAGCACAATTTCATCCAAACTAGCGCCTAGGCAAGACAGATTTTTGCATAAATTTAAACTATAGCTTTTCTCCTCTACCCGACTACAACTACTGCATAGTAAAAATCGACCCAATCCTCAACCCTTACTCAACACGAGAACAAGGCCTTCTCTACTAATAGTTGGAGGAGAATAAAAAAAAGAAAAGAAAGGGAGGCTGCTAAGAGTACCACTAAACAGGAAACTCATATCATGTATGCTGAACACAAACCAAAGCCGAGAAAATGAACAATGGTTTCTATCCTTGGGCTAACAGGGCTACAAGGAGATAGACAACAAAAAGAAAAGAACTACACGGCAAGGGCAAGAATACCACTTGCCTCAAATTTCAAGTGAAGCTTGGTCGGCCTCCCTTACACTCACTCTACACCAGCAGCAGCAACACCTAAACTAGAAATCTAGAGCTTTAATAGCGGAAACGGTTAAACAAAGAAATTTCCAGACCCCTAGAAACACCACGAAAACTGAATTTCATATCGTAGGATTGAAGGTCTAGGCAAGAGCAATCCAAATCCGCTTTCGGAATCGAATTCCGTCCACAAACACTCTCGGAATCGGCCTCAGAAGGTAGCGGTTCCGGCGGTTTATCTATTTTCCGCGAACAGGCGCTGGTTCGGTTTCGTGAAGATGAACAGGAGCGGTTTTTCTTTTCTAAAGTCTAAACTATCCTATATATAGAACCCTATTAATCTTAATTAGCTAATCAATTAATTAAGGTATAATATGACAAGGTAAAAACCGCCAAGCACCCGCACCCTTCCAAAATAATAATTAATATAATATTTATTAAATAGTATTATTTTTTTATAAAATAGAAAACGACGTGAAAACCGAACATCCTCGGAATTCGACAAAATTCGCACCGTAGCTAAATACCAGTGCAATGAACGCAATGGCGAAGTCGAAATTAACTTTCGACGAACAGAACTCGAGTTATACCCACCCGAAGACAAAACACAAGCATCCCCGAGAGGCCTCACCGGGTCACCCAAAACGACCCGGTTTGCTAGGGAGATCTTGCCAATAGACTGCAAAATAGGCCACTCAGTTCTAAGGAGTTAAGACCACACTCCACAGATGGCACAAGCAAAGAGAAAGCGTCGACGTAACGCCAAACGAGAATTAAATAATCGCAAAAAAATCGGGGGCGTTACAGTCACTCCCCGTAAAAGAAAGTTTCGTCCCGAAACTTTACACACGACCCTTCTGCTATAGAAGGAAAAGTAACAAGCCAAATATTACAAGAAGAAAACATACCAATCCAATCAGAGGAACAGTTGCGGGTGAGCCTCCCTCATAGCTGACTCTAACTCCCAAGTATTTCTTTCCAAACCCTGATTATTCCATAGAACTTTGACCATTGGGATGGACTTCCTCCGCAGCACTCGATCTTGAGTATCCAAAATGTGGACCGACACTTCAACAAAAGAGAGATTAGGCTCCAACTGGGGCAAAACATCCAAGATTTCCCACTGTTATGCACATACTTCCGCAATTGGCTTACATGAAATATGTTATGAATACTTGGGAAGTTTGCTGTCAAATCCAACCTATATGCTGACACGCCAATCCGTTCAACAATCTTAAATGGGCCCACATACCTCGGGTCCAATTTTGGATTCTTACCGAACCTCTTAACACCAATCATCGGGGAAACCATAAGAAACAAAAGGTCCCCTACAGAAAACTACAAGTCAGACCTACGCTGATTGACGTTCTTCTCATATCTCTCCTGAGCTATACAAAGCTTTTCTCGAATAAGCTTCACTGCGACATCCATATCCTCGAGCGCATCTGGACCCAACAAGGGACTCTCACATACCTCAGCCCAAAATAGCGGATTTCTGCAGCGCCTCCCAAACAAAGCTTCAAACGGAGCAATTTTCAAGCTCTCTTGATAACTGTTATTGTATGCAAACACCATAAGTCGCAACCGCTCATCCCACGCTCCACCGTGGTCTAGAATGTAGCATCTGATCATATCCTTAACTATCTGGTTCACCCGCTCTGTCTGACCATTGGTCTATGGGTGGTAAGCAGTAGTATACCTCAGATCTGTACCCAAACCCTCCTACAGACTCTGCCAAAAGTGAGAAGTAAACTGGGACTCTCGATCAGAAATGATGCTAACAGGCACACCGTGCAGTCTGATGACCTCATTCAAGTAAAGCTCTGCTATCTTCTTTATCGGATAATCAATCTTATACGGCACGAAGTGAGCACACTTCGTCAGTCTATCCACTATAACCCAAACAGAATAAAATCCCCTTGGAGATTTCGGTAAGCCCGTAATGAAGTCCATAGAAATACATTCCCACTTCCAAGTTGGGATCTCTAACGGAGTCATCTTTCCACCAGGCCTTCCGTGATCGGCCTTCACACACTTGCAAGTGTAACACTCAGCAACAAATCGGGCTATATCACTTTTAATCCCATACCACCAGGCAATTTGCTTCAAATCACGATACATCTTTGTAGATCCCGGATTGTAGGCAACACTTGATCCATGAGCCTCTCTACATATCATAACCCTGATGTCTCCAACAGTGGGGATGCAAAATCTACTGCGGTACTTCAAAGTACCCGCATCATCAATAGAAAAATCTAGTAACTCCCCTCTCTCAGTCCTAAGGTATAAGTGCAGAAGGTCCGGATCATCCTTCTGGTGCAACCTAGTAAGAGAAATCCAAGACGGCTCTGCCACTGCTAAACTGCTCTACATGTCACAGCATCCCAATGAGATATCCATCAGGAGGAACTCTTCCACTAAACGATCTGCGGGGAGATTAAAGATCTTTCCCGTCTTCCGGCTCATGGCGTCGGCCACCACATTGGCCTTGCCTGGATGATACTAGATCTCCACATCAAAATGGGCCACATACTCTAGCCAGCACCGCTGGCGCAGATTCAACTCCTTCTGCATGAACACATACTTCAGTCTCTTATGATCAGTGAAGATCTTGCACTGAGTCCCATAAAGTAGATGCCTCCACAGCTTCAACGCATAAATCACCGCTGCAAACTCAAGGTCATGCTTAGGGTAATTTCTCTCATGAGTCATTAATTGCCTTGACACATAAGCAATCACTTTTCCAGCCTGCATCAACACACAACCCAAAGCAACATGCGAAGCATCCACGTACACATCATACTTCACACCCTTAGTAGGTAGGGTAAGAACGGCAGTAGTGCACAATCTATTCTTTACCTCCAGCAAGGCTTCTTCGCACTTCTCGCTCCAAACAAAGGCTGCGTTCTTCTGATTCACCCTGGTCAAAGGTGCAGCCATGGTAGAGAAACCCTCCATGAACCTCCTGTAGTAGCCACCCAACCCTAGGAAACTCCTGATCTCTTTGGGCATGCCCTACCTGCTCCAATCCATCACTGCTGCGATCTTTTCCGGGTCGACCGGGATCCCATCCTTGTTCACCACGTGGCACAAAAATGAGACCTGAGGCAACCAAAATTCGCACTTACTCAGCATGATGAATAACTTGTGATCCCTCAACTCCGATAGAACCAAGCGCAGATGCTGCTCATGCTCCTCAGCGCTGCGAGAATAGACCAACACATCATCGATAAAAACCACAATGAACTTGTCTAGAAAATCCTTGAACAACCGGTTCATTATATCCATGAAAGTTGATGGTGCGTTGGTCAGACCAAACGACATCACCAAGAACTCAAAATGTCCATGCCTCGATTTAAACGAAGTCCATGGAATATCTGCCTCACGGATCCTGAGGTGATGATAGCTAGAATGAAGATCGATCTTGGAGAACACCGTGCTACCGCGCAACTGATCAAATAAGTCATCGATCCTCGGTAGAGAGTACCTGTTCTTAATAGTGACTTTGTTCAACTCCCTATAGTCGATGCAAAGCTGCATAAACCCATCCTTCTTTACAAACAAAACAGGATCACCCCAAGGCGATGAACTCTTCCTGATAAATCTTTTTGCCAATAACTCATCCAACTGGACTCGCAACTCTTCTAACTCATGAGGGGCCATCCGGTATGGCGCTTTAGCAATAGGACGTGTACCCAGTTCCGAATCAATCACAAATTCAACATCCCGGTCGGGAGGAAGACCAGGAAGGTCTTAAGGAAAAACATCAGTGAAACCACGAACAACAGGAATCTCCTCCAAACGCGGTACACTAACAGTAGTCCCAACCACCGAGACTAAACAAGCAAAACAATCAGAAAGAAACAACTTCTGAGCACATACCGCAGAAAAGACAGGAGAATCTTGGCACGGATCAGCATACACGCTTCCGGGCTGACCATTGTCCTTGATGAAGTCCATGTGCTTCCCTTTGCACTGAATAACCGCATCATACTTAAACAGCAAGTCCATGCCTAGAATAACATCGAAGTCCTCCAAATCAATCATCTTCAAGTCTGCCTTCGCAAGAAAGTCTCCCAACAAAACAGGGCAATCTAGAATGCCCAAATCTGATAACACAGATTCACTAGAAGGGAACTTGACACAGAATGTATCACGAACTTGATCTAGAGTCAACCGATGTCGCTCCACAAAGGCTCTAGCCACAAATGAGTGGGTTGTGCCGGAGTCAAACAGAACACGTGCCCAGTGTTTCTTCACCTTAAATTTCCCTATAGGAGTATATACAACTAAGGAACTACCAAAACAAAACTATAACCATTCTAGTAAATAAAATTTTCAGGCTAGAAAAACAACTATCCTGAGATGACCTGAGTCGAAGCTTGAGCCTCCTCGAAAGAGATCACGTTCAGCTTCCCCTTACCCTTGTCCACACGCTGAGGCGGAGGTTATGCCTGAAGTGGAACTACATGAAGAACATGCTAGACCTGAGGACACCTTGTCTTGATATGACCCTTCTACCCACACTGATAACAGACTTTATCCTTGGACCAGCACTGGGCAGCATCATGCCCCGGTCGCTTGCAAACAGAATAGGAAACATCCCTCCTAGGAGCACCCTGAATAGCATGAACTTGCTCCTTCTTCTGAGCCGCTGTCTTCTTGAAACACCTCTCAACAGGGTGGCCTGACCGGCCACAGAAGCTACACGCCACCTTTCTCTTCTTTCCCGAAGCAGCACCGGGTACCTGGGGTTTCTTCTCCTCAACAGACTTCCTCTTGTCCTTCCTCATTTGCAAGCCTCTTCCCTTTGAGGTCTCAATTGCCTCCACCTTCAGAGTAACCTCCACTACCCTTGCATAAGTCTCTGATCCATATACACTGGTCAACTGCTGAACCTCGCTCCTCAAGCCACCAAGAAATCGCTTGACTCGATCAACCTCAACACTCACCAACCCAGGATCAAACCGGCTCAACTTGCTGAACTCTATCTCGTACTCACCGATCGTGAGTTTTCTTTGCTTTAGGTGGAGGAAGTCATTCATAAGACGGTCACGCTCGACCGAAGGCAAGAACTTCCTCAGCAGCATTTACTTGAATAATTCCCAAGAGCAACCAACTACCAAGCTCTCTTTTTCCCTTAACCACCAACTCTTAGCCAAACCCTTAAGCTGATAGGCGGCTATCATCACTCTCTGAACATTTGAAATATCGGAGTACGAGAACATCTCCTCCATGGAGATACGCCAAACATCTATGACCATGAAATCTGCCTTCCCATCATAAGTTAGAGGGCTAAGTCTCTGAAACTGCGAGATAAATTCCATCTCTGCTGGCACAACCACTGGAGGTCTCAGGGGTGCAGGAGGAGGAGGAACAGCTAACCCCCTACAGGGCCTTGCACTCCCTGAGTCTGTCCTGCCACAACTGCCACCAGAGACTGGATCTAGGCCTGCATCTCCACCATCTGCTTGCTCAAGGAAACGCTACTCTACCGCAGGCTCTCGATCACCGCATCATTCAATGTCCCGATGACTCACCCTTAGATAGGGGGGTCGATCTAGTCGAAGGGCGTCTCGCCATGCTAAGATCATAATAACATTAGTCAGATCCTAGTACAACATTTACAACTAACTAAAAGTACAGACAATACATACATAAATATGAACTTAAAGCTGCTAAACTTGCTCTGGGAGTTTTTTTTTACAAGAATTGATGGTATGCCTAACCTAGGATGGTTTACCACCACCTTTCTAACTCTTGTGCCTAGATCGGGAATGCATGAACTTATATTATTTTTGACTCGAATACTTATGTGTGTACATATGTCATCCTGCCAGTCTTTAGCTTGGCACGTTATGCTTATGCAATGTTATGCTATGCATGTTTATGCTATTCATTCTAAAATGACCCTAATGCATGTTATGAGCAGCGTACAAATGAAAATGTTATGCATCCCATACTACATAACTTTTTCATGCAATGAAAAGAAAACAAGCTAGTCGCAGCCATGTGGTTAGGTTATGCATCCCATACTACATAACCCTCACATGTTGCCCCTATGGTGGATACATATACGAACACAAATTATGCATCCCATTCTACATAATATTCCCCTTATACTTCATGTTATGCTATGAGTGTAGTGTTCGTGCTTTTGCCGAGACGTGCTGATGACATTTCGGTGTGTGAATGACATGATGCTAAACAGCTAATTCAATCAAAAGGGAAGGTTGCCCGACTAACTTATCAAGCAACCTCCATCTAATACCAACTATCACAACCCATATTTTCTCCAAATTTAAGAAGCATCAGAGTATGAGAAAACACGCATCGTGATGCCACGTCGAGCAGGAGATAACTGTCGACGCTCAGGCGAACACCATCTAACTAGACTATGGAAATTCATAAGTTTAATGATTAGAAAATCGGTTGCATTTTAAAGGCTGTATCCCTCGGCTCAGTGGATCATCTAGTCCACAGTTTAAAAACCATACTTATACGCTGCGGAAAATACTTTATTCAGGTTTGACATCCTAAAAGAGTACATAAGTGTCCCTAGAGGACAACTTATACTATGCAGGACCCTACATTTAATGTATACTATATATAGGAAAACGATCTTTTTACGTTATTTGGAAAATAGTGGCTGAGTTTTATAAAACATGATGATCATGAGATATACTTAAAATAGTGTATTTAGGTTTAAAAGTAACTAGCAACCTAGCATAAATTATCCCAAGAGCAAGTAGACTATCTCCAAAAAAGGTAGCAGCAAAAAGATAACATATCTAGTATCAAGGTAAAAACTATCAGTGGGCGCCAACAAACTGACACGAACCCACTAGAAAGTATGTATGTCTGTAAGAAAGAAGCACAAAACTACCTCACAAGACCAAGGAACTGATCTCCACAGTACGAGAGACCACCAGACATCACGACTAGCTGTCTAATCGGCTACTAACCAGAACCTGAGGAATTCAAAGAAGAAAAGAATACCTCAGCAAGCAAAAACAAATAAGCTGTACGGAAATGTTAAGCTAAAAGATAGGCAAGAAGAGTAAGTAAACCGTAACAAGCACCACTGTCCAAGGCAAGACAGAAAGGAAAAAAACACAAAGTGCGAGGGAACAGCAACAACCCTGCCTAAAAGTCCTTTAGAGTTTACAAGGCTACCATGAGCCCAAAACGTTGCACTCAATAAAGGAAGAGACGTTTAACACCCTTAATTGTGAGAGATGCCAGTACCAAAACAACGCGGATCCTGGTTGGAGGGAAACTCAGTCCCCCAACCACCATTTCCAAGAAACAAAGCTCAAGGGTCTACATGTGAAAGCACTAGGGACCTCCCACCCCCCTTGCCCAGCCTGTACCTGGAGCAAGATAAAAGAAAAGTGTGGCCACGGCTAAATTACACAACACCACCCCCATTAACATCTTCAAACCACCACTACTAACAACACCCCATGATTCGGCCTTTGGAAAAATATAGCCGACAAGGAACCTCAAAATCAAGGAATTCACTCGGGAGAGAAAATCAAGTTAAGGGAAAAGCGTTGTTATGACTCAACACGGCATGGCGTTGAGTAAGCCCCACTCACTCAATGCCTAAACAGACGGTGGCGTTGAGTGAGTTAACCTTACTCAATGCCAAAACAGCTATGGCGTTGAGTGAGGTTCACTCACTCAACGCCTTCTGCAACACTGGCTGTGGGGTTGAGTGAGCAAACCTCACTCAATGCCAAAACAGCTATGGCATTTAATAAGGTTCACTCACTCAACGCCCTCTTCTACACTGGCTGTGGCGTTGAGTGAGCTAACCTCACTCAACGCCAAAACAGCTACGATGTTGAGTGAGGTTCACTCACTCAACGCCCTCTGCTACACTGGCTGTGGCGTTGAGTGTGCTAACCTCACTCAATACCAAAACAGCTACGGCGTTGAGTTGGGTTCACTCACTCAACTCCCTCTACTACACTGGCTATGGCGTTGAGTGAGCTAACCTCACTTAATGCCAAAAATAGCTACGGTGGTCAGTGAGGTTCACTCACTCAATGCCTTAGCACTAAGCTGCAAAAACTAACTGTGGCGTTGAGTGAGTCAACCTCTCTCAATACCAAAATGGTTTTGGCGTTGAGTGAGGTCGACTCACTCAATGCCAAAATACTTAACCGCAAGAAAGGGCTGCGGAGTTGAGTGAGCCCGCCTCAGTCAATGCCTAAACTGCCATGGCGTTGAGTAAGGCCCACTCACTCAACGCCATCCACCATAACCGCGCGGATTGGCTGCGGCATTGAGTGAGACCGCCTCTCTCAACACCTTGACAGCCATGGCATTGAGTGACGCCGACTCACTCAATGCCACCATACTGAGCCGCAAAATAACAGACCAAAAAGGCTACGGCGTTGAGTGTGTGCACCACACTCAACGCTAAGCCAAAGAAGACCCTGCGTTGAGTGTGTGCACCACACTCAACGCCAAATCCAAGCAGACCTGGCGATGAGTGTGTGCACCACACTCAATGCAAAATCCAAGAAGACCCGGCATTGAGTGTGTGCACCACACTCAATGCCAAATCCATGTAGACCCGACGTTGAGTGTGTGCACCACACTCAACGCCAAATCCATGCAGACCTGGCGTTGAGTGTGTGCACAACACTCAACATCGAGCCCTGAAATATTCTAACCATCTAAACTAAGGAAAGGAAAGGCTTCTGCTACAACCACTACTCAGGCAAGCATAAATTCATCCAAACCCGAGCCTAGGCAAGACAGATTTTTGCATAAATTTAAACTATAGCTTTTCTCCTCTGCCCGGCTACAACTACTGCACAGGAAAAATCGAACCAACCCTCAACCCCTACTCAGCCCGAGAATATGGCGTTTTCTACTAATAGTTGGAGGAGAATAAAAAAAAAGGGCGGCTGCTAGGAGTACCACTGAACAAGAAACTCATATCATGTATGCTGAACACAAATCAAAGCCGAGAAAATGAACAATGGTTTCTATCCTAGGGCTAACAGGGCAACAAGGAGATAGACAACAAAAAGAAAAGAACTATACCGTAAGGGAAAGAATACCACTTACCTCAAAATAACAGCGAAGCTTGGTCGGCCTCCCTTACACTCAATCGGCACCAGCAGCAGCAACACCTAAAACAGAAATCTAGAGCTTTAATGGCGGAAACGGTTAAACCAAGAAATTTCGAGACCCCTATAAACACCATGAAAATTGAATTTCTTACCGTAGGAATGAAGGTCTAGGCGAGAGCAATCCAAATCCGCTTTCGGAATCGAATTCCGTCCACAAACGCTGCCGGAATCGGCGTCCGAAGGTAGCTGTTCCGACGGTTTCTCTATTTTCCGCGAACAGGCGCTGGTTCGGTTTCGGGAAGATGAACAGGAGCGGTTTTTCTCTTCTAAAGTCTAAACTATCCTATATATAGAACCCTATTAATCATAATTAGATAATCAATTAATTAAGGTATAATAAGATAAGGTAAAACCGTCAAGCACCCGCACCCTTCCAAAATAATAATTAATATAATATTTATTAAATAGTATTATTTTTTTATAAAATACAAAATGACGCGAAAACCGAACATCCTCGGAATTCGACGAAATTCGCACCGTAGCTAAATAGCCATGCTATAAACGCAATGGCGAAGTCAAAATTAACTTTCGACGAATAGAACTTGAGTTATTCCCACTCGAAGCCAAAACGCAAGCATCCCCCGAGTGGCCTCAACGGGTCACCCAAAACGACCCGGCTTGCTAGGGAGATCTTGCCAATAGGCTGCAAAATAGGCCACTAAGTTCTAAGGAGTTAAGACCACACTCCACAGATAGCACAAGCCAAGAGAATGCGTCGACATAACGGCAAACGAGAATTAAATAATAGCAGAAAAATCCGGGGCATTACAACACTCATATAGGCCTGCAAGACCATGTTGATTGATGCTTCACTACCTAAATATTTCTATGCTGAAGCCGTCAACACTGCATGCAACGTGCAAAATCGAGCCCTCATTAATAAGAATCATGAAAAGACACCTTTTGAACTTCTAAAAAGAAGGAAACCAACAATCTCATATTTTAGAATTTTTGGCTGTAAATGCTTCGTACTAAACAATGGTAAGTATCATACTACCAAGTTTAGTGAGAAAAGTTTTGAAGGTATTTTTGTAGGATATAGTAGCCATATTATGCATACAGGATTTTCATTAGAAAAACTCTGGTTGTAGAAGAATCAATACATATTGTATTCGATGAGACAAGCGTGCTGCAAAGCAAATCGTCTAGTGTGCTTGTTAAAGATGCATGTACAAGGCTTAAAGAAATCAGTTTGGATGAACAGACCAAAAGTAAAGATGATAAGTTCATCAAGATCACCACTTCGACCTCTATTGGAGAGGTAGAGGATCAAGATGAAAATTACATCAATGTTGATGAAGTCATCCCAGTGGCTGAAGAAGTCCCAGATGAGAGGCATCTAGAGCTCAGACATCTGAAGGATCACCCAATGGACCAAATCATAGGAGATCCTCGGGACAGTGTCAGAACTCATCGAGGTACAACTAACGAGAATCTATATTTAAGTTTTCTCTCACAGGTTAAACCAAAGAAGTTTGAGGAAGCAAACTCAAATGCATCATGGATCTTGGCCATGGAAGAAGAACTAAATCAGTTTGAGCGCTGCAAAGTGTGGACACTTGTTCCAAGACCCAAAGGTAAAAATGTCATCAGAACTAAGTGGGTCTATATGAACAAGAAGTACGAGGATGGGACGATCATAAAGAATATGGCCTGAATCATCGCCAAAGGATATCGTCAAGAAGAAGGGATCGACTTCGACCAAACATACGCTTTTGTGGTAAGGCTGGAGGCCATCTAACTATTCCTGGCTTATGCTGTACTTAAGGGCTTCACTGTCTACCAAATGGATGCGAAGTCCGTCTTCCTTAATGGTGACATAAAGGAATAAGTGTATGTGGAACATCCCCCAGGTTTTGTTGATCCTAACTTTCCTGAGCATGTTTATTTATTATCAAAAGCATTGTATGGTTTGAAACAAACTCCTCGAGCTTGGTACGAAATGCTGTCTAGCTTTCCCCTCGAGAACAAGTTCACAAAGGGAAAGATAGACCAGACATTATTTCTTAGGGAAATTAAAGGCAAAATTTTGCTAGTGCAAATCTTTGTCGACGACATTATATTTTGTTCTACAGATGACAACCTCTGTAAAAAGTTCTCTAAACTTATGCAAGGGAAGTTTGAAATGAGTAGTATGGGAGAGCTGAAGTATTTTTTAAGACTTCAGGTGAAATAATCTAAAGATGAAATTTTCATCTCTTAGACTAAGTTCACCAAGGAGTTGATTAAGAAATTCGGAATGGAGAGTGCAACCTCTATGAGGACTCCAATGGCCTCAGCTATGTGTCTTGACAAGGATGAGAAGGGGAAACATTTTGATGAAACAAAGTACAGAAGCATAGTTGGATCCTTGCTCTACCTTACTGCTAGTAGACCAGACATAATATTCTCCATATATGTCTGCGCTAGATTCCAAGTGAATTGTAAGGAATATCATTATGCTGCTGCAAAGCGGATTTTGAGATATCTTAAAGGTACACCGAATCTTGGCTTATGGTACCCAAGAAGTAATGATAGCGAACTAATCGGTTTTTCAGATGCAGACTTTGCTCGTAGCAAAGATGACAGGAAAAATATTTCCGGGACGTGTCAGTTCCTTAGAAGAAGGCTTATTTCATGGAGCAGCAAAAAGAAAAACTATGTCGCAATCTCAACGACCGAGTAAAAATACATTTCTGTCGGTAGTTGTTGTGCACAGTTGCTTTGGCTAAAGAATCAGCTAGAAGACTACAATATGAAGGTATAATAAATTCCATTATTTTGCGAATCCTACAGCGCAATCGCAATCGCAAACAACCCAGTCTCGCACAGCCGGACAAAGCACATCGAGCTCAGATATCATTTCATCCGGGAGTATGTGGAGCAAAGGGATGTGGATTTGCAATACGTGCCAATTGATCGGCAAGTTGCAGATATCTTCACAAAGCCGTTGGACGAGACCAAGTTCAATTTTTTCAAACCTAAACTTGGAATGCTGAACAAAGAAGGATAGATCAAAGGGAATCAGCTTAAAGCTCAAGAATCTTGGATACCTCAAAAAGGTCACAAATTTCTCAAGAGGAAGGTAGCTCTCGAAAACAAAGTATACCTCTCGAAAAGTGAAGTAACAGTTCTCGAGAACTTAAACTACTTCTCAAAAACTTCTAATCTGTCTCTCGAGAAGTCTCCTAATCTCTCGAGAACTATATCATACATCTCGAAAATTATACTGCCAGTTCTCGAGAACTTACCCTACTTCTCGAGAAATGTCTTTCTTCTTTGTGACTTATGTTTAATTTTCTCTATTTCGAAAACCCGCTTGATTTCTGTAATAATTTTGATTAATTAGACATGTAATTGACATTACTAGGGTTATATATATATATAACATTAGAATTCCAAAGTCAACCGATATTTCAAAATCAATTCTCTCGAAACTCTTTGTCTTCCGCCGACCAGTGCTTCGACTTTGCCGCATTCTCGCTCTCTGTCCGTCGCCGCAGTCAGCGTCCATGGTGCAAAGTTTGAAAATTGGAGTCGGCAGTGAACTTGTTGTCGCAGGAATTGCAGACATTTCTGATGATTTCTAGAACTTGCTCCTTCTCTTGGAAACAGCCGGTTTGATGTTCATTCTCTCAGAACCGTGAAAGATTATTTTTCTAGATGTAGAGGAATTCTTCAGGAATGCCAAGGTAAGGAGAAATGGTACTGTGTTGAAATCTAAAGTCATGGGAATCAAAATCAAGTTGAACAAGACCATACTTTCCAAGCTCCTCAAGCTTCCTATTGTGGATGAAGAGGATGACCTAACCAATGAAGATTCTGACAGAACTTACTCCTTCTGTGGAGTTTCAGTGGATGTCTTCTCATTAAGGAGAAATGTCTTGAATGATGTGGGAAAACTTCTGGTAGATATCTACAGGAAGTTATGACAGCTGTAATCTACAGGAAGAAATTTCAATATGGCATGACGGTATTTGAGATGATCAAGGATAGCATTATAGATCCCAAGTTTGGAAGGATAATCTTTTTGTTGCTGAGTGAGATTGATCCAGTTACTTTTAAAATTTCCAAAGGCACTCCAGTTCATTACTTGAAGAATATTTCAGTGGCCTCAATCCAGAGATAGGATTTAAAACTGAAGAATCCCAAGCAGTTAGCTAAAGAACTTGCAGCTTCTGCCTCAGAGGTCAGGACCCCATCTCCTCCCTCACATGATATTGCTGACCCATCTGGTGCAGCAACTGAGGGGGAGCCTGCAACCTTTGCTCAAGTTTCTAGGATTCATACTCCTACACCCTCATTAAGATCTCCTCTCAGAAGCCCAACAAGATCTCCAATCAGAATCCAAGTGGCAGATCTTCCAGATGCCACCCTTTTAGATGATCAAGTCCAGAAAACTCTCAAGGACACAAATACAGTAATTGACAGCATGATTGAAGAACTCATTTCAGATGAACCAATTTCTCCCCTTCACAAAGAAACCATTGCAAAACCATCAAAAGAACCATCTCCACCACCATCACCCCAAGCTACTCCACGTCCTTCTCCCTCTCCAACGAAAGAATCTACTCCACCAGAGACCATCCTTCTCTCTGAAGAGGATGAGCTAGAACCTGAAGAGGTGGAAGCTCCTCTCAGAAACCTTGACTTCTCCCTCCTAAGATTTGTTGATGAGGAGGCTGATATAGTATCTCACACTATAAGAGCCTAGAGCTCTATGGTAATAGAAGAAATTCCTCCCTGGAAAGCACCTCCTCCACCTCAAATTGCTACACCTAGTGCCCTTCTTACAACCATTATTTCTACCCCTCCTCCTGCTACTACTACCTCTTCTAATTCAGAACTTTTCAGTAAGATTGAACTTATGCTGGCTGAACAATGAAAATATTTTGATGAATCCATCAAGTCAGTTAAAGATAAAGTGACTGATCTAGAGCAAGAGATGAGAAGAGGCTTTGCTGAAATACAACACAATACAGATTCTCTTAAAGAGCTGTTCAGAATGTGTGGAAAAGCCATAGACCACACAATCTCTAGTGTTGGTCAAGTTATGGAACAATCTCTCACTCTTACAAACAACCAGATAGAGCTAGAAAAGAAGGCTAAAGAGCATATGATGATAATCTGCAATGAAGTTGGTACTTTCAAAGAAGAAGCTATTGACAAGCTTTCTGTAGAAATAAGAAAGGGGGAGAGTTTAGAGAAAGAACAAGTGGAAAAGCCACATCATCTGAACCCCCATGCTGAAGGAGAATCCAGTCAAATGCCAGCTCAGATGCCTCAACCTCAAATGCCTACCTTTTCTCCAAGGCTAGAAGACTAGGCACCTCCTTTTGCTTCTTATTTCCAGGTTTGGGATGATGATATTCCTCAAAGCTTACAAGAAATTTACATCCCCAAGAAAAGGAAGTATGGAGAAGGCCCATCTGCAAGTAGAAGTGCCCCCAAGCCTGACACAGAGAAAAGGAAAGACCAGGAGTTTGCTGAAGTTTGGATCCCCACTTCTAAAGCCTTAATTCTTGACACTCTTAAATTGGTGATGGACTACAATGAGAATAGGAATCTCCACTACAGCTACTCTGAGTGGGATTTATATGAGAAGTCCATGACAAAAAGAAGGATTTATGATAGAGAATATGGCAAGAATAACCCTAAAGCTCCTCAAAAGCCTCCAAGATACTATCCTAAACCTTTCAGCTATCAGAAGAGACAACAAGAGAAATTTGATAGACAGCATCAGAGCTATAATTGTTTTTTCTGTGGATATATATGTGTTTTTGAGAATTTTGATGAAATGGTTGTTGTAATAGAAATCTAAAACATTATATATATTCAATTTCTAGTATTGCCTAATTATGTGTTCAAATAATCTTTTTTTTGCATTTTAATTATATTTCCTCATTTCCAGTTCTTTCTTTATTGTTATAATTCACCTTAGTGTAGAGGGTTTTGACTTCTACAAATAGAAGGAGATTGTTGGGTATTACATCCACAATAACCCAGATTTGTTGAAGTCACCCTTGAACTAAGATGAATTTAGTTGTATTTGATATATTGTTTAAGTTGTGTGTTTGTAGATCATCATTACTAAGTGTAGACCAATGTCAGTCTACAGTGGGTCATGAACACAGTACCATACAGTGTAATCCCTCACTATGTGATCCAAGGTGTTGACTCATATATAGCCCCTCAATTGGAATACAATTCATTTTCAAGCACTTGGATCAAGGAATGGGGATAGGATTCTTGAAGAGAAGAAAAATATAAAAGTCCATTATTTCTCTATGTTCACCTCTCGAGAAGTCCTTTCAGTTCTCGAGAAGTAGACTTAACAGTTCTCGAGAAGTTCCTCTAGTTCTCGAGAAGCCGAGACTTGTTCTCGAGAAAATCTCTTTTATATATAGTTCTTGAGAAGTCAGAAAAGGTTCTAGAGAAGTCCTTTCAGTTCTCGAGAAGTCCCTTCAGTTCTCGAGAAGCTTAGCCCTTAGTTCTCGAGAAGTCCCAGCTTGTAGTTCTCGAGAAGTTTAGAATGTTTAAATAAATTTTTCTAAGTCCTATTTCTCGAGAAGTCCAGAGTAGTTCTCGAGAAGTCAGTCAAGGTTCTCGAGAAGTCCTTTCAGTTCTCGAGAAGTCCCTTTAGTTCTCGAGAAGCTCAAGCCTTAGTTCTCGAGAAGTCCAGTTTGCTCTCGAGAATTTTCTCTCATAAACTCACTTTGTTCCAGACAGTATAGTTCTCGAGAAATCCTTCTTGTTCTCGAGAGCTCTCTCCTACTTCTCGAGAACAGCAAGATTTTTTTTCTGAACTTTGCTTAAGTCCAGATCGGTAAGCTTTTTCAAATGACTTGACACGTGTCGTCATTAATGTCTTTTCTAGCCGTTAAGGATAATCCTATATAAAGTCTTTGCATTAAGACAAAACCCTAACACTTACAAGGAGCGGTATTCCGTACTTCTAAATTTCTGGATCGGCCATCACTTTCCAAGAAGAATAATATTCTGAAGCCACCAACGTCGCTCAACGTGAGATCGATGATTCTACTTTCGATCAAGAAAGACCTGCTGTTCAAGAAATCTTCATCCTCTCCTTGATCGAGTAGGTCCTAAGTCTTCTCAGGTCAGATCTACAGAGGATTCTTCTTCTACAAATTCTGAAAAAGCCGCCAAGTTCAGAAGAAGACCGAGAGTTCAATATTTCCAGATCTGAGAGAAATTTTTTATTTATATTTTCAAACCTCTTTGTAAATCTTGTAGGAGATTATTCTCCGAGTGTAGTAGCGTTGTTCTCTGAGTTTGTAGGAAGTTTTATCTTTCGAGTCTAAATCCTTTTGGATTGAGTTTATAGGAACTTGGTTCCGAGGCATAGGATTGTTTTCAATCCGAGATAGTGGAGTAGCCAAGTCTAGTGATTTGCTAGATCGGTGAGGTAAAGTGGACGTATCCAAGATTGGGGAACCACTATAAATCTTCTTATCTTCTATGATTGCTTGATGTTTTGTGCAAGTTCGTTTAAATTTTTATTCTGCAAATAGACACCCGATTCACCTATTAACCCCCCTCTAGGTGATTTAGGTTGACAACTTTTCACTTTCAATCAAGCTTGTTCTTGAAAACCCACTTGGTCCCAATTACTTGATAAACTTTATGCCTTGGAACCAAGTCCCAAACTCTACATCTCTCAAATTGATTGATCTCCTCTTGCATTGCAATAATCCAGTGCGGATCTTGCTCTGCATCAGCTATGGATTGAGGCTCAACTTGAGAGAGAAAATAGGCATGCATCACATCATGGTTGAGTTGATGACTTGTCTGAACACCTACTGACAAGTCTCTGATCACTTGAGATCTAGGGTGATCCCTTAGTGTGACAAGATCAGATGGTGGAGTTGGTACAAGAACAGCATTTGGAATGAATCCCTCTTGTGGAATTACATCTGCTGTTGAAGGAATTTCAACTGCTTCCACAGTTTCTTCTTCACTTTCTTCATCATATTATGGAGGAGGATGTGATATAACCTTTAGTGTAAGGTTTAGTTCATCCATATTCTAACACAAGGAGGTACGTGTAATAGCTCATTGGTAGAAATTTCTTTCTCCTTGCAAAACATATTAGCTTCATCAAAAGTTATTTGCACAGATTCCAAATTTTTTAAAGATGATTTATTAAACACCCTATAAGCTTTGCTGACTTGGGAATATCCTAGAAAAATTCCCATTACATCCTTTGCTTCAAATTTTCTAATATATTTCTTGTCATTATTATGAATATAGAATATACAACCAAATACTTTAAAATAGGTGATTTTAGGTTTCAATAGCTCATAAGGAGTCTTATTCTTAAGTTTGTGTATAAGACTTCTATTCAGCACATAATTTGCTGTGCTTACAGCCTCTGCCCAAAAGGATAGGGGCAAATAAGCATCTGCAAGTAATGTGCCTGCAGATTCAATTAGTGTTCTATTCTTCCTTTCAGCAACCCTATTCTGTTGAGGTGTTCTAGGAGTTGAGAAGCAATGAATGATACCTTCCTTCCTACAGAACTCTTGCATAAGAAGAGACTCAAACTTAGTACCATGATCACTTCTGATCAATGCAACTAGAGTAGAGTACTCAATCTGTATGTTCTTGAGAAAATCTGTAAGAACCTTGAATGTATCTGAATTAGATCTAAGAAAGAATACCCAAGTGAATCTAGAAAATTCATCTACAATCACTAAAGTATCAGATTTCCCTCCTAGACTTTGTACTGCTATAGGGCCAAAAAGGTATATATGTAGAAAGTACAATATCCTAGGTGAGTCACTTTTGTTTAATGATTTAAAACTTGATTTAGTTTGCTTGCCTAACTAACAAGCCCTGTAGAGGCTTTCCTTCTTATCGGGGTAAGAAGGCAATCCTTTAACAAGGTTGTCTTTAGAAAGCCTAGCAATGTTTATCAAATTTACATGACTTAATCTTTAATGCCACAAATCATTTTTATTGCTAACAAGATTAATTAAACAAATTTCTGAACTGGCAGATTTAAAGTTTACAAAGTATATGTTACCTTGTCTAATTCCAGTTAAAACAGTTTGATTGTTTGCAGAAATAATACATTGAGATTCAGAAAAGCAAACCTGATAACCTGATTCACATAAATGACTTATGGATGTGAGGTTATGCTTGAGACCATTAACATATGCCACCTTTTTTGAAAGTGACATCTCCACTGTTGAAGTCTCCATAGCCTTTAGTCTGTCCAAAGCTTGAATCTCCAAAGATTACTCTGGGACCAATCTTGGCTTTGAAGTTGGTGAGGCTGTCCTTGCATAAGGTCATGTGTTTAGATCACCCACTATCCAGATACCACTTATTTTTAGTGATAGGATAGGTCTTTACCTGCAATGAAACAAATTAAAAGTTCTTGACCCAGGTAACCTTGGGTCCTTGTTTCTTCTCAACTAAAAAATTGGATATAAATGAACATTCAGGTTGGCTCTTTTAACCTAAGGGGTGAAATCTTCTAGGTGTAATTATCCATTGGGTGAATGGGTTGATGTTCTCCCTATGTTGGTTAGGTTTATTGTTACAGTTTCTGTTGAAATTTAAGTTTCTGTAATGATGGCGAGGATGCCCCGCCGTTTGCCTGTGCCGACATGGATCTCCATTTTGATCGCCGCCGCTACATGTTCGTGGACATTGATGGCCGTTGCCGCAACCGTCGTCTCCTCCACCACATGGATCTCTCTTTTGTTCGCCGTCGCTACATGTTCGTGGACATTGATGGTCATTACCGCAACCGTCGTCGCCTCCACCACATGGATCTCTCTTCTGATCGCCGCCGCTACATGTTCGTGGACATTGATGGTCGTTGCCGCAACTATCGTCGCCTCCGCCACCGTCGCTGTCAGCATTTCGTCACGTCATTATGATTATAAAGATTATTTCATTTTGAAATAATATTATAATCCTCCTATCTTTAATTTTATTAGTTATTTTCATTTTTATAAGCTTTATAATTATGTTGTTTTAGTTTTATATTGTTAAGTATTTTTAGTGGTTAGGATTTCTTTTTATTTAAGATGAAGGGTGGATGGAGGTTGTATGTCATTATATATATTTGTATGAGGAGTTGGAGAGGGTATTGAAGAAGAAAAAAAAGAAAACCCTATTCGGTTTGCTGTAGCCGCCCCCCCCCCTTCCCGTTTCTCTCGGCCTGGACGAACCCGACCAGCAACCCGACGCCCAGGAAGTGCTGATCTGCTGCTACCCTCGCCCCTTTGGGCTGCTCCTTGCTGCTCCGGCGACCTCCAACCTCCTCCGGTGTGACTCCGAAGAAGGTGGCTCGGTTCTTCCTCATCCGGTGCGATTCTGGTGACCTTTTTGGAAGTGCGACTCTTCCATTGTTCTCTTGCTCTTCCTCCTCTCTTCCCCTCTAATTTCAGATTTGGGTAACGATTTCCTATCCCCTAAATATTGTGTGATATTCATCTTGTATTGTGAGGATAGTGGAGATTTGGTTTCAATTTTTTATCCTAACTATTGATTCAGTTGCATGTATGAAAATCTGAAATTGATTGCTTTTCTTATCTGATTTTTGCGAAGATTTCCGTAAGGGTAGGTCCCCTTGGTCGTTTGCAAACCGGGGTTTGTGTAGCCTTTGGTTTTGAACGGATCAAGAGGATTTGGTATATCCTCTTATGGTTTTGTTTTGAGGGTTGCATTTGGACTCTTTCCGAATTGAAATTTTTAGTCTGGATCACTCTCCATGTGGATGGAAATGATGTGTTATGATGCTAGATGTATGGTTAGGATATGTTATTAGTGAATGTGTATGTTCATGCAGGTTTGGGTGGAAATTTCCCATTTGTGTGATCGCGCAATTACAAACAAAACTCTGCCGAAATTTCGAGTTTTGCACGCACACCACGTGTTCGTAGAAATGTATCTTAGGACATTTTCAAAGCACTTTAGGTGTTCGGGCAAATGTCCCTTAGGCTTTCCTTTTGTTATTTTCAATTCTAGCATCGCGTAGGGGTGGCCTGCATCAATTTTGTATCAGAGGGAGGTTTGCCAATTTCTCAACTTGGCAGCGATCCGCTCGTTCCGAGCCACCCCACACCCCCCATTTGCACTTAGGCGCGTTTTGTTGGTTTTAAAATTTTAATTTCTGCTATGTAAAAACAAAAAAAAAATTTGTTTTACGTATTTTCTTATTGAGTGTTCTGTGGTCCGTTATGGCGTACATTAGGAGCTCCGCACACTCACATTCATTTGTTGAGCGTAACGTTATGTTATCACCATATTTGACACCACCACCGCGCACCTCTAGGTCTATTAGAGTTCCGACTCCGACCTATGATGGGTTAGGTGATCCGCGAGTATTTTTAAGATGGGTGAAGGATATAGAACTTTACTTTGAGCAATATCATATTGTGGACCCCCACAGAATTCCCATTGTAAAACTTCAATTATTTGGTCGAGCTCAGACCTTCTGGCTCAATGAGGAGCGACGTTTTGGGATGTCCCTCAATGACTAACTTGTAGATTGGAGGATTATGAAGAATTTATTAACGGATGAGTATTACCCTCCATACTGTCGCTCTCCGTCTTCTGATTATTTGAATGAGTCGCCGCCCGAGATTTTGCCTACATCGAACCAGCATGTTCCCTCGTACTCCCGTATGAGGACATCTCATAATTTTGTTTCTCCCCACCAGGGCACTAGACCCATTTCTGATCAGCGGAGTGACTATACGCCCCACGCTAGATCTCTACCCCGCCAAGATCTGACTAGTTCGAGCACATGTACACCTACCGTTAGGGAGAAAGAAAAGGTTAGGTCCTCTGTCCCGCCACCTGTCCTGGTCACTATTACGGACGTTATAAAACCGCGGGTTAAGCCTAGGCCAATAGTTAAGAGCTGCAAGGAGAACGCTACATGTTATGCTTGTGGAG
The DNA here is from genome assembly GCA_039513925.1 of Platanthera zijinensis. Lineage (NCBI taxonomy): Eukaryota > Viridiplantae > Streptophyta > Magnoliopsida > Asparagales > Orchidaceae > Platanthera > Platanthera zijinensis. The sequence goes on along the minus strand of CM077089.1, from coordinate 38,725,905 downwards.
AGATTGGCCACTATGCCGTGGAGTGCCCCACGAAGCCTAGGGCTTTGGCTCTTTTAGCTTTGACGTCTGAGCCCGCCACTGAGGGCGATGCCGATTGTTCTGACGACTGTAGTGACGATGAGGAAATTGGATATCCTAGTGACCTGGATGATGATGTGTCCTCCGAGGTGTCCCTCCCTGGGATTAGCCCACCTCCCCTCGACCATATTTCAGGCTCGTCTCCTATGTTAGTTGAGGAACCGTACAATGGCCCAGAGTTAGATGATGTATCTACTGAGTTGGAAGATTTGCCTTGCGAGGGAGCCGTCCTTTTGGATCATTTAGCGGACTTGTTAGGACACGAATTGATTTTTCCTAGTCCGATCCACTTAGTTAAACCGTCGTTATTAGTACCTCCTTTTGATATGACTAGTGGGCTCTGTATTAGTGAGTATCCGTCGGCGGGCATGTTTTCCTTTGCGACTGCGTATGATTTCACGGCGACTGTGCCTATTGATTTGGTGCCCTCATGACATTGTTACCCGCCAAATCAAATTGCACATATCTCTCGTCCATCCTGGTACGAACTACATGTAAACATATCGTTGCCTTACGCCAGTGTCTATGTGTTGCATCACTTTCACGTCCGTTCACCCTCGAGAGCTTCTGACTGCAGAATTGTTGATTCTAATTTAGTCTGGTTAACCCCCAAGTGGATACCTTCGGGTTCCGTAACAAAATAATTACATTGGAGCGCCGATCCTTTCATGATTTTCAAGAATTTTGGATTTAATGCAATTTCTATGGATTTTTACGATGCAATCGGTTTTTCACCGCATTTCAATTTTTTGGATTTAATTTTGCAAATCTGGTCTCCATATGAGCGGCTTTCTCCGACGTTTCTCTCTTCCACTTCAAATTCTTGTGGGTTGAGAGGTGAGATTTTCTCCGTGTCGCTCTTCCATTTGGGTTTCCTGGTTCTCGCATTGGATGGTAAGATTCGCACTGCTTATCTTTTTGCTGACAAATCTACGAGGTTTTCTGATGTACTTGTTTACGACAGGTTATGTTCTATTGCGGATGCCCGCACTGCTTGTCCTGCCCCGTGGATGTCCGCTCCTGCTATGCTACCTGTGGATGTTGCTGTCTCCTGGTTTTCCCTCCCTAGCCACCCATCGGTGATAAGCGATTTTGAGCGGGGGAGGATTGATGGCGAGGATGCCCCGCCGTTTGCCAGTGCCGACATGGATCTCCACTTTGATCGCCGCCGCTACATGTTCGTGGACATTGATGGTCGTTGCCGCAACCGTCGTCGCCTCCACCACATGGATCTCTCTTTTGATCGCCGCCGCTACATGTTCGTGGACATTGATGGTCGTTGCCGCAACCGTCGTCGCCTCCACCACATGGATCTCTCTTTTGATCGCCGCCGCTACATGTTCGTGGACATTGATGGTCGTTGCTGCAACTGTCGTCGCCTCCGCACCGCCGCCGCCAACATTTCATCACGTCATTATGATTATAAAGATTATTTCATTTTGAAATAATATTATAATCCTCCTATCTTTAATTTTATTTGTTATTTTCATTTTTAGAAGCTTTATAATTATGTTGTTTTAGTTTTATATTGTTAAGTATTATTAGTGGTTAGGATTTCTTTTTATTTAAGATGAAGGGTGGATGGAGGTTGTATGTCATTATATATATTTGTATGAGGAGTTGGAGAGGGTATTGAAGAAGAAAAAAAATAAAACCCTATTCGGTTTGCTGTAGCCACCCCCCCCCCTTCCCGTTTCTCTCGGCCTGGCCGAACCCGACCAGCAACCCGACGCCCAGGAAGTGCCGATCTGCTGCTGCCTCCGCCCCTTTGGGCTGCTCCTTGTTGCTCCGGTGACCTCCAGCCTCCTCCGGTGTGACTCCGAAGAAGGCGGCTCGGTTCTTCCTCATCCGGTGCGATTCCGGTGACTTTTTTGGAAGTGCGACTCTTCCATTGTTCTCTTGCTCTTCATCCTCTCCTCCCCTCTAATTTCAGATTTGGGTAATGATTTCCTATCCCCTAAATATTGTGTGATATTCATCTTGTAATTGTGAGTATAGTGGAGATTTGGTTTCAAAGTTTTATCCTAACTATTGATTCAGTTGCATGAATGAAAATCTGAATTTGATTGCTTTTCTTATCCGATTTTCGCGAAGATTTCCGTAAGGGTAGGTCCCCTTGGTCGTTTGCAAACCGGGGTTTGTGTAGCCTTTGGTTTTGAATGGATCAAGAGGATTTGGTATATCCTCGTATGGTTTTATTTTGAGGGTTGCATTTGGACTCTTTCCGAATTGAAATTTTTAGTCCGGATCACTCTCCATGTGGATGGAAATGATGTGTTGTGATGCTCGATGTATGGTTAGGATATGCTATTAGTGAATGTGTATGTTCATGCAGGTTTGGGTGGAAATTTCCCATTTGTGTGATCGCGCAATTACAAATGAAATTCTACCGAAATTTCGAGTTTTGCACGCACACCACGTGTTCGTAGAAATGTCTCTTAGGACGTTTTCAAAGCACTTTAGGTGTTCGGGAAAATGTCCCTTAGGCTTTCCTTTTGTTATTTTCAATTCTAGCATCGCGTAGGGGTGACCTGCATCATGTAATTTTGATCTGGGATCGATAAATTCTGGTGAGTTCGTCGACCTGAGCTCGACGAATTGGAATGAGATCTACGATCTCTGCTCGAAGAATGAAAGTATTCATTCTCAGGGCACAAATCTCGTCGATCTCTGGTCGAGGAATCATACTGGTTTCGACGATCATAGAACGAAGAATTCTTATTATTATAGTTTGTGTTCAGAGTTCGTCATCCTGTGGTCGACAAACTGTTCATGTTTCGTCGATCTAAGTTTGACGAAAACTTCTGAACATTGTTATATCTATTATTTTTCTTGTTCTTATATTTTTGTTTTAATTCCATTTGCTTTAAAACTTCATTAACTTTATTAACATGTTTAGAGTTCTTCTTGACTTTATCTGAAATGAAATTTAAAGGTTTTGTTAGATTGTTCTTCTAGATTAAAGGTGTTTAACTAGATGAGGCACCTAATCCTAGTTTACTATTATTAGTCCTAGCATTTAAGGTATTAGTTATATCTAGCAATTTCATGCTCCTGCCATTTAGAGATTCCTCTAGTTCTTGGCCTTACTTAGTTTAATTTTAAGAAAAATGATTTGTTCATTAGCTGAATTGAGTTCATTTGATAATTTAGCATTTTCAGCAAGATATTTATCTTGAGCAGTTTATTTCTCTCTAAGAAGTTTTATTTCCTTCTCAGAGCATATTAAGTCTAAGTAAAGATTTTTAAATTCAGATTTAAATTCTTCTGATTAAAAATCATAAGAAGCAATTACCTGGTATTTAGCAGACATTGATTCTTCATTATCTGAATCTTCAGCATATGATTTGCTACTACAGGCATCAATTGCCATTAGGCAAACTTCCTTTGCCTTTTCCTCTTCTTCATCATCACTAGAGTTGGAAGAGGATGACTCTTCTTCTGTATCAATCCAGGTCTCAGCAACAAAATCCTTTTCCTTCCTCTTATGCTTGCTTTAGGAGGGTTTGCTGTGATGAGTTCTTCTTGACTCTTTTCTCTTCTCCTATCTTTCTTTTGAGCTTTTGGACACTCAGAGATGTAGTGTCCTGGCTTCCTGCATTAAAAACTGATAATTTCTTTAGAAGGTGTTTTGTCATACCTTGTGAACAACCCCATACCCGGCCGAGTGAAATCCTCCACAAGTGGCGGGCTCGGGACATGCTATGAGCGACGATGTGATGCAGCCCCGTTTGTGCGTGCGTGCGGGTGTTCGTGCGTGCGTGCGGAGGTTTTATGTGCATTGGCTTTTTAATATATATATAATAATATATATATTATAATATATATATTATATAATATATATATATATTATATAATATATATATAAATTATATAACATATATATTATATTATATATATTAGATTAGATATAGGTAAGGAAGAAGTTAAGAGGGGGAGAGGGGGGCATCAGGCAGCAGAAAAAATAAAAACAAGAAGAAAAAGTGGGAGGGGGCATCGTGTACAAGAACAAAAAAAAGCCCTTAAGGCTTTCCCGATCCGCCGGCCTGGAGCAGCAGCATGACGCCATCCCCTCCCTTCCTCTCTCCCGTCGGCCTAGAGCAGGCCGAGCCCCACCCTTCCTCTCTCCCGTCAGCCAACAAGGTCAGGACGCGCCCCCACCTTCCTCTCTCCCATCGGCCAACAAGGGCAGGCCGACACCCGCCCTTCCTCTTTCCCGATCGGCCTTCTGGAGTAGCAGGCCGACCCCCGCCCTTCCTCTTTCCTGATCGGCTGCCTAGAGCAGCAGGCCGAGCCCTGCCCTTCCTCTCTCCCGTCGGCCAATAGGGGCACCCTAGGCGCCTCCCCTCTCTCTCTCGTCGTTGGCAAAAAATAGAAAGCTCGAGCCTTGCTTTCCCCTCTTCTCGCCGCCCCCGCCTAGGGCAAAGCAAGCCTGGCCACCAGTCTCCTTCCCCAACGCCTCTAGAGCAAGGTGAGGTCAAGGGTTTCTATCCCACAGCCGCTTGAAGTCAAGGAGGTCGGGATAACTTTCGTCGACACCACTTGGGGCACGATTGGCAATGAAGAGGCTCGACCATGGAGGAAGAAATCACCTGGAGCTTTTAACACTTTAGTGGAGGTTTACCCATGCATGGACAGCCTCTATGGCTGCTAGACGTCGAACCCCAGGCATGACATGCGGTAGCAGCTTCGTCAAAATATGTGTCAAGGGTAACGAAGTTTCTTCTCGTGCAGGTGAAGCCCTCAATTCTCATATTTATATGGAAGCCCCTCTCTACCAATAGGTGGGGGAAGGGAGTTCTCCGACGGGTCGATGTTTACATCTTCACTTTTAACTACATTAGCACCCGGAAGCGTGAGTACGAGTTTATGCATGCTATGTGAAGCCCATTCGGATGTGTAAGCCAGATTGGTGATGTTCTGGGGTTCTCGGAGAAGACTCCGAGGAAGTTGAATATTATCTAGTTGCAGGGCATAAGCGCCACGGCCCCGGAAAAGGGGTGGGTGCAATGTTATCGGTTCGCTTTTCGTTGACCTATGTTTGGCTTGTTGCCTCCATTTGAGACGTTAGAGTACAAGTGTTGCAGTACCAAGCGGGGAGTAGCGTGCTTAAGACCAAGCTTATGCCGGACCTCTAAGTCCTATTTTAGCTTATATTGCGGCCTGCACGCCGAAGTATGGAACTTATATTCCTTTAATTTAAATATATGTGATGCCCTGTGAATGTGCTCTATCCTTTTCATCTTAGGCGAGAGATATATTCGCGAACCGCTTGCCCCATGGGGACTCTTAGGTAAGGTTACCAGGAAGCCCTTGAAGGTGAGTTAATGGCCTTTCAGAACAACGTAGTTACGTTGGTTGTGGCCCGATTGGGGATGCGTAAAGTAGAACGGTTGGGCGAGTTTTTGCCATTGGAAGGCTGTAAAAGGAACATTTTATATAGACCCGAGGAGGAACTGATGGCGAGGATGCCCCGCCAATTGCTCGTGCCGACATGGATCTCCATTTTGATCGCCGCCGCTACATGTTCAAGGACTTTGATGGTCGTTGCCTCCACCGTCGTCATCGCCGCCGCCGCCACCGCCGATGGCATTTCGTCTCTTCATTATGAATATAATGTTATTTCATCTTTGAAATAATATTTTACTCATAATCTTTTAATTATCATTTTTTATTAAGCTTATAATTTATAGGTCCTAATTATAAGTTTATTATTATGTGTTTTTCTTTAATTTTGTTAAAAACAGTTTTAGGTGGCTAGGATTTTAGTGTGATGAGATGAAGGGTGATGGAGAGGTGTACAAAATTATATATATACATGTATGTGGAGTGGGAGAGATTGATTGAAGAAGATTAAAAAAAACCTAACTAAGAGTTCGGCTTACTCCAGCCCGCCCCCTCCCGTTTTCTCTCGGCCTGGCCGAATCCCGATGCCCAGGAAAGCCGCCGACCTGCTGCTACCGCCTCCCTTCGATGGTGACCTTGCTGCTCCGGTGACCTCCTTCTCCTCTGGTGTGACTCCGAAGAAGACGGCTCGGCTCTTCCTCATCCGGTGTGACTCTGGTGACCCCTTTTGGAAGTGTGACTCTTCCAACGTTCTATTGATCCTCCTCCTCTCCTCCCCTCTAAGTTCAGATTTGGGTAACGATTTCCTATCCCCTAAATATTGTGTGATTTCATCTTGTATATGTGAGAGTAGTGGAGATTTGGGTTTCAAAATTTATCCTAACTTTTGATTTAAGCTTGCATATGAAAATCTGAAGTTATATTGCTTTCCTATCCGATTTCGCGAAGATTTTCCGTAAGGGTAGGTCCCCTTGGATGTTTGCAAGCCGGGGTTTGTTTAGCCTTTGGTTTCGAACGGATCAAGAGGATTTGGTATATCCTCGCATGGTTTTGTTTTGAGGTATATATTCGGACTATTTTCCGAATTGCAATCTTTAGTCCGGAAGCCCTCTTTGTGAATGGAAAAGTTGATGATGCGATGCTAGATGTTTGGTTAGGTTATGATAAATGTATTTGTGTATGTTCGTGCAGGTTCGGGTGAGACTTTCCCCATTGTGAGATTGCGCAATTACAAACAAAGCTCCGCCAAAATTTCCAATTCCGCACGTGCACTACGTGTTCGTAGAAATGCCTCTTAAGACGTTGTCAAAGCACTTTAGGTGTTCGGATAAATGTCCCTTAGGTTTCCCCTTTGTTATTTTCAATGCTAGCATCGCGTAGGGGTGGCCTGCATCAATTTGGTATCAGAGCCAGGTTTGTCAATTTCTCAACTTGACAACGATCCGCTCAAACCAAGCTACCCCCACTTGCACTTAGGTACGTTTCGTTCGTTTTAAAAATTTTATTTTTAGTTATATTAAAAAAACAAAAAAAAGGGTTTTAAGTGCTTTCCTAGTTTGAATCTTTTTTCCGTTATTCTGTCATGGCCTGCGTTGGGAGTCCCCTTCCCCCATGTTCCTCGGTTGGTGCCCTTCGCAAGGAGATGAACCGCCAATGTGATGACATAAGAGATATGTTAGCATAACTTGGAGGTCGGCTTCCGACACCGCATCTTGATGCCCCTAAGCCACAGCTTAGGACCAATGTTCCATCCTACGATGGATTGGGGAACCCCCAAGTCTTCCAGGACTGGGTCATGGAGATTGAATATTATTTTGAGTGGTATACGCTGAATGATGCGGATAAGGTGCGGGTAGCACGAATGAAATTGTTTGGGCGCGCCAAAATATTCTGGCTAAATGAGGAGCGTCGTCTGAGGATAGAGAATGGGGCTTTGCCCATAGGTTGGCAACTTATGAAGAATTTTTTAACGGATGAGTATTATCCCACATACTGCCGTTCTCAGTCTTCTGGTTATCCGAGTGTAGCGCCGCCTAATATTTTTCCTATACCGCACAAGCACGTTCCCCTATACTCCCGTATGAGGACGTCTCATGATTTTATTTCTCCCCGCCGGGACACTAGACCCGTTTTTGATCTTAGGAGTGACTGTAAGCCTCACGCTAGATCCTTGCTCTGCCAAGATCTGACTATTTCACGCACTTGTACCCCTACCGTTAGTGAGAAGGAAAGGGTTAGGTCCTCTGTCCCTCCACCTGTCATTGTCTCAACTAGGGGTGCCAAAAAACCGCGGGATAAGCCTAGGCAAATAGTTAAAAGTTGCAAAGAGAACGCTACATGTTATGCTTGTGGAGTGATTGGCCACTATGCCGTAGAGTGCCCCACAAAGCCTAGAGCATTGGCTCTTTTAGCTTCAACGTCTTAGCCCGCCACTGAGGGCGATGCCGATTGTTCTGACGACTGTAGTGACGACGAGGAAATTCGATATCCTAGTGACCTGGATGATGATGTCTCCCCTGAGGTATCCCTTCTGGGGATTAGGCCACCTCCCCTTGACCATATTTCAGGCCCGTCTCCTATGTTAGTTGAGGAACCGTATAATGGCCCAGAGTTAGCTGACGTATCTACTGAGTTGGAAGATTTACCTTGCGAGGGATCCGTTCTTTTGGATCGGTTAGCGGACTTATTAGGACATGACTTGATTTTACCTAGTCCGACCCACTTAGTTGAACCGTCGTTATTAGCACCCCCGCTTGAGATGTCTAGTGAGCTATGTATTAGTGAGTATCTGCCGGCGGGCATGTTTTCATTTGCGACTGCGTTTGATTTCACGGCGACTGTGCCAATTGATTTGGTGCCCTCACGACATTGTTATCCATCAAATCAAATTGCAAATCTTTCGTCCATCCTGGTACGAACTGCATGTAAACATATCATTGCCTTATGCCAGTGTCTATGAGTTGCAATCACTTCCACGCCCGTTCACCTTCGATAGCATCTGACTGCGGAATTGTTGATTCTAATTTAGTCTGGTTAGCCCCCGAGTGGATACCTTCGGGTACCGTAACAAAAATTTTACAGTGGAGCGCCGACCCACTCATGATTTTCAAGAATTTGGATTTAATGCAATTTCTTTGGATTTTTACGATGCAATCAGTTTTTCACCGTATGTCAATCTTTCGGATTTATTTTTGCAACCTGGTCTCCATATGAGCGGCTTTCTCCGCCATTTCTCTCTTCCACTTCAAATTCTCGTGGGTTGAGAGGTGATATTTTTTTCATGTCGCTCTTCCATTTGGGTTTCCTGGTCTCGCATTGGATGGTAAGAACTGCGCTGCTTTTCTTTATGCTGACACATATATGAGGTTTTCTGCTGTACTTGCTCATGACAGGTTCTGTTCTATTGCGGACCCGTAATGCTTGTCCTTCCCCGTAGATGTCCCTCTTGCTATGCTACTTATGGATGTTGCTGCCTCCAGCTATTTTTCCCTGACCACTCATCGAAGATGAGTGATTTTGGCGGGGGATTGATGGCGAGGATGCCCGCCAATTGCTCATGCCGACATGGATTTCCATTTGATCGCCGCCGCTACATGTTCAAGGACTTTGATGGTCGTTGCCTCCACCGTCGTCGTCGCCGCCGCCGCCACCGCCGATGGCATTTCGTCTCTTCATTATGAATATAATGTTATTTCATCTTTGAAATAATATTTTACTCATAATCTTTTAATTATCATTTTTATTAAGCTTATAATTATAGTCCTAATTATAATTTATTATTATGTATTTTTCTTTATTTTTGTTTAAAAAAAACAGTTTTAGGTGGCTAGGATTTTAGTTTGATGAGATGAAGGGTGATGGAGAGGTGTACCAAATATATATATAGATGTATGTGGAGTGGGGAGAGATTGATTGAAGAAGATTAAAAAAAACCTAACTAAGAGTTCGGCTTACTCCCCGCCGCCCCCTCCCCGTTTTCTCTCGGCCTGGCCGAATCCTGACGCCCAGGAAAGCCGCCGACCTCCTGCTATCGCCTCCCTTCGGTGGTGACCTTGCTGCTCCGGCGACCTCCTTCCTCCTCCGGTGTGATTCCGAAGAAGCGGCTCGGCTCTTCCTCATCCGGTGTGACTCGCGGTGACCCATTTTGGAAGTGTGACTCTTCCAACGTTCTCTTGCTCCTCCTCCTCTCCTCCCCTCTAAGTTCAAATTTGGGTAACGATTTCCTATCCCCTAAAAATTGTGTGATTTCATCTTGTATTTGAGAGAGTAGTGTGAGATTTGGGTTTCAAAATTTATCCTAACTATTGATTTTAAGCTTGCATATGAAAATCTGAAGTTATATTGCTTTCCTATCCGATTCGCGAAGATTTTCGTAAGGGTAGGTCCCCTTGGACGTTTGCAAGCGGGTTTGTTTAGCCTTGGTTTCGAACGAATCAAGAGGATTTGGGTATATCCTCGCATGGTTTTGTTTTGAGGGATATATTCGGACTTTTTTTCGAATTGTAATCTTTAGTCCGGAAGCCTCTTTGTGAATGGAAAGTTGATGATGCGATGCTAGATGTTTGGTTAGGATATGAAAAATGTATTTGTGTATGTTCGTGCAGGTTCGGGTGAGAGATTCCCCGTTGTGAGATTGCGCAATTACAAACAAAGCTCCGCCAAATTTCCAATTCTGCATACGCACTGTGCTCGTAGAAATGCTCTAGGACGTTGTCAAAGCACTTTAGGTGTTGGGTAAATGTCCCTTCGGTTTCCCCTTTGTTATTTTCAATGCTAGCATCGCGTAGGGTTGGCCTACATCAGGAACCTCTAGTCAGGAGAGTTGGTTTTGAGATTCTCCTTAGAGGTTCCTGTCGGCCAAGAGATCCCTCCAAAGGTGCCTAAGCTCAGTCTTTTTCTTGGGAGGGGAAGAGTTTGCTAGTCTTCTGAGTATGCGGCAGGACCTCCACGTTAAGACATTGGGTTCGTCCTTGGTTTTCCTAGTCTTGTGCCTAAATCATTTGCTTGAGGGCAGTAGGTGCGCGGTCACCCCTTCCACAAGGGTCGAACTCCACAGATACCGATTTTTTGGTTTCAACATTTTGGTGCGGTGAGCGTGGAAAGTGACCATCACCGAAGAACTTAGGCGAATGTCATGGCTATAGAAGAGGAACCAAGTTGCAACCAGGGTCATGCTTTGATACTCTGTATGTGAGGTCCTCATACCTGGAGTCATCCCATCCTTGAATTTACGATTTTCGGACAGTCTATTTTAAGTCTATATTAAGGCTTCGATGGTGATATAGTGCTCTTGATTTTGTAAGCACCCGGGAAAATTAGAGGGAGAATTTTCTAGCTCTGGCGTTAGGTCTCGAGATGCTCCCGCTATCAGGCTTCCATCTAGCTGGCAGGGCAGGGATCCTCTATGGACATCGTTATGACCCTGAAGCTGAGCCCGGACGATTTTCAACACCCGTCGTTTGGCTTTAACCTAGATGACTAAACTGGCGGTATCACCCGGGAGCCCGGACGATTCTCTGTGGACATTGTTATGACCCTGGACATCGTTATGAAATTTGGAGTGGCAATGCTCAAGTCGCAATCTATATAGATGATCGAAGTGTTCGTTTAACAGACCCTGAGTAGATCCCGCTGTCAAGCTCTCACCTAGCTGGCAGGGCTAGATGCCACTCGGTGGTTGGAGGTAGTTTGGATATGTTATAGGACCCCGAGTGATGCTCTGCCCCGGGTAGACCCGCTGCCTGGCTCCTACTAGCTGGTAGATCCGTAGGCTTGCCTGGGGGGTAAGGGACCCCGAGTGCTGCTCAGCCCTGGGTAGACTCACTGTCAGGCTCTCACTAGCTGGCAGGGCAGTAGGCACACCTGGGTGGTAAGGGAGATAGTTTAAAATTTGGAAAGAATTTGGATACTTTGTAGGACCCCGAGTGATGCTCGGACCTGGGTAGACGCACTGCCTTGCTCCTACTAGCAGGCAGGTCCGTAGGCTCGCCTGGCGGGTAAGGGACCCTATGTACTGCTCGGCCTTGGGTAGTCTCGCTGTCAGGCTCTCACTAGCTGGTGGGGCTGTAGGCACACCTGGGGGGTAAGGGAGATAGTTTGAAATTTGGAAAGAATTTATATACTTTGCAGGACCCCGAGTGATGCTCGGCCCTCGGTAGACCCACTGTCTGGCTCCTACTAGCTGGCAGGTCTGTAGGCTTGCCTGGGGGGTAAGGGATACCCCGAGTGCTACTCGGCCCTAGTAAGACTCACTGTCAGGCTCTCACTAGCTGGCAGGGCTATAGGCACACCTGGGGGGTAAGGGAATTGTTTGAAATTTGGAAAAAATTTGGATACTTTTCAGGACCCCGAGTGATGCTTGGCCCCGGGTAGACCCACTGCCTGGCTCCAATGAGCTAGCAGGTCCGTAAGATCGCGTGGGGGTAAGGGACCCCGAGTGCTGCTCGGCCTCGGGTAGACTCGCTGTCAGGCTCTCACTAGCTGGCAGGGCTGTAGGAACATATGGGGTAAGGGAGATAGTTTTAAATTTGTAAAAAATTCAGATACTATGTAGGACACCGAGTGATGCTCGGCCCCGGGTAGACCTGCTTCCTAGATCCTACTAGCTGGCAGGTCCATAGGCTCGCCCAGGGGGTAAGGGATACCCCGAGTATTGCTCGGCCCCAGTTAAACTCGCTGTCAGGCTCTCAATAGCTGGCAGGGATGCAGGTACACCTGGGGGTAAGGGAGATAGTTTGAAATTTGGAAAGAATTTTGATACTTTGCAGGACCCCGAGTGATGCTCGACCCTGGGTAGACCCGCTGCCTAGCTATTACTAGCTGGCAAATCCATAGGCTCGCTTGGGGGGTAAGGGATACCCCGAGAACTTCTCAGCCCCTGGTAGACTCGCTGTCAGGCTCTCAATAGCTGGCAGGGTTGTAGGCACACATGGGGGGTAAGGGAGTTAGTTTCAAATTTGGAAAGAAGTTGGATACTTTGCAGGACCCCGACTGATTCTCGGCCCCGGGTAAACCCGCTGCTTGGCTCCTACAAGCTGGAAGGTCCGAAGGCTCGCCTGGGGGGTATGGGATACCCCGAGGGCTGCTCGGCCCTGGGTAGACTCATAGTCAGGCTCTCACTAGCAGGCATGGTTGTTGGCACACCTAGGGGGTAAGGGAGATAGTTTGAAATTTGGAAAGAATTTGGATATTTAGTAGGACCCCGAGTGCTGCACGTCCCCGGGTAGACTCGCTATCAGGCTCTCACTAGCTGGTCAGGCTATAGGCACATCTAGGGAGTAAGGGGGAGAGTTTGGGGTTTGGAAAGAGTTGGGATACTTTGCAGGACCCCGAGTGCTGCTCGGCCCCGGGTAGACTCCCTGTCAGGCTCTCACTAGCTGGTAGGGTTGTAGGAACACCTGTGGGGTAAGGGAGATAGTTTGGAGTTTTGAAAGAGTTTGGATACTTTTCAGGACCCCGAGTGCTACTCGGCCCCGGGTAGACTCGCTGTCAGGCTCTCCCTAGCTGGAATGGATGTAGGCACACCTGGGGGGTAAGGGAGAGAGTATAGAGTTTGGAAAGAGTTTGGATATTTTTCAGGACCCCGAGTGCTGCTCGGCCCCGGGTAGACTCGCTGTCAGGATCTCACGAGCTTGAAGGGATTTAGGCACACCTAGGGCTAAGCGAGATAGTTTGGGGTTGGGAAAGAATTTGGATAATTTTCAGGACCCCGAGTGCTGCTCGGCCCTGCATAGACTCGCTGTCAGGCTCTCACTAGCTGGCAGGGCTATAGTCACACCTGGGGGGGGGGGGTAAGGGAGAGATTTCTGAGTTTGGAAAGAGTTTGGATACTTTGCAGGACCCCAAGTGCTGCTCGGCCCCGGGTAGAGTCGGTGTCAGGCTCTCACTAGCTGAAAGGGATGTAGGAACACCAGGGGGGTAAGGAAGATAGTTTAGAGTTTGGAAAGAATTTGGATACTTTTCAGGACCCCGAGTGCTGCTCGACCCCAGGTAGACTCGCTGTTAGGCTCTCACTAGCTGGCAGGGTTGTAGGCACACCTTGGGGTAAGGGAGAGAGTTTATAGTTTGGAAAAAAGAGATGGATACTTTGTAGGACCCCTAGTGCTGTTCAGCCCCGGGTAGACTCGTTGTCATGCTCTCACAAGCTGGCAGGGCTGTAGGCACACCTAGGGGGTAAGGGAGATCGTTTGGAGTTTGGAAAGAATTTGGATACTTTTTAGTACCCCGAGTGCTGCTAAGCCCCCGGTAGACTCGTTGTCAAGCTCTCACTAGCTGGCAGGGATATAGGCACACTTGGGGGTAAGGGAGAGAGTTTGGAGTTTGGTAAGAGTTTGGATACTTTGCAGGAACCCGAGTGCTGCTTGGCCCTAGCTAGAATCACTGTCTGGCACTCACTAGCTGGCAGGGCTATATGCATACCAGGGGGGGTAAGGGATATAGTTTGAAATTTGGAAAGAGTTTGGTTATTTTGCTTCTCGAGTACTTCAACTATTCATTTCTCGATTGAATGACTTCTTCTCGAGTACTTCTACTGTTCATTTCTCGAGTGAATGGCTGCTTCTCGAGTACTTCTACTGTTCATTTCTCGAGTGAATATCTTTTTCTCAAGTACAGTATATTCGTCTCGAGAACTTTCGTTCTAGTTTGTGTTAGGGCGCCATTTTGAGGGTCAAAAAGCTGTCGGATGGAAAAATGGTCAACATTAAATTTGTTCGTCTCGACGAGATCTATAACTGTTATGTTGGACACTTTTCGATTTGAAGCCATCCTAAACCTCTTTTTTGGATTTCCGTGAATTGACTCATAAATAATACGTTTTTTTTATATTTTTTAGACAAACCATTTTATAAGTACTTATATATGTATACTCTTATACTTAGGTTATTAGAAAAGAGTAAGAAACTTCATCTTCTTCTTCTCCGAACTTTTTCTCTCGAACCAGAGCGGTGTGTGAGAGAGAGAGAAATATTTTCGTGAATCTTCTGGTGGTCGCCGACGGTGCTCCGGTGCTCCAAATCTTCGACCGAGTATAAATCTGGTAAGCTCTCGGTGAGGGCTTCATTATCATGGTAAAATCTTCCCCATTTTTTGATTCTTCTCGCTAGGGTTTTCGGCCCTAACTCCTACTTTTGACATTCTTGTTAGATTTTGATTTCTCTGATCTTCCTTGGTCCCGATCTACGCCGAGGTGCGATTTGGTGATATTCTACGGTAAAACCAAGGCAAGTGTTGGTTTACCCTCTTTTATCCTTGTCAAATTTGATGGTAACGAATTAGCTTTTGTTCCTTAATTTTACTGCATTCTTTTTCTGTCTTTCCAACTTATAGCAATGTATAATCCTTATTTGAAGTTTACTCGAATTTATGAGTTTTTGTCGTGAAGAGAAAACTGAATCTTGTAGCGTTGTAATGATTGATGAGATGTTATATAGTTGGATTTAATACCTCCTAACCATTGTCATAGGACACGTTAGAGTTATCTAGGATTATTAATCTTTCCTAAAAGGTTTATCAACTGTGTCTTTAATCTAGGAAATGTCGAGTAGAATCCGACATGCCAAGTCCTGAGTTTATTCATGGTGTTTCTTTGTGCGGGTGTTAGTGGGCAAATCCACCGACTGCAAGTTTGTTCTTTTTTATTAGTACCTCGTGGAACTCTACTAGGTTTTGGGCATCGGCGGTGATTGGTGGAGTGTGCAAGTCTCCCCTGCAGTTTGACGGATTTTAACATCTGTTAGGGGTGTATCTAGAGAAGTTACCACCCTGCCTGTGTTTATGGGTAGAGTTGACTATAGGTGGCTAATAAAGTTTTGGAGAATTTTTATTATGATTTAAGCATGCTCTCCCCTTACTTTGGGTATCCGAAATGATTTGTTGTACGTGACGATTCACGTAAGTTCTTTTCTTCTGATTTATTTCTTGAGTTTTATTTATGTACCTTACTTCAGTACTCTTGGTCTGGGTTGGTACCGCCATTTGACCTTTGTTTTCTTTTGCTTACTTTTTCTTCCACCATTTATACCTTCTTACTAAGGTATTCTGTCTTTGGAATGTGATAGTACGTTTTGTTGTCTTAACTATTATCATATTTTTCTGCATCTTTTCTAAAAATTGGTCAAAATTGACATGACACACCCCCATGCCACGCCCTCCCTGGGGGTGACCTAGGGCGTGTCACCTTTTTCAGAGGATTCCAAAAGGCAGAGGAAAATACAAGGAAAAATGGCTGTAATGCCCCCTGACATGCCCTCCCCAAGCGTTTCCCCGGGCATGACACGGGGCATGTCACCCTCTGCCCGAAGCCTGCCGCCGCATTAAATGCCATTTCGCTTCAGCACGCCAACAGTACTATTACACCCCCTGTCATGGCATGACACTAGGCGTGACCCCTCCTTTTCTTATGATTGAATGATTTCCGACCAATGATTTCGACGCGATGTACGTGTCACTCCAACCCTACACGGGCATGACCCAGGGTGTGTCGACCGACGTATAGAAGCAATCAACCTTCCGCTAGAATAGAATCCAAAGCCCAGAGGTCAACCCCGTACCTGTCACGCCCCCTGACACGCCTCCCGAGCATGTCGAAGGTGTGACAAACCCGTGAACTTTTCCTATAATTTCAGACCCCCCTTCCATTTCAGCAAGCTTCTCTGAGAGGGGAGGTACTGCCCCTTGTTCTTGGTCTTTTTCATGTTTCCTCTCTCTCTCTCTTTCCTTTTTTGTGATATTTCTTAACACTAGCTTATGTCTTAGTTTTTTAAGGTTTTATTGTAATTTATGCACTTGTTTTAGTTTATAATTGTTGGTCTAGAGTAGGATTTTAATTTCATGTTAGTGTAGTTTTCATTTCTATGCAAGTAGCTCTTTTTAGTATTAAATAAAAGTTCTCTTTTCATACTTGTGTTCTTACTATGCTTTACTACTGATCCCCCTCCTCAAATACATTATGATTAACTAATCCTCCTTGTACTCGATCTTGATGATCCGAGGTTCGAGCGATTAAGTTATGATGTTTTTAATTTACCTTTTCTTTTTAGGTTTTAGGCCTTGAATTACTCTTAATTTTCATGGACTGAGATTATCGATATATACTCTCCACCTTTGCTTTCATTTTGGGCTAGCGAAGCGATAGAATAAGTGAGCATTTAAGAGTAAAGGGAGTTGTACGCCCCTCGAGAGAGGTAGACGTCCAAATCTCCCGGATTAGAGTAAAATCTAATAGTGGGGTTCACCGTGTAAAGCGAGCTTTAGGCCTCCGATTTAGACCAGAGTCGGTCGGACCTTCGTAAACTCAGTTTGGCACGACTTTGAGAGAAACGTGTTTAAGCTTTAGGAATCTCCACGGTCAAGGACCTTTACCCTATTAAGTTTAGGTTTTTATTATAGCATTTTCTTAGTGGTCTTTAGCCGAGGTGATTCTTGATCGAGTGCATTTTCATTTCATAGTTTCAGCCCTTCATTATAATCTCTTACTTTATGCTCTTTAATTAACTGCAATAGTTCTCTTTCTAGCATAGTTTTATTTCCTTTATTGCAATTAGTTTCTCTAAACCCTAGTTTTTCCGTCGATAAATTAATAGCCTTCGTGTGAGTAAGTTTACTCAACAGTTCCCAGATTTCAATACGACACATGTGTCCCCTAGCTACAGTTCGATAGGTATACTTGCCTCATTTGATTGCTAGTTAGGTTGCTTTTATTTTCTTCGAATCTTAGCGACCACCAAGTTTTTGATGCCATTGTCAGGGACCAACTTCCGTTGATAAATCGAAAACACAAATCTATTAATTTTATTATTTCTCTTTCTCACCCTCCTTCTAAAAAAATTTTGAAAATAAAAAAATTTTATTACCGCTCTTAATAGTAACCAACTTCACAATTTTTCTACTCCACCTAATTCTTTCGAAAATGGCAAAGGGCTTTAAGCGCCACTATATTGTCTTGTACCTTGCGAACCCTTCACCGGATAGTCCTTGGGAAGTTCGGGAGTTAAATTATTAAAAGAATCTATTTAAAAAAAACAAAAAAATCTCTATTTTTTTTCAAGTTTATTTATTTATCTTTTTTTTCTCTCCTCTTTTTTTAGTGCATGACCTGAGGGAATCCGTCAGCTATTTTGGACTTGGACCATGAAATTGAGCCTATTCTTCGGAGAAGATCGTGATTTCAAGGCCCTACTTCCCAATACCGGTTGAGGATTCCGAGTCATCTTCTACTTTAAGAATGGCAGAACCCCCAGTGGAGGAAGTCGTGCAAAGACCTATGTCTTATTTTGCACGACCAAATCTAGAGGGAACAGAATCAAGTATAGTTCGCACTACGATAGCAAATAATAATTTCGAATTAAAGCCTAACATAATTCAAATGGTGTAGCAGTATGTGCAATTTGATGGACTTTAAGATGAAGATCCAAACGCACATATAACAAGCTTTCATGAAATTTGTGTCTCCTTCAAGATAAATGGTGTCCCAAATGATGCGATTAGGCTAAGACTCTTTCCCTTCTCTGTAAGAACTAAATCTAAGCAGTGGCTAAACAATCTACCTAAGAATAGCATAACCACCTGGAATGAATTAACCTAAAATTTTTTGGCGAAGTACTTTCTGCCCAATAAAACTACAAAAACTTAGGAATGACATCTCTGTCTTTTGGCAAATAGACTACGAAACCTTATATGAAACTTGGGAAAGATTTAAACAATTATTAAGACAATGCCCACATAACGCGCTGCGTGTATGGTTACAAGTGCAGACGTTCTATAACGGGCTAAATCAAAGCACAAAGAAAATGATAGACGCAGCGTTTGGCAGTACATTAAATCATAAGACCCCAGAAGTGGCTCTTGAGCTTTTTGAGGACATGGCCATGAACACTTATCAGTGTAATGTGCCTAGGTCCCGCCCGAACAAGCCTGTAGATATTTTTGAAGTGGACAATGTCTCCCAGCTCGCTCTACAAGTTGAAATATTAAGCAAAAGGATAACGGAGATGACTGTTGCCTCCGTCCCTCAAGCATGGGAATCTGCAACTCCTTCCCCAGAACAATTAGATTTTGTTAAAAACATGCCTAGAAATCCTTTTATTTATTTTTCTGCTGCGAATTTTCATCCTCCTTGTTTTAATTTTCTAAAGAGTTATAATCTTGCCTTAAGAAATCATCCGAATTTTTCGTGGAGTAATCCATCGAATGCTATGCGCCCGCCACCACAAAATGATTTTTCTGCACACACCACCACCACCTCTTAAATTATCCAAAACCCCAAGCTTGGAGGAGTTACTTTCCAAATATATCGCCACAAATGATTCTACATATGCACCGAACCTTAATAGAAAGCGTTAAAAGTCTTAAAAATCAAGTAGGACAGCTCGCTAAAATTATTTCCTAGCGGCCCGCAAGTTCCCTTCCTTCCAATATTGAGCCCAACCCGAGAGAGCAAGCGAAAGCTATAACTCTTCGGAGTGGGAAGCATGTTCCCAGTATGGTAAGTGAAGATCCCGATGCAAGCTCCGCCCCCGCTTTTAAAAATCAAAGCTCCGCTCCAATTTTAAAAATTCCACCCTCTGCTGAAGAAGTTATTACCCCTCTCTCCGCATTAGAAAAAGATCTCACTCCACCACGCATCTTTATAAATAATCCGACCCCGCCTTACCCTTCCGAACATAAAAAATAACATCAGGACGATCAGTACTCTCGTTTATTAGAAATGTTCAAGCAAATCCACATAAATCTCCCTTTCCATGAAGCGATTTCACAGACGACGAAGTACGCCAAGTATCTAAGGACCTCCTAACCAACAAGAAAAAGTTAGAGAACCTTTCGCATGCCATATTAAATGCCGAGTGCTCTGCTGTTTTGACAAACAGTTTTCCGAAGAAAATCAGTGACCCGGGTAGTTTTTCTAATACCGGTGTCTTCAGTGATCTTTTTGTCAAGCACGCATTAGCGGACTTAGGAGAAGTATTAACCTAATGCCCCTCTCATTGTTTAAAAAGTTAGGAATTGGTAGCCTCAACCCCAGACGCATGAGTATCCAGCTCGCCGACAGATTAGTTAATTACCCATTAGGAATTGTGGAGGATGTTCTAGTAAAAGTCGACAAGTTCATCTTCCCGGTGGACTTTGTCATTTCAGACATCGAAGAAGATGTCAAGGTTCCCTTGATCCTTGGCCGACCCTTGCTTGCTATCTCCTGAGCCATCATTGATGTAAGCAATGGTAAGCTCTTCCTTCGAGTAGGCGACGACGAAGTCACCTTCTCTATCACCCCTTCGATGATGAACAGCTTAGCAAATGATGACTCCTATTTCTTCGTAGATGCCTTAAGTGATGAATCCTCCTATTGCCTCTCCAAATTTGAAAAGGAATTTTCTTGTTTTTTTCCTCCTCTTCTCTTCAAACTGAATCGCTGCAAGAAAGTGTAGAATCCTCTTTCTTCTATCTAATTTGAAAAATAATTTTCTGATTTTTGTTTCTCTTCTGCTTTTCCAACTGAATCACTGTAAGAAGCCGCCTTGGCCACCCGCTCCACCCCTTTTAATTTTCTATATAAAAAAGTCTACGAAGATATAGTATTTGAAAAAGAAAGAATTTCTCAAACCTCTTATGAAGAACCCCCTACCCTAGAACTTAAAGAACATCCTGAACATCTCAAGTATGCCTTCTTAGAAAAGAACTCCAAGCTGTCAGTTATAGTTTCGGCCTACCTCGCGGGTGTTCAAAATGAAAAACTACTTTTATTTTTATGTAAGCATCGCCGAGCTATTGCTTGGGAGATTTCTGATATCAAGGGCATAAGCCCATCTTTCTGCACTCATAAAATTTTAATGGAAGATAATTCACGTAACTCCATTCAACCTCAGCGACGTATAAACCCGAACATGAAAGAAGTAGTTAAGGGCGAGGTTATGAAATTATTAGACGCAGGAATTATCTACCCTATATCAAATAGTAAGTGGGTTAGCCCTGTTCAGGTAGTACCAAAGAAGGAAGGTATAACGGTAGTTAGTAATGAAAATAATAAATTAATCCCTACACGGACGTTGACGGGTTGGTGTATGTGTATAGATTATAGGAAGCTGAATGACGCTACCCGTAAGGACCACTTTCCTTTGCCGTTTATCGACCAGATTTTAGAACGATTATCCAACCATAGCTTTTATTATTTTCTCGATGGCCTCTCGGGGTATTTTCAAATCCCCATCTCTCCCGAGGATCAGGAGAAAACTACATTTACTTGTCCCTTCGGCACCTTCGCTTACCGAAGAATGCCGTTTGGATTGTGCAATGCGCCAGCTACATTCCAGCAATGTATGCTCGCTATCTTTGACAAGTACGTAGAAAGCATTATGGAGGTATTTAAGGAGGATTTCTCCGTGTTCGGCGATTCCTATGATAGATGTCTAGAAAACCTCGAAAAAGTCTTAGGACGATGCGAAGAGACTAACCTTGCCCTAAATTGGGAAAAATGCCATTTTATGGTGAGGAAGGGTTAGTTTTGGGTCATAAAATTTCTGCGAGAGGTATTGAGGTAGATATTGCGAAGATGGAAGTTATCGAGAAGCTGTCGCCGCCTAGAATATAAAAGCTATAAGAAGTTTCTTAGGTCACACTGGTTTCTACCGCTGCTTCATAAAGGACTTTTCCAAGATCACCAAGCCCCTTACCCATCTTCTAGAAAAAGACGCCCCATTCATTTTTGATGACTCTAGTCTTTCTGCCTTTGAATTGATTAAAGAAAAGTTAATTAACGCACTGATTATGATAGCTCCGGTGTGGGACCTTCCATTTGAGATAATGTATGTTGCGAGTAGTTTTGCAGTGGGAGCCGTATTAGGTCAACACATATCTCAAAACTTCCCCCACCCCCTATATATTACGCAAGTAAAATGCTCACAACTACACAGTAAAATTACACCACGACCGAGAAGGAGCTCCTCACTATAGTATTCGCATTTGATAAATTCTGTCCTTACATTAAGCTTTCAAAAATCATCATTTTTACGGACCACTTGGCCCTCATATATCTTCTTGCCAAAACAAATGCCAATCCGCGCTTGATACTTTGGGTCTTACTCCTCCAGGAGTTTGACTTAGAGATCTGTGATAAGCGAGGAGCCGAGAACTTGGCCACCGACCATCTCTCCTGATTAGACAATTCCATTATAGATAAATTAAATAAAAAATCTTTTAATGATTATTTTCCTGATGAGAAGCTGCTTTCAATTAGCACATCTACTTCTCTTTGGTTCGCACACATCACCAACTATTTAGTGGCCCGGGAGCTCCCAAAAGAGTTCTCCTCTCAGCAAAAGAAGAAATTCTTTTCTGAGCTGAGGAACTTTTTTTGGGAAGACCCACATATTTTCAGAGTCTGTGCGGACCAAGTGACAAGGAGATGTATTTCTTATGAAGAAGGAGTTGATATTTTAAAACACTTACATGAAGGTCCGACAGGTGGGCACTATCAAGCTACTCGCACAGCTCACAAGGTGCTTTGTGTGGGTTTTTACTGGCCTAGCCTGTTTAAAGACGCCCAAGCCTTTGTGAGTAGGTGTGATAGTTGACAAGGGTCGGGTAACATTTCAAATAAAAATGAAATGCCGCAAAATTATTTCCTTGAGTGCGAAATTTTTGACCTCTGGGGAATTGATTTTGTTGGCCCCCTTCCTTCTAGCTTCGAAAATAAGTATATTTTAGTTGCCTTTGATTATGTTTCACGATGGGCAGAGGCCCAAGCTCTTCCTATGAACGACTCCCGAGTTGTAGTCACCTTTTTGAAAAAATTATTTTCTAGATTCGGTATGCCTCGCGCCATCGTTAGCGATAGTGGTTCCCATTTCTGTAATGAGCAGTTTTCAAAAATCCTTACCAAATACGACGTTACACATAATATTTCAACTGCCCACCATCCCCAAACTAACGGACAAGTCGAAATAGTAAATAGAGAAATAAAAAGAATATTAGAAAAGACTGTTTCAACTTCTAGGAAAGACTGGTCAGCCAAATTAGACGATGCTTTATGGGCCTACCGAACAGCGTACAAAACCGCCCTCGGATGTACGCCGTATCGGCTGGTCTATGGAAAATTATGCCATCTACTAGTAGAATTAGAACACTATGCTTTTTGGGCCTTAAGATTTTTAAACTTCGATCCCCACTCTATCGGTGACCTTAGAAAATTTCAACTTAATGAACTCAACGAGTGGCGCTCTTACACTTACGAAAATAACAAACTTTATAAAGAGCGGACGAAGCGTTTGCACGATAAGCACTTAAGGCACCCTAAAACCATTAAACCGGGCGACCAGGTTCTTCATTATAATTCTCGATTACGTTTATTTCCGGGCAAATTAAGATCTCGTTGGTCTGGGCCCTTTTCTATTTTAGAAGTTTTCCCGTATAGAACTGTTTTAATTTCTCACCCTGATAAGGGTAATTTCAAAGTGAATGGTCAGCGTCTTAAACTTTATTTCTCTAGTGATGATGATGTCAGTCCAAACATTATTAAGTATCTGCTGCACGAACTCTAACTTCGAACTTTTATTTTTTGTTAAAAACTTTTTATTTCTGGTCAAAAATATTTTTGGACAATATTATTTTTGATGTGTCGAGCTCAACGACGCTTTAAACAATGGGCGCTCTTTGGAGGCAACCCAAGTTATCTTTTTCATGTTTTCTTTATTTTACAATTTTTGCCCCGGACGACTCCGACAAGCTGAAGCTTTTGCGATCGTCTGCTCCAACGTTGCTGAATCCATCACGAAGTCCAAAGAAGACATTTGGGGGAGCGACATCACTCAGCTTTCGCAGCAAATAAATCCGGGGAAGTACCTGTTTTCTATTCTATTTTTCAATTATAAAATTTCATTTTCTCTCCTTCTCCAAACCCCTTCTTTTTCCATTAAGGACAATATCCATATTAAGCTTGGGGGAGGAATTCCTCCTTTTTGCTTAGTGTAAATATTTCTTTTCTTTTTGTGGATATTTTTTTTTCAAAAAACCCCCAAAAAATGAATATCTTAAAATTCCAAAAAAAAATTCCAAAATCCAAAGAAAAAGTGAATATTTCACAATTTTAAAAAATATATATAGGCTTTTTTTTGCCTTAATAGTTTAGACATTTTGGTATTTCAATAGTACCCCTAGTTTTTGTTTTGTTTTACTCAAAATTTCATATAAACAACTTAGTTAATTATAATATTTCTAATTGTCCTTTTTAATTATGTTTCACAAGTAAAATGTTGGCCATGTTGTGTTTCTAATTCACGGTAGCATGTTAAGGTGAAATATTTTTCTAAAACTCTCATTTCTATTATGGTTTTTTGTTCATTATTTCCTTTACTTTCTCAAAAATTCATCATCCACTATTTTCCTTTTCATTTTTGATAATTTTTGTAAGGTCAACCTTTTAATAGCGTAGTAGATGTGAACGATCCAAGTCACCTATTATTTCTCTTTTCAAGACAATTTCATCAATCTTCTTTTATTATCTAGGACTCACATTTTGAAATTTTTAAAATCTATGTTTTAAATAAATTTAAAAGCGTGAATATGATTTAGGACATTTTTTTTCGTTTGAGCTTTCCTGCCAACATAAAAACTTTTACAACTAGTTAGCTGCTTTTGAGCATTTTTTCGATTTCAATTGATAGCTCCTATTTTCATTTCATTTTCACCAAAGCCAAAATTTCCAACCTATCTAATCACACTAGCCTTTTTGAGTTTCATAAAATATTTTCATGATTTTGATAGGTTATTTTATGATATTCTTGGGAGAAAGGTTTTTGAAAAAAGTATGCTCAAAAGATATGTCTTTTTTTGTTTGGCCAATTCAAAATGAAAATAAAAATTTTATGGCCTTTGTTTTGAAAAAGGAAAAATGGAGAAAAGAGGAAAAAGAAAAATAAAAAATTTATTTTAAATGAATTTTTTTCAAACTCTTTGTTTGGGTTTAGTGTGATTTTAAGCCTCTACGTTTATCTTTGAATTCCACTCCTAATCATATTCCTAAACCAAACGTTTCTGTCCTATTTAAGTACTTTTGATTCACGCCTTTTGAATTTTATTTAATAACTAAGAAAAGAAGAAAAGTAAATCAATTTTAGTTTTGGATTTAAACATAGATTTTTGTTAATTGAATTGATATAATTATAATGCGTTGCTTGGATCTAGTAAACAACTCAATGCATTTTTTCATTTTCGTTGCTTTGCTTAAATCTATTTAAAGAATTTTGTCAAAATTTTGGATGATTTATTTTCGTTAAGTAAAGTTTATAAAAGTTTTATCATACCTAAATAATTATTTTAGATTTACGTTTCACCTTTTTCCCTACTTAGAATTTCGCATAGTATTGTCTGGGCATAATTAGAACTTTTTTATTTGTCCTTTTTATAATTATCTAGTTTTTATATTTTTACATGGGGACAAGCAAAGCTTAAGCATTGGGGAATTTGATAGTACTTTTTGTTGCCTTAACTATTATCGTATTTCTCTAGTTTTTAATGTTCAAATCTTGTATTTTAAGCTTTATTTTTATCTTTCTTATGTTAATTTTATTGCCCCTAACTTTTTCCTCTCTTTTTGCAGCTTTTCTGAAAATTGGTCAAAATTGACTTGGCACGCACCCCTGTCATGCCCTCCCCGGGCATGACCTAGGGCGTGTCACCTTTTCCAAGGAATTCTAGAAGACAGAGGAAAATACCAGGAAAAATGGCTGTCACGCCCCCCTAATACGCCCTCCCGGGAGTGTCCCCGGGCGTGACATGGGGCGTGTCACCCTCTGCCCGAAACTTGTCGCCGCATTAAATGTCATTTCTCCTCAGCACGCCAACAGTATTGTCATGCCCCCTGTCATGGGCATGATACAGAGCGTGACCCCTCCTTTTCCGATGACTGACGGATTTCCGACCAATGATTTCGACGTGACGTACGTGTCACGCCCACCCTATACGGGCATGACCCAGGGCGTGTCGACTGACGTACAAAAGCAATCATCGTTCCCACCATAATACAGAGCCCGAGGTCAACCCCATACCTATCACGCCCCCTAACACGCCCTCCTCGGGCATTTCGAAGGGCGTGACCAACCCGTGAACCTTTCCTATATATTCAGACCCCCCTTCCATTTTAGCAAGCTTCTCTTGAGAGTGGGAGGTGTTGCCCCTTTGTTTCTTGGTCTTTTTCATGTTTTCCCCTCTCACTCTCTAATTCTTTTTGTATATTTCTTAAAGCTTAGGTCTTAGTTAGCTTTTATTGAAATTTATGCACTTGTTTGTAGTTTGATTTAATTGATAGGGGCTAGAATAGGATTTTAATTTCATGCAAGTGTAGTTTTCATTCCATGCAAGTGTAGCTATCTTCTAGTATTAATAAAAGTGCTCTTTTCATACTTATGTTCTTACTATGCTTTACTACTCATCCCCCCTTCTCCACTCCATTATGATTAACTAATCCTCCTTGTACTCGATCTTGATGATCCAAGGTTCGAGCGATTAAGTTATAATATTTTAATTTACCTTTTCTTTTTAGGTTTTAGGACTTTAATTACTCTTGATTTTTCATGGGATGAAGGTATATTATTGATATATACTCTCCACATTTTCTTTCATTATAGGTTAGCCGAGAGGATGATAGAATGAAGTGAGCATTAAAGAGTAAAGGGAGTTGTACGCACCCCTCGAGAGAGGCAGATGTCTAAATCTCTCGGATTAGAGTAAAATCTAATCGTGGGGTTCACCGCGTAAAGCGAGCTTTAGTTCTCCAATTTAGACGAGAGTCGGTTGGACCTTCCTAAACTCAGTTGTGCATGACTTCTAGAGAAGCGTGTTTAAGCTTTAGGAACCTCCACGGTCAAGGACCTTTGCCCGATTAAGTTTATGTTTTTCTTATCGCATTTTCTTAGTCGTCTTTAGCCGAGGTGATTCTTGATCGAGTGCATTTCCATTTCATAGTTTCAGCCCTTCGTTGTAATCGCTTACTTTATGCTATTTAATTAACTGCAGTAGTTTTCTTTCTAGCATAGTTTTATTTCCTTTATTGCAATTAGTTTCTCTAAACCCTAGCTTTCCAGTCGATAAAATAATAGCCTTCGTGTGAGTAAGTTCACTCAACAGTTCTCGGATTTCAATACGACACTTGTGTCCCCTAGGTACAGTTTGATAGGTATACTTCCCTCATTGGATTGCTAGTTAGGTTGCTTTTATTTTCTTCGAAACTTAGCGACCACCAGAATGCCTCAGGTTTGGAGCGTTAGGAGGTAGTGGAGCTGGTTTTGGAGTTCTTGAAGCAACATTGTTGGTTGTGGCTTTTCCCCTCGCCATAGCGAGGTAATTTGTTGTTTTAGTTTTCTTTGCCTAGTTTCAGACATACTTTGTACTGTGGGTTCGTGTCAGGTTGTTGACGACCACAGGATTGTTGATTTTTGTCACTTTCTAGCTGATGTGGTTTTCTTATGTTTGGTTTAGATTACTTGCTCTCTGAGATGATTTTTTACTTGGATTGCATGTTAGATATTTTTAACCTATAGAACCCTACAATTAGTAAAGCATACATGTCATCTCTTTCAAAACTAAGTCACTACTTTCTGTTTAGCGTAAAGACTTTTTCTATACTTATTATAAATCTAGGGTTTGCATAGTATGAGTTATTCCTCGGGGACATTTATACTCATGTAGGATATTAGAGTCAATTTAAACCAGTATCTTCCGCAAGCGTATAAATATATTTTGAATCGTGGACTAGTTGATCCAATAAGACGAGGGATACGGCTATCCTCTTAACTTAAACTGAATTTCAATCATAACAACATATGTTCTTCTTTTAAACTGTCGAGTTTGGAGTCTTACCTGAGCGTCTGCAGTTATACTCTGCACGGCGTGGCATCACGACGCGTATTTTCCCTTACTCTGATATAATTTAATTGTTGGGAAAATGCGGGTTGTGACATACAAAGACAATGATAAACGCATCTTCTGGCGGTACTTTAAAACATAAGACCCCGGAAGTAGCTCTTGAGCTTTTCGAGGACATGGACATGAACACTTATTAGTGGAATGATCCTAGGTCCCGCCCGAATAAGCCTGCAGGTATCTTTGAAGTGGACAATGTCTCCCAGTTAGCTCTGCAAGTGGAAATATTAAGCCAAAAATTACAGAGATAAATGCTGCCTCCGCCCTTCAGGTATCAGAATCTGCAACTCCTGCTCCCGAATAATTAGATTATGTTAATAATATGCCTAGAAATGCTTTTCATTATTTTTCTGGTGCGAATTTTCCTGTGCCGGGTTTTGCTTTTTCGAATAGTTATAATCCTGCTTTAAGAAACAACCCGAACTTTTCATGGAGTAATCCCTCAAATGCAATGCGCCCGTCACCACAAAACGAATTTTCTGCACCCCCACCACCGCGAAATTTTTTCCAAAACCTCCAAGTTTGGATGACATGTTTTAAAAATACATGAATGTTAATGACACTACGATAAGAACCCTAGACGGGTCCGTAAAAAGTTTATAAAATCAAATAGGACAATTCACAAAATGTATTTCTGAGCGACCCATCGGGTCTCTTCCTTCAAACACCGAGCCCAACCCGAGAGAGAAAGTGAAAGCTATAACTCTTCGGAGTATAAACAAGTTGCCTATGGGGTTAGCGAAGAGCCCGAGGCAAGCTCAGCTCCCGTTTTAAAAATTCCTCTCTTTGTTGAAAAAGAAGTTATCACCCCTCTCCCTATTTTATAAAAAGTTCTCACTCCACCACACATCTTTAAAATGATCCAATCCCTCCATACCCTTCCGAACTTAATAAGCAATGTCAGGACGATCAATACTCTCACTTCCTAGAAATATTCAAGCAAATCCACATTAATCTCCCCTTCCATGAAGCAATCTCCCAAATGCCAAAGTATGCTAAGTACCTTAAGGATCTCCTGACCAATAAAAAGAAGTTAGAAAACCTTTCGCATATCACACTAAATGCCAAGTGCTTTGCGGTCCTGATAAACAGTTTGCCAAAGAAGATCAGTGATCCGGGTAATTTTTCTATTCTGTGTGTCTTTGGCGATCTTTTTGTCAAGCACGTATTGCTGACTTTTGTGCGAGTATAAACCTGATGCCCCTCTCATTGTTTAAGAAGTTAGGAATTGGTAGCCTCAACCCCACACACATGAGTATCCAGCTCACCGATAGATCAGTCAAAGACCCGTTAGGAATCTGGAGGATGTCTTAGTTAAAGTCGACAAATTCATCTTCCTGGTGGATTTTGTCATGTTGGACATCGAAGAAGACGTCGAGGTTACACTGATCCTTGGCCGACCCTTCCTTGCCACCTCCCGAGCTATCATTGACGTAAGCAATGGTAAGCTCTTCCTTCGAGTAGGCGACGACAAAGTGACTTTCTCTATCACACCTTTGATGAAAAATACCTTAGCAAATGACGAGTCCTATTTTTCCGTAGATGTCGTAAGTGAAGAATCCTCCTATTGCCTCTCTAAATTTGAAAAAGAATTTTCTGATTTTTGTTCCTCCTCTACTCTTCTAACTCAATCGTTGCACCTAAGTGAAGAAACATCATATCGCCTCTCTGAATTTTAAAAAGAATTTTCTGATTTTTGTTCCTCCTCTACTCTTCCAACTGAATCACTGCAAGAAGCCTCCATGGCCAAAAACCCCACCCCTTTTAATTTTTCGTTTAAAAAAGTCTACGAAGACATAGTATTTGAAAAAGAAAGAATTTCTAAAACATCTTATGAAGAACCCCCTACCTTAGAATTGAAAGAACTTCCTGAACATCTTAGATATGCTTTCTTTGAAAAGGACTCCAAGCTACCAGTGATAGTTTAGGCCTACCTCACGGATGCACAAAAAGATAAACTTTTTTTAGTTTTACGTAAACATCGCCGAGCTATTACATGGCAGATTTCCAATATCAAGGTCATAACCCATCCTTCTTCACTCATAAAATCTTAATTGAAGATAATTCGCGTAACTCCATACAACCTCAGCGCCGTATAAACCCGAGCATGAAAGAAGTCAAAAAGGGCGAGGTTATGAAACTCTTAAATGTAGGAATTATCCACCCTATATATGATAGTAATTTTGTTAGCCCTGTTCAGGTAGTGCCAAAGAAGGGAGGGATAACGGTAGTTAGTAATGAGAATAATGAAATATTCCCGACACGGACGGTGACCGGGTGGCGGATGTATATAAATTACCGTAAGTTAAATGATGCTACCCCTAAGGACCACTTTCCCTTGCTATTCATCGATCAGATTTTAGAACGATTATCCGACCATAGCTTTTATTATTTTCTCGATGGCCTCTCAGGGTAGTTTCAAATCCCCATCTCTCCCGAGGACTAGGAGAAAACAAGGTTTACTTGTCCCTTCGACACCTTTGCCTATCAAAGAATGCCGTTTGGATTGTACAATGCGCCAGCTACATTCCAGCAATGTATGCTCGCTATCTTTGACAAGTATGTAGAAAGCATTATGGAGGTATTCATGGATGATTTCTCCGTGTTCGGTGATGCATTTGATAGTTGTTTAGAAAATCTTGAAAAAGTCTTAGAAAGATGTGAATAAACTAGCATTGCCCTAAATTGGGAAAAATGCAATTTTATGGTTAGGGAAGGGTTTGTTTTTGGTTATAAAATTTCTGCGAAAGGAACTGAAGTAGACGTAGCCAAGATAGATGTTATTGAGAAGCTATTGACATTTACGAACGTGAAAGCTATAAGAAGTTTCCTAGGACAAGCGGGCTATTACCGTCGCTTCATAAAGGACTTCTCCAAGATCACCAAACCTCTTACTCAACTCTTAGAAAAAGACGCCCTATTTATTTTTGATGACTCTTGTCTATCTTCCTTTGAATTAATTAAAGATAAATTAATTAACGCACCCATTATGATAGCTCCGGTGTGGGACCTTCCATTTGAGATAATGTGCGATGCGAGTAGTTTTGCAATGGGAGCCGTATTCGGTCAACGCATATCTAAAAACTTCCGCCCCATCTATTATGCAAGTAAAATGCTCACATCTGCACAAGAGAATTACACCACAACTGAGAAGGATCTCCTCGCTGTAGTATTCGCTTTGGATAAATTCCTCCCTTATATTACTCTTTTAAAAATTATCATTTTTACGGACAACTCGGACCTCTAATATCTTTTTGCCAAAATTGATGCCAAGCCGTGCCTGATTCGTTGGGTCTTACTCCTCCATGAGTTTGTCTTAGAAATCTGTGATAAACGAGGAGCCGAGAATTTGGCCGCCGACCATCTATCACGTCTAGATAACCATTATATTGAAAATTTCGATGAAAAATCTTTTAATGATTATTTTCCTGATGAGAAGATGCTTTCAATAAGAACTTCTCATTCTCCTTGGTTTGTACACATTGCCAACTATTTAGTGGCTCGGGTGTTCCCAAAACAGTTCTCCTCTGAACAAAAGAAGAAATTCTTTTCTGAGTTGAATAACTATTTTTGGGAGGATCCGCATCTTTTTAGAGTCTGTGCGGACCATGTGATAAGGAGATGTGTTTCTTATGAAGAAGGAATAGATATTTTAAAACATTTGCATGAAGGTCCGACAGGTGGGCACTATCAAGCTGCTCGCACCGCTTACGAGGTGCTTTGCACAGGTTTTTACTGGACTAGCCTATTTAAAGAAGCGCAAGCCTTTGTGAGTAGGTGTGTTAGTTGCCAACGGTCGGGCAACATTTCCAATAAAAATGAAATGCTGCAAAATTATTTCCTTAAGTGCGAAATTTTTGACCTCTGGGGAATTGATTTTGTTGGCCCCCTTCCTTCTAGATTCGAAAATAAATATATTTTAGTTGTCGTTGATTATTTTACACGATGGGCCAAAGCCCAAGCTCTTCTTACGAACGATGCCTGAGTCATAGTTACATTTAAAAAAAAACTATTTTCTCGATTCGGTATGCTGCGCGCCAACGTTAGCGATAGGGGTTCTCATTTCTATAATGCACAGTTTTCTAAAATCTTCACTAAATACGGCATTACACATAAGCTTTCAACTTCCTACCTCCCCCAAACTAACAGACAAGTCGAAGTAGGGAACAGAGAAATAAAAAAATATTAGAAATGACTGTTTCAATATCTAGGAAAGACTGGTCAACCAAACTAGATGATGCTCTATGGGCCTACCGAACAGCGTACAAAACAACCCTCAGATGTATGCCGTATCGGTTGGTCTATGGAAAATCGTATCATTTAACCGTAGAACTAGAACACCGTGCTTTTTGGGCCTTAAGATTTTTAAACTTGGATCCCCACTATGTTGGCGACCTTAGAAAATTTCAACTCAACAAACTCGAGTGGTGCTCTTACACTTACGAAAATAACAAACTTTATAAAGAGCGGATGAAGCATTTGCACGATAAACACTTAAGGCATCCAAAAACCTTTAAGCCGGGCGACCAAGTTCTTCTTTACAATTCACGATTACGTTTATTTCCGGGCAAGTTAAAATCACGTTGGTCTGGGCCCTTTACTATTTTAGAAGTTTTTCCGTATGGAACTGTTTTGATTTCACACCCTGATAAGGGTAATTTCAAAGTGAATGGTCAGTGTCTTAAACTGTATTTCTGTGGTAATGTCAGTCCTAAGTGTGTTAACTCTATCCTCCATGATTTGACTTTCGAATAGTTTAAAACTTATTATTATTATTATTAGAACTTTGAACAATATTTTCGGGATTATATTTTGGACAATATTTTTTTGTTGCATCGAGCTCAACGATGCTTTAAACAAAGGGCGCTCTTAGGAGGCAACCCAAGTTATCTTTTTCTGTTTTCTTTATTTTATAATTTTTGGCCCAGACGGCTCCGACAAGCTGAAGCTTCTGCGATCGTCTGCTCCAATGCTTCTAATCCTTGGCGAAGTCAAAAGAAGACATTTCATGAAGATCTAAAGCGCTAGCATGGGGGAGCGACATCAATCAACATTTTAGGTGCATAAATCCGGGTAAGTACCTATTTTTCAATTCTTTAATTTCTTTTTCTCTCCTTTTGTAACCTCCTTTCTCCATTGAGGACAATGTCCATTTTAAGCTTGGGGGAGGACTTCCTCCTGTTTGTTATATGTGAATATTTTGTTTTTGTGAATATTTTTCAAAAAATCCAAAAAAATGAATATCTTAAAAATAAAAAAAAATAGAAAATATTTCAAAATTAAAAAAAAATAATATATGCGTTTTGTCATTACTTTAATAGTTTAGACATTTTTGTATTTCAATAGTACCCCTTGTTTTTGTTTTGTTTTTCTCAAAATCTCATATAAACAACTTAATTAATTATAATATTTCTAATCGCCCTTTTTAATTATGTTTCACAAGTATAATGTTGGTCATGCTGTGTTTCTAATTCGCGATAGCATGTTAACGTAAAACATTTTTTCTAAAACTCGCATTTCCATTATGGTTTTCGTTCTTTATTTTATTTACTTTCTCAAAAATTCATCATCCACTATTTTCCTTTTCATTTTTGAATAATTTTTGCAAGGTTTATTTTTAAATCGCGTAGTAGATTTGAACGATCCAAGTCACCTATTATTTCTATTTTCAAGAAAATTTCATCAATCTTCTTTTATTATCTAAGACTTCCTTTTTGAAAATTTTCAAATCTATGTTTTAAATAAATTTAAAAGCATGAATATTATTTAGGCCGTTATTGTTTTTGTTTGAGCTTTCTTGCCAACCAAAAAACTTTCACCACTAGTTAGCCGCTTTTGAGCCTTTTTTCCAATTTCATTTGATAGCTTCTTTTTTCATATCATTTTCGCCAAAGCCAAAATTTCCAACCTATCTAATCACGCAAACCTTTTGAGTTTCATTTAAGAATTTTCATGATTATGATAGGTTATTTTTTTGATATTTTTGGGAAAAGTTTTTGAAAAAAAGAATGCTCAAAAGAAATGTTTGCTTTTTTCGGCCAATTAAAAATGAAAATAAAAATATTTATGGCCTTTATTTTGAAAAAGAAAAAAGAAAAAAATGGAAAAGAAAAAAACAGAAAGAAAAATATTTTGTTTATATTTTTGAAACACTTTGTTTTGTTTTTGTGTGATTTTAAGCCTCCATGTTTATCTTTGAATTCCACTCCTAATCGTAATCCTTAACCAAATGTTTCGGTCCTATTAAGGCCTTTTGATTCGCGCTTTTGAATTTTATTTAATAACTAAGAAAAGAAGAAAAGTAAATCATTATTAGTTTTGGATTTAAACTTAGATTTTTGTTATTTAATTGATATAATTATAATGTATTGCTTGGATCTAGTAACAACTCAATGCGTGTTTTATTTTCGTTGCTTTAATTTAATCTATTTAAGAAATTCGTCAAAATTGTTGATGATTTATTTTTGTTAAGTAAAGTTTATAAAAGTTTAACCATACCAAAATTATTATTTTAGATTTACGTTTCACCTTCTCCCTGCTTAGAATTTCGCATAACACTTGTGTAGGCATAATTAGAAATTTTTTATTAGTCCTATTTTATGATTATCTAGTTTTTATATTTTTGCTTGGGGACAAGCAAAGCTTAAGCTTGGGGGAATTTGATAGTTTATTTTGTGATTAAGCTATTAGAGTTTTTTTAGGTCTTCTATGCACAAATCATATTCTGTAAGCCTATATATTGACCTCCTTTTATATTTATTTATTCCACTAATGTTTATTTCTATTTTTGCAGGTTTTCACAAAATAGGTAAAAATTTGACTTGACACGGCCTCAAACACGGCCATGTCATGGGGCGTATCGCCTGTTCCCAAGGATGCCGACCACTAGAAGAAAAAAATCTAGAGATCATCCCGAGAAGGATACGTCCACCAAACACGACCGTGTTGTCGCCGTGTTACTAGCCGTGTCAACCTTGCTGTGTCAACATGGTGTGTCACCAGAAGCCGAAAATCATCCCGAGAATGACACGGCCACCAAACACGGCCGTGTCCCCGCCTTATTACAAGAATCCGAAGACTTTCCAGAGAAGGACTAAATTCTTGACCTAAATCTAAAATTATGATTTATTAATTTGCGTAGAAAGAATTTATATTACTTCTAATTTGAATCTGGTTTTATCAAAAAAAAGTTTAGGAGAGTGTGTAGAAGATCGTTAGAAAGTTAATACTAGACTTGAATAGAAGGGTGCCTTTTTCTCGATATCTATAACTGTCCCTTAGCTATCTTCAAAACATTTGCTCTTTAGAATAACTAACCATATGTAAATGATTTAGGCCTTTCTTTGGATAGTTTGAGCCCTTGCATCCAATCCTAAAATTACTATCTTTGTTGACACAAATTTGAGCTATCTTATCCTTGTATATTGATCCACCCTCACCATTTTTCCACCAAAAACAAAAAAGAAATAGTTCAAACTCAAATATACACTTAAAGTTTGAGCTCAATTTTTGGAAAAAAATGGTTCTAACTTAAAAAGCAAAGTTTCAGAGTGATATGAAGCCTAGGTATGCACATGCATACTTGGAATGATCCGAACTATGCAAAGTAAATTCTCATAGTGATATATGTCCTAGGTATGCACACACATACTTGGAAAGATTCCAACTTTGAAAAGCAAATTCTCATAATGACATGCGGCCTAGGTATGCACATACATACTTGGAATGATCCCAATTATGAAGAAAACGAGAAATAAAATTTTAGGCCAAAACTCTTTGTTTAAGTGCAGTGCGCCATCATGTTTATCACTATTTACCTCTCCCTTAAAATCCAAGTCTTAAGTTACATCCTACTTAAATTCTAAAGATCCATAGAGTTGGTTATGATGAAGTGTAGTGGAGAAGGTGCAACCGGGCAAGCCTATGGTCCTCGTCAATGATGGATTTCTTTAGAGTCCACCCCGAGCGTCAATGTCTAGTAATTTAAATCTCTGCGATCACACTATTTTCACCCTTCTCATAACTTTAAGATTGACTGTTGACTCTTTTTAAAAATGATAATAAATAATTTTAACCCATTTTTATTATTTCATAAATTAATATTTATGCCAAGAACGTCTTTCTACTAAAATATCTACGAATGCCAGAATAAGACTTCGTATTTTACCCTCTAGCTCTCGAGATCCTATCTAGCATTAGATTTTTTTCTCTACCCTTATGAAGAACGGTTTGCTCAAGATGTGCAACGAGTAAGTACAGAGGTGTTTGATATCTAGTAATGTAGTCATCATTTTTTGGCGAATATCCCAGTGATAATTAAATAAATAATAAATTTTATTTGTTGTTATTTATAAAAACTCGAAAAAATAATATTTCACAATCTAAATCTTATATTTCTTATTTTGTAGGGTTACCGCAGGCCTGGTGGGTTTTACATACAATATCCCATTGTCGCGTCCAAGAGTTTGTATGCAAGTCCACCTTGGTGACTGGGAGCTCGGCCGAATACTTTCAGAGCCACCACTCATTATATATATATATATGCATATGAATATACATATATATATATATATAATATATAATATAATATTTATATGTATATATTATAAGCTGCCTGAGCAGCTCCACCAACAGCAAATCCGGCTAGCAGCTCAACCTCCAGCTACTACTAAGAAGCTCGACCGCCTCCTCATCTCAGCCACGTCAACAGCACCACCATTCGGCTACACCCACAACAGCTCCACCACCACCCTCACAGGATAAGAAATGCTCAGCCACCACCTTTCTTGCCATCACCCTATAACAGCTCCTCCAAGAAACCCAAGCATAACTCATGCGAAGAAAGACAATACCCATGATTAAAGTTTTGTGGACAAACCAAGACGTGGAGAGCGTGACTTGGGAGTTGGAGTCAGCTATAAGGGATGATCATCCTCATATGTTCTCCTGATGCTTTTGGTAAGTGTTTTCTTTGATAGGCTTTAATTACTTTTCTTCTATTTTGGATTTGATATTTTTTATGTCAAGTTTCGGGACAAAACATCTCTTTAGGGGGGTGGCTGTAACGCCCCTAATTTTTCGGTGTTTAATTTATTTTCCCGTAGTGACGTTTTTTTGCATATGGGATTTACATTGATGCATAGTAAATTGGTGTCGTTTGTTCGATCATGGGTTTACTCAGTAGGTTTTCCTATGTGGTTGGTTTGGCTTGGTTGTGCACCTTCCCTCGCGAGCTGCATTTTTTTGGTGACTTGGAGGAGCTTTTTATAGGGATGTGGTGGTGTTTTAACTTCGGATGGTGTTTTACCCAAGTTCAATTTGTCGGATTTTTATTTCATCTTCGTTGTTGGATTTATAGCATCAGTATTTAGCTACAGTGCGATTTTCATAGAATTTCGAATTGGATTGGATTTTGGGTCGTTTTGGGGTTATTTATTATTAATTATAATATAATATTAAGATTATTTATATATATATATAACAAGTTATAAGGGTCGCGTCAAAACTGTATTCATCCTCTTCCCTACCCAGCCATCGTCTATTTTGCGAGAGAGGAGGAGTTCGGCGTCCCGCGTGCTTTCAGCCGACGATTTGTAGCGATTCAGTGGTCGATTTCGTCAACAGATTAGAGATTTGGATAGCCCTCGCTGAGATCTATGCGTTCGTGGTAAGCTTTCCACATTTATCAAATTTTTGTATGTTAGGGTTTGTGATTTTGACTTCCTTCTTCACCTAAAAGATTCAGGAAACGTTGCCTTGGTCTTCTTCCGCCCGATCCTTGCTGTGGAGCATTGGAGGAGGAAGATTCTTACAAGTCTTGAGGCAAGTGGTGATCTTCTTCTTGCAACCATTTATTGCTTTTCGTTTTGGTCTATTCTTCTCCTTAGAATGTTGTAATAATATAGGACATAGTCTTGAAAGAACCCTTAGAGTGGTATAAGTTTTCTGACAAAAATCCGTCGAATATGTTGTACAGCCTAAGGAAGTGTCGTCAAATATAGGGGTAGTAGACCATCAGGAATTCGTCGAACATAAGGATTTAGACTGAGTAAATATCATCGAGTAACATCCTATTTGTCAAGTATAGGTTTATTAGCACAAGTCCAACTTCGTCAAGTATAGGTTTATTGGCTCAAGTCCAATTTTGTCGAGTATAGGTTTATTAGCTTTAGTACTATTTCATCGAGTATCGGCTGGCATGACATTGAGTTAAGTAGATTCGTCGAGTATCTAGGCGTCGAGTTTATCGAGTATCGGAGGGCGTGCGTTCAGTGAAGTTAAAAGGCGTTGATTACACTCGACGATTCATCGAGTATGGCCTGGAGTAGGAAACGCTGAGTGCATTCCACGAATTTGTCGTGTTTGGCTTAGGCTTAGAAAGCGTCGAGTGGTCTAGAGACCAAGTCTTTACATCGAGTATACACATCGCTTTATGACTTTTTCATCGAGTATCGGCAATGTTAGTCCGGTATACTCGTCGAATGGTAGCTGAACTTTGTGTTTCTTGTCAACTTGTATCTTATTTGAAGGTATGGTCCTTAGAGTAAATTTTGGGCTTGTTAAGGTATTTATTTATGTTTATGCTTGGGTTTGATTAAGGGTGTTTGGGTATGATGTTTTCTTCAATGAAAGTTAATGTAAGCTCTGAAAAACTCTAGAGGGGTGGGGGGGGGGGGGTGAATAGAGTTATTGAAAACTTTTGAATTTTACTAAGATAAAAGATCTTTTATAAAATAGGTTACTATAGTATAAATGTATAGGTGCACAAGTGCAGTAGATAAACTAAGCTACACAATAAGAATATATCACAGCACAAGCATAAAGGAAAAATAACACAGCCACACAGACAACACAAGAATTTTATAGTGGTTCTCCAAACTTGGGTACATCTACTCTTCTACCATACTAGGTAGGAATCCACTATAGGTTTTGATCAGGTGACTTCCACTAATGAGCTTTGTATCAGGTGCTCAAAAACCAATGCTCAAGTCTTTTGGTTAGGAGACTTACAACCTGGAATAATTTTAAAGGGAATTAAAATCTTGTACAGAGGTTGGGATGAGAGAGTGATTGTGTTCTTCTCTTTCTCAAATACAACTGAGAGAAGACTAGTGGATTTGGGTTGTTGTCAAAGCTCCCCCTGAGATCTTGACTTGTTCAGGAGTGGAAGCTTTGCAAAAAGGTGAGTAGGCCTTTTTGCTCTTCAGAGATCCTTGACTGATTTGAATAACTTGTCACTTGAGATCCTTGAGAACAAAGAGAGAAAGAAAGAAGGACTCTTGATGGTGATGGTTGTTCCTTCTTCTTCTCTTGAGAGCAGTAGATTTTATGAGAACTATTTTCACTGCACTTTTCTTCTGTATGATTTTTCCTGTATCTTCTTGTTGATAGCACACACGTTTTTTTGTATATCTCTTTTTCTCTGTGTTTTTCTTAGCTCCTTATATCTCTATCTTTTCTGACAGATCCTTTAGTGATAACTGCAACTTGGTCGAATTCAAAAAGAAATTGCAATATATGCTTAGCCGTATCTCGGGAATGAAAACAACAAGTATGCTGTCATATATTCTATTCTATGTCTATCCCGAGATAAAAGTAGTTAATTCCATGAAGGATATTTGTAATCAATGCTGTCAGTAATGGCTCGATTCAAAGGATATAAGTGTAACGCCCCCGATTTTGCTCGACGATTTTATTTAAATGGGAAACATCATATTTATGACGTCGTGGCATTACCTTTAATGTCAAGTTGACGACGCAATGTCGTAAAGGCATTTTTGCGTCCATGCGGTCAAGTCGGCCGAATTCTTGTTGTAATGGGAAATTTTTGCATCTGGAATTTAAGTTAAGTTATTTTTGACTTGCTCGTCCAGTTTCGGCGCGATCCAAGCGATATTTGGGCCTCGGTGTTTTTCCGAAGTTTTGTGGAATTTATGTTCGTCGTAAACTTTGAAAATTTATATCTCGAGAATGGCTCGTCGGATTTAGGTTTTGGCTTCGCCGTTGGAATTATAGCGCCAGTTTTCGCCTATGGTGTGGGTTTCATTTAATTCAGCGTGTGTATGGGTCTCTATTCTGAACTCGTGTCCCTTTGTTCAAAAATTTCATTTCAAGAATTTGCGCTTTGTTATCTCGAGTAGCCCGTTTCAGATTCCGATAGGATGCCGTTTTGAGGGTCAAAACGGTGTTGTATCAAAATATAGTAAACATAAAATTTGTTCGTCTTGACGATAGCTACAACTTTTATGTTGACCGCTTTTTGATTTGAAGCCATCTTATACTCCTATTTTTTATTTTCCCAAAACTGCTCGTAAATAAGCTGTATTATTGATTTCTACTCGAGTACCATTGATCTACTCGATTTATACTGTACTATCTCAAGTATTATGGTTTTTTATCGAGTAATATTGAATTCTCTCTAGTCTCAGTGATTTTACTCGAGTATTATACGTTCCTCTCGAGTATTTTGCTCTTATTCTCGAGTAACCTTCATTCCTCTCGAGTAGTCATGTACAGTCTACGTTCGGGCGCATTTTTGAGGGTCAAATATGCATCATATAGAAAAATGGTCAACATAAAATTTGTTCGTCTCGACGAGATCTACAACTTTTATGTTGACCACCTTTCGATTGGAAGTCATCTTAGACCCCTATTTTTGATTCTCCCGAAGCAGCTCATGTCCAGCTCGGGTAAACTTGATCCACTCGAGTTCTAAGTCTTTTATCTCGAGTAGAATTGATCTACTCGAGTTCTATACCTATCCTCTCGAGTTCCAGATAATTATCTCGAGTTCCCAAGTCTCCATCTCGAGTAGTTACCTCTCTCTCGAGTCACCATCTCGAGTAGACTTCTCCATCTCGAGTAGACCCATTCCACTCGAGTGGTTCTGTACAGTTAGAGTTCGGGCACCGTTTTGAGGGTCAAAAATGTGTCATGCGAAATAATGGTCAGCATAAAATTTGTTGGTTTCGACGAGATCTACAACTTTCATGTTGGACACTTTTCAATTTGATGTCATCTTAGAGCTCTATTATTGGTTTTCCTGTAGCCACTCATAAATTACACGTTTTCTTGTATTTGGACAAAAAAATTTATAAGTACTTTTACATAATATATATATATATATATATTTGGACTTAGGTTTGATCAGAACTTCATCTTCTCCGATTTTTTTCCTCCCAAACTAGAGCGGTGTGAGCGTGAGAGAGAAAATACTTCGTGAACCTTCTGGTGGCCGCCGACGGAGCTCCGGTGCTCGAAATCTTCAACCGAGCGTAGTTCTGGAAAGCTCTCATCGAGAGCTACGCCAGTGTGGTAAATTTTTCACCTTTCTTTGAGTTTTCTCGTTAGGGTTTTTCGGCCCTAACCCCCCTTTTCGACCATTTTTGTCTAGATTTCAACTTCCTCCATCCTCTTTTGCCCCGATCTATGACGTGGACTGATTTGGAGAACTTTTTCGGTAAAATAAGGGCAAGTGGTGGTCTCCCCTCATTTCTCCTTGTCCTATTTGATGGTAACGGTTCAGTTTTTATGTTCTTTAAAATTTTCTGCACTTTGTCTTCCATGTTATTGCTACGATTAACTTTTTTGGATGATCACTCGATGTTGTAAGATTTTGTCTTAGTGAACTTGATCTTGTCATGATATATTTAATCGTTCTTGAAGTGTCTTATTGATGACTTTAAATGTCTTAGATTTCATTATTGAACGGATTAGTGTTATTTAGGATTGTAAATCGTTCCTAAGGGTTGATCAACCATGTCTTAAAACTAGAAGTGTCAAGTAGAATCTGACGTGCCAAGTCCCGAGGTTTATTTCATGATGTTTCTTTGTTGCGGTGTTAGTGGGCAAATCCACCGACCGAAAGGTTTGTTTCCTTCATTAGTACCCCGTGGAACTCTACTAGGTTTTGGGCATCTGCGGTGATTGGTGGAGTGTGCAAGTCTCCCCCACAGTTAGACGGATTTTAACATCTGTGAGGGGTATATCTAGAGAAGTGACCACCCTGCCTGTGTTTATGAGTAGAGTTGACTACAGGTTGCTAATAAAGTTTTGGAGTATTCTTTCTTATGATTTAATCATGCTCTCCCCTTGCTTCGGGTATCCTGCATGATTTGTTGTACATGACGATTCACGTGAGTTCTTTACTTATGATTTATTTCTTGAGTTTTATTTATGTACCTTACTTCAGTACTGTTGGTCTTGGGTTGGTACCCCGTTTTACCTTTGTTTTATTTTGTTTACTTCTCTGCCGCCATTTGTCCCTCTTACTGAGGTGTTCTGTCTTTGGAATGCCTCAGGATCGGAGTATTAGCAGGTAGCGGAGCCGGTTTTGGAGCCCTTGTAGCAGCAGGTTGGCTGTGGTTTTTCACCTCGCCGTAGCGAGGTAGTTTGTTGTTTTAGTTTTCTTTGCCTGGTTTCAGACATATTCATACTGTGGGTTCGTGTCAGGTTGTTGACGCCCACAGGATTGTTGATTTCTTTTGACACTTGCTAGCTGATGTGGTTTTCTTACGTTCGGTGTATATTACTTGCTCTCTAGGATGATTTATTACTAGGATTGCATGTTAGATATTTTTAACCTATAAAACCCTACTATTAGTAAAGCATACGTGTCATCTCTTTCAAAACTAAGCCACTACTTTCTATTTAGCGTAAAAACTTTCTATACTTATTGTAAATCTAGGGTTGCATAGTATGAGTTGTCCCTCGGGGACATTTATACTCTTATAGAATATTAGAGTCAATTTAAACAAGTATCTTTCGCAAGCGTATAACTTGTATTTTAAACTGTGGACTAGATGATTCACTAAGCCGAGGGATATGCCTACCATCATAACTTAAACTAGATTTTATTCATAACCATTTATGTTTTCTTTTAAAATTATAGAGTTTGGAGTCTTGCCTGAACGTCTGCAGTTATCCCCTGCACAGCGTGGCATCACAACTCATATTTTCCCCTTGCTCTGATATAATTAAATTGTTGGGAAAAATGTGGGTTGTGACAGTTGGTATCAGAGGGAGGTTGCTTGAGAATTGGTCGGGCAACCTCCCCTTGTTAGTGTTAGTTGCTTAGTGTCATATCATATACCCACCGATGTGTCATCAATATGTCTTGGCTGAAGCATGAACACTACACTCATAAGCATGATTAGAAGTATACGGGGAATATTATGTAGTATGGGATGCATAATATGTGTTTGTATATGGATCCACCATAGGTGGCAACATATGAGGGTTATGTAGTATGGGATGCATAACCTCACCACATGAATGCCCATTAGCTCGTTTTCTTTTCGTTGCATGCAATATTATGTAGTATGGGATGCATAACATTGCATGTGTACGCCGTTCATAACATACATTAAGGCCTTTTATAGAATTCATAGCACCACATGCATAGCATAACATAACATGAGCACAACATGCAAGGCTAAAGATTTACTTGATGACATATGTACACACATGATTTTAAATAAGAGTAAAGAATTTATGTATTCATATCATAGGCACATAAGTCAATTGGATGATAGGATATCATCCTGAGTAGGACATATCATCATCATATAATCCCAGAGCAAGTGACAGCTTTAGCAAGTGTCTTTCAAGTATGGTCTGAACTAGTTTTGTTTGCCCTAGTCGTAATCTAGGATTTTAATCGGGTTGTTCGTTTGCCTTTTTAGAAATGCCTCCAAAGCGTATTGCGACGAGATCGACTCCCCAGTCGGAGGGTGAGTCGTCAGGTGCGCAGAGTGATGCGTTGATTGAGAGTTTGCGCTAGAGCAACGAGGCTCTGTCAAGGCAAGTAGTTGCGATGCAAATGCAAATTCAGTCATTGTTGTCTACCGCTCCAGCGCGGCAACCTTCAGTGCAAGAGCTTGCCTTGGGTCAAGCCGTGCCCGATACCCCTGCTCCTCTGGTGGCCCCGGTGGCAGTACCACCAGAAATGAATTTCATATCGCATTTCGAGCGATTGGGACCTCCCACCTACGACGGGAGTGCCGAATTTATGAT
Organism: Platanthera zijinensis; assembly: GCA_039513925.1. Classification (NCBI taxonomy): domain Eukaryota; kingdom Viridiplantae; phylum Streptophyta; class Magnoliopsida; order Asparagales; family Orchidaceae; genus Platanthera; species Platanthera zijinensis. Next base: position 38,682,558 of record CM077089.1, on the reverse strand, counting down.
CTTGGATAATTGGATCATCTCAATCGAGGAGATGTTTTCGTATTCCGGGATTCTAGAATCCCAGAAGGTTATGATTTCAGCCTATCAGTTAAAAGGCCTAGCAAATAGTTGGTGGATTCGTGAAAAGGAGAGTCTGAAGGAAGGCTGTACCGGGGACTCTTTCAAGAAGATATTGCTGAAGAAGTTTCTGCCCTCGGTCGAGCAGGACCGTCTCATGAATAACTTCCTACATTTGAAGCAGAGACAGCTCACGGTGAGCGAATATGAGATTGAGTTCAGCAAGTTGAGTAGATTTGCTCCCGATTTGGTAGCTTCGGAGGAGGGAAGAGTGAAACGTTTCCTGGGAGGACTAAGAAGTGATGTCCAGTAGTGGGCATGCGCTTATGGAGCTGACAGTTAGGCTGTGGCAGTGGAAGCCGCACTAAAAGTTGAAGCGATTGAAAATGTCAAGAACTGCGGTGCTGCGGCGAGGAAAGAGAAAAGAAAGGGTGTTGAGGATGGTAGCTCCAGGGCATCTGGCCCTTCTTCGAAGAAGAAAGGTAAGGAAGTGTGTAGTTTATGTGGTCGTCCTGGCCACCCTAACGAAAGATGTTTCAAGAGAACAGCCACCCTAAAGCAGCAGCAAGTGCACGCCATCCAAGGTGCACCCAAGAGAGAGCTCGTGTGCTCGTTCTGTGCAAGGAAGGGTCATGATGTGAGTCGGTGCTGGATGAAAGAAAGGACATGCTTCCAGTGCGAGCAGAAGGGACACCAGAAATCTTCGTGCCCCCAGGCTCAAACCCCACTGCAGCCTGCCCCGCTTCGAGCTCTGCCGCCACCACCAACCCTAGATAAAGGAAAAGGAAAGCTGAACGTGATGACTAGCGAGGAAGCTCAAAACTCTACGCAAGTTATTTCAGGTTAGCCCCAGTCTATTTTATCCCTATTATTTATCATTGTTGCCCTAGTTATCGTTCGTTTAGTTATGTATGTTACGGTTTTAGGGGAGTTTAAGGTGCGGAATAGGTGGGCGCGCGTTCTGTTCGATTCGGGTGCCACTCATTCCTTTGTGCCCAGGAGGTTTGTTGATAAACATCGTCTGGATGTTGATCAATTGAGAGACTCCTTCGACGTCAAGCTTCCCTCCAGTAATTCGTTGATATCCAATCAAGGAGTCCTGAGATGCCCTATTCATCTTGGCAATTTTCTGGCCCTTGCGGATCTGATAATTTTAGACTTGGCTGATTTTGATGTGATTTTGGGCATGGACTGGCTGTCCAAGTATGATGCAGTCATCCAGTGCAAGGCAAAAAGACTGGACTTCAGGATGGACAATGGCCAACCTATGAGCGTATATGGATTTCACGACAGAGTTTCCCCTATCATTTCTGCGGTACGTGCTATAAAGTCTAGTTGCGAGGCATTTTTAGTTTCTATTTCTGCCTTGGAAATAGCTTCTGTTACACCACGTCTCGAGGATGTCTCGGTGGTGCGAGAGTTTCCAGATGTCTTTCCTGATAGTCTTCCAGGACATCCTCCTGAGAGGGAGATTGAGTTCGTGATTGACCTCGACCCAGGCACTCATCCAATCGCCAAAGCACCGTACCGTATGGCTCCGCGTGAGTTGGATGAGTTGCGTACTCAGCTCGATGAGTTGCTGAGGTGTGGTTTTATTAGACCAAGTTCTTCTTCGTGGGGTGCTCCGGTTTTGTTCGTAAGGAAGAAGGACGGATCTATGAGGCTTTGCATCGATTATAGGGAATTAAATAAGGTGACCGTTAAGAATAGATATCCCCTGCCAAGGATCGATGATTTGTTCGATCAGTTGCGTGGTAGCTCGGTATTTTGAAAAATCGATCTTCGCTCAGGCTACCACCAGTTGAGGATTCGCGAGGAAGATATTCCCCGAACCGCATTCCATTCACGGCATGGACATTATGAGTTTTTGGTGATGTCTTTCGGTTTAACCAATGCACCCTCTGCTTTCATGGATTTGATGAATAGGGTGTTTAAGGATATCTTGGACCGATTCGTTATTGTGTTCATAGATGATGTCCTAGTGTATTCCCGCAATGTTGAGGAGCATACTCAGCATTTGCGTTTGGTTTTGTCGACCCTGAGGGAGCATAAGCTATATGCGAAGTTGAGCAAATGTGAGTTCTGGCTACCTCAGGTGTCCTTTCTGGGTCATGTTGTAGGCAAGGACGGTATTTCTGTAGACCCGACCAAGATTTCTGCCGTGATGGAATGGGTAAGACCTTCTACACCTAAGGAGATTAGGAGCTTCTTAGGCCTCGCTGGCTACTATAGAAGATTTGTTGAAGGATTTTCGGTGTTGTCTGCTCCTTTAACTAGACTTACTCAGAAGAATACTGCATTCATTTGGAGTGATAAGTGTGAAGAGGCTTTCCAAGAGTTGAAGAAGAGACTGTGTATTGCCCCAATTTTAACCTTACCTACTGAAGGAGTCGAGTATGCCGTGTACGTCGATGCGTCACACATCGGACTTGGTTGTGTTTTAATGCAAGATGGTAAGGTGATCGCGTATGGATCGAGGCAACTAAAGATTCATGAGAGAAACTATCCTACGCACGATTTGGAGTTTGCTGCCGTAAATTATGCGTTGAAGCTGTGGCGACACTTATTGTATGGCACGCTGTGCAAGATCTATACGGACCATAAGAGTTTGAAGTACGTCTTCACTCAGAAGGAACTAAATCTACGCCAGTGTCGGTGGTTAGAATATGTGGCGGATTATGAAGTAGAAATTCTTTATCATCCGGGAAAGGCCAATGTAGTAGCTGATCCTTTGAGTAGGAAGACCGCTAAAATTTTTAATCTATCGGTACAGTCCTTAGTAGAAGAATTCTTGTTGATGAACATCGAGATTGGGAGTAGTTCTACGCCTGCTAGTTTGGAAGTAGAAGCGCCCTCTTGGATTTCCCTTACTAGGGTGCATCTAAAGGATGATCCGGAATTGTTGCACCTCTGGAATAGAACTGAGAAAGGAGAGTTACCTGATTTTTCTTTGGACGAGCTAGGTACTCTGAAATATCGGGGTAGATTCTGTATTCCTGACATGGGTGACATCCGAGCCAAAATTTGTGAAGAAGCTCATGGTTCCAGTGTTTCCTATCATCCTGTTCCACCAAAATGTATAAAGATCTAAAGCAAATTGTTTGGTGGGTAGGGATGAAGAGAGATATCGCAAAGTTTGTATCAGAATGTTATACGTGTCAGCGTGTCAAGGCTGATCATAGAAGTCCTGGTGGTAAATTGACACCTCTTGATATTCCAAGTTGGAAATGGGAAAGTATTTCAATGGATTTTATCACCGGTCTACCAAAATCTCCCCGTGGGCATGACTCAGTTTGGGTGATAGTCGACAGATTGACAAAGTGTGCCCACTTTGTTCCGTTTAAGATTGGGTATTCGATGAAGAAGATAGCTGAGCTATATCGGGAGGAGGTCATCAGGTTACATGGAGTGCCTGTTAGCATTGTATCAGATCGGGACTCCAGATTTACGTCTCGCTTTTGGAAGATCCTGCAAGAGGGGTTGGGTACCGACTTGAGGTATTCCACCGCCTATCATCCGCAGACGAATGGGCAAACAGAAAGAGTAAATCAGATCGTGAAGGACATGATTAGGTGTTATATTTTGGATCATGGCGGTACTTGGGATGAGCGTCTTAGGCTCATGGAGTTTGCTTACAATAATAGTTATCAAGAAAGCTTGCAGATGGCCCCGTTTGAGGCCTTGTATGGGAGGCGTTGTAGGACTCCCTTATTTTGGGCGGAGGTTGGTGAGAGACAATTGCTAGGTCCGGAAGTCCTTGAGGAGATGAATTGTGCGGTGACTCATATTCGAGAGAAGCTTCGTGTAGCACAAGAGCACTATGAGAAATATGCTAATCGACGAAGGGTCGATTTGGAGTTTGTCGTTGGGAACTTGGTTTTTCTGAAAGTTTCTCCGATGCCAGGAGTAAAAAGATTTGGAAGGAACCACAAGTTAGACCCCCGGTATGTGGGACCTTTTCAGATTTCGGAGAGCACCGGAGTGTCAGCTTATCGACTGGATTTACATTCTACCTTCCCTGGTGTCCACGATGTGTTCCATGTAAGCCAGTTGCGGAAGTGTGTTCGTAGTGATCGTAAAATTCTTGACTCGGTGCCCCAAATTCAGCCCAATCTGTCGTATGTGGAAGAGCCTGTCCGCGTTTTGGAATCTCAAGAGCGTGTCTTGCGAAGGAAGACCATCCCCATGGTTAAGATTCTTTAGAGAAATCAAGACGTCGAGAGCGCGACGTGGGAATTGGAATCAGTAATGAGAGAATCTCATCCGCACCTCTTCTCTTAGTTTCGGGTACGTCGATATGTTTTCAGTTACGTTTGATTTTATCATTTTGAGTTGGTTTTGGAGTTGTGTTAAGTTTCAGGACGAAACTTCTTTTAGGGGGAGTGACTGTAACGCCCCCGATTTTGCTCGACGATTTTCTTTAAATGGGAAACATCATATTTATGACGTCATGCCGTTACCTTTAACGTCAAGTTGACGACGCAATGTCGTAAAGGCATTTTCGCGTCCATGCGGTCAAGTCGGCCGAATTCTTGTTGTATTGGGAAATTTTTGCATCTGGAATTTAAGTTAAGTAATTTTTGACTTGCTCGTCCAGTTTCGGCGCGATCCAAGCGATATTTGGGCCTCGGTATTTTTCCGAAGTTTTGTGGAATTTATGTTCGTCGTAAACTTTGAAAATTTATATCTCGAGAATGACTCGTCGGAATTAGGTTTTGGCTTTACTGTTGGAATCGTAGCGCCAGTTTTTGCCTATGGTGTGAGTTTCGTTTAATTCGGCGCGTGTATGGGCCTCTGTTCTGAACTCGTGTCCCTTTGTTCAAAAATTTCATTTCAAGAATTTGCGCTTTGTTATCTCGAGTAGCCCGTTTCAGATTTCGATCGGACGCCGTTTTGAGTGTCAAAACGGTGTCGTATCAAAATATAGTAAACATCAAATTTGTTCGTCTTGACGATAGCTACAACTTTTATGTTGACCGCTTATTGATTTGAAGCCATCTTAGACTCCTATTTTTGATTTTCCCAAAACTGCTCGTAAATAAGCTGTATTATTGATTTCTACTCGAGTACCATTGATCTACTCGAGTACTACTGTACTATCTCGAGTACTATGGTTTTTTATTGAGTAATATTGAATTCTCTCGAGTCCCAGTGATTTTACTCGAGTATTATACGTTCCTCTCGAGTATTTTGCTCTTATTCTCGAGTAACCTTCATTCCTCTCGAGTAGTCATGTACAGTCTACGTTCGGGCACTTTTTTGGGGTCAAAAATGCATCATATTGAAAAATGGTCAACATAAAATATGTTCGTCTCGACGATATCTACAACTTTTATGTTGACCACTTTTCGATTGGAAGCCATCTTAGACCCCTATTTTTGATTTTCCCGAAGTAGCTCATGTCCAGCTCGGGTAAACATGATCCACTCGAGTTCTAAGTCTTTTATCTCGAGTAGAATTGATCTACTCGAGTTCTATACCTATCCTCTCGAGTTCCAGATGATTATGTCGAGTTCCCAAGTCTCCATCTCGAGTAGTTACCTCTCTCTCGAGTCACCATCTCGAGTAGACTTCTCCATCTCGAGTAGACCCATTCCACTCGAGTGGTTCTGTACAGTTAGAGTTCGGGCACCGTTTTGAGGGTCAAAACGGTGCCGTGCGAAAAAATGGTCAGAATAAAATTTGTTCGTTTCGACGAGATCTACAACTTTTATGTTGGACACTTTTCGATTTGATGTCATCTTAGACCTCTATTATCGGGTTTCCCGTAACCACTCATAAATTACACGTTTTCTTGTATTTGGACAAAAAAATTTATAAGTACTTTTACATAATATATATATATTTATATATATTTGGACTTAGGTTTGATCAGAACTTCATCTTCTCCGATTCTTTTCCTCCCAAACCAGAGCGGCGTGAGCGTGAGAGAGAAAATACTTCGTGAACCTTCCGGTGGCCGCCGACGGAGCTCTGGTGCTCGAAATCTTCAACCGAGCGTAGTTCTGGAAAGCTCTCATCGAGAGCTACGCCATCGTGGTAAATTTTTCCCCTTTCATTGAGTTTTCTCGTTAGGGTTTTTCGGCCCTAACCCCCCTTTTCGACCATTTTTGTCTAGATTTCAACTTCCTCTATCCTCTTTTGCCCCGATCTGTGACGTGGACTGATTTGGAGAACTTTTCCGGTAAAATCAAGGCAAGTGGTGGTCTCCCCTCATTTCTCCTTGTCCGATTTGATGGTAACGGTTCAGTTTTTATGGTCTTTAAAATTTTCTGCACTTTGTCTTCCATGTTATTGCTACGATTAACTTTTTTGGATGATCACTCGATGTTGTAAGATTTTGTCTTAGTGAACTTGATCTTGTCATGATATATTTAATCGTTCTTGAAGTGTCTTATTGATGGCTTTAAACGTCTTAGATTTCATTATTGAACGGATTAGTGTTATTTAGGATTGTAAATCATTCCTAAGGGTTGATCAACCATGTCTTGAAACTAGAAGTGTCAAGTAGAATCTGACGTGCCAAGTCCCGAGGTTTATTTCATGATGTTTCTTTGTTGCGGGTGTTAGTGGGCAAATCCACCGACCGCAAGGTTTGTTTTCTTCATTAGTACCCCGTGGAACTCTACTGGGTTTTGGGCATCTACGGTGATTGGTGTAGTGTGCAAGTCTCCCCCGCAGTTAGACGAATTTTAACATCTGTGAGGGGTGTATCTAGAGAAGTGACCACCCTGCCTGTGTTTATGAGTTGACTACAGGTTGCTAATAATGTTTTGGAGTATTCTTTCTTATGATTTAATCATGCTCTCCCTTTGCTTCGGGTATCCTGCATGATTTGTTGTACGTGACGATTCACGTGAGTTCTTTACTTCTGATTTATTTCTTGAGTTTTATTTATGTACCTTACTTCAGTACTGTTGGTCTTGGGTTGGTACCCCGTTTGACCTTTGTTTTATTTTGTTTACTTCTCTACCGCCATTTGTCCCTCTTGCTGAGGTGTTCTGTCTTTGGAATGCCTCAGGATCGGAGTATTAGCAAGTAGCGGAGCCGGTTTTGGAGCCCTTGTAGTAACAGGTTGGCTGTGGTTTTTCCCCTCGTCGTAGCGAGGTAGTTTGTTGTTTTAGTTTTCTTTGCCTGGTTTCAGACATATTCATACTGTGGGTTTGTGTCAGGTTGTTGACGCCCACAGGATTGTTGATTTCTTTTGACACTTGCTAGCTGATGTGGTTTTCTTACGTTCGGTGTATATTACTTGCTCTCTGGGATGATTTATTGCTAGGATTGCATGTTAGATATTTTTAACCTATAAAACCCTACTATTAGTAAAGCATACGTGTCATCTCTTTCAAAACAAAGCCACTACTTTCTATTTAGCGTAAATACTTTCTATACTTATTGTAAATCTAGGGTTGCATTGTATGAGTTGTCCCTCGGGGACATTTATACTCTTGTAGAATATTAGAGTCAATTTAAACAAGTATCTTCCGCAAGCGTATAACTTGTATTTTAAATTGTGTACTAGATGATTCACTAAGCCGAGGGATACGGCTACCATCATAACTTAAACTGGATTTTATTCATAACCATTTATGTTTTCTTTTAAAATTGTAGAGTTTGGAGTCTTGCCTGAACGTCTGCAGTTATCCCCTGCACGGCGTGGCATCACGACGCGTATTTTCCCCTTGCTCTGATATAATTAAATTGTTGGGAAAAATGCGGGTTGTGACAATAAGAGCATTAATCATCCAGAGAATTATCGACCTATAATAGTATAAAACAGGGAGACAGAAAAGGAAAGAATAAATGACAATATGCCTTACAGTTTTCGTCAACCTGAGAACAGCTTTCGTCGACTTGAGAATAGCTTTCGTCGACCTGAGATTTCATCGACCTCTGATCAGCTTTCGTCGACCAGAGCTCTGTGAACTACTGCACTGCATAACTTGACTTATTCTGTGCACTAAGTTCGTCGAACTGAGAACGGCTGTTTGTCGAGCTGAGATCCAAGATCATAGAGCTGAGACTGCAGTCTGGACTTAGAATATTTTTCTGATGTTGAGTGTTAACGTATCGATCTGGCATTGAGTGAGATGTTCTCTAGCGTTGAGTGTTAGATCACCATTCTGGAGTTGAGTCGTTTAAGAGTGTTGAGTCATTGATAGCGTTGAGAGCGTTGAGTGAACTTTTTATCTGAGTTAACTTTGGCTTTGAGTAATCTTTGGCTTTGAGTAAACTTTGGCTTTGAGTAAACTTTGGCTTTGAGTAAACTTTGGCACTGAGAGATCTTTGGCTCTGAGATCTAAAGAGTTAGTTGAACTGAAGACAGAGTTCGTCGACCAAATGTTCTTAGTTCGTCGACTGAAGTTTGACAGAGGAGTTATCACTATGTTCACAGATCATCGAGCTGAGATCTAAGTTCTTCGAGCTCTGCTCAGAGAATTGTCTCTTGGTTAATTGAGCCTAGCACGACGATCGTCGACCGGAGTTCGACGAACACAAATCTCCTTTATATTAAGTCTTGAACTTTCTAAGTATTTAGTCTCTGGCAGTGTTAGAGGCTGGTCCTTTCTACTGTTGTCTTTAAGAACATGGCCTAGACTCTAAAGACACATGACATATGACCCTTCTATACAACATGGGTCACAACCTAAGAAGAGAACCTTGCCCAAATCACTTAGAGGTTCCAACAATCTCCCCCTATTTGGGTGAGGTTACTTCAAACAAAAAGAACATATAGAGACCATAATATAAAATGAAGTAATCATAGCATAAAATTGAGATTACTGATAGAGTAAATAAGCTATCAGTACCTTTATAAAGCTATTCACTCAAATTGTTCACAATAAACATAGAAACAAAAAATAAACTATCTAAATGTTCTTGTGAGAGTCAGATGACTTAGTAAATTTGAATGTCCTATAAGGATCTTGAGCTTGTCTCAACGTCATGGTTATGTCAGCATCCCAAAGAGTCTTTTGAGAGGTGGTTCTTGGAACCACAGCTTCACGATGTAGAATCATGTATTCATAAGCATCAAACAATTTTCCCACTTGATATCTTTCAAACTCTTTCTTCATGTAGCTTGACATAGTTGAGAACTGAGAGGAATCTTGACCTTTTTCTCTAGCTTGCCTGATCTGAGATAAAGCCACAGATTCTTTGAATCTAGCCATTCTGGGGGTTGGACTAGTTTCAGGATTGTAGGCTTTTATTGGGGATCCTTCAGGGCTGTTGGCTTTGCCAGGATATGGAGGAGGATAGAATGTTGGCTGGGGAGCAGACTGCTGAGCTTTGAATGAACTTCTAGAAGATGGCTGATGTCTATGTTGGTGCTGACTACCTCTAGAAGATTGAGATGGTCTTCCTTGCCTCTGATAGGTTTTGGTAAGAGTAGGCTTGGAAGAAACACCTGAGCTTTGAGATATGGTTCCTGAGGTACCTGCAGCTGGAGGAGAAGGACGAGGTGGTTGATCCCTTTTGAACTTCTATGGTGATGGGGAATCCCTTCTGCTTTTCTTTCTGTTCTTTTGCCCATTTTTGAATAGCCACATCTAGGCTGGCATACCCTTATGAGGAGTTACATTATGCAGAATGTAATAGGGAGTGTCATTTGTTTGATTTATTTTTGGAGCAGGAGGAGGTGGAGCTTTCCTTTTATTTTAGACTTTCTTTTTCTTGGGTTCCTTATCAGAGTCATCATCAACCTCATCATCATCATCAGACTGTCCTTGAGGATTGTTATACAAGTCATCTATCTCTTTTAGTATATCCTTGGGGATTTCATTACTTATTGCAGTGGGAACATGTAACGGCCCGAAACTCAATAGAGGGACGGACAACTTTTTGAGCCAAGTCTGGGACTTGGTAGGAGGCACACGGCCTGGGACACGGGCGTGTCCCAGGGCATGTCATGATTCTGGTCGTCGAGACGAGGTCGACGATCGTAGAAGGCTGGAACACGGCCTGGGACATGGGTGTGTCACAGGGCGTGTCAGGAACACGGGCGTGTCACATGGTCATGTCCTCTCGGTACATTTCTGGTCCTGTGCCATTTTTGGCACATGGGTAGTGACACGGGTGTGTCATCTGACACGGGTAGTGACACGGGTGTCGACACGGGTGTGTCATCCAACACGGGTAGTGACACGGGTGTCGACACGGGCGTGTTGGTGGCCGTGTAGTTCTCGGGTTGAGAATGGTGGCCGATTGCACACGGGGGGAGTGACATGGCTCTTGACATGGGCGTGTCACATGTGACATGGGCGTGTCGGAGGCCGTATCAAAAGCCGTGTGCTGGTTTTCGAGTCGGTAGAGACGGCGAATGGGTGACACGGCCGGGCACACGGCCGTGTTGCAACCCGTGTTCGGCCCCAGATTTTGTATTTTGAGGCCTAATCGTGGCCGTCCGTTTCCTTAGCTTGGGATCCAACGGCTGGGGGTTGTTCCTGCTGTGTTTAAGTCGGGAATAGGGTTGGAAAACCCTCATTTCACTTGGGTTCTCTCTCTCTAAAGTCTAGAGAGAAGGGAGAGCTTGGAGGAGGAAGAAGGAGGTCAACTCCGGCCGTCGGTGGAGCTTCGGAGCTCTGATTCTCGATCCGAGTCCAGATCTGCGAAGGCGAGGCCAATACGGTGCTTTCCATTTGAGTGGATCGTCATGGCGCCGAGGAGAAACGCAAGGGTAACGATTTCTCATACTTGGGAATGTGAAGCCCTTTTTCCCTTTACATAGGAAGCCCTCTCTCGCGAGTGAGCGAAGAGTTGGAGCGTTCCTTGGGGTAGATATGTAAAGTCCCCCTTGTGTGGAGTCCGTATGCGAAAATGGACATAGGCATTGTGCGTGAAGCCTATCCGGACAAGTAGAGCCGGATCTGTGATGTTGCATTGCATATGAACCGGGGAATACTCCGGGTGTTTGGGCGTTTTTCGGGTTTTCTACATGGTAGATTGCAACATGGAGCCTTGGAGATTAACTCCAAGGTACACCCGAAAAACTGGGCAAAAGCGAGTTTTGACAACACGTTGGCCGGGGAACCAACGTGAACATAACCGGGTTATGTGATTGTTGTGGCGGAAACGCGACTCGGTGAGTCTTGACCTGCGCATATGGCTTAAATTGCTGTTGCGATATGAGCACGGGTCAGGCGGAACCATACCCGATCTATGTCGTTCGGTGGGACCATTGGCATGGATGAGAGTCTTCGGCGGTCTATGGCTTAAATTGTCGTGACCAAGGACAAGAAGACAAGATGCTCATATGGTTGCCCGTCTAAGAGGCGGTGGTGGATCGGGAACGTCTATGTCTTGAATTGACATGACGTTGGTCGGTTCGCCGTGAATGTGCCCAGAGTGCATGGGGTGTGTGGCCGTGCGAGCCTACGCCTGTGATGAAGTGTGTTTACATTATTGTTGTTGCCTACTAATAAAGTGCAGGGAAAGAGCATCGCCGCCCCGATTTTGGGGTGCGGGATCGTTATAATTTGGTCAGCATAGCTGACCGTTATTTTGTTTACCACCGGGCGGTGGATTGTGGCTTGCAGGTGCTGCGGAGCCGAGCGGGAAATAGCGGGCTAAAGCCCTTGAAGCTGTGCCGGCCCTCGAAGGCCTAAATGTTTATGTTTTTCCCGTTTATCATGTATGGCCGGCCTGTGTGCCGAGGTTTAGAAAACACTTTATTTAAGGCAAACTGTTGTAAGGCCTTAAGGCCCGTACTCGTGTATTGTACATTCCTATTTGGTTTGTGTAGTGTATATTCATGCGTGTGGCTGGGTTCTTTCCTTTCTTGCAACTTAATAATTGCTTCCGCTAGGTGTTGTGTAGGACGTTATGATTGGTTGATTGGTTTTAACGCGTAACCAACCGGTCTGTCCGTAGTATATGGCGTCGGGCCCCGGCCGGACCTACTGCTATATGCTATACGACGGATAGGGGTGTTACAAATTGGTATCAGACTACTGGTTTCGGTCAAACTTAAATGAATTCGTAGACGAATTCACTTTAAAGGGTGGTGAGCACATGTGTGTGTCATCGTTATAACATGAAAAGAACCCATGAATGTCCACTTAGGAATGAAAATTCACATGTTTGAGGAACCTGCGTGTTCCTATAATTGCTGTTTGCAGTAGTATTTGGTCGCTTATCGGTGTTTTGCACGATTATAGGTGACCAGGAGTGGTGCTGGGCCGTCAGAACGGCCAGGTTCTGAGGCAAGCAGTGCGCCAAGTGAAGCGCCTGCAACACCTCCGTCTGCCGAGACCATTAGATTGGTGGCAGAAGCTATCTTTGCTATGATTAATGCGCAACCTGCAAGACAGGTGCAGCAGCCTGCTCCTGCGGGGGAGCAAGTGCCGCTCCAAGCGGCGGAGCCTAGAAGGGTTGAGCAGGTGGCAGTGGAGCCAGAGTTGCCTCAGAGAGAAACTGAAAGATAGTTGAAGCATGTGATGGGCTTCCACCCACCGTTGTTCTCGGGAACGTGAACCCTGACCCAGGCTGAGGATTGGCTCTCAAGAGTCAATAGGGTGATGACAGCAACAGAAATGGAAGAGAGGCAGAAGACCACGATAGTGACGTTCCTTTTGGATGGGGACGCAAGGTTATGGTGGGAAGGCCTAGAGCTACACCAGTTGAGGGGAAGGCCGTTGGCCGAAGTTCCTATGGCGGAGTTTGCAAGATTGTTCATGGCTCGATACCTCGCCTCAGCGCAGAGGATCGCATTGGAGAACGAGTTTCAAAAGTTGGTGCAAGGAGATAGCACTATAGACGAGTACCTCCACGAGTTTACTCGGTTGGGGAGATATGCTAGCGCTACCTTTGTCGACGAGGAGCGAAAGACTAACCGCTTCTACGAAGGGTTAAGAGATGAGCTGAGGTTGCTACTGTCAGGGCCCATGCGCAGGGTTTTCTAACTTTGGTAAACTCGGCCCGGTCCTTGGAGAAGGACATGAGAAATGTGCAAGCTAAGAAGGAATCTGGCGGGAAGAAATCAGAGTTCAAAGCGCCGACTACGTCGAAGTCGGGCTATCGAAAATTCTTCAAGAAGACTAGGATGTCAGGTCCAGCTTCTTCTACAGGTGCCTTGGGGGCAACTACCAACCGAACCCCGGGCGCTTGTTTCACGTGTGGAAAGAAGGGGCACTTTGCCCGTGATTGCTGGAGCGGACGCCCAAAATCCGAGAGGAAACAAGGAGCTACTTACGAAGAGAAGGGCAAGGCAGTGGAGTCAACCGCATCTCACTATGCTCCGACTCAGCTTAGAGTCTATAACTTGGGGCAGCAAGAGGCCATTAAACAAGCAGATGTGGTGACAGGTACGAGTTAATTTATAGCAAGTTAACTTAGATACTGTTGTTTATTGCTTGTTAGCCTAATATGGTTTGCATAGGCTTTGTTTTGATTAGCGATAGTCCTGCACTGGCACTGTTCGATACGGGAGCTTCACACTCCTTCTTGTCCGAAAATTTTATATCGCGCATCGGAGTCCCTTCTTCGATGGCGAAGGACAAGTTGGATGTGCTGCTACCGAATGGGTGCTCGATGCGTGCGGACAGAGTGTGCGCCGTAAAGGTTCATATTGAGAGCCAAGAGTTTGACTTGCTAGCGTCATTGCTGCCGCTAGTAGAGTTTGACGTTATCTTTGCGATGGATTGGCTTTCGGAGCAGGAAGCTTGGATCGATTGCGACCGAAAGGAGGTCAAGCTGGGTGTTGGGCGGGGACACATTCGAGGGACTCAGGGGTGAGCAAGGACGCTGAGTCTGCGATCTGGTCACAGGTGGTAGGTAGGTGTCGTGCAGTGCTGTTCTTCGCAATAGTGGGGCTGTGGAGCTAATGTCCACGTTGGATAGCATCCCCGCGGTTTGTGAATACCCCGATGTGTTCCCGGATAGTCTTCCCGGGGCCCCACCGCGGCGAGAGATTGATTTCACCATCGAGCTCGTACCGGGGGCCAAATCGGTGTCACGTGCTCCGTATAGGTTGGCGCCTAAGGAGATGGCAGAGTTGAAAGTTCAGCTAGAGGAGCTGATGGAACAAGGTTATGTGCGTCCAAGCTCATTGCCTTGGAGCGCACCGGTCCTCTTCGTTAAGAAGAAGGATGGTAGTATGCGGTTGTGTATCGACTACAGAGAGTTGAACAAGCTGACGGAAAAGAACAAGTACCCGATCTCGAGGATTGATGATCTCTTTGATCAGTTAGTCGGATCGTCGATATATTCTAAGTTGGACTTGAAGTCGGGGTACTATCAGTTGAGGATAAGGGAATGTGATATCTCGAAGACGGCGTTCAGCACAAGGTATGGGCATTTCGAGTTCACAGTCATGCCGTTTGGACTGACGAATGCGCCATCAGTGTTTATGGACTTGATGAACAGGACGTTCCGAGATTTCCTGGATCGCTTTGTGATCGTCTTTATTGACGATATATTGGTGTACTCGCAGTGCGAAGAAGATCACTTCAAGCACTTGCATCTAGTGTTGGAGACTTTGAGGAGGAATGAGTTGTATGCGAAATTCTCCAAGTGCGAGTTCTGGCTACCCTCAGTAGTGTTCCTTGGTCACATTGTTAGTGGGGAAGGTATAGCGGTGGATCCGGCGAAGATCGTTGCGATACGGGAGTGGCCTGCATTGTCTTCTGTCGCGAAAGTCCGTAGTTTTCTCGGGCTTGCCGGATATTACAGGCGCTTCGTATAGAACTTCTCACGGATAGCGCTACCTCTTACGAAGTTGACAAGGAAAGATCAGTGATTCTTGTGGACGCAGGAGTGCGTGCAAGCATTTGAGGAGCTGAAGAGACGGTTGACCACGGCGCCAGTGCTTAGTTCGCCGAGTGGGACCGAGGGCTTCGAGGTATATAGTGACGCCTCGGGTAGTGGTTTGGGCTGCGTGTTGTTGCAGCATGGGAGCGTCATAGCTTATGGATCGCGTTAGCTGAAAGTGCATGAAAGGAATTATCCGGTCCACGACTTGGAGTTGGCGGCCGTGATATTTGCACTTAAGCTGTGGAGGCACTACTTATATGGCGTAAGAGTCGATATTTATACCGACCACAAGAGCCAGAAGTACTTGTTAAATCAGAAGGATCTTAACATGAGGAAGAGGAGGTGGATGGAGTTCCTGGGGGACTATACCTTCAAGATTCATTATGTACCCGGGATGGGCAATGCGGGTTATGATGCGTTGAATCGCAGGGCTCCCGCCCAAGCCAACTGGTTGTCGGTGCATGATGAGCGGCTAGTACGGGAGTTGGAGGAGCTTGAGATCTGTTGCGTTGACAAGCAGACGAGCGCCAAAGCAATGTTGAACTGGACAGAGGTTCAGTATGACCTGGCTGACCGAGTTCGGCAGGCATTGGAGTTAGATGACTCCATGAAGGAGCTTATGGAGGCAGCGTTGGATGGGTCAAATTCCCAATTTTCAGTGGAAGATGGGTTGTTAAGGAAGGATCATCGGTTGTGCGTCCCAAGCGGGAGTAACCTACGGGCGGAGTTGATGTACGAGGCTCATCATACCAAGTACTCGATCCACCCAGGGAGCACAAAGATGTACCGTGACCTCAAGAAGCTATTTTGGTGGCCGGGGCTTAAGAAAGATGTAGCGTTGTTTGTGGCTAAGTGCCAAACGTGCGCCTTGGTGAAGGCGGAGTGCCAAAAGCCAGGAGGATTTCTGAATTCTTTGCCTATACCAGAGTGGAAGTTCGACGACATATCTATGGACTTTGTGCATGGGTTGCCAAGGTCGCAGAAAGGGAACGACGCCATCTGGGTGATCGTAGATCGGTTAACTAAAGTGTCGCATTTCATTGCGCATAGGAAAGACGACTCGGTGGACAAGTTGGCGAAACTATATGTGGACAATATAGTTAGACTGTATGGTGTGCCTCGCAGCATTGTGAGTGATCGCGATGGGCATTTCACGTCCAATGATTGGAGGTTGGTGCAGCAGATGCTGGGGACAAAGTTGAAGTTCAGCACAGCCTTCCATCCGCAAACGGATGGGCAGACCGAGAGAGTCATTAGAACGATGGAGGACATGCTCCGCATGTGTGTTCTAGACTTCGGGAAGCATTGGGAGGATCACCTGTATTTTGGTGGAGTTCGCGTACAACAATAGCTACCAGGCGAGTATCCAATGGCGCCCTTTTGAGGCCCTATATGCCAGAAAAATGTCGCACGCCGTTGTCTTGGTTAGAAACGGGTGAGGCAAGGTTGTACAAGAAGCAGGAGGTGGAGAGTGCTACCTCGTTGGTGGCGGATCATTCGGGAGCGTTTGTTGATCGCTCAGGACAGGCAGGCAAAGTATTACAATGCCAAGTACCGGAACGTGGAGTTCGCGGTAAGCGATTGGGTATACTTGAATGTAAAGCCGTTCAAGGGGGTTTCGCGGGTGAGACGCTTGAAGAAGCTGAGCCCAAGATACCTTGGACCTTTTGAGGTTCTGGAGTGAGTCGGCGAAGCTGCATATCGTTTGAAGTTATCGGTAGAGTTGAGTGGACTATACGATGTATTTCACATCTCTATATTGCGGAAGGCGGTGCAAGAGCCTTCGCAGGTGATCGCAGTTGATCAAGTACCTGTGGACGAAGGGTTGACGACTAGGGTCAAGCCCGTTCGTATCGAAGACTATGAGGTCAAGAGGCTCCGTAACAAGAAGATCCGAATGGTTAAGGTCCGGTGGGATAATTGCGGTCGGGAGGAACTCTCTTGGGAGCGGGAGCAAACTATGCTGGAGTAGTACCCGGAGTTATTTCGCTCAGGTACCGCTCATGGTTTTCTGTTTTCTTTTCCTTTAGTAATTTCGTGGGCGAAATTCTTCTAAGAGGGAGAGAGTTGTAACGCCCCGAAACTCAATAGAGGGACGGACAACTTTTTGAGCCAAGTCTGGGACTTAGTAGGAGGCACACAGCCTGGGACACGGGCGTGTCCCAGGGCATGTTATGATTCTGGTCGTCGAGACGAGGTCGACGATCGTAGAAGACTGGAACACGGCCTGGGACACAGGCGTGTCCCAGGGCGTGTCAGGCACACGGCATGTGACACGGGCGTGTCACATGGTCGTGTCCTCCTCGGTACATTTCTGGTCCTGTGCCAATTTTTGGCACACGGGTAGTGATAGGGTGTCGACACGGTGTGTCATCCGACACGGGTAGTGACACGGGTGTGTCAATCCGACACGGGTAGTGACACGTGTCAACACGGGTGGTCATCAGACACGGGTAGTGACACGGTGTCGACACGGGCGTCGACACGGGCGTGTCGGTGGCCGTGTAGTTCTCGGGTTGGGAATGGTTGTCACAACCCGCATTTTTCTCACCATTTAAATAAATCAGAGCAAGAGAAAACTACGAGCTGTGATGCCACGTCGAGCAGGGGGATAACTGCCGACGCTCAGGCAACACTCTAAACCTTCAAATCATAAGTTAGAATGATTATAAAACTGGTTCAATTAATTAGCCGTATCCCTCGGCTCAGTGGATCAGATAGTCCACGGTTCGAAAACTAATTTTTATACGTAGCGGAAATACTTCATTTTTTTTGTCAACATCCTAAATGAGCGCATAAGTGATCCCGAGGGACCCTTACGCTGACCCAAAATTCTAGTTTTAATTTATACATATATAGGAAAAATCATCTGTTTATACGTAATTTAAGAAAGTACGCTAAGTGAGTTCTTTTTAGAAATCATGCTGATCATGCTTTATACATAATATAGTTGAGGTTTATAGTTTTTAAAATAGCTAGCATCCTAGCATAAAACTTCCAGAGCAGTAAACTAGGTCCCCAAAGACAGGGTAGCAGTAAAAGTAAACATATCTAGTGCAAAAGGTAAAACTACCAGGGCGTCAACAACTGACACTAACCCACTGGCAAGTACGTATGTCTGTAGAAAGTGCAGTAAAACTACCTCACAATGACTCAAGAGAGTCTCAACAGTCACAGAAAGGACCTCCAACAGCACCACAGCAACAGCCACCTACTGGCTACCGCCCAGAACCTGAGGCGTTCAGAAGAATAGAACACCTCAGAGCAAGGAAAAGGAAAGCAAGTGCTAAAAGGAAAGTAAGGTAAAAGCAGGTAAGGTAAAGTAAAGAGTACAAACTAGAGTAAAAACAACAATGCCCAAGGAAGGGCGAAAAGCAATCCTGCACCAAGTGCGGGTAAAACAGCAACTACTCTGCCTAAAAACCTGCAGAGTCAACATGGCCATGATGCCAAAAAAAAAATGCTGCAACACCTACGGAAGAAACGCCTAACATCCTAAACTGTGAGAGGCGGCCAGTAGAGCAAAAACAAGAAACTTGGAATCAGGTTGAAAACGTTTCAAATCGCCCAACCACTAATTCCAAGTCAACAAATTGCTCAAGGGTTGACACGTGAAGGCACAAAAGACCCATCACTCACTTGCCCAGAAAACTACTCGGGTCAAGGTAAAGAGTGCGGTCATGGCTACATCACACCACACAACCCATAAAAGAGCCATCCACCACCACTACTGACCACAACCCACGATTCGGCCTTCGAAAGGTAACAGCCGACAAGGGACTTTCGATTCGCGAGCAAAACACTCGGGGAGAAATCAACGCTAAGGAATCCATCGTTGCGGTTACGCAACGCCGCTGCGAGTGAGTACACTCACTCGATTCTAAGCCTAGCGTACGAGCACCGACATCGGGTCGCACGATTAAAAGACGCACGACCATAGGCCGTGCGTGCACAATTACACCTAAACGCCTCAATTAGGCAAACTAGGAAAAATCCCAAACCCTAGACCTACACCTAGGCCTAACATAAACTCAACCCGACGCTAACCCACATCTACGCTACACACCTACCGCGACGCCGTCCTAAATCGGAAACTACTAGCGGGAGGGTAGAAATCCTAATTTTTTTCTAGCGCGTTTTCAATAGGGATTAGGTTAAGGAGAAATTCAATTATCAAA
This sequence comes from Platanthera zijinensis, assembly GCA_039513925.1. NCBI lineage: Eukaryota > Viridiplantae > Streptophyta > Magnoliopsida > Asparagales > Orchidaceae > Platanthera > Platanthera zijinensis. Next base: position 38,663,572 of record CM077089.1, on the reverse strand, counting down.
TTTCAATTTGCACGAATATATGAAATTAACAAGGAATTGAACAAAAGGGAGGCCAAACGGCGAAAAGAGGAGAAACACTTGCCTCGCACGTATCACCGAAAAATTCGCCGGCACAACGGCGCTATGGCGGACGCCCAAAAGCTCGAAAGCTCCAACAAACTCCAAATCCAAAACCTACATAGCATCTATTCAACAAAAAAAGGAACAAGAACACCAAAAGAAATCCAAAACCGAAATGAAGATCCAAAGAAATCATAGAGGAAAGGTCGAAATGAATACCTAGGCTCGTAGGCCTCGGCGAGGGGAACGCGGATCCGGGCTCGGATCGGGAGGAGGGGGCCGGGGCTGCCGGCGGCGGGCGGCGGAAGGAGCGGCTAGGGCTCCGCCTTTCTTCTTCCGCTCGGCTCGGACAGCAGCGCACAGGAAAAAAAATAAAGGGGGGGGGGCCGGCTGCTAGTTCACGGGAGAGGGGGGGGGAGTTATAAACCTAAATATTATAAACCTGTCTAATAACTTATATATATATATATATTATATACTTAATATATTTCTAACTAATTAAAACTAACTATCTAAAGGACCCTAATCTTAACCAATAAATAAATTCTCATAACCAATCTTAATACCATAAATCCTATAACTATATACTCGCTAATTAGAAAATAACAAAAACCATAAATCAACACTAGTACACACATAATATATATATATATGCGTCTAATTAAAATGCATAAACGCGGCACAAGTTTCTAACCGCACGAACGGCACCCGCACTCGCTCGTGCCAAAAAGGCACTCCTCAACCACGCGCGCCACGCTACACGATGTTTAAATAAAGCAATAATCATATATGCGACTCGCTAATTAGCGTCCGCCAAAATGACGCAAATTAACGTCCTCGGATAATCGGGCCAAAACTCGCACGCGTAGCTAAATACCGTGCTAACTTACACATCGGCGAAGTCTGAGAGAACGGACCTCCGACGATAAAAAAGCACTGGGTTAACCTTAGCCCCGAAGCCAAAAAACACGAGGATTCCATGAAAGGCTCAACCGGCCTCGAAACAGACACCGGCTAGCTGGGGAACCCGCCAAACAGGCAGAAAACTCTAAGAAAACAACAAAGAGGTATCTACAAGCTCAGCATCGAGACGGAGACGGAAAAACGTCAACGTAACGCCGAAAAAGGATTTAAATAAATCATCGGAAATTCGTGGGGCGTTACAGTCACTCCCCTAACAAAAAGTTTCGACCCGAAACTTTGCGATCACAACTCTACAACAGAAGGAAACAGAAAACACAACTACTAGAAAGGGAAACGTACCCGAAAAAAGGGGAACAAATGAGGGTGAGCCTCCCTCATAGCCGACTCTAGCTCCCAAGTCGCGCTCTCCAATTCTTGATTCTCCAAAGAACCTTCACCATCGGAATAGACTTCGTCCGCAACACTCGAGCTTTGAGCATCCAAAATGCGGACCGGCACCTCAACATACGAGAGGTTGGGCTCCAACTGGGGCACAGCGTCCAGACTTGCCCACTGCTCGCACGCACTTCCGTAACTGGCTCACATGAAAGACATTATGAACCCCGGAAGCTAGCTGCAGATCCAGCCTATAAGCCGCACACAATACGCTCCAAAATCCTGAACGGGCACAAATCTCGGATCCCAACTTCCGATTCTTGCCAAAACCTCTTCACTCCTACCATCGGAGACACCTTCAAGAAGACAAATCATCCACTGAAAAACTCCAAATCGGACCTACGCCGATTGGCGTTCTTCTCATATCTCTCCTGAGCCACACGAAGCTTCTCCCGAATGAGCGTCACGGAGACCTCCATTCTTCGAGTGCATCAGGACACAAAGGCCTCTCACCGGCCTCGGCCCAAAACAAAAGGGTTCTGCAGCGCCTCCCATACAACGCCTCGAAGGGAGCCATCTGTAGACTCTCTTGGTAGCTGTTTGTAGGCAAATTCCATGAGCCGTAACCTCGTCCCACGCACCTCCATGATCAAGAATATAGCACCGGATCATATCCTCCACAATCTGATTCACACCTCGGTCTGCCCGTTGGTCTGCGGATGGTAAGCTGTGGAATACCTCAAATCAGTGCCCAAACCCTCCTGCAAACTCCTCCAGAAACGTGATGTAAAACCGAGAGTCTCGATCTGAACGATGCCTAACTGGAAACACGTGCAATCTAACGACCTCATCCAAATACAACTCAGCAATCTTCTTCATCGAGTTATCGATCTTATAAGGTACGAAGTGCGCACAACTTCGTCAATCGGTCCACGATCACCCAAACAGAATCAACCCTCGGAGATCTCGTAAGCTGTATATGAAATCCATCGAGATGCTTTTCACTTCCAAGTCGGATCTCAAGGTTGCCAGCTTGCCACCAGGCCTCCCATGGTCGGCCTTCACCGCCTGCAAGTGTACCTCCGAGACAAAACGAGCTAATCCCCTTCATCCATACCACCAGGCGATCTGCTTCAGATCATGGTACATCTTCGTGGATCCGGGGGTGGTAGGAAACACGGATCCGTGAGCCTCTTTGCATACCATTACTCTGATGTCTCCAACTGCGGGGATGCAAAACCTGCCGCGGTACTTCAGGTACCCGCCCTCGTCGATGAGAGAATCTGGCAACTCTCCCCTCTCAGCTCTGAGGTACAAGTGCAACAAATCGGATCCTCTTCTGGTGCAATCTGGTGAGAGAATTCCATGATGGCTCTGCCACTACCAACTGCTCTGCAACTCACAGCGTCCTGCGTGATATCCATCAATAGAGAAACTCCTCCACTAACGATCCGCGGTGAGATTGAAGACTTTTCCGTTCTTCCGCTCAAGGCGTCGGCACCACATTGGCCTTGCCGGATGGTACTGAATCTCAACATCATAATCAGCAACATACTCAAGCCACCACGCTGGCGCAAATTCAGCTCCTTCTGTGTAAAACGTACTTCAGGCTCTTGTGATCTGTGAAATCTTGCACTGAGCTCCATAAGTAGGTGTCTCCACAACTTCAAGGCAAAAAATCACCGCTGCGAACTCGAGGGTCGTGCGTAGGGTATTTCGCTCGTGAGTCTTCAACTGCCGTGACCCTACGCGATCACCTTCCCTCCTGCATCAACACGCCCACGAGCCCGACATGCGAGGCATCCACATAAACATCATAAGTCCTGTCCCTCCACCGGTAAGGTCAACACAGGGGCAGAACATAACCGGCTCTTCAGCTCCATAAAGGCCATCCTCACTTATCACTCCAAACGAACGCCGCATGCTTCTGCGTCAGCTTTGTCAGGGCGCTGCCAAGGTAGAAAAAACCCTCGACGATCTTCTATAATAGCCGCCGCCAACCCAAGAAAATCTGATCTCCTTGGTGTGCTCGGTCTATGCCAATCCATCACTGCAGAAATCTTCTCGGATCCACTGAAATACCATCCTTGTTCACTACATGCCCAGGAAGAAACCTGAGGCAACAAGAACTCGCATTTGTCTCAGCTTGGCATACAACTGATGATCCCTCAAGGCGGATAAACAACCGCAAATGCTGATCATGCTCCGCCGCATTTCGAGAAAAATCAAACGTCGTCAATGAACACGACGACAAACTTGTCCAGAAAGTCCTTGAACAACCGGTTCATCATGTCCATAAATGCTGAAGGCGCATTGGTCAGCCCAAAAGACATGACCAGAACTCGAAATGACCATGCCTCGATCGGGGGAAGCCGTCCGTGAACATCCGACTCTCGATCCTAAGCTGATGGTACCCACGGTAGGTCTATCTTCGAAAATACTGAACTGCCACGACTGATCGATATAAATCGTCGATTCAGGGCATGGATACCTGTTCTTGATGGTGACTTTGTTCAACTCTCTATAGTCGATACAAAGGCCATCGAAACCATCCTTCTTCTTCACAAAGAACCGGAGCACCCCAGGGCGACGAGCGCTGCCTTATGAAGCCTTTTCCAATAACTCATCAAGCTGAGTACGAAGCTCCTCCAGCTCTCGCGGGGCCATCCGATACGGCGCCTGGCAATCGGGCGCGTACCAGGCTCCAAATCAATCACGAACTCACATCCCTGTCTGGAGGAAGACCGGAAGATCGATAGGAAAACACGTCAGGAAACTCTCGCGCAACGGAGAATCTCATCCAAAGCGGCACACTGCAACAGTCCCCAACACTGAGACTAAACAAGCACAACAGCTAGCAGAAAACCCCCTCTGAGCCATACCGCAGAAAATCGCCGGAGAGTCCCGACGCGAATCACCGAAAACACTCCAGCTGACCGCTGTCCTTCCTGAAATCCAAGCGCTTTCCCTTGCACTGAATCACTGCATCATATCGGGACAGCCAGTCCATACCCAGGATGACATCGAAATCCTCCAGGTCTATAACCTTCAGATCAGCCTTGGCCAGAAAATCCCCCAACCAAATAGGGCAGTCCAGAATGCCCTGATCTGATATCACGGATTCACCCGAGGGGAACTTGACGCTAAAGGCACCACCAACACGATCAAGAACCCACTGGCACCGCTCGACAAAAGCCCTAGCCACAAAGGAGTGGGTAGCACCTGAGTCAAACAGAACGCGGGCCCAGCGGTTCCTTACCTTAAATTTCCCTATACACAAACAAAATATTAAACGCACAAGCAATTAACAAAACAATAGCAACACTAAAACTGCTACAAAAGAGAAAGTCAAGCGAGGGGGGGGGGGGTTACCTGAAATGACCTGCGCCGAAGTCTCAGCCTCCGCTGAAGATACCACATTCAGCTTCCCTTTACCCTTGTCCACCGGCTGAGGCGGAGGTAAAGCCTGAAGCGGAACAGCATGAAGAGCGGACTGAACCTGAGGGCACCTCGACTTAATATGGCCCTTCTGGCCACACTGGTAGCAAACACGATCCTTGGACCAGCACTGAGCAGCATCGTGACCGGGTCGCTTGCAGACAGGACAAGAAACATCCCTCCTAGGAGCACCCTGGATGGCATGCACATGCTCCTTCTTCTGGACCCTTGCCCTCTTGAAGCACCTCTCAGCTGGGTGGCCCGGATGGCCACAGAAACTGCACACTACCTTGCTCTTCTTCTCAGAAGCAGCACCAAGAACCTGGGACCCTTTTCCTCAACTGACCTCCTCTTCTCGCTTCTCGCCTGCTGTCCGCGCTGCTTCGCGTTCTCGATAGCCTCTACCTTCAAAGCGGCCTCAACTGCTCCCGCATAAGTAACTGCGCCGTGAGCAACCGCAAGCTGCTGGACATCGCTCCTGAGGCCACCCAGAAAACGCTTTGCTCTGTCCTCCTCAGTAGCCACCAAACTCGGAGCAAATCGACTGAGTTTGCTAAACTCAATCTCGTACTCGTTGATGGTGAGCTGACGCTGTTTCAGATGAAGAAAGTCATTCATCAGCCTGTCTCGCTCTACTGACGGTAGAAACTTCCTCATCAGGATCTCTTTGAAGGATGCCCAAGTACATCCTCCCACCATGCCTTCCTTCTCTCGCATCCACCAGCCCTTCGCTAGCCCCTTCAGCTGATAGGCGGCTAACATCACCTTCTGGTCCTCAGTCACCCCAGAGTAGTGAAACATCTCCTCTATGGAGATCACCCAGTCATCCAGTACCATAAAGTCCGCCTTACCATCGTAGGTAGGAGGTCGCAGCCGCTGAAACTGGGAGATGAAAGCCATCCGGGGGGCACCACCACTGGAGGCACGAGAGGAGCAGGAGGGGGGCAGGAGGGGCTGGAACAGCTGTACCCACGGCGGGGTCCTGAACTCCCGGAGTCTGACCCACCGCTCCGGATAAGAAGAACTGCATCTGGGCCCGCAACTCCACCACCTGCCTTGATAAGGCCTCGTTGCTCTGCCTCAGACTTTCCACTAACGCATCACTTTGAGCACCGGAGGACTCACCCTCAGACTGGGGAGTCGACCTCGTCACTCTTCGCTTCGGCGGCATACTATAAGGAAAATTAAAACAGAACAAACGATTAAAACTTAGCTAAACTCCTGGGATTAGACAAAAGGTACAGACAATACATACATAAATATGATCTTCTACTGCTATACTTGCTCTGAGATTTTATTTTATTTAATACAAAAGGAATGATATGCTTAGCCTAAGATGGTTCACCACCATCACACTAACTCTTGTGCCTAGATCGGGATGCATGAATTTATATTCTTTTTGACTCAAAAATTATGCGTGTACACATGTCATCCTGCAAGCCTTTAGCTTGGCGCGTTGTGCTTATGCAATGTTATGCTATGCATGATTATGCTATGCATTCTAAAAAGGCCCTAATGCATGCCATGGCGGCGTACACATGAAAATGTTATGCATCCCATAATACATAACATTCTCATGCAACGAAAAAGAAAACGTGCTAGTCGCATCCATGCGGTGAGGTTATGCACCCCATAATACATAACCCTCGCATGTTGCCCCTATGGTGGATCCATATACAAACACATATTATGCATTTCACATTACATAATATGCCCCGTATACTTCATGTTATGCTATGAGTGTAGTGCAGTGTTCGTGCTTCAGCAAGACGTGCTGATGACATGTCGGTGTGTGTATGATATGACTCTAAACACCTAATACAAACAAGGAAAGGTTGCCCGACCAACTTGTCGAGCAACCTCCCTCTGATACCAACTGTCACAACCCGCATTTTTCTCACCATTTAAATAAATCAGAGCAAGAGAAAACTACGAGCTGTGATGCCACGTCGAGCAGGGGATAACTGCCGACGCTCAGGCAACACTCTAAACCTTCAAATCATAAGTTAGAATGATTATAAAACTGGTTCAATTAATTAGCCGTATCCCTCGGCTCAGTGGATCAGATAGTCCACGGTTCGAAAACTAATTTTTATACGTAGCGGAAAATACTTCATTTTTTTTGTCAACATCCTAAATGAGCGCATAAGTGATCCCGAGGGACCCTTACGCTGACCCAAAATTCTAGTTTTAATTTATACATATATAGGAAAAATCATCTGTTATACGTAATTTAAGAAAGTACGCTAAGTGAGTTCTTTTTAGAAATCATGCTGATCATGCTTTATACATAATATAGTTGAGGTTTTATAGTTTTAAAATAGCTAGCATCCTAGCATAAAACTTCCCAGAGCAAGTAAACTAGGTCCCAAAGACAGGGTAGCAGTAAAAGTAAACATATCTAGTGCAAAAGGTAAAACTACCAGGGGCGTCAACAACTGACACTAACCCACTGGCAAGTACGTATGTCTGTAGAAAGTGCAGTAAAACTACCTCACAATGACTCAAGAGAGTCTCAACAGTCAACAGAAGGACCTCCAACAGCACCACAGCAACAGCCACCTACTGGCTACCGCCCAGAACCTGAGGCGTTCAGAAGAAAATAGAACACCTCAGAGCAAGGAAAAAGGAAAGCAAGTGCTAAAAAGGAAAGTAAGGTAAAAGCAGGTAAGGTAAAGTAAAGAGAGTACAAACTAGAGTAAAAACAACAATGCCCAAGGAAGGGCGAAAAGCAATCCTGCACCAAGTGCGGGTAAACAGCAAACTACTCTGCCTAAAAACCTGCAGAGTCAACATGGCCATGATGCCAAAAAAAAAAATGCTGCAACACCTACGGAAGAAACGCCTAACATCTAAAAGATGTGAGAGGCGGCAGTAGCAAAAACAAGAAACTTGGAATCAGGTTGAAAACGTTTCAAATCGCCCAACCACTAATTCCAAGTCAACAAATTGCTCAAGGGTTGACACGTGAAGGCACAAAAGACCCATCACTCACTTGCCAGAAAACTACTCGGGTCAAGGTAAAGAGTGCGGTCATGGCTACATCACACCACACAACCCATAAAAGAGCCATCCCACCACCACTACTGACCACAACCCACGATTCGGCCTTCGAAAGGTAACAGCCGACAAGGGACTTTCGATTCGCGAGCAAAACACTCGGGGAGAAATCAACGCTAAGGAATCCATCGTTGCGGTTACGCAACGCCGCTGCGAGTGAGTACACTCACTCGATTCTAAGCCTAGCGTACGAGCACCGACATCGGGTCCCAGTGACACGATTAAAAGACGCACGACCATAGGCCGTGCGTGCACAATTACACCTAAACGCCTCAATTAGGCAAACTAGGAAAAATCCCAAACCCTAGACCTACACCTAGGCCTAACATAAACTCAACCCGACGCTAACCCACATCTACGCTACACACCTACCGTGACGCCGTCCTAAATCGGAAACTACTAGCGGGAGGGTAGAAATCCTAATTTTTTTCTAGCGCGTTTTCAATAGGGATTAGGTTAAGGAGAAATTCAATTATCAAATTTCAATTTGCACGAATATATGAAATTAACAAGGAATTGAACAAAAGGGAGGCCAAACGGCGAAAAGAGGAGAAACACTTGCCTCGCACGTATCACCGAAAAATTCGCCGGCACAACGGCGCTATGGCGGACGCCCAAAAGCTCGAAAGCTCCAACAAACTCCAAATCCAAAACTACATAGCATCTATTCAACAAAAAAAGGAACAAGAACACCCAAAAAGAAATCCAAAACCGAAATGAAGATCCAAAGAAATCATAGAGGAAAGGTCGAAATGAATACCTAGGCTCGTAGGCCTCGGCGAGGGGAACGCGGATCCGGGCTCGGATCGGGAGGAGGGGGCCGGGGCTGCCGGCGGCGGGCGGCGGAAGGAGCGGCTAGGGCTCCGCCTTTCTTCTTCCGCTCGGCTCGGACAGCAGCGCACAGGAAAAAAAAATAGAAGGGGGGGGGGCCGGCTGCTAGTTCACGGGAGAGGGGGGGGAGTTATAAACCTAAATATTATAAACCTGTCTAATAACTTATATATATATATATTATATACTTAATATATTTCTAACTAATTAAAACTAACTATCTAAAGGACCCTAATCTTAACCAATAAATAAATTCTCATAACCAATCTTAATACCATAAATCCTATAACTATATACTCGCTAATTAAATAAAAAAAACCACTAATCACACTAGTTACACACACTAATATATATATATATGCGTCTATTAACATGCATCCGCGCGCACAAGTTTCTACCCCGCACGCACGCACCCGCACTCGCTCGTGCAAAAGGCACGCCTCAACCACGCGCCACGCTACACATGTGTAAATAAGCAAATACGTCATCATAAAATGACGACTCGCTAATTAGCGTCCGCCAAAATGACGCAAAAATTTAACGTCCTCGGAATCCGGCCAAACTCGCACCGTAGCTAAATACCCGTGCTACGAACACAACGGCGAAGTCGAAAACGACCTCCGACGATCAAACACTCGGGTTAACCTTGCCCGAAGCCAAAACACGAGGATTCCCTGAAAGGCTCAACCGGGCCTCCAAAACAGACACCGGCTAGCTGGGGAACCCCGCAAACAGGCTAAACCTCTAAGAACACCCAATGAGGTACTCTAACAACGGCTCGAGATGGAAAACGTCAACGTAACGCCGAAAAAGGATTTAAATAAATCATCGGAAATTCGGGGGCGTTACAATGGTGGCCGATTGCACACGGGGGGAGTGACACGGGTCTCGATACGGGTGTGTCACATGTGACACGGGCGTGTCGGAGGCCGTGTCAAAAGCCGTGTGCTGGTTTTCGAGTCGGTCGAGACGGCGAATGGGTGACACGGCCGGGCACACGGCCGTGTTGCAACCCGTGTTCGGCCCCAGATTTTGTATTTTGAGGCCTAATCGTGGCCATCCGTTTCCTTAGCTTGGGATCCAACGGCTGGGGGTTGTTCCTGCTATGTTTAAGCCGGGAATAGGGTTGGAAAACCCTCATTTCACTTGGGTTCTCTCTCTCTAAAGTCTAGAGAGAAGGGAGAGCTTGGAGGAGGAATAAGGAGGTCAACTCCGGCCGTCGGTGGAGCTTCGGAGCTCTGATTCTCGATCCGAGTCCAGATCTGCGAAGGCGAGGCCGATACGGTGCTTTCCATCTGAGTGGATCGTCATGGCGCCGAGGAGAAACGTAAGGGTAACGATTTCTCATCCTTGCGCATGTGAAGCCCTTTTTCTCTTTGCATAGGAAGCCCTCTCTCGCGAGTGAGCGAAGAGTTAGAGCGTTCCTTGGGGTAGATATGTTAACTCCCCCTTGTGTAGAGTCCGTATGCGAAAACGGACATAGGCATTGTGTGTGAAGCCTATCCAGACAAGTAGAGCCAGATCGGTGATGTTGCATTGCATATGAACCGGGGAAGACTCCCGGTGTTTGGGCGTTTTTCGGGTTTTCTACGTGGTAGATTGCAACAGGGAGCCTTAGAGATTAACTCCAAGGTGCACCAAGAAAACTGGGCAAAAGCGAGTTTTGCCAACACGATGGTCGGGGAGCCAACGTGAACATAACCGGGTTATGTGATTGTTGTGGTGGAAACGGGACTCGGTGAGTCTTGACCTGCGCATATGGCTTAAATTGCCATTGTGATATGAGCACGGGTCAGGCGGAACCGTACCCGATCTATGTCGTTTGATGGGACCGTTGGCATGGATGAGAGTGAGAGTCTTCGGCGGTCTATGGCTTAAATTGTCGTGACCAAGGCCAAGAAGACAAGATGCTCATATGGTTTGGCCGTCCAAGAGGCGGTGGTGGAACGGGAACGTCTATGGCTTGAATTGACGTGACGTTGGCCGGTTCGCCGTGAATGTGCCCTGAGTGCATGGGTGTGGGCCGTGCGAGCCTACGCCTGTTATGAAGTGTGTTTACATTATTTTTTTGCCTACTAATAAAGTGCAGGGAAAGAGCATCGCCGCCCCGATTTTGGGGGCGGGATCGTTATAATTTGGTTAGCATAGCTGACCATTATTTTGTTTACCACCGGGCGGTAGATTGTGGCTGGCAGGTGCTGCGGAGCCGAGCGGGAAATAGCGGGCTAAAGCCCTTGAAGCTGTGCCGGCCCTCGATGGCCTAAATGTTTATGTTTTTCCCGTTTATCATGTATGGCCGCCTGCGTGCCGAGGTTTGGAAAACACTTTATTTAAGGCAAACTATTGTAAGGCCTTAAGGCTCGTACTCGTGTATTGTACATTCCTATTTGGTTTGTGTACTGGACATTCATGCATGTGGCTGGGTTCTTTCCTTTCTTGCAACTTAATAATTGCTTCCGCTAGGTGTTATGTACCACGTTATGATTGGTTGATTGGTTTCAACGTGTAACCAACCGGTCTGTCTGTAGTATATGGCGTCGGGCCCTGGCCGGTCCTACTACTATATGCTATACGACGGATAGGGGTGTTACTGATAGTTTTACTTTCAAGACAACCTAAACACCTAGAGGGGGGGTGAATAGGTTTCTAATTGCTTGTTTATACTTTTAGGCAGAATTCAATCACAAAATTAAAACAACCAGCACAGCAATCACAGAAATTTAATCATCACAGATTGCACAATGTTTTATAGTGGTTCCCCAAGGTTTGGGTACATCCACTTTCCCCCTTCACCTATCTAGCAGTATGCTAGATTCGGCCAAACTTCCACTATTATCAGATCCTCAGATCCTACAGCTCAGAACCTGGATAGGTTCCTACAACTCAGGAACAACAGCCCTACCTCAGCCTAGCCACAAGGCCTACAACTCAGAGAAGAACCTTCTCCTACACTCAAGCAAACAGCCCTACCACTCAGAGATCAACTCTCCTACACTCAGCCTTTATATCACAGGCTTATAACTCAGATCTGTGTAAAACAGATCCTACAGAAATTTAGAAAAGAAGTTTTAATATCTTGCCTTTGTTCAGAGAGAAGAGGACAAGACAATTCTTGATCAGCTAATGAAATCAACTGAATCTGAGCTTTCTCAAAGCTTCTTGAATCTGAACTTAGCTGAGTTGATTTCAAACAGCATGCTTATTGAGAAACCACTGATGGCTTCCTTCTTCTTCTTCAAAAATGGGTGGATCCCTCTATATCCAACACCTTTGATGATACTTCTGAATTCTTGTTAGAACTCTTCTTAGATCGATCCTAAGATCGTCTTCTTAGATATTCTGATGAAGATCTTCTTTTGTGTATTACTCCTTCTTGATTTGATTTCTCAATTTGATTGCCAAGGTTCAATCTGTCTTCTTCTCTCTGAATCTGTCTATTTATAGACCTTCTTAATGGTAACCGGCTGATCCGGTTTATAACTGTCTTCTGACAAGTCTGACAACATCAGTTAACTGGTTGCAACCCACAGCTGTCAAGTCTTCAAACAGATCCTGTGCCTTAGTCTTGGTCAGCAAAGTGTTGAGACAGACTGTCAGGAAGTGTCGAGACCAACTGTCTATATGTGTCGACACAAGTAACTTTGGTGTCGAAACAGCCTTTGATGATGTCGACAAGTTTGCCTTTAAGTCGACACAGCTTCTTCAGAACTTTATTTTGAGAATGAGTCGACATAGAGAATTTATGTCGACTCAACACTTCATCTTTCTTCAGAAAATAACTTGGTCTTGACTTTGCAGTGTGTCGACACAAGTCCTGTGTGTCGACACATTTGTTGTAAATTCAGAACTCAGTATGTGTCGACACTGCCTTCAGGTGTCGACACATCAATTGTTGACTCTGCCAAAATGTGTCGACTTAGTCTTCTGGTGTCGACACAAGTATTGTCAACTTCTGCCAAAATGTGTGTCGACTCTGTCTCATTGTGTCGACACAGCCTCCCAGTGTCGACAAAAATGTGGTCGACTATCTCCTTCTGTGTCGAGGTCGACTATCTTTTAGTTAGTCGACACTGCTTCCCAGTGTCGACATAAATGTGGTCGACTATCTTCCTGTGAGTCGACACTGCTTCCCAGTGTCGACACAAATGTGGTCGACTATCTTTCTCTGTGTCGACACAGCTTCCTTCAAATGTCGACACAAATATTCTGAAGTGTCAACACTGTTTCTTCAGGTGTCGACACATGGACTTAAAATATTTTTGTACATTCTTTAACACTTCTTCACCTGCACATGTCAACTCAAAACAACATCAAATACACCTTGATGTATATCATTGAGCTAAGTTGGACTTCTTCAAATCAGGTACACATTTTCCAATATACCCAACAATCTCCCCCTATTTGGGGAATTCATAACCCTTAGAGCCAATGATATACACCATTTATATAAAAAATGATTATGTATGACATTACAGGAATACTTTATAAATAAAACATTAACAATTCAACACAGAGTGAACATGAATATGTGATTCCAAACAAAATTTTGTTTATAACTTGGTAATGTTTGATTACAGTTGTTTACATTGAAAGATTAAACACAACATTACAAAACACATTTGAAAGAACTTAAAACTAAGACTGATCAGGCTCTTTTATGACAATTCCTTTGCCAGATTGGATTTGAGCCTTCACAGGAGCTTCAGCAACTTCAGCTGGCTTCTTGCCTTTTAGCTCATCTTTCTTCTGTGCTTCTTCCTTGAGCCTTTGCCTTTCAAAGTAATGAAAGGGCTTTGGAAATTACTTGCTTGGCTCCTGAGCATCTGGTGGCAGCCTTCCCATCTTGGCTTTTCTCCTGAACTGTACTATGGATTCCTGCCTAGCTTCAAATTTTTGCCATTCTATTTCATTATACCACTTTCCTCTTTCATGTTCTTTATCCTTTACAGCCTTCCATGCAGTTAGTATAATATTTCTTGAAGTAGGGCTCCACTGCTCAAAATCTGGCATAAGTTTAGCCTGCTCTCTAAATCTCTTCTTGGATAGTAGAGCATCTTGCTGTTCTTTCAAATTGGCCTCATGCTTATCCACTTTCTCAATAACAACCCTGTTAACCTCCTTTGGAGGGCTATACATATCTTGAACTTGCTGATCAATCATATCAAAATCTGGAGGAGGATAAATGACTTGGGCAACCTCAGGTTGATTGCCTTCAAGTAGACCTGTTTGTATTCCTGACTCAGCCACCATAGCATCATCACACAAAGGTGGATATCCCAATGTGGCTCGAATACTATTTGTCACCCATTTGGTGTGCTCTGAGCCAGCATGAACTAATAACCTCTCCCCCTTTATGGATTCTCTGGTAATATGATCTCTTAGATCTTCCTTCTGAAATCTGATCTGTCCATCCAGATAATTCACACCCTCTTTAAAAAATGGTTTTAACTTTTGAAGCTTGTCTGATATGTCCTTTTGAGAGGTAGTGATAGCAGTTTTAACTGATTCAATAGCATCTTGAAGTTTCTTATCAAATTCTTCCATCTCCTTTGCTCTAGCTTCAGTCAGCCCTAGAGTAGTCTTTTTCAATTCATCAATAATTTCGTGATGAGATTCAGTTAAATTGTCATTCATCCTCAGCTGATTCTCCAAAACATAACTTTGCTTTAAAACAATATCATCCACTTTAGGGATGATGGACTGCTGTTGTTTAGCCAAATACACCACAGCATTACCTCCCTTATGGAAGCAATCTGTCATCTCCTTCTTATGCATATTGTCTTCAAATCGAATTGACTTTATATCCTGAGCCAAGTCAAATTGAAGGGACTTATTGCTCTTATCAACATATTTTTCAACTGCCAATCTATGTTCATCTAGCTTTACTTGCAAATCAACATAAACTTATTATAATTAAATTCAGAATGGGATTGATGAGTTGTAGTTTGTAGAGCCTGCTTATAACCTTTGCTCCTTCTCTTGAAAACAACAAGTTTTCTCTTCTTAGCCATTCTGGCTTCTTCAGTCTCAGATTCAGATGAACTATCAATTTGAACTCTTTCTTGAGGAGGTGGATGAATATCTATCTCAGTGCCATATTGTTCAGCCTCAACATGCACAGACTCCTCCTCAACTACTTGCTCCTTCTCAATTTCTATCTCCATGTCAAGGGCCTTCTCAATGTCTTTCCCCTCTTCTACTCTATCAGTAGCAATATCAACATTAGGAAATAACTCATCTAGAGTATATTCCTTCTGAGCTTGAACATAAGATGTATCAATTGGATCTTCTATATTCAGATCTTTGGAGATATCAATTTGTACTGCCTCTTGCACTGGGTCTGACATCTTCTCCCCCTGTACTTGTTCAGTATTGGTAATGTCCTGGGTAGGTGAGTACACTTGCTCCCCCTATACCTGTGCAGAAATTGAAATTTTAGAAATGTCTTTTATAAGAAAATACACCAGCTCCCCCTGCAACTATACCTGGTTAGGAGTAGATTCATTCTGGGCAGGAGAATGAGCTTGCTCCCCCTGCATCTGTGCAGGTATAGTGTCTTGCTGGGCTGGAGTAGACGTAGGGTGATCTTCATCCTGCTTCCTCTCTTGTTCTTCTTGAAGCTGCTCAGTATCTTGAGCATGAGAAGAGGATGTCACTGGGGTGTCCTGCCTGCTCTCATCAGGCACATCCTTAGACAGCACCCTATCCCACCTAGAAAACAATCTCATGTCCATCTTTCTCATGTGATTGATCTTTATTTCTGGCAGGTGTTGCATTACCTCAGGGATCACTCCATTCAGATATAAACTCATAATTCTAGCCAGATTTGGCTTCTTTATTCCTTCCTTGATCTTTTCAAAGATTACAGCTGACCAATCAGTTGGAATTGTAAACACAATTCTGGTCATTAGGCATAACATATAGGCCGAAATCCTATCATGTCCCCCTGGTTTGCACAGAATCACCTTGACAACTACTTCAGACAAAAACTTCCCTTGCTGATTCATCCCTTTCCTGTTGAACGCAGCTCCAATTTTCAGGGTTGGATCAAATCCGCACCATTGGATAGCCTCCCTTGACTTAGAAGTAGGGACTTATTCTTCATTCTTAATTATTGGTAAATGTAGAATCTTTCTTAGACTTCTTGGGGTAATCTTCACTGGCGACCCATGAACAGTGGATTTGATCTTGAGAATATCTGAACCTATCGATGCAGAGTTAAAGAATTCATGCACCTCCTTCTTCCATATCTTAGAAGGTTCAAATACTAAAAACTCAAATCTGGATTCGGAAATAAGAGTGATAACTCGTTGAACATCTGTCGGGGCTTCGGCAAAGGCATTCCTTACCAACTCATAACGTTCATTGACGTTGTCTTCAATCTTCGGCGCCATTGTTCAGGTGAGAAAGCTTGAGAGAAGAGAGAGAGAGAGAGAGAAAGTTGACACAGGGTTTCAGTCTCGAAAACCTTGTAAGCGTGTCGACTGAATAAGTTCTTGACCTATTTATACCTTCTATTGAAAGAAGATCAAAAGGCGGTCAAAAACAGTCTATATGTGTCGACACAGATGGAATGTGTCGACACAACCTTCTATTGTCTCGACAATAAATCTGTCTACTATGTGTCGACACCAATTGTGGATATGTCGACACCTGAGAGATATAGTAGAGTATCAGAAAATCTGTGTCGACTCTTAGGATAAGTGTTGACACAAAATTTGTAAGTGTCGACATCACTATTCTGGTGAATTCGACACTACATTCCTGGATAAGTCGACAATTTAAATCTTAAGTGTCGACACATATTCTCTGTGTCGACACAATATTTCTGACTTGTCGACATTACTTCACTGAGTCGACACATTATCACTGAATGTGTCGACACTATTTTACTTAGCCAATTTCTGTTTCTGTCAACACCACTTGAGACCATTTGATAATCTAATATGTTACTTGTAAGTTTGTTGATAATCTAATCAATGGTCAGCATGCCTAATTAAATTTTAAATTTATTGAATTTTGTTTCATCCAGAGGCTTAGTGAATACATCTGCTATTTGATAATCTGTTTTAACAAATTCCAATGTGATGTCTTCTCTTTCTACATGATCTCTAAGAAAATGGTATTTTATTTCTATATGCTTAGTTCTACTATGAGAAACAGGATTATTAGCAATAGAAATTGCACTCTTAGAATCACACAAAAGAGGTGTTCTACTTACTTGAATATCATAATCTTTAAGCTGATGCTGTATCCACAATAGTTATGCACAGCAGCTGCCAGCAGCAACATATTCTGACTCAGATGTAGATATAGCCACACTGGTCTGCTTCTTACTACTCCAAGATATCAATCTTCCTCCCAAGAATTGACAAGTACCTGTTGTACTCTTCCTATCCTCTCTACAGCCTGCAAAGTCTGCATCTGAATAACCTGTTAGTAGAAAATCTCTATTCCTAGGGTACCAAAGGCCTAGATTAGGTGTGCCCTTAAGATATCTCAGAATTCTTTTGACTGCAGTATAATGAGACACTTTAGGACAGGCTTGGTACCTAGCACAGACACATGTAGCATACATAATATCTGGTCTACTAGCTGTGAGATATAGTAGAGAACCAACTATTCCTCTATACAAAGTCTCATCAACAGGTTTACCTGCATCATCTTTGCATATAAGCATACTTGTTCCCATAGGAGTTCTCATGATGGAGGATGACTCCATACCATACTTCTTAATTAATTCTTTGGTAAACATTGACTGGGATATGGACAAGCCATCATCAGTCTGTCTTACTTGGAGTCCCAAGAAGAACTTCAGTTCCCCCATACTGCTCATCTCAAACTTCCCTTGCATAAGTTTGGCAAACTTTTTACAAAGGTTGTTTTCAGTAGATCCAAAGATTATGTCATCAACATTGATCTGAACTAAGATGATCTTGCCTTTGGATTCCCTAAGGAATAGAGTTTTGTCTATTTTTCCTCTTGAGAATTTATTCTCAATAAGGAAAGTAGACAGGGTTTCATACCAAGCCCTTGGGGCTTGCTTTAACCCATACAAAGCTTTTCTAAGCTTATAAACATAATCAGGTTTAAGAGGATCTACAAAACCTGATGGTTGCTCTACATATACTTCTTCTTTAAGATCACCATTCAGAAATGCTGACTTCACATCTATCTGGTATACCTTGAAGTGTTGATAGGCTGAATAGGCAAGAAACATTCTTATTGCCTCCAGCCTTACTACTGGGGCAAAGGTTTGATCAAAGTCTATCCCTTCTTCCTGCCTGTATCCTTTAGCAACCAATCTTGCTTTATTTTCAACTATTACTCCACTATCGTCCAACTTGTTCCTATAGATCCATTTTGTCCCAATTATATTGTGGCGTCTTGGTTTAGGAACAAGCTCCCAGACATTGCACCTTCTGAATTGATTCAGCTCCTCTTGCATAGCATCAGTCCAGTGCTGGTCTTAGATGGCTTCTTCAAACTTCTTAGGCTCCATTTATGAGAGGAAACTTGAATGCAGAACTGTGCTTTGACTTCTGCTTCTAGTCTGCACTCCTTGTCTTGGATCACCTATTATCTGATCTGCTGGATGGTCTCTTAAATGTCTTGTAGCTGGAGGAAGATTCCCTTCTGGTTGAACATCTCCAGCTCCTTCATTATGCTGAACCTCTTGGTTTTCTTCATCTTCTATAGAATCTTGTACTCCCCCTGGACAATAGCCTTCATTTTCCAATACTCCATCTTCCCTTGAAGCTTCAGCAATGGAGAGCTTGTCCATTCTTTTGCTTATACCTGTTGAGTCATTTGATCTACAAGACAACTCACAGTTGATTAATCTTGTTTCATCAAACACAACATGCACAGATTCTTCAACAACTTGTGTAGTCAAGTTGAAGATTCTATAGGCCTTACTATTTGTGCTGTACCCAACAAATATCCCATCCTGGGATTTGGCAACAAACTTAGTCAAATATGACTTACCATTGTTAAGTATATAGCATTTGCAACCAAAGATTCTGAAGTAGGATAGATTTGGTTTTCTACCTTTCATAATCTCATAGGGAGTCTTTTTGTGGCTTTTGGTGATAAAAGCCCTATTGATCACGTGACAAGCAGTGTTTACTGCCTCAGCCCAGAAATATTGTGGTAGAGAGGTGTCACTCAATAGAGTTTTACCAGCTTCAATTAATGTTCTATTCTTTCTTTTCAGCAATTCCATTTGCTGAGGTGTTCTTGGTGAGGAGTACTTCTGTGGAAAATCAAAAATGTCTTCACATAACTTTGTCATGCTTTAGAGATTAAAACTCAGTCCATGGCGTACTTCTTGATTTTGAGTCACTGTACCACTTATTCACAGTTTCATTTTGAATTTGCTTTACAAAATTAAGTAGGACACTTCGGGCTTTCAGATTTCTGTCTCAGAAAAGAACACCAATGTAAATCTAGAATAGTCATCTACAACCACAAAAGTGTAGACCTTCCTACCTAGACTATGAACTGCATAGGACCAAAAAGATCCATAGCAAGAGGTATAAGCACCTCACAGAATTCTTGTTTTTCAAAGCTTTGAAAGGAGGATTTTGTCTGCTTGCCCTTTTGACAAGCTGAACATATCCCTTCCTTCATACACTTAACTTGAGGACCCTTCCTCACTAACTCTTTGATAAGAGTTGGCCAATTGTCTTGTAGTTAAGATGAGCCAATCTCTTGTGCCACTTAACACAATGAGAAGCATTGTCATCAGCTACAAGACAGATGGGAGAAGCCTTATTCTCACATACAAAATTAAGACAATATACATTTCTCTTCCTATACCCAGTCAAAATGATCTCTTGATCACTTGACCTTTTGATATGACATCCATCCTTAACAAATGAAATGTCATATCCTAAATCACTCAGCTGATATGCTTATTAGATTTGTTTCAAACCTTTTACATAAGCCACTTGGGTGATAGTAATTAGGTAGAAGAAAATGTTACCAACCTTTGATGACTCCTTTTTCAGATCCACCAAAGATCACTTTAGGTCCATCTTTGACAGATGAATACTCCTTCAACAGCCCCTTTGTTCTAGTCATGTGTTTGGAACAGCCACTATCCAAGTACCATATAGGGGCTGCTACTTGGATACACCTGCAAACAGATTTACTTTCCCTTAGAACCCAAGCAAGTTTGGGTCCTTGGTTCAAGTTAGCATAACAAAGCTACCATTATCTCTTCTAACAGGTAGACTATTGTTCTTTCTAATACTTGTGTTACCAGCAGTCTAGTGCAAAATGCCTCTTTGCCCACATCACCAACATTCAAACTATTGTATCTAGTTCTAGATACATCCTTGACAAAAGAATTCTGTCCATTTGCTGGTGCTGCAGCAGCTTCACCACTGATTTTAAACCATTGGGTTTATGAACATGGGTAGGCCTGTTGGCATTTACACCCTTGTTTTTCAGAGCATTAGACTTAAAATGACCATGAATATTTTCATGATCATATAGGTTAGAAGGACTTCACCTTTCTAGACTTAATAGGACTGAAAAGTTCAGTGCTTGACAGGAGCTTTGCCTTTCCTCTTGAATTTGCCAGCCCTGGAGTTACCTTTGAATCCTAATCCTGCCTACCCTTTTAATTCACAAATTCATCTATCAAGGGTAAGACAGACTTTGGCTTAGAGTAACTAGCCACTAAATCTTTTTCAATTCTTAGTCTGGCCTCCAGACTCTTCACTTGATCATTGGTATAATTAATTGTGCCATCTGAATAATAGTTATATTCTTTAGCTTGGCAATTTCATTTAACTTCTGATCAATTACTTTCTCTAACTCAGGTGTAGCTACCCTTAGTTTAGCAATTTCATGAGCCTGGAGTTTAACTAGGTTCTTGCTTTTCTTAAGGGCTGCAACAAGTCCCATACTTATCTATCAATTGATAGACATCTCCTTCAGATTCAGATGCATCTACATCACTTGATGCAGATGTAGCTGATTCTGTACTTGTACTACAAACAGATTTCATAGAAGGACATTGTACCATATTAGGACCAGACTGATTCTGGCATATATCCTCTTCTGATCCTGCCATCAGTCCCATGCATTGATGATCCTCTTGATCATAGATGGAGTCTAGCAACTGTAGAAAACTCCTCTTCTTCAGATGCAACATATAGTCCAATGTATGCTTCTGCTTCAGATTCTGACTCTGAAGTTGACTGATCTGTTTAGCTCTTATCTTCTTTGCAACAAAAGATTTCTCCTTCTTGCCCTTTTTATAGTCTTATTCTTGTCTTAAGACTCCTTTCTCTTATCAGGACAGTCAACCACTACATGTCCAGGTCTATTGCAACAATAGCAGACAATCTTTGAAAGTAGTAGCCTTGCTGGGCTTTGATCTGCTCTTTTCTTTCCTTGATGACATTTTCTTCTTCTGATAATAGTCATCAACTTGCTGTGAAGTGGAGGGCTTAGACATCCACTGCTTCTTCTTCAAGAACCTCTGGAATTGCCTTGTGAATGCAGCAAAGTCTGCATCTGAATCACAGCTTTCTGAACCCTGATTATCTGAATTTTTTTGAACTGACTTCTGCAATTTCCTTAGGAGGGGATGGTGATATCCTCCTATTCTTTCTGATGGATTCTGCATTGAATGCCACAGTCTTTTCTCTATGCTCTCCTCTTGAATTCTTTTCCTCCTCTTCCTCACCATAAGTTGCATTTCATAAGACAGCAGCTAGCTTCCAAACAAGTGTGGGAGGAGAGATCTCTGCCAATTTAGCCACTTCTCTTATGGCACAGATCTTTGTGTCCCAATCCTTTGTCAAGGATCTTAAGAATTTGTCATTCAGTTCATAGGTACTGAAGACTCTTCCATAGGACATTAACTCATTCACAATTCTATAGAATTTCTTATAGCATTCAGTTATTCTATCAGTTTTTCCTTATCTAAAACTTTCATATTCCTGGTTGAGCATAGACTTCCTATCCTGTCTTACATCTTCAGATCCTCCATGTAGACAATAAGGTGTCCCACATTTTTTGGAGGTCTTGTAGTGAATCAGATTCTGAAATGTAGAATCATCTATGGCACTCACAATAATATTCTGAGCTCTCTTGTCCATGGTTGCCAAAATGACTTCATCCTTCGTCATTTCAGAATAACTCTTTGGAGTTTGAATATTAGCATCAAGAACTGATACCTTCATTGGAATGAAGGGTCCTTCTGAACTGTGATGTATATTCTGGGTCAGATGCTTCCATGAATAATCTGACTTTCTTTCAAATTCCAAAGATTCCTTCCTGCAGATGGGTAACTTCATGACCCTAACTCCTTGTGATTTTTCCCAGAACCCATCTTCTTAAATCTTGATTCTGCCTTTCAGATCTACCTCAGACTGTTAAGTCCTTTTTGAGGAACCTGCCTCTAATACCACTTGATAGTTTTACTTTCAAGACAACCTAAACACCTAGAGGGGGGAGGGGGGTGAATAGGTTCTAATTGCTTATTTATACTTTTAGGCAGAATTCAATCACAAAACTAAAACAACCAGCACAGCAATCACAGAATTTATTCATTACAGATTGCACAAATTTTTATAGTGGTTCCCCAATGTTTGGGTACATCCACTTTCCCCTTCACCTATCTATCAGTATGCTAGATTCGGCCAAACTTCCACTATTCTCAGATCCTCAGATCCTACAGCTCAGAACCTGGATAGGTTCCTACAACTCAGGCACAACAGCCCAACCTGAGCCTAGCCACAAGGCCTACAACTCAGAGTAGAACCTTCTCCTATACTCAGGCAAACAGCCCTACCACTCAGAGATCAACTCTCCTACACTCAGCTTTATATCACAGGCTTACAACTCAGATCTGTGTAAAACAGATCCTACAGAAATTAGAAAAAGTTTTAATGTCTTGCCTTTGTTGAGAGAGAAGAGGACAAGACAATTCTTGATCAGCTGATGAAATCAACTGATCTGAGTTTCTTCAAAGCTTCTTGAATCTGAACTTAGCTGAGTTGATTTCCAAACAGCTTCTTGAGAAACCACTGATGGCTTCCTTCTTTTCTTCTAAAATGGGTGGATCCCTCTCTATCCAACACTTGATGATACTTCTGAATTCTTGTTAGAACTCTTCTTAGATCGATCCTGAGATCGTCTTCTTAGATCTTCTGATGAAGATCTTCTTTTGTGTATTACTCCTTCTTGATTTGATTTCTCAATTTGATTGCCAAGGTTCAATCTGTCTTCTTCTCTCTGAATCTGTTTATTTATAGACCTTCTTAATGGTACCGGCTGATCCGGTTTATAACTGTCTTCTGACAAGTCTGACAATATCAGTTAACTGGCTACAACCCACAGCTGTCAAGTCTTCAAACAGATCCTGTGCCTTAGTCTTGGTCAGCAAAGTGTTGAGACAGACTGTCAGGAAGTGTCGAGACCAACTCTCTATAAGTGTCGACACAAGTAACTTTGGTGTCGACACAGCCTTTGATGATGTCGACAAGTTTGCCTTTAAGTCGACACAGCTTCTTCAGAACTTTATTTTGAGAATGAGTCGACAGAATTTATGCCGACTCAACACTTCATCTTTCTTCAGAAAATAACTTGGTATTGACTTGCAGTGTGTCGACACAAGTCCTGTGTGTCGACACAGTTGTTGTAGATTCAGAAACTCAGTATGTGTCGACACTGCCTTCAGGTGTCGACACATCAATTGTTGACTCTGCCAAATTGTGTCGACTTAGTCTTCTGGTGTCGACACAAGTATTGTCAACTTCTGCCAAAATGTGTGTCGACTCTGTCTCATTATGTCGGCACAGCCTCCCAGTGTCGACACAAA
The DNA here is from genome assembly GCA_039513925.1 of Platanthera zijinensis. Lineage (NCBI taxonomy): Eukaryota > Viridiplantae > Streptophyta > Magnoliopsida > Asparagales > Orchidaceae > Platanthera > Platanthera zijinensis. The sequence goes on along the minus strand of CM077089.1, from coordinate 38,640,042 downwards.
TGTGGTCGACTATCTCCTTCTGTGTCGAGGTCGACTATCTTTTAGTTAGTCGACACTGCTTCCCAGTGTCGACATAAATGTGGTCGACTATCTTCCTGTGAGTCAACATTGCTTCCCAGTGTCGACACAAATGTGGTCGACTATCTTTCTCTGTGTCGACACAGCTTCCTTCAAGTGTCGACACAAATATTCTGAAGTGTCAACACTGTTTCTTCAGGTGTCGACACATGGACTTAGAATATTTTTCTGCATTCTTTAACACTTCTTCACCTGCACATGTCAACTCAAAACAACATCAAATACACCTTGATGTATATCATTGAGCTAAGTTGGACTTCTTCAAATCAGGTACACATTTTCCAATGTACCCAACAGTTACAGAACAACTTCAGTATGAGCTGCTTTAGCTTCCATAGCAATGTCTTGATTTATTAGATCATCAAGATTAGGGAGGGGGCTTTCATCCATGATATTTTATGGCCTAGGAGAGCTAGATCTATGTTCATAAAAAACTTTTGGAGGAACTATCAAACTTTTCTTTACAGTATTTAATACTTCTGAGCTTACAGGGGAGGTGTAACATACAATTTCTCTTGATAATAGAGTGGGGAAGGCAAGGCAGAAATGAATGTAAGATCCAAAGATTTTCAGCAGAGTAGCTAGAGTCACTTTAGATTTGATAAAGTAGACCGTTCCAGGCAGAACTTCTATCAAGATGGTCTCTTGAGCATTGGATACTATAATATTTGTACATTGATTATATACATATGCTACTGAGTCAGGTATCTCTACATCATCTGTTTCCATATCATGTTCAAGATAATTCAAGAGGTCTGTTTCCGTGTCAATATCTGTTCCTGCTGCTGTTGCTGGTTCTTCTGTTTCTGATAAAATTGTTGGTTCTGCTGCTGCTGCTTCATCATCAAATATCTCCCCCTGCCTGGTTTCAGTAGATAATGAAGCCAGGCCCCCAGATGAAGAGAGGGTAGAGGTGAGGGCAGAGATTTTAGCAGAAAGAGATGAGATGGAGACAACAAGATGGGAAATTAGCTCTGCTATGATGGATTAGAGGAGGGGTTTAAGGAGTTCAAATAGTGGTTGGATGATTGAGGGATCCAAAGTTATTGAGACAGAGGTGTTGGCAGAAGATGATGGAATGTAGATAGTTGTGTTGATGCTAGGTGCTGGTGGAGTAAGTGGAATTGAAGTGTCTGGAGGGGAGTTAGGTTGAGAAGAAGGAGTGTTTAGAGGAAATGATAACAGATTGAAAGATGGGAGATTAGCAAGATGAGATGGAAGTGGGGATTGGGGAGGATTTGGTATTGATGTGTCATGCTGAGGGGAAGAAGGATTTGATTGTATATGGGTAGAATGAATTGGAGATGCTGGAGGTGTTGGGGTATGAATTAGAATTGTAGTGGAGGGTATAGTTTGTTGGTATTGAGGTTGGGATGGAACTTGAGGGGCAGGAGGGGTGGAGAGAGGCCTTTTAGTGGGGTGGGGAGAGGCTGGTGCAGCCCTTATATTTTCAGAAGATTTAGAGGAGGACTTGCCCTTACATAGATTTGTGATAGTCCTCTCCCATCTGCCAAAGAGGGCAGATGAGAGCCTCTTATAGGCATTAATGAATGTGGTTTGAGATACCAGCAGTTCATTAGCCTTGGCTTTCAGGAACAAGCCCAAGATTCTTCCATAGCAAACCTCCTTTTTGTTATTCTTTTTCCTGATTAAGTCAAACAGGATATGTGCCCAGTTCACATTTTTCTTGCTGACCAAAGCAACCATAACCAGGAACTATTGCCTGGATATGTAGTCTTGTGATGTATGCTTAGCAAACAGCACCTTCCCAACGACATCTACAAGAAATTTATATGCCGGGGAGAATTTTTTCTTAAGCAATTTGTTAGGGTTTTCGCCGAAGTGACCCATAACATTCAGCATGTCCTCATATTCCTTATCATCTATTTCTGGATCATCTTCTCCAGTATTCAGATTAAAAAGTTCAGAGAGAACGGTGGGAGTAAGAATCACCTGATTTCCGCTGAAAGTCCCAGTCATTTTAGTATCAATTGACGATGAAGAACTAACCAATTCCTTGATTTTAGTTATAGGTATTCTGATCCTTTAAGTCATAAACTGTTTCAGTTTTTGTTCCTCGAATAGTTTTAGAATATCTAGGAAAACTTGATCAGACTGTTGAAATGAGTCGAAGTCGATATGAAAACCATGATCGAACTTCATGCCGATTTATCTAGTAGCGGCCATTTGCGAAGTTGATATCGAATGAGAGGAAGTGAACACCTGCAAGAGAGATCACATGATCAAGTGCAAGAGGGGAAATTCTGAGAGCGCGGGATTGAGGTCGAAGAAGAAAGCCTTAATAAAGGTTTTCGGAATATGAATCGCCACACTCAATCTAACGGAAACATAAGATTCTTCGATCTCAGGTCGATGAAAACATCATAAAGGGAAAAAGTTTGTCAATCTAAGGACGAAGAGAGGGAAAGTTTTGTCGTTCGTAGAAAACTCTCTGAGACAGAATTCATCGATCTTTGGTCGACGAATGAGCTATACAAGGAGATTTTGTCGATCTTAGGTCGACGAAAATTCTCAAGAACAGCTATCAGTTCGTCGATCTCAGGTCGACGAAAAGAGACAATTCTTTGACTATAGACAGAGCATTAGATTAAATCCTGACCATTTATCATACCAAGCTGATTAACAAAGAACAGATGCTTGGATGAGTCTAATCGCTTTTGAATATATCTGATCTTTGCAGATCAGTAGAGATAAATTCAAGTTTAATCTTATGTTTGTCAACATAATCTTTAATGAAATGATGTTGAATGTCTATATGCTTAGTTCTAGAATGCAATATTGGATTTTGTGCAATGGAAATAGCACTTGTATTATCACACAGAATAGTTGAATTATTTAAGTTGACACCATAATCCAGTAGTTGGTTTTGTATCCACAGAATTTGTGAACAACAACTGTCTGCTGCCATATACTCAGCTTCAGGAGTGGATGTAGAGACAGATGTTTGCTTTCTATAGAACAAAGATACAAGTCTGTCACCAAGAAACTGACAAGTTCCAAAGGTGCTTTTCCTGTCTACTCTGCATCCAGCATAATCAGCATTAGAGAATCCAGTTAACACATGCTGATTCTGTTCAATACCAGAGGCCTAGATCTGGACAACCTTTTATATATCTCAAAATTCTTTTTAAGTAAATAAGGTGAGATTCTTTAGGGTTCACCTGGAACCTAGCACAAAGACATGTGGCAAACATAATGTCTTGACTACTTGCTATTAAGTACAGTAGGGATATAAAAATGGCCCTATACTTGGTCTGATCAACTGGTTTTCCAGATTCATCAGCATCTACAACAACATTGGCAGCCATGGGAGTTTTCATGACAGAGGCATCATTTATTCCAAACTTCTTAATAAGCTCCTTAACATACTAAGACTGAGAGATGAAGATTCATTCAGGGGTTTGTTTCACTTGGAGATCAAGGAAATATGATAGCTCACCCATGCTACTCATCTCAAACCTTGAGTGCATTAGATCAGAGAATGTATTGCACAGATTTGGATCAGTAGAACCAAAGATTATGTCATCTACATATATTTGTACAAATAGAATTTTATCATGATGCAATTTTGTAGAAAGGGTTCTATCAACCATGCCTCTTGAAAAACCATGCTCTAAAAGAAAGCTGGCTAGGGTCTCATATCAAGCTCTTGGAGCTTGCTTTAGACCATAGAGAGTCTTATGCAATTTAAAGAGATAAGGGGGATGAGTTGGAGAGATAAAACCTGGTGGTTATTCAACATACTCCTCTTCTTTGAGTTCTCCATTTAAGAATGCACTTTTTACATCCATCTGGTAGACTTTAAACTTCTTGAATGCTACATAAGCTAAGAAGATCCTTATAGCTTCAAGTCTGGTAACTGGAGCAAAGGTTTGATCATAATCAATTCCTTCCTCTTGTCTGTATCCTTGAGCAACAAGCCTTTCCTTATTCCTCACTATCACACCTTGGGCATCAAGTTTGTTTCTGAATACCCACTTAGTCCTAATTACTGGATATCCTTTAGTCCTTGGAACTAAGTCCCAAACCTTACACCTCTCAAACTGGTTGAGTTCCTCCTGCATTGCAGTAATCTAGTTTGGATCTTGCTCTGCATCAGATATGGATTGAGGCTCAATTTGAGAGAGGAAGCAGGCAAGCATCACATCAGGGTTGAGTTGATGTCTTGTCTGCACTCCTGATGATATGTCTCCAATTACTTGAGATCTAGGGTGATCCCTAAGTGTGACAAGATTATTAGGAGAAGTTGGTTCAGCAACAGTTATTTGATTTAATTCCTCTTGTTGAATTGTATCAACTGTTGGAGGAAGTTGAACTGCTTCAACAGTCTCTTCTTCACTTTCAGATTATTATATAACTTGTGGAGAGGGATGTGATTCAACCTTTTTGGTAAGTTTTAGATCATCTAAGGTCTCACACAAATTCTGTACCTACAGATTGTTGTTGGTAGAGATATCTCTCTCCTTATAGAACATGTTAGATTCATCAATTGTCACAGGCATAGATTCTTTAATTTTTAGTGTTGATTTATTAAACACCCTATATGCCTTGCTTACTTGGGAATATCCTAGAAATATTCTCATTGCAGCCTTAGCTTCAAATTTTCTAAGATGTTTCTTGTCATTATTGTGAATATAACATATACACCCAAATACTTTAAAATAGGTTATTACTGGTTTATTCCCTTTTAGTAGTTCATAGGGAGTCTTAAGTTTAGTTTATGTATTAAACTTCTATTCAGGAAATAGTTTGTTGTGCTTACTTCTTCTGCCCAGTAGGAAAGAGGCATGTAAGCATCTGCAAGCAATGCACCTTCAGCTTCAATGAGTGTTCTATTCTTACTTTCAACTACCCCATTTTGTTGAGGATTTCTTGGAGCCGAGAAACAATGTCTGATACCTTTCTTTTCACAGAACTCTAGCATAAGAAGAGAGTCAAACTCATTGCCATTATCACTTCTGATCCATACAACTTGAGTAGAGTACTCAATCTGTATGTTCTTGAGAAAATCTGTGAGAACTTTAAAAGTATCTGACTTAGGTCTCAAGAAGAAAACCCATGTGAATCTGGAGAAGTCATCTATAATAACTAATGTATAAGACTTTCCTCCTAGAATTTGTACTGCAATAGGGCAAAAAAGGTCCATATGGAGCAAGTACAAGATTCTAGGTGAATCATTCTTATTGATAATATGTTTTGTAGCCTAAACTATTATCGTATTTTCTATTTTATATTGTACAAATCATGTATATTATTAGTTTATTTTTATCCTTTTTATGTAAATATTATTGCCACTAACATTTTCTTGTCCTTTTGCAGGTTTTCAGGAAATTTGTCAAAAATGACCTGACACGCCCCCCTGTCATGCCCTCCCTGGGCGTGACCTAGGGCGTGTCACCCGATCCCCAGGACTCCTGCTGGAAGGGACAGGAAAACAGTTAAAACTGCTGTCATGCCCCCCTGACACGCCCTCCCTGGGCGTGTCACCAGGCGTGACTATGGGCGTGTCGCCCTCTGCCGCAAAGCCTGCCGCCGCATTAAATGTCATTTCTCCACAGCACGAAAATAGTACTGTCACGCCCCCCCCCCCCCCCCCCCCCCGTCACGGCGTGACCTGGGGAGTGACATCAACTTTTCGATGACTGACGGATTTCTGACCAATGATTTGGACATGACGTGCCTGTCACGCCCCCCCTACACGGGCGTGACCTAGGGCGTGACCACGGACGTACCGAAGCAATCATCCCTCCCGCCAGAATCCAGAGCCCGAGGTCAACATAGTACTGTCACGCCCCCTGATACGCCCCCCCTAGGGCGTGTTGGAGGGCGTGACCAACCCGAGAAAAAATTCTATAAATTGAGACCCCCCCTCTCCATTTCAGGAAGCTTTGGTTGAGAGGGGGAGGTGCTGCCCCTTTGGTTCTTGAGTTTTTTTTATGCTTTCTCTCTCTCTCTCTCTCCCTCTCTTTGTAATTTTTGTTTAACCCTAGCTTAATCTTAGTTTGTTCTAGCTTTTATTGTAATATTGCTCTTGCTTAGTGCTACTTGTAGGGCTAGAATAGGATTTCAATTTCATGCACTTGTAATTTTAATTTCACTAGTGTAACTTGCACCTTTTTATTAATAAAAGTGTTTTTTGTTTAGCTTGTGTTCTTTTTATGCTTTACTACTCATCCCCCCTCCTCCACTCCATTATGATTAACTAATACTCCTTGTACTCGATCTTGATGATCTGAGGTTAGAGCGATTAAGTTATGATGTTTTAATTAATCTTTTCTTTTTAGGTTAGGGCCTTGAATTTCTCTTGATTAATCACGGGTTGGAGGTATATTATCGATATATACTCTCCGCCTTTGCTTTCATTCTGGGCTAGCCGAGAGGCCGATAGAATGAAGTGAGCATTCAAGAGTAAAGGGAGTTGTACGCACCCCTCGAGAGAGGCAGACGTCCAAATCTCCTGGATTGGGGTAAAATCCAATAGTGGGGTTCACCGCATAAAGCGAGTTTTAGGCCTCCGATTTAGACGAGAGTCGGTCGGACCTTCCTAAACTCAGTTGGGCACGACTTCGAGAGAACCGTGTTCAAGCTTTAGGAACCTCCACAGTCAAGGACCTTTATCCTATTAAGTTTAGATTTTTATCGCATTTTCTTAATCGTCTTTAGCCGAGGTGAATCTTGATCGAGTGCATTTCCATTTCATATTTTCTACCTTTCGTAGTAATCACCTATCTTGTGCTCTTTAATTAACTGCAGTAGTTTCCTTTCTAGCATAGTTTTTTGCTTAATAGCTTTACTTAATTGCGGTAGTTCTCTTTCTAGTATAGCTTTACTTCCTTCCTTGCAATTAGTTTTTCTCTAAACCCTTGTTTTTCCGTCGATAAGATAATAGCGTTCGTGTGAGTAAGCATAGCCAATAGTTCCCGGATTTCAATATGACACTTGTGTCCCCTTGCTACAATTCGATAGGTATACTTGCCTCATCGGGTTGCTAGTTTGGTTGCGTTTATTTTCTTTGAACCCTAGCACGCAACAAGTTTTTGGCGTCGTTGCCGGGGAACCAACTTCCGTTGATATTTTGAAAACACGAACCTATTAATTTTATCTCTTCTCTTTCTCATCCACTTTCTTTAAAATTTTCAAAATCAAAAAAATTTTATCACCGCTCTTAATAGTAACCAACCTCACAATTTTTCTACGCCACCTAATTCTCTCGAAAAGGGCAAAGAGCTTTAAGCGCCACTGTCTTGTCTAGTACCTTGCGAACCCTTCACGGGGTAGTCCTTGGGAAGTTCGGGAGTTAATCTATAAAAAAAAATCTATTTCAAAAAGAAAAAAAATTTAATCTTTTTTCTAGTTTATCCTTTTTCTCTTCCTCTTCTTCTTTTCTGTTCTTTTAGTGCATGACCCGCGGGAGTCCGTCGGTCATTTTGGACTTGGACCATGAAATTGAGCGTACTCTTCGGAGAAGTTCGCGATTTCAATGTCCTACTATCCAAGTGCCGGTTGAGGACTCCGAGTCATTTGCTACTTTAAGAATGGAAAAACCCAACGTAGATGAGGCCGTGCAAAGGACTATGTCCTATTATGCACGACCGAACCTCGAGAGAACAGAATCAAGTATAGTCTGCCCTGCTATAGCAAATAATAACTTCGAACTAAAGCCTAGCATAATTCAAATGGTGCTGCAATATGTGCAATTTGACGGACTTCAAGATGAAGATTCGAACGCACATATAGCTAGCTTTCTTAAAATTTGCGACACCTTCAAGATAAATGGTGTCACAAATGATGCAATCAGGCTGAGACTCTTCCCCTTCTCTTTAAGAACTAAAGCTAAGCAATGGCTTAACACAACTCCCAAAAATAGCATAACCACTTGGAATGAATTAACTGAAAAATTTTTGGCGAAGTATTTTCCGCCAGCTAAAACTGCAAAACTTAGGAACGACATCTCTGCCTTCGGACAAATAGACTCTGAAACCCTATATGAAACCTGGGAGAGATTTAAAGAATTATTAAGACGATGCCCACATCACGCACTACATGTATGGTTACAAGTGCAGACGTTCTATAATGGGCTAAATCAAAATACAAAGCAAATGATAGACGCAGCCTCTGGCGGTACTTTAAATCATAAGACCCCGGAAGCAGCTCTTGATCTTTTCGAGGACATGGCCATGAACACTTATCAGTGGAATGTGCCTAGGTCCTGCCCGAACAAGCCTGCAGGTATTTATGAAGTGGACAACGTCTCCCAGCTCGCTCTGCAACTAGAAATCCTAAGCAAAAAAATCACGGAGATGACTGCTGCCTCCGCCCCTCAGGTATGGGAATCTGCAACCCCTACTCCAGAACATTTAGATTATGTTAATAATATGCCTAGAACTGCTTTTAATAATTTTTCTGCTGCGAATTTTCATCCGCCTGATTTTAATTTTCCGAATAGTTATAACCCTGCTTTAAGAAATCACCCGAACTTTTCATGGAGTAATCTATAGAATGCGATGCGCCCACCCCTGCAATATGATTTTTCTGCACCACCACCACCACCTCTTCAAAATTACCCAAAACCTCCAAGCTTGGAGGAATTACTTTCCAAATATATCACCACAAATGACGCTACCATAAGAACTTTAACCGGAAGCGTAAAAAGTCTAGAAAATCAGGTAGGACAGCTCGCAAAAATAATTTCTAAGCGACCCGCAGGGTCTCTTCCTTCCAATACCGAACCCAACCCGAGAGAGCAAGCGAAAGCTATAACTCTTCGGAGTGGGAAGCAAGTCTCCGGTATGGTAAGTGAAGAGCCCGAGGCAAGCTCCGCTCTCGCCTCTAAAAATCAAAGCTCCGCTCCCATTTTAAAAATTCTGCCCTCTACTGAAGAAGTAATCACCCCTATTTTAGAAAATAATCTCACTCCACCACCCATCTTCAGAAATAATTCAACTCCTCCATACCCCTCTGAACTTAATAGACAACGTCAAGATGATCAGTACTCCCGCTTCTTAGAAATCTTCAAACAAATCCACATTAATCTTCCCTTCCACGAGGCTATTTCGCAGATGCCGAAATACGCAAAATATCTTAAAGACCTCCTCACAAATAAGAAGAAGTTAGAGAATCTTTCGCACGTCATGCTAAACGCCGAGTGCTCCGCCATTTTAACAAACGGTTTGCCGAAGAAAATCAGTGACCCGGGTAGTTTCTCTATCCCGTGTGTCTTCGGTGATCTTTTTGTTAAACACACGTTAGCCGACTTAGGCGCGAGTATAAACCTGATGCCCATTTCTTTGTTTAAAAAGTTAGGGATTGGTAGCCTTAACCCCACGCGTATGAGTATCCAGCTAGCCAATAGATCCGTCAAGTACCCGTTAGGGATAGTGGAGGACGTTCTAGTGAAAGTCGACAAGTTCATCTTCCCGGTGGACTTTGTCATTTTGGACATCGAAGAAGATGTCGAGGTTCCCCTGATCCTTGGCCGACCCTTCCTTGCCACCTCCAGAGCCATCATTGATGTAAGCAATGGTAAGCTCTTCCTTCGAGTAGACGACGACGAAGTCACAATTTCTATCACCCCTTTGATGAAGAACACCTTAGTAAACGATGACTCATGCTTTTTCGTAGACGCCATGAGTGATGATTCTTCCTACTGCCTCTCCGACTTTGAAAAAGAATTTTCTACTTTTTGCTCCTCTTCTCTTACAACTGAATCACTACAAGGAAGTGATGAATCTTCTTATTGTCTTTCTGAGTTTGAAAAAGAATTTTCTGATTTTTGTTCTTCCTCTTTTCTTCCTACTGAATCGCTACAAGAAGCCGTCTTGGCTGCTAGCCCCACCCCTTATTACGTTCCTTATAAAAAAGTTTATGAAGATATTATTTTTGAAAAAGAAAGAATCTCAAAATCCTCTTATGAAGAACCCCCTACCCTAGAACTTAAAGAACTTCCCGAACACCTTAAGTATGCTTTCTTAGAAAAAGATTCCAAGTTACCAGTTATCGTTTCGGCCTACCTCCCGGATACGTAAAACGATAAACTTCTTCTAGTTCTACGTAAGCATCGTCGGGCTATTGCTTGGCAAATTTCTGATATCAAGGGCATAAGCCCATCTTTCTGTACCCATACAATTTTAATGGAAGATAATTCGCGTAACTCTATCCATCCTCAGCGCCGTATAAACCCAAATATGAAATAAGTAGTTAAGGGCGAGGTTATGAAACTATTAGACGCAGGAATTATCTACCCTATTTCGGACAGTAAGTGGGTTAGCCCCGTTCAGGTAGTTCCAAAGAAGGGAGGGATAACTGTAGTTAGTAATGAGAATAATGAATTAATCCCGACACGGACGGTGACGGGTTGGCGTATGTGCATAGATTACCGTAAGTTAAATGACGCCACCCGCAAGGACCACTTTCCTTTACCGTTTATCGACCAGATTTTAGAACGTCTCTCCGGCCATAGCTTTTATTGTTTTCTCGATGGCCTCTCGGGGTACTTTCAAATACCCATCTCTCCCGAGGACCAAGAGAAAACTACGTTTACTTGTCCCTTCGGCACCTTCGCTTACCGAAGAATGTCGTTTGGATTATGCAATGCGCCAGCTACATTCCATCGATGTATGCTCGTAATATTTGACAAGTACGTAGAAAGCATTATGGAGGTGTTCATGGACGATTTCTCCGTGTTCGGCGATTCCTTCAATAGATGTTTAGAAAACCTCGAAAAAGTCTTAGAACGATGCGAAGAAACTAACCTTGCCCTAAATTGGGAAAAATGCCATTTTATGGTGAGGGAAGGGTTAGTTTTGGGTCATAAAATTTCTGCTAAAGGTATTGAGGTAGATGTTGCCAAGATAGAAGTTATTGAGAAGTTGCCGCCGCCTACAAACATAAAAGCTATATGAAGTTTCCTAGGCCACGCTGGTTTTTATCGTCATTTTATAAAGGACTTCTCCAAGATCACTAAGCCCCTCACCCATCTCTTAGAAAAAGACGCTCCATTCATTTTTGATGACTCTTGTATTTCTGCCTTTGAATCAATTAAAGAAAAGTTAATTAAAGCACCGATTATGATAGCTCCGGTGTGGGACCTTCCTTTCGAGATTATGTGCGATGCGAGTAGTTTTGCAGTGGGAGCCGTGTTAGGTCAACGCATATCTAAAAACTTCCACCCCATCTATTACGCTAGTAAAACCCTCACATCTGCACAAGAAAATTACACGACAACCGAGAAGGAGCTCTTAGCTATAGTATTCGCCTTTGATAAATTCCACCCTTACATTACACTTTCAAAAATCATTGTTTTTACGGACCACTCGGCCCTCAAGTACCTTCTTGCCAAAACGGATGCCAAGCCTCGCTTGATTCACTGGGTCTTACTCCTCCAGGAGTTTTACTTAGAGATCCGTGATAAGCGAGGAGCCGAGAACTTGGCCGCCGACCATCTATCCAGTTTAGATAACCCCTTTATAGAGAAATTAAATGAAAAATCTTTTAAAGACTATTTTCCTGATGAGAAGCTGCTTTTAGTTAATACATCTACTTCTCCTTGGTTCGCACACATCGCCAACTATCTAGTGGCCCGGGTGCTCCCAAAAGAGTTCTCCTCTCAGCAAAAGAAGAAATTCTTTTCTGAGCTGAAGAACTACTTTTGGGAAGACCCGCATCTTTTCAAAATTTATGCGGATCAAGTGATAAGGAGATGTGTTTCTTTTGATGAAGGAATTGATATTCTAAAACATTTGCATGAAGGTCTGACAGGTGGGCACTGTCAAGCTGCTCGCACCGCTCATAAGGTGCTTTGCGCGGGTTTTTACTGGCCTAGCCTGTTTAAAGACGCGCAAGCCTTTGTGAGCAGGTGTGATAGTTGCCAATGGTTGGGCAATATTTCTAATAATAATGAAATGCCGCAAAATTATTTCTTAGAGTGCGAAATTTTCGACCTCTGTGGAATTGATTTTGTTGGCCCCCTTCCTTCTAGCTTCGGAAACAAATATATTTTAGTTGCTGTTGATTATGTTTCACGATGGGCTGAGGCCCAAGCTCTTCCTACGAACGACTCCCGAGTTGTAGTCAAGTTTTTTAAAAAAATCATTTTCTAGATTCGGTACGCCTCGCGCAATCGTTAGCGATAGTGGTTCCCATTTCTGTAACGCACAATTTTCAAAAATCCTTACCAAATACGGCGTTACGCATAAGCTTTCCACTGCCTACCACCCCCAGACAATTCGAAGTAGTTAATAGAGAAATAAAAAGAATTTTAGAAAAGACTGTTTCAACCTCTAGAAAAGACTGGTCAGCCAAACTTGACGATGCCTTATGGGCCTACCGAACAGCGTACAAAACCGCCCTCGGATATACGCCGTATCAGCTGGTCTATGGAAAATCGTGTCATCTGCCCATAGAGTTAGAACACCGTGCCTTTTGGGCCTTAAAATTTTTAAACTTCGATCCCCACTAAGTCGGTGACCTTCGAAAATTTCAATTAAATGAACTCGATGAGTGGCGCTCTTATGCTTATGAAAATAATAAACTTTATAAAGAGCGGACGAAGCGTTTACATGATAAACACTTAAGGCACCCTAAAAACTTTAAGCCGGGCGACCATGTCCTTTTATATAATTCTCGTTTACGTTTATTTCCGGGCAAATTAAAATCTCGTTGGTCTGGCCCGTTTTCTGTTTTAGAAGTTTTCCTTATGGAACTGTTTTAATATCTCACCCTAATAAGGGTAATTTCAAAGTGAATGGTCAGCGTCTTAAACTCTACTTTTCTGGTGATGATGATGTCAGTCCAAACATTATTAAGTTTCTGCTTCACGAACTCTAATCTTGAACTTTTAATTTTTTGCTAAAAACAATTTTATTTCGGGACAACAATATTTTTTTGGACAATATTATTTTTTGATGCGTCGAGCTCAACGACGATTTAACCAAAGGGCGCTCTTGGGAGGCAACCCAAGTTCTCTTTTTCTGTTTTCTTTATTTTACAATTTTTTCCTCGGACGGCTCCGACAAGCTGAAGCTTCTGCGATCGCCTGCTCAAACATTGCTGAATCCATCACGAAGTCCAAAGAAGACATTCGGAGGAGCAACATCACACAGCTTTCGTAGAAAATAAATCCGGGGAAGTACCTGTATTTCAATTCTGTCTTTCAATTCTGTACTTTATTTTTCTCTCCTTCTCCAATCCCCTTCTTTAGCCATTGAGGACAATGTCTGTTTTAAGCTTGGGGGAGGACTTCCTCCTTCATTTTTGCTTAGTGTAAATATTTTTCTTTTTGTATATATTTTAAATATTTCCAAAAAAAAATGAATTTCTTAAAATTCCAAAAAAAAAAGAAAATATTTCTCAAGATTAAAAAATATATATGTGTTTTTGAATAGTTAGACATTTTGGTATTTCAATAGTACCCCTAGTTTTTGTTTTTTGTTTTACTCAAAATCTCCTATAAATAACTTAGTTAATTATAATATTTCTAATCGTCCTTTTTAATTATGTTTCACAAGTAAAATGTTGGCCATGCTGTGTTTCTAATTCGCGGTAGCATGTTAAGGTGAAATATTTTTCTAAAACTCGCATTTCTATTATGGTTTTTTGTTTTTTATTTCCTTTACTTTCTCAAAAATTCATCATCCACTATTTTCTTTTTCGTTTTTGAATAATTTTTGTAAAGTCAACTTTTGAATAACATAGTAGATGTGAACGATCCAAGTCACCTATTATTTCTATTTTCAAGTTAATTTCATCAATCTTCTTTTATTATCTAGAACTCGTTTTTTGAAAATTTTCAAACCTTTGTTTTAAATAAATTCAAAAGCGTGAAAATGATTTAGGCCGTTTTTGTTTTCGTTTGAGCTTTCCTGCCAACCTAAAAACTTTAACCACTAGTTAGCCGTTTTTGAGCCTTTTTCCGATTTCATTTGATAGCTCCTCCCTTCATTTCAGTTTCAACAAAGCCAAAATTTCCAACCTATCGAATCACACTTGCCTTTTTGAGTTTCATAAATTATTTTGACGATTTTGATAGGGTATTTTGTGATTTTTGTGGGAGAAAGGTTTTCGAAAAAAAAGTATGTTTGAAAGTGATGTTTATTTTTGTTTGGCCAACCTAATAAAAGAAAATAAAAATATTTATGGCCTTTGTTTTGAAAAAAAAAATGAAAAAAAAATGAAAAAAAAAGAAGAAAAAGAAAAAAATGTGTATATATTTTTATGAAAGTTTTTGAAACTCTTTGCTTTGGTTTAGTGTGATTTTAAAACCTTCACGTTTATCTTTGAATTCAACTCCTAATCATATTCCTAAACCAAACGTTTCTGTCCTGTTTAAGTCCTTTTGATTCACGCTTTTTGATTTTTATTTAACAACTAAGAAAAGAAAAAAGTAAATCAGTTTTAATTCTGGATTTAAACCTAGATTTTTGTTAATTAAATTGAAATAATTATAATGTGTTGCTTGGATCTAGTAATAAATCAATGCGTGTTTTTCATTTTCGTTGCTTTGCTTAAGTCTATTTAAAAAATCTCGTTAAAACTTTGGATGATTTGTTTTTATTGAGTTAAGTTTATAAAAGTTTTACCATACCTAAATAATTGTTTTAGACTTACATTTCACCTTTTCCCTACTTAGAATTTCGTATAGTACTTGTGTAGGCATAATTAGAACTTTTTGATTAGTCATTTTTATAAATATCTAATTTTTATAATTTTGCTTGGGGACAAGCAAAACTTAAGCTTGGGGGAATTTGATAATACGTTTTGTAGCCTAAACTATTATCGTATTTTCTATTTTATAGTGTACAAATCATGTCTATTATTAGTTTATTTTTATCCTTTTATGTAAATATTATTGCCACTAACATTTTCTTGTCCTTTTGCAGGTTTTCTGGAAATTTGACAAAAATGACCTGACACGCCCCCCTATCACGCCCTCCCTGGGCGTGACCTAGGGCGTGTCACCCGATCCCAGGACTCCTGTTGGAAGGGACAGGAAAACGATCAAAACCGTTGTCACGCCCCCGTGACACGCCCTCCCTGGGCGTGTCACCAGGCGTGACTATGGGCGTGTCGCCCTCTACCGCAAAGCCTGCCGCCGCATTAAATGTCGTTTCTCCACAGCACGAAAACAATACTGTCACGCACCCCCCCCCCCCCCCGTCACGGGCGTGACCTGGGGCATGACATCAACTTTTCGACGACTGACGGATTTCCGACCAATGATTTGGACATGACATGCCTGTCACGCCCCCCCCACCCCCCTATAAGGGCGTGACCTAGGGCGTGACCACGGATATACCGAAGCAATCATCCCTCCCGCCAGAATCCAGAACCAGAGGTCAACATAGTACTGTCACGCCCCCCCTAGGGCGTGTCGGAGGGCGTGACCAACCCGAGAAAAAATTCTATAAATTGAGACCCCCCTCTCCATTTCAGGAAGCTTTGGTTGAGAGGGGGAGGTGCTACCCCTTAGGTTCTTGAGTTTTTTTTTATGCTTTCTCTCTCTCTCTCCCTCTCTTTGTAATTTTTGTTTAACCCTAGCTTAATCTTAGTTTGTTCTAGCTTTTATTGTAATATTGCTCTTGCTTAGTGCTACTTGTAGGGCTAGAATAGGATTTCAATTTCATGCACTTGTAATTTTAATTTCAATAGTGTAACTTGCCCCTTTTTATTAATAGAAGTGTTATTTGTTTAGCTTGTGTTCTTTTTATGCTTTACTACTCATCCCCCTCCTCCACTCCATTATGATTAACTAATCCTCCTTGTACTCGATCTTGATGATCCGAGGTTAGAGCGATTAAGTTATGATGTTTTAATTAATCTTTTCTTTTTAGGTTAGGGCCTTGAATTACTCTTGATTAATCATAGGTTGGAGGTATATTATCGATATATACTCTCCGCCTTTGCTTTCATTCTGGGCTAGCCGAGAGGCCGAAAGAATGAAGTGAGCATTCAAGAGTAAAGGGAGTTGTACGCACCCCTCGAGAGAGGCAGACGTCCAAATCTAACGGATTGGAGTAAAATCCAATAGTGGGGTTCACCGCGTAAAGCGAGTTTTAGGCCTCCGATTTAGACGAGAGTCGGTCGGACCTTCCTAAACTCAGTTGGGCACGACTTTGAGAGAAGCGTGTTCAAGCTTTAGGAACCTCCACGGTCAAGGACCTTTATCCTATTAAGTTTATATTTTTATCGCATTTTCTTAATCGTCTTTAGCCGAGGTGAATCTTGATCGAGTGCATGTCCATTTCATATTTTCTACCTTTCGTAGTAATCACCTATCTTGTGCTCTTTAATTAACTGCAGTAGTTTCCTTTCTAGCATAGTTTTTTGCTTAATAGCTTTACTTAATTGTGGTAGTTCTCTTTCTAGTATAGCTCTACTTCCTTCCTTGCAATTAGTTTTTCTCTAAACCCTAGTTTTTCCGTCGATAAGATAATAGCGTTCGTGTGAGTAAGCATAGCCAACAGTTCCCGGATTTCAATACGACACTTGTGTCCCCTTGCTACAATTCGATAGGTATACTTGCCTCATCGGGTTGCTAGTTTGGTTGCGTTTATTTTCTTTGAACCCTAGCGCGCAACACTTATTAATGGATTTAAAACTAGATTTAGTTTGCTTTCCAAGCTGACAAGCCTTGCAGAGGCCTTCCTTCTTGTAGGGATTAGAAGGTAAACCTCTAATAAGATTGACTTTAGATAACCTAGCCATATTTTTATGGTTTACATGTCCTAGTCTTTTGTGTCATAAGTTAATTTGAATGCTAATAGAATTGAATAAGCAGATTTCAGATTTAGCTGATTCAAAATTTACTAAGTAGATGTTGCCTTGTATAATTCCAGTTAAAACAGTTGTGTTGTTTAAAGAGATAAGATATAAGGAGTTTGTAAAGCTTACTTGATAACCTGTATCACATAGTTGGCTTACTGATATCAGGTTATTCTTAAGGCCATTTATAAAAGTCACTTTCTTGAATGTAACAGCTCCATATTTGAAGTCACCAATGCCTTCTGTCAGTCCAAAGTCTGAGTCCCCAAAGATTACTTTAGGTCCAATCTTGGCTTTATAGTTGATTAGACATTTCTTGCAACCTGTCATATGTTTAGAGCAACCCCTGTCTAGGTACCAATTGTTTTGAGTGACAGGGTTCTCTTCTACCTGAAAGTAGGATTAGCAGATTTTGACCCAGGTTACCTTGGGCCGTTTTTGTTTGACATAACTAAAGCTTGAAAGTAATGAACATTCAGGTTGATCCTTATAACCTAAAGGATGATTCCTTCTAAGAGGTATGACCCACTGACTAAAGGGATTAAAAGGATTATCAGTTTTTAGGTTACTCTGGTTATGAACTGAACTGGACAAATTCGAGTATGTTCGTCGACTTGAGCTCGACGATCGGGATTGAGTTCGTCGATCTCTCCTCGAAGAATGGAGATATCCATTCTCAGAGCCCCAAAAACGACGATCTCTGGTCGACAAACCATACTGGTTTCGTCGATCCCAGTTCGAAGGATAAATTACATTATTATTTGCGTTCAGAGTTCGTCGTTCTGAGTTCGACGAACCATGCCCATTTTGTCATTCTGAGTTCGATGAAATTTGCTGAACATAGTTATGTTGTTTTTTTTCTTCTTCTGTTTGGTTTTCTTAAGTTCTAATTGTTTAAGAACTTCATTAACTTTCTCTTCTTGTTTAGTGTTTTTCTTTCCACTTTCAGAAATGAAGTTAATAGGTTTTGATAGTTGGTTTTTCTGAATTAGGATTGGTTCACTAGATGAGGCTCTTAATCCTAGTTTGTTATTATTAGATCTTGTGTTAACTATGCTAGTTATATCTATCAGTTGTAAACTTCTACCATTTAAGGTTTCTTCTAATTCCTTAGCCTTATTTAGTTCAGATTTTAGAAATGCTATTTGTTGATTAGCCAGATTTAATTCTTCAGTTAATTTTTCATTTTCAGCAATGAATTTTTCTTGTTCTAACAATTTTTTCCTGAGATGTTTGATTTCCTTCTCAGACCCTATTAGGTCTAAACATAAGAGTTTAAACTCATATTGAAATTCTTTAGACTGAAAATCATATGAAGCAATTACCATACCTCTTCAGAGAGGAATTCTTCATCACTTGATTCTTCTGAATCTGATCTGCTGCTTCTAGCATCAATTACCATAAGGCACATTTCTCTTGCCTTCTTTTCTTCTTCATCATCTTCACTGGAGCTAGATGAGGATATTTTATCTTCAGTATCACTCCAGGTTTCAGCCACAAAGCCCTTATCCTTCTTTTGGTACTTGCTGGAGGAGGCCTTGCTGTGCTGATGTCTTATTGACTCCTTTTCTTGTCTTTTGTCTTTCTTTTGAACTTCTGGACATTTTGAGATGAAATGTCTAGGTTTCCTTCATCAATAACAGACAACTTCTTTAGAAGGGGTCCTGTCATACCTGGGTTTGTCTTCATTCCTTGAAGGCTTTCTCCTGAAGTCCTTCCTTTCCATTTTATAGAATCTCTTAGCAAAGAGACTCATAAGTTCTTCATTGGATGATAAGCTAGAATATTCTTCTATAGCTTTGAGTACTAAGTTTTGTTCCTTCCTGGTAGGTGTTGAGGCTTTTGGTTCAACTGTAGCTTCTCTTGACTTGATCAGTTGCTCATAGGATTTGAGCTTTCCAAGTAAGGATTATGTTGAGATTTCTGCCTTGCTTCTAGCTTCTCTGATGGGCCAGATTCTAGAGTCCCATGTGCTAGGGAAGCACATGAGGATCTTGTCATTGACCTCAGTCAGAGTGATTTCTTTGTCCAATATTTTGAGCTCACTGATGATGGAACTTAGCCTGTTGTACATTACTTCTACTGATTCTGCTTCATATTTCCTAAAGTTCTCATATTGGGATATGAGGTTTGATCTTCCGTCCTTCCTCTCATCAGCAGAGCCTGCTACCATTTGGTTGAGGGAATCCCAAATGGCTTTGGCAGATGTACATTCAGCAACCTTCTGAAATATGTCATCTGACATAGTTTGGGCCAGTATATTCATAGCTCTGGAATCAACAATCTTTGCCTTTTTGTATGCATTAGCTTGATCTGGAGGAGGCACTCCACTATGATTTACTGTGGTTGAAGTAAAGGCCACTGGATTTGGTGGTCCTGTCAAGATGGAATTAAAAATGTCCTCATCAATAGAGTTCATGTACAGCTTGATTCTTGCCTTCCAGATTCCAAACTTTTGCAAGTTGCAAACTGGAGGTCTGGTGCTGGCATAATCCTTGTTTTGTGACATGATATCAGAGAATAAAATATAATCAGAGAGACTACTAAAGCTTATTCAGAGTTTATCCTGAGGATCTTGATTAATCCAGGTGTGTGCCTGTATGTTGTGATTAACCACCCTCTGAAACCAATTGAAAGTTAGGATAAGCTTCGAAAAACTCTAGAGCGGGGGGGGGGGGGGTGAATAGAGTCCACATGCGCCATCGGATTCTTGGATCCAGGCAGAAGCCCCCATCGACGACCGCCGGAAACAGAGGGAAAAAAAGACATCTCTTTTCTTAATTATTTGGACAGTAATTCGCGGATACAGTGCTTGGAACTGCGGTACAAGCTGCACTTCTCGATCCCCTGCTATTACTGCTGCTGCGCGCGCGGGGGTGGGGGTGGGGGTGGGGGGCTAATTATACTGCTATAGTACTACTACTACTACTAATACTACTGCTGCTAGGACTTCTAGGACGCCGTTAATTCTGCACATATATACATATGATAGCAGGCCAGCATTTAAAAGTGTTCCATTCCTGCGGGTAGCCAGCCCCCACCCCTCCCCTCTGTTTATCACAATGTCAGCCCCCCGGATCTCTTGATTCATTGTGATGTATCACAATTACCAGATGACGGCCTACAATGGACTCCCATCTTCCTCCTCCTCCCCACCTCCTCCGCCGACCTTATTTCCCCAGGGATTCCTCTTCCCTTCCTCCGTCGTTGACAGCGCCGCCGCCAGCACCCACCATCTCTCCTCCATCCTCCCCTCCGCTCCCTGCGCCGCCAATTCTCACGACTATGGAGGTAATCATTCAAGCTCGCAAGCTTGCTTCTTTAATTTTCCTGAAGAAATACCTCGGTCGAGAATTGTTAATTTGATGCGGTGGTTCTGATTCATGAGGTATATATATACGTTTTAGTTAATTTCTTGGCGGTTTGGGTTTCAGGAGTGGCGGCAATCCTGGGGAAGAGGTGCGTGTGGAGCGAGGAGATGGCGGCGGCGCCGATCGGAGAGGAGGAGCTGTCGGACGATTGCTCGGTGCCGGGGGAGAAGAAGAGGAGGCTGAACATGGAGCAAGTCAGGACATTGGAGAGAAACTTCGAGCTCGGGAACAAGCTGGAGCCGGAGAGGAAGATGCAGCTGGCCAGGACGCTGGGCCTCCAGCCCCGGCAGATCGCCATCTGGTTCCAAAACCGGCGGGCCCGGTGGAAGACGAAGCAGCTGGAAAAGGATTACGAGGCGCTGAAGGGAGAGTTTGATATTGTCCGATCGCAGAATGATACTCTTCACTCACACAACAAGATGCTGCAGGCTGAGGTGATTTCTTTTTTTTTCTTCTTCTTAAAATTAAAAGAAGTGTATAGGTGCATAGGTGCAGCAGATAAACTAAGCTACACAATAAGAATATATGACAACACAAGCATAAAGGAAAAACAACACAGCCACACAGACAACACAAGAATTTTATAGTGGTTCCCCAAACTTGGGTACATCCACTCTTCCACCACCCTAGGTAGGAATCCACTACAGGTTTTGATCAGGTGACTGCCACTAATGAGCTTTTGATCAGGTGCTCAAAAACCAATCCTCAAGGCTTTTGTTTAGGAGAATTGCAATCAGGAATAATTTTGAAGGGAATTAAAACCCTGTACAGAGGTGGGAATGAGAGAGTGATGGTGTTCTTCTCTATCTCAAATACAACTGAGAGAAGACTAGTGGATTTGTGTTGTTGTCAAAGCTCCCCCAGAGATCTTGAGTGGTTTAGGAGTGGAAGCTTTGCAAAAGGGTGAGTAGGCCTTTTTGCTATTCAGAGATCCTTGACTGATTTGAATAAGTTGTCACTTGAGATCCCTGAGAACAAAGAGAGAAAGAAAGAAGGACTCTTGATGGTGATGGTTGTTCCTTCTTCTTTTCTTGAGAGCAGTATTTTTTCTGAGAACTATTTTCACTGCACTTTTGTTCTGTATGCTTTTTCCTGTATCTTCTTTTTTGATAGCACACACGTTTTTCTATATATCTCTTTTTCTGTGTTTTTCTTAGCTCTCTATATCTCTATCTTTTCTGAGAGATCCTTTAGTGATAACTACAACTTGGTCGAATTCAAAAAGAAATTGCAATAAATGCTTAGCCGAATCTCGGGAATGAAAACAGCAAGTATGCTGTCAAATATTCTATTCTATGTCTGTCCCGAGATAAAAGTAGTTAATTCCATAAAGGATATTTTTAATCAATGCTGCCAGTAACGGCTCGATTCAAAGGATATAAGAGCATTGATCATCCAAAGAATTAATGGCCTGTAATAGTATAAAACAGGGAGAAAGAAAAGGAAAGAATAAATGATAATATGCCTTTCTGTTTTCGTCGACCTGAGAACATCTTTCGTTGACTTGAGAATGGCTTTCATCAACCTGAGATTTCATCGACCTCTGATTAGCTTTCGTCGACCAGAGCTCTGCGAACAACTGCACTACATAACTTGACTGATTCTGTGCACTAAGTTCGTCGAACTGAGAACGGTTGTTTGTCGAGCTGAGATCCAAGATCGTAGAGCTGAGACTGAAGTCTTGACTTAGAATATTTTTTTGATGTTGAGTGTTGAAGTATAAATCTGGCGTTGAGTGAGATGTCCTCTAGCGTTGAGTGTTAGATCACCATTCTGGAGTTTAGTCATTTAAGAGTGTTGAGTCGTTGATAGCGTTAAGAGCGTGGAGTGAACATTGACTCTGAGTTAACTTTGGCTTTGAGTAAACTTTGGCTTTGAGTAAACTTTGGCTTTGAGTAAACTTTGGCGCTGAGAGATCTTTGCCTCTGAGATCTAAAGAGTTAGTCGAACTGAGGACAGAGTTCGTCGACCTGATGTTCTTAGTTTGTCGACTGAAGTTTGACAAAGGAGTTATCACTATGTTCACAGATCGTCGAGCTGAGATCTAAGTTCGTCGAGCTCTGCTCAGAGAATTATCTCTTGGTTAGTTGATCTAAGCACGACGATCATCGACCGGAGTTTGACGAACGCAGATCTCCTTTATATTAAGTCTTGAACTTTCTAAGTCTTGAGTCTCTGGCAGTGTTGGAGGCGGGTCCATTCTACTGTTGTCTTAAAGAACATGGCCTAGACTCTAAAGACACATGACATATGACCCTTCTATACAACATGGGTCACAATCTAAGAAGAGAACCTAGCCCAAATCAATTAGGGATTCCAACATTCGGCTAGGAAGGTTGACAGTGGATAAAGGACTACCAGCTAGACATTAGTTTGTGAATCATTACACTTGGTGGTTTGTTTGGTCTCTATTTTGTGTATTGTTGGGTTGTGTTGGGCAACCGTAGTGCCTTTTTATGAGATGTTTGTGTCTGGTAGTTCGATTTTGAATGTTTTGGTCACTGACTCTGACCCAGTTATTTTCACCATAGTTAACAATTCCCCTTTTTTAATTGTTTTGGGCTCATTTGCTTATTATAGATCATTTATGCTATTTCATGATTATCCTTGCAGATTTTGTCAAAGCATGGCTTAGTTCCGCACTTGGTGCAAATTGCTTTAACTCCATTATTGCAAACTTTTCACTTTACCTATTTTTATTTGGCTAATCAGCTGTGGTTTCAACTTTTCTTATAGTCTGGTTTGTTAAACCCTTTCTTGACTTTTTCTATTTATTTCCTGCTTATTTCCATTGCCACTTGCAAATTTCTTGTTGAGGTGTTCTTTATTTGATTGTCTCGGGTTCTGGGCTACTGCCTGTAACGACCCAAATTTCTTGAGTCGTGAGATGCTTCTCTAGGGGTTACCGCCCAGTGGTAGCTAGTAACTGCATGGTGGTAGCTAGTTACTGCATGACAATAACTCCAGGGTTTGCATTGAGTTCTCGAACAAGTGTAGAGTTCTCGAGAAAGGTGCTCCCGCGCAATAGAAAGTTGTTACCGCATGACAGTAGTAGTGAAATTAATCTGGCAGACCTCTTGGGCAGCTATCTCCCGACGGTAGTGGTGCTGCTGGCGATAGTTGGGTCAATTTTATTGTTTTGGTTCCTGGGATCATACAACGCGACGGTAGAAGTTAGTGTGAGGCACTAGCGGTTGGTGTTGTTTCATAATAGAGCTCCTCTATCGCACGACATTAGCGTCCTATCGCTCTGCGATAATGAAACCGAAACGGCATTGGCCACGTTTCGGCCTGTGATTAGCGGTTTCGGGCGATTGTACTCGAATCAAGCCACTAAATTAAGGTACCGCGCGGCGATAGTTATTTACCGCGTGGCGATAGCTTTATATATATGCCAGCTTTTGGCAATTTTCACTTCATTTCTTCTATATTTTGAGTTGGCCTAGTTTTTCTAGAGGAGGAGCAGCGGCGCCGGAGGCTAAAACTTGCCGTCATTGAAGTTCCAGAGTTTTGATTCACAAGCCGAGTCCGGATCTATGGAGGCAAGATCATTGCGATCGTATTCATCCGTCTAGATCTTTGGCATGGCACCGAGGAGAGTTCAAAGGGTAACGATTCTCAACTTGGACATGTGAAGTCCTCTTCCTTTTGCATAGGAAACCCTCTCCCGTGAGTATGTGGTGAGCGTGAGGTTTTTCCTTCGGGTAGATACGGTATATCCCCGTAATTTTTGCATATAGAGTTTGGAATCGAAGTACTAACGTAGGCATGGTGTGTGAAGACCATCTGGATAGGTTGGTCTGGATTGGTGATGTTTTCATTGTGCTTATACTGGCCGGAGAAGACTCCATGATGTTTGTTTTTCAGGTTACTATACAGTAGATTGCAGCAGGAAACCTTGGGGACTAACTCCAACGAGCACCCGAAAAATTGGGCAGAATCATATTTTTGCCACATACTGCGCAACGGTAGTGCTACCGCAGGCGATAGCTCTTTGACAGCTTTGTTTGTGGCCCATGTTGTGGAGACCTGGGGCTTGTGTTGTGGGGCTGTGATCTCTAGGAGCCCAGCTGGGTGGCCTATGAGCAACCCATGTTGTATAGTTGGGTTATGTATTGATTGAGGAGTGAGAATCGGGAGGCTGACACGCATCGTGGTAGTCTTTGCTCGGCAGTGTGAGAAACGAGAAAGGGCTGAACCTAACCAGTAGCAATGTGGTGCATCTGTGGGTAGTTATGCTTATCGCAGACATGTTTATGGGTTTTATACCTTACGTAGGCTGTAAAGACTACCAAATGCTCATATTTATTGCCATCTTGCGAATGGTGGTGGGCCCCAGTTTTTGTCCGGACACCGACAATGTGCCCTAAGAGCACGAGGTGTGTGGTCGTTCGTGCCTACAACTGTGGTAAAGTGTGCTTAAATTGCAATTTCATTACTATATTTGGTTTTGCTAATACTTTGCAGGGAAGGAGCTATGCCACCCCGAGTAAGTGGCGGGGTCATTAAAATTTGGTCAGCTTTAGCTGACTGTTGCCTTGTTTTACCACCATTTGGTTTATTGTTCTAATGCAAGAACAGCTGAGCCAAGTAGCAAGTAGTGGGCTCAATCCCTTGATGTTGTGCTGTCCCTTGAAGGCCAAAGCGAGGTGTTTAATTTTTATATTTTCATGTATCATCGGCCTACGTTCCGATGTATGTAAAACACTTTAATTCAAGTTGAATGTTGTAAGTTCATAAGGCAAAAAATCTATGTGTATTTTTTCTTTCATTCCTGCTTTGGGTTATAGTGGACATTCATGTGTTGTGATGGGTTCTTCTAACTTGCTTAAAAGCTTTTGCTATAATGCTCTGTGTTAGGTTTTGAAATCATCTCATAGTTTTTTTGGTATTAATATGGAACTCCGCTGACTTTCAATGGAATATGGCGTGGGGACCCGGCCGGACATTTTATTATATCCTATGTGACAAATGTGGGTGTTATATAGCCGGTCGAGAGGCTCTATTGGGTGGTAGCCTGTGGACTTAAGTTGTTATAGTGGTGGGCATGGCATTGAGAAAAGGTAAAAGGCATTGAGTGCACTCGACAATTCATCGAGTTTGGCATGGAGTAGGAAGCGTTGAGTGCGTTTGGCGAATTTCTCATGTTTGGCTTAATCTGAGAAAGCGTCGAGTAGTTTGGAGACCAAGTCTTTTCATCGAGTATGTTGGAGCATGCGTTCCGCATTTCTTAGTTTGAGAATAACAAATCCCGGATGTGTTTGATCTTGGTATGTGTTTTTAATGTGCAGGGATAACACGCTTTTTAAGTACTAAGGAATGGCTGAGCATAGCATTGAAGAAATGGAAAATCACACTATCGCTGGCAATAACACTACCGTGGGCGATAAAATGGACAGTTACTGCTGACGTCAGCCTTGATCCGCATGATGCCGCATACGAAGTCACGGTTAAGCGATATCGCGGGGCGATACCGATATCGCCGAGCGATATCCCACGATCGTCACGTTCTCCACTCAGATCTAAAAGTTCGCGCGACGTGTGCCACGTGTCAAGCAACGGAGAGTTATCACTATTGCGGGGCGTTAACTCAATCGCCGACGATAGCATAAAGGGATATATATACGGCCACAAATTTCAGGGAATTGATTGATCGCGCAGAGCTTTAGTTTTCCCAGAGAATTTTCAAAGCCTTCATCTCCGTTTCCAGAAGAACTCCCTTGGTCCGTTGAAATCTCAAGAACAAAGGAGATACGACCGTGCGTTCAAGATTGGAGATCTTCTCATCGGTCCATCATCATCTTCAGAGCTCGTGATTTTGAGGGAGTTTTTAAGTTTTACTATTGTACTTTCATTTTCACTTTTTATCTTTGTAATTGGGAAGGGAAAATCACCACCTTGTGTGTGGTGTTTAAGCCCGTGTGTGGCTTAGAGGCAAATCACCACCTTATGAGTGGTGTCTATGTCCTTGTGAGGCTTAATAATAAATCGCCGCCTTGTGTGTAGCGTCTAGATCATTGGTTTGATTTAGGGGGAGGCTAGTAGCCATATCTAGGGAGATATTGACTATAGCCTACCGGTCCTTGGGAGAAGGATCGGTGAAAAAGCTAAAAACTGTTATCGTTGTAAGCCTTGATTTCAAGCTTTATTGGAATCATTTTACATATATATTTTGGAGAAATAAAATCTTGTTTTTCATTTCATTGGTGTGTCTCAAACTTTACTTCTATTTTCGCATTTTAGAAAAAGCTTGTTAAAATTTTAAAGAGCCCTTATTCACCCACCCCCCCCCCCCTCTAAGGGCGCCACAAGATCCTACAAGTGGTATTAGAGCCAGGTTATTCCTAATACGGTTTCACACCAGGAATTATGGCGCAGCATGACCATGCTTTCTCTGAGGGGCAAGGAATTAGTAGACCTCCGTTATTCACTGGATCTGATTATAATTACTGGAAAACTAGGATGAAATGTTTTCTTATTTCTCTTAACATTGAAGTTTGGAATATGATAGAGACTAATTATGCTCATCCCACTTATACAGTAGGAGATGTAGAAATGGAAAAATCAAAAGATAAATGGGATGATCAGGATAAGCTAAGGTGCAAAAATAATGTTAAAGCCATGAATGCATTATTTTGTGCATTAGATAGGACTGAATTTAGTAGAACTTGCGCTTGCAATAATGCTTATGAAATTTGGAACTTACTTGAAGTTACTCATGAAGGTACCTCGCAGGTGAAGGACTCGAAGCTGTTTCAATTGGAGTCGGAATTTGAAAAGTTTAGGATGGAAGTGGATGAGGACATAGATTCAATGTACACCAGATTCACCAAGATAGTAAATGACTCAAAAGTGCTTGGTAAAAATTTCTCAAATGGTGATTTGGTGAGAAAACTTCTTAGATCTCTTCCCCCTAAATTTAATCCTAAAGTGATGGCTATTTCTGAATCTCACGATCTTAATTCTCTTAATATTGAAAGCCTGATTGGGAACTTACAAACTCATGAAGTTGAATTAAAAATTCAACAACAAGAGTATATGGAGCCAAAGAAGAAGGGGTTGGCTCTAAGATCTAAGAAAGAGGAAGATAGTAATTCTGAGGAGGAAGAAGAGGATGAGGAAAGTCTTTTTGTTAAAAAATTTAAAAAATTTATGAGAAATCCGGAGAGAAGAAATACTTTTAAAAAATATTTTAAGAAGAAGACGTTTAGAAAGAAAAAACAAAAGGATGACGATGAGGAGGAAGAGAGACTCCCACCGGAGTGCTATCACTGCAGAAAGTTAGGACACATACGAAGCAAGTGTCCAAAGTACTTAAAAGAACTTAAAGAAAAGAAGCACAAAGGGAAGAAGAAGGTCCTGAAAGCTGAAACATGGGATGATACTACTTCTGAAGATGCAAGCAGTTCAAGCTCAAGCGAGGAGGAGGAGGCCAATATGTGCCTAATGGGAAAAAGCATCATATCTGATGACGAGTGCAGTGTCCAAAGCGACACTGAGGTAACTCCTCCAACTTATGATGAATTATTTTTTGAATTTTTAAAGACTTGCAAATATTTTGAAAAAAGTTTAAAAGATAATGAGTTTCTTAAAACTGAAAATAAAAAGTTGTTAAATGAAATTAAGACTTTTGGAAAAGAAAAAGTGTCTTGCCAAGAGTGTGATCACTTGTTGGGAAGAATAAAAGAACTTGAAGAGTCTCTCTGAAAAGCTCATTATAAAATAAAAATTCTGACTAAAAAGAATGAGATTTTAGAGAGAGATCTGAAATCTTCTATTTCCAAAGTCCATGAAGGAAAGAAAGCTTTTGAACGCAGATGTGTAAATCTAGTATCCAAGAATACTGAAATGAGGAACCAGATTCATGACTTAACACTAGCCATGAAAAAGTTTGGATTTGGCCAAAGATCGCTGAATATGATCTTAGGTTACTAATGTCACGGATCTGGAATATTTGGACTCGGATACACGACTGGAAACTATCGTCCGGCGATAACCAGTACCGCCGGCGATAGCGAAAAGTTCAGAAAAGCGAATTTTAAAATTTCTGATAATAATAAATTAAATGATGCTACGTATTCTTACAGTAAAAGTCCAGAGAAGTTATTTTCTTTTCGTTACATTACATGTGCCAAATGCAATAGATTTGGTCACACCACAGACTCGTGATGGAAGAAAGGAAAAAGTAAAATTAAGCAAATCTGGATGCCTAAGGCTTCTACCTACACGATGGGTGGAAACACTTGGGTAGCCAGATCTTTACTCACATCCTCTTTCTAGGTGTGTTGGCAGGCGAAGGACAAAGAAGACGTGTGGTACTTGGACTCGGGTTGTTCAAAGAACATGACAGGCAATAAAGAGAAGTTCCTTAGCCTAGAGATGAAGAAAGGAGGAGTTGTAACATTTGGAGATAATGGAAAAGGAAAAATCATCGGCATCGGTGTTGTGGGTAACAAAAGTTTTTCAATTTCAAATGTTTTGTTAGTAGAAGGTTTAAAACATAATTTGATTTCTATTAGCCAATTATGTGATAAGGGTTTAAATATTTTGTTTGAATCCTCCACAAACTTATGCAAAATTATTGATTCCAAAACAAGTGAAATTATTTTTACCGCACCCAGATGTCATAATATATATATGATTAAATTTCATGATTTTTTAAATTCTACCTTAAAATGTTTTTTGTCAAAAAATGATGAATTAGAATTGTGGCATAGGCGACTTGGACATACTAGTGCCAAGTTAATTAAAAAACTTTCAAAAGATAAATTACTCAAAGGTTTACCATTGCTAAATGGGAATTTATCTTCTTTTTGTGAGCCTTGTCAAAAAGGAAAATTTTCAAAATCATCTTTCAAGAGTAAAAATATTATTTCTACAACTAGGCCACTCCAATTAATTCATATGGATTTATTTGGGCCAATTAATGTTTCTAGCTTAGGTGGTAGAAAATATATATTTGTAGTGGTTGATGATTATTCACGTTTTGTTGGACTTTATTTCTAACCTCTAAATCTGATTCGTATTCCGAATTTTCTAAATTATGTTTGCGTATTCAAAATGAATTTGAGTTTAAAATTACACGCATACGTTCAGATCATGGAGGGGAATTTGAAAATGAAAAATTTATTTCTTTTTGTACGGAGTTAGGAATTAAACATGAATTTTCCACTCCACGCACACCACAGCAAAATGGTGTAGTGGAGAGGAAAAATAGGACTCTTCAAGAGCTAGCCCGTACAATGTTATCTGAATTTACACTACCAAAATCTTTTTGGGCTGAAGCGGTGAGTATTGCATGTTATGTAATTAATAGAATAATGCTTCGCCCTATTTTACAATTAACTCTGTATGAATTAATTTTTAATAAAAAACAAAATGTTTCTTATTTTAAAGTTTTTGGTTGTAAATGTTTTATTTTAAATTCTAAAGATTCCTTAGGAAAATTTGATGAAAAGTGTGATGATGGAATTTTTATTGGGTATTCTTCAACCAGTAAAGCTTATAGAGTTTTTAATAAATGAACAAAAATAGTTGAAGAATCTATTCATGTTAGGCTTGATGAGTTTGTTCCATGTGTAGATAAGAAAACTACAGGAAAAGAAGATAAACCCCTTCCTTTAATGGAAAATGATGATGAAGAACATGGAGGGCATGAAGAAGAAGAAAAAGAAGAAAAAGAAGAAGAAAAAGAAGAAGAAAGAGAAGAATATGTGCCTCCAAGTGAATTGATATTTTCAAAGGATCATCCGAAAGAGCTTATTATTGGAGATCCACAAAAAGGGGACTTGGTTCAATATACTCCAATCACGATCCTTTCAGTAATTCTCCACTATATCCATAAAATTTTCCTCACAAGTGGAAAATTATATTCTCACCTTAGATCAGCATGAGTAATATCTATTTCAACACCTTGGATTCGAGACCTTACTCCTCCATTCAACACCGTATATTTAGCGTCTTCCAAATTGTTACCAAAATCCCTTACAAAAATGGAGCTAAAAAGGTTGGGTATAATGAGAGACATTATACCTGACTCAACAAGAAGTTCATAGATATACGGAGGCAATGTTTCATCCAAAAGTTTTGTAACACCAACCGACGCATTCTCAATTCCCGGGTATGTTTGATATGATGCATGTGGGTTGCGGCTGGTGCTTTTTCGTGCACGGGATGATGAAGCCATATCCTGGAAAAATTGTGACAACATCATGTTAACAAAAAAAAATTTAATTTTACCAGAATTCCTTCCTATCGCCGGCGACAGTACTATCGTCGGGCAATAGCACAAAGACTATTTTTTTGGAAGATTCATGTAGATCTCCTCAAGAAAAATCAGTAAAGTTCCTAAAAATAAATAAATCTCAAAAATCAACCACATATACCTCATCTTTTGTAAGGATATTGCATCAAAATGAAATATTTTCTTCAAAATTATTTTGCAACAAAATGTATGCCCACACTCAAATCTTTTTCTAGATCTATCTTCCTTCATCATCTACAATCCAGATCTATTATTTTTTTTGAAAAACACAACCTTAAAGAGAGATCTCACCTTCCTTTTTGGAGTTTTTGAGAGTTTCCGCTGAGGAAGACGAAGCCACAAAGGTCCAGGGTCGGTCAAATGAAGAGAGGTGTCGGCCCTATCCGATTTTTCGACTTTTATAACAAAAAACGCTATCGCCGCGCGGTATCGCTACTGCTGGCGATAATGCATTTTTAAGCCACATTTCCCTAAAATTCTGACACCTTCTCAACAACCTTGCTTCTAGTGTTACTGTAAATTTTTGGATGGTATCAGGATACAATACTTATTACATGTGTGATAAATAATTTATAAGTTCTTTACACATTTTTTTAATTTGTCTTGCACTCGATATCTTTCTATACCTTTGATGACTAGAACTTGCATAGACTTGTTTCTGCATGCCTCTAAGTATGAGTAACATTTTATGTTTGATAATGTGCTTCCACTGACACGGGTTGATAGTTACACATACTTAAGCTTCTTATTACATGTTATTGGTTTGTTTCAAAGATTTGAATACAACGCTAAAACTTTCATTTATGCCTCATTCATATTGATTTTCAAAGCTGATGGCCATTCTGAAAAAAAAAACATTTTTTTTGTTTGCAATACAAGTGAATTCGGAGACCTAAGTCAAAGTTTCTAAACAAACAAACATGAATAGAAAACAAATAAAAAAAATTTAATACTAATAATGACTAGGATACTCCAATCAAGCTCTACTCACCCTCCTGATAAGTCTTAATGAGCATTGTGAGGTTGAGCACCTTGACAAGAATTGTAAAGTGTCTGGTGCAAACAAACTTGGCCATTTATTAAAAAAAAAATTCTTTATGATATGAAGTTATTTATGTAAAGATATTAGCTTCGTGTATTAATATATTGCAAACCCTCATGTAACATTATTTCTTAAGGAATATGTATACTAAATCACTCTTCACATGTACACACCATTATCATTTATAAAATTTCTTCTCATGAGAATTGGACCGGACATAGTCTTTCTCTTCTATTTTATCATTTCCAAAGTTTTAGATATCTTGGCCTGACAAATTTTCAATGTTTAAATTCAACTCTTAAATTAATTTTCTCCATAACAAACAGTTTTTTCTGATAAAATTCCAAATTTTATGGTAATACTATTCCATGGATGTTAATGTTGTCATCATACTCCTCATATTTCCAAATTCTATGACTAATTTGTTACTCTCTCCATTCTTTAAAGCTTCCGCATTTCGCAACTCACTAAAGTTTTGTCCCCACTGTTTTTGCTAATACCAAAAGGGGGAGATTAAGTACGAAATAAATTGATTAGTACATTTAGGAGGAGAAATTAATTCTTTTAAATAGGGGGAGATTATAGGGGGAGAAACTAGTCTTTGTTATAGGGGGAGTTTACTATAACTAATTGTGCACCTTGATTCATAGTGATTATCTGAATTATTTCACATTCTACTGGTCGCACATAATTTCTTTCTCAGTGGATTTGTTATTATCAAAAGGGGGAGATTGTTGGAGCATGCGTTCCGCACTTCTTAGTTTGAGAATAACAAATCCCGGATGTGTTTGATCTTGGTATGTGTTTTAATTGTGCAGGGATAACAGGCTTTTTAAGTACTAAGGAATGGCTGAGCATAGCATTGAAGAAATGGAAAAACACACTATCGCTGGCGATAACACTACCACGGGCGATAACATGGACAGTTAATGCTGACGTCAGCATTGATCCGCATGATGTCGCACACGAACTAACGGTTGAGCGATATCGCGGGGCGATACAGATATCACCGAGCGATATCCCACGATGATCACATTCTCCACTCAGATCTGAAAGTCCGCGCGACGTGTGCCACGTGTCAAGGAATGGAGAGTTGTCACTATCGCGGGGCGTTAACTCTATTGTCGGCGATAGCATAAAGGGATATATACTGCCAAAAATTTCAGGGAATTGATTGATCGTGCAGAGCTTTAGTTTTCCCAGAGAATTTTCAGAGCCTTCATATCCGTTTCCAGAAGAACTCCCTTGGTCTGTTGAAATCTCAAGAGCAAAGGAGATATGACCGTGCATTCAAGATTGGAGATCTTCTCATCAGTCCATCATCATCTTCAGAGCTCGTGATTTTGAGGGAGTTTTTAAGTTTTACTATTGTACTTTCATTTTCACTTTTTATCTTTGTAATTGGGAAGGGAAAATCACCACCTTGTGTGTGGTGTCTAAGCCCGTGTGTGGCTTAGAGGCAAATCACCACCTTGTGAGTGGTGTCTAGGTCCTTGTGAGGCTTAAGAATAAATCGTCGCCTTGTGTGCAGCGTCTAGATCATAGGTTTGATTTAGGGGGAGGCTAGTAGCCATATCTAGGGAGATATTGACTATAGCCTACCGTTCCTTGGGAGAAGGATCGGTGAAAAATCTAAAAACTATTATCGTTATAAGCCTTGATTTCAAGCTTTATTGGAATCATTTTACATATATATTTTGGAGAAATAAAATCTTATTTTTTATTTCATTGGTGTGTCTCAAAGTTTACTTCTATTTTCGCATTTTAGAAAAAGCTTGCTAAAATTTTAAAGAGCCCTTATTCACCCCCTGCCTCTAAGGGCGCCACAAGATCCTACAGAGTATACATGCTTCTTTATATCCTTTTCATCGAGTATCGACAATGTCTGACAGGTATACTCGACGAATTGTACCTAGACTTAGTGTTTTGTAACGATTTGTGTCTGATTCGAAGTGTGTGGTCCTTAGAGTAAATTTAGGGCTTGTCATGGAATATCTTTGGGTTTATACTTCGGTTTGATTCGGGGTGTTTGGGTATGATGTTTTATTCAGCTAGGAAGGTTGGCAGTGGAGAAAGGACCACCAACTTGATGTCGGTTTCTGAATCATTACACCTAGTGGTTTGTTTGGTCTCTATTTTCTGGACTGTTGGGTTGTGTTGGGCCAGGTGTCCACCACAGTAGTGCCTTTTTGTGAGATGTTTGGGTCTGGTAGTTTGGTTTTGGACATTTTAGACAACAAATTCGGCCCAATTATTTTCACTAGAGTGAATGATTCATGTTTTCGAGGTGTTTTGTGCTCATTTTTTTCTTATAGATCATTTATGCTATTTCATGATTATCCATGCATATTTTGTCGAAGCATGGATTCATTCAGCACTTGGTGCAAATTTCTTTTAATCCATTATTGCAAACTTTTCACTTTACCACTTTCTATTTGGCTAATCAGCTGTGGTTTCAGCTTTTCTTATAGTCTTGTTTGGTAAACTCTAATATATCGTTAATTGCAAATAAAATGCGGGTTGTGACATTACACTCTCTATACAAAATGAGTAATAAATCTAGGATGTAAAATCACTTTAAATATAATTTTCTAAGTTAAATCATAAGGGTTTTTTTCCATTATAGCCCACCACGCCTTTTAGGAATATGTCTAAGCTTTGGTGGGGTCCGTTATTTATAGTGTTTCTTGGGGGGGCTTCCACTTGTAACCGCATCCTTAAAGAACTGTCATCCATATGACTTAACACCATCCGATAAGAAGTCATGAAAAGTATTTAAAAACCATAAAATAAAATATTATATTAGTTATTGGGGTAATAATTAATTGTTACAATCAGTAAAATAGAGTAAAAATAAGTTTCTTTGACACAAAAGAAGCATATGTGGTTACGACTGTTTGTTAGGATGTCTAGTACAAGCCTTCAACTTGACAAGCCCTGCTTTTGATTGAGAGATTCATGTTTGCATCCACGTTAGTACACCCCGTATGTCATACAAAAGAGTCACAAGCACACAACTCTAGTAATGCCACAAAGTTCCTAAAAACGGTTAAGAATTGGTCTCTGGTGGTTACCGTGCGATGGTAGACCTATTGTTGGTGGTAGCTAACCGAATTAATGGTCCAATGTCTCTGGTCGATATAGCCCGGCGGTAGTATGCTACCGTATTGTGGTAGTAGGAGCGGTAGAGCGGTGTTGGATGAGGCCAACGCCACCGCCAGGGGGTATTGCGTGGCAGTTGGAAAGGCACCGCGTGGCTGTAGCTTCCTGATAAATGCCGGTGATGAGATTATTTTCACATGTTCTCTCATTCTCTCTCTCTTAGTTCTTGAGGAAAGAGAAGGTAAAATCTAGGAAGCAAGAGCAATGTTTATCCAGCTCTATTAAGAAGGCTTTTGTTTGATCGGATTCGCGAGTCGAAGCCAGTCCTGGGAGAGAAAGATGTGGTGATCCGTTCCACCCAAATAAAGAGGAAGAGCATGGATTCTAAGCGATCAACAAGGGTAATGACTTTCTCCTTAGACAAGTGAAGTCCTTAATTTGCATATGTGCAAGGAACCCCTCACCAAAAGGTGAAGAAAAGGCTGGTTTCCAATGGGTAGATCGTTGTGATCCCTTGTAGAAATTACATATAGAATTTGGAATCAAAGTACGGAATAGGCATGCTATGTGAAGTCCATCTGGATAGGTTGGTTTGGATTGATCATGATTGATTTGCGTGCCAAAGAAGACTCCATGGAAAAACGTGTATTTTTTGGGGTCACGCGATGTGATGGATGCTGTAGTGATATTACTGGAGGTTGCATCTAGGAAAACAGCCAAAAGTGGGGAAGAAAGGCAATTATGTCCCCTATCGTGCGACAGAAGTGCTACTGATACTAAGAATCACAAAGGTGGAGAGAGAGGTTAAATTGAAGAGAAGGTGGATGTGGTTGAAGTTGATAATATTCTCCGATTCTATATCTGATAAAGGCAAGCGTAACTTATCGTTTATAGTATAGGATACTAAAGATTAATATCAAGGTCGTTTTTCCCTGGGGCGTAATGATTAATTCTAATTCGAGGAGATCGCTATTATTTTATCAAATGATTTTTCTAAGATTAATGTACTTAACTAAAAACATGAACTAAATTACTAAACTAAAGAGAAAACTAAATTACTTGCAGAAATAAAAAGGCTTAGAGCTAATGAAAAAGAGTTAGTACTCAATCTAGAATCACTTTGAAATAAGAAAATCAAAATCAAATAACAAACTAATTCTAAATAAATTAAAACTACCTTGGCCATGGAGGTTCCCGAAGCATGAACACACTTCTCTCAAAGTCGGGATTTTACTCACCTTAATTGGTGAACCATACTATTGGATTTTACTCCAATCCGGGAGATTAACGTCTGCCACTCTCGAGGGATTCATTCAACTCTCTTTAATCTTGGGTGATCGATTCAATCTACGAGCCTTTCGGCTAACTAAGAATGAAAACCCAAATGGAAACTATATACCCGTAATATAGTCCCACTAAATAAAAACCAAGAGTAAATCAAAAGTAATTACTTTAAGAAGGAAAAGAAGCTAAAACATCATAACTTGATCAGCTAATTCTCAGATCATCGTGATCGAGTACAAATGAGGATTAGTTAATCATGGTTATAGGGAAAGAGAGGGGTAGATAATAAAGGTGCATTAAGAACTAAAGAGAGAAAAATAAAGAAAGAGAACACTAATAACACTAACTAGAATTTTATTAACAGCATAAAAGGATTATAACTAGGAATGGAGATTACAAATGCATAAAAAGAGAGTTAATCAGTACTACAACACTAATAAAAAGTGATTACAAGAAATGAAAGTACATTGCATGGAAGTAAAACTAGAAATGGAGGGAGAGAGAGAGCAAAAACATAAGATAAAAACATAAAATGCTAAGAATGAAACTAGTAGCACCTCCCCTATCCCCCAAAACCTTGTCTGTAATGCCTGGAATGGCCTGGTATTTATAGACTTTTCTCTCGGGTTAATAAAGCCCTCTGTCATGCCCGGGGAGGGCGTGTCAGGGGGGCGTGTCAAGTATAGAGTTAACCTCGGGCACTAGATTCTGGCGGGAATGATGATTTCTTCCGTATAATGGTGGACACGCCCCGGGCAAAACCCTAAAAGGGGGAACACACCCGATGACATGCCCATGTTGGTGGGGCATTTTAGTACTGTTGGCGTGTAGGGGCGAAAAATCAATTAATGCACAGCTGGCTTCGGGATGAGGGTGACACGCCCGGTGACATGCCCAGTGAGGGCGTGTCAGGGGGGCATGTCAGGTAGTTTTTTTTCGGGAAATTCCTTCTGGAGGCTATCATCCTCGAGATCGGGCTATACGCCCTGTGACATGCAAAGGGAGGGCGTGTTAGGGGGGTGGCATGGAATTTTTGCCAAATGCCGTGAAAACCTGCAAAAATAGAAAAAAAATAGTTATATTATTTACATAAAAAGAAACTAAAAGGAACCTAAAAATACATAAAGAAAGAGATTTAAAACGAAAATAAATATATTTTTACCCTAATAAATTAAGCTAAATAATGTATCATCTTCTACCGCCGGTGATAGCTCCTACTGAGCTATGAGAGGACTATTTCTTAGACACCTGGGGGCCATAATTTGAAGCTGAGAGTCTTACGAGCCCAACTAAGGTGGCCATGAAAGCCAGCATGAATATGGTTGTGAAGCCTATGTCTGCGAGAAAAGGTGTGTAGCATGAGAACCTATTGTTCCTGGAGATCCTAGCTACTATGGTCGCGAGAGCCATTATTGAGATTAATGCAAGTTCAGGTCCTAGGAAAAATATGAGCGACAATTGAAGCTGAGAGCATAAAGTGCCTAGCGAAAAGGCCACAGAGCCGAACGGGAAAGGGGAGACTAACCACCGTCTTCTCATTCTCCATAAGTTATTTGATAGTTGGCATTCGCTTGGCGATTTGAGCAATGGGATATAGCAGAACTGTACTTGAGTTATGTCATTCGGACTAGATTACCAAAAGTAACTGTCTTTCATCGTTGGCATAATAAGAATCTTAGTCTATGGGCCAGAAAAACTAGAATGCTCACGTGTGAGCCATCAAGTCTAGGATTGTGAATGGTGGTGGGACTCAGATAAGTACGGTACACCAAGAATGTGCCCTGAGTGCACGGGGCGTGTGGCCAATTGAGCCATCATCTCTGGCGATTGGTGCTTAATTGCACAATTTTGTTGCCAAAATATATATATATATTGCTCCTTGTAGGGAAGGAGAACAATTTCCCTGAGCATGTGCACTAACATTATAAAAGGAATGAACCGATGAATGTCCACTTTGGAATGAAAATACACATGTTTATGGAACCTGCGTGTTCCTATGATTGCTTTTTGCAATGTTTTAATTTGCTTAATTATATATTTCATGATTATAGGCGACTAGATGTGGTGTGGGAAAAAGTGAACCCCAGTGCTCGAACGAGTGTTGTGCACCAACTGAGGTGCCAACACCTCCTCCTTCTGCGGAAATGATACATTTGGTTGCCGAAGCCATGTTCATATTAATCAATATGCAACCAAGAGAGCGAGTACAACCATGTTCCCCTATAGTGGTCCATGAACTAGCTGATGTAGTTAAGCATGTAGTAGTGAGACAAAAGGTCATTGAGGCAGTGGCCTCAAGGAGAGCGACGGAAAAGCAATTGAAACACGTGATGCGTTCCAATCCTCCTGTGTTTGCAAGTACTGGAACCCCAACACAAGCTAAAGATTGGCTCTTAATAATAAAGATAACCATGACGATAACAGAAATAGAGGAGTGGTAGAAAGTCACAGTAACTACCTGCTTATTAGAGGGAGAGGTGAGGCTATGATGGGATAAGTTGGAGCTGCACCAGTTTGTTGGTCGGCCAATTGTTGAGATCGCGAAGGAGAAATTCTCAAGACTATTTCTTGTAATATATCTTTTATCTGCACATCAGATTATAATGGAAAATCTGTACCAAAGGTTAACTCAAGGCGAGAGTTCTGTGGATGAATACTTGCACGAGTTTATAAGGTTGGGATGTTATGCATGCATTGCAATTGGAAACGAGGAAAAAAATAAAAATTGGTTTTATAAAGGACTATGAGATGACCTGCAATTGCTTCTCTCGGGTCCAATGATGCAAGGTTTTCTTACCTTGGTCAATACGACCCATTCCCTAGATTAAGATATGAAGCACGTGCATCGTAAGAATGATTTGGAGGTGAAGAAGCGAGAGTTCAAAGTACCTAGTTCTGCAAAGTCTGGGTATCAAAGGTGGAACAGGAAGTCCAAAACATCTAGACAAGCACCTCTCTTTAATAAGTCTGAAATGACGATAGGGCGAGGTCCGCTCACTTATTACATATGTGGCAAAGTGGGACATATGGATCGAGATTGTTGGCGTGGATGTATAATGTGTGAGAAAAAGATGGGTACGACGTATGCTGAAAAGGGAAAGACAGTGGTGGAATCGACTGCATCCCATACGCAGCCCCGAGTCTATAATCTGGGCCAACAGGAGTCTATAAAATAAAATGATGTCGTAATAGGTATAAGTTAAGATATAGTTTTTACTGCTTTCTATACTTGGTACCTTGTGCGTTACTTGTGTTTAATTTGTTTGTATTAGGCATTATCCTGATATTGGATTATCCAATAAGAGCACAGTTCGATATAGGAGCTTCACATTCCTTTCTATTTGAGGTCTTCGTAGTGCATATCAAAGTGCCTTCCTTTTTATAGACATATCGAGTGAATGTGTTGCTGCCTAATGGGTGCTTGTTGTGCCCGGATAGTGCTTGCTATGTTAAGATGAGGACAGAAAGTCATGATTTTTGTTTGGAAGCTTCTGTGCTGACAATATCTGAGTTTGATGTAATATTTGGAATGGGCTGGCTCTCAGAGCAACATGCCTATATTGATTGCAACTCTAAAGAATTCATACTAGAGCAAAACACCGAATACAAGACAAATTTCACAGATATGTGAGGATTGAGCAAGATATTGATGTCTGCTCTCCAAGTAGCCAAGGCGGTTCAAAAGGGCACGGAATTATTTTTCACGATGTTGGAGGCTGTAGAGACGAAACCCAGTTTGAATGATGTTCCTGTTGTATCGGAGTTTGCACATGTGTTTCCTATTGATATCCATGGAATTCCGCCTTAGTGAGAGGTTGAATTCATTATTGAATTGGTGCAAGGTGCAAAACCTGTGTCATGCTCACCGTGTAGAGTGGCGCCAAAGGAAATGGTAGAACTAAAAGTTTAGTTGTAAGAATTGCTAGAGAAAGACTATATACGTCCAAGTCTATCACTTTGGAGTGCACTGGTTCTCGTTGTGAAGAAAAAAGAGTGAGGCTTGCGTCTATGCAGTGATTATCGTGAACTGAATAAGCTAACAAAAAAGAACAAGTACCTAATTCCACGAATCGATGATTTTTTTTATTAGCTGGTTGGATCAACTATCTATTTGATATTGTATTTGATGTCCGGCTATTGTAAGTTTATGATTCGAGAAAGTGATATTCCCAAGATAGCATTTGGTACATGATATGAGACTTTTGAATTTCTTATGATGCCTTTTGGGCTCACTAATGCGCCATCAGTATTTGTAGATTTGATATACATGATCTTTCGAGAGTATTTGGACTTGTTTGTGATTGTCTTTATTGACGACGTACTTGTATACACTCAGTCAGAAGAGGAGCATGCAAAACATTTGAGATTGTATTTGCTTACTCTGAGAAGAAATAACTTATATGCCAAATTCTTGAAGAGTGAGTTTTGGGTATCTTCAGTGGCTTTTCTTAGTCATGTCATCAGTGGATATGGTATTGTTGTACATCCGGTTCTTTGCTATAATACGAGAGTGGCATGTACTTACTTCAGTAGTGGAAGTCAAGAGTTTCCTATGACTTGCAGGCTATTATAGGCACTTCGTAGAGAGCTTTTCAAGTATTGCTTTACCTCTCATGACATTGACAAAGCAAAATTTAATTTATGTTTAGACTCTAGAGTGCGAGCAAGCTTTTGAGGATTTGAAGATTTTTCATACCATGATGCCTGTATTGTGTTTGCCATGTGGTACAGAAGGCTTTGAAATCTATATTGATGCATTAGGGAGCGGCTTAGGATGCATTCTTTTGCAATATGGACATGTGATTTCTTATGGCTCTCGCCAGCTGTAAGTACTTGAGAGGAATTATCCGGTTCATGACTTGGAATTTGCGTCCGTGATATTCGTTCTAAAGTTGTGGTGACACTATTTTTATGGCATGAAGAATGATATCTTTACAGTCCATAAGAGCCTGAAATACTTTTTGCATCAAAAAGATCAGAATATGCGACAGCCGAGGTTGATGGAGTTCCTTAGGGACTAAACCTTTGAGATTCATTACCCTCCCGGGATGGGAAATGTAGTCACGGATGCGATGAGTCACAAGGCTCCAACACAAGCAAATTGACTACAGATGCATGGTGAGCATCTGATTCGTCAGTTGGAGGCTCTGGATATCCCTTGTGTTGATAGGTGAATGGGCGTAGAAGCATGCTTGAACTGGACGGAGGCACAATATGATCTCATAGGTAGAATTGGACTGGAATTGGACCGTGACGATAGTATGAAGCACTATATGAAAGAAATGGAGGATGGGCCAAATTCTCAATTCCTGTTGAATGATGATCTTTTGTGGAAAGAAGGTCGGTTGTGCGCCCCGAATGCTGGCAAGTAGATGGCGGAGTTGATGTACGAGGCTTATTTCACAAAGTACTCTATACACCCATGGAGCACAAAAATGTTCAATGACTTGAAGGAATTATTCTGGTGGCAAGGGATGAAATAGGACATCGCACTTTATGTGGCGAAGCGCCATACTTGCACCCAAGTTAAGGCTGACTGTCATAAACCGGGCGATTTCCTGAAGTCATTGACAATACAAGAATAGAAATTTGATGATATATCGAAGGATTTCATTTGGGTGATCACAATGCTGGAACGATTCCATTTGGGTGATCGTGGACCGGTAGACAAAAGTAGCAAACTTCATTGCGAATCGAAGGGACGATTCAATTGAAAAGTTAGCTAAACTTTATGTTGATCAGATCATACGATTATATGGTGTGCCCAATAACATCATTAGTGATCTTGATTGGCATTTCACATAAAATGATTGGAAGCTTATTCATCAGTTGTTGGGTACCAAGCTGAAATTCTGCATGACCTTTCATCCCAAACAGATGGTCAGACCGAGAGGGTAAACAGAACAATGGAAGATATGCTTTGTAAGTATGCCCCAGATTTTCGGAAGAGGTGCGAAGATCATCTCTTTATGAACGAGTTCGCCTATAATAATAGCAACCAAGCGAGTATACAAATGGTACCTTTTAAGGACTTATATGATAGGCAGTAACGTACTTTGTTGTCTTGGGTAGAAAAAGGTGAATCGAAGATGTATAAGCTAAAGGATATTGAAGATATAACTCTGGCAATATGCTTAATTCGATAATGATTACTGATTGCACAAGAAAGCCAATAAAAATATTACAATACCAAACACTGAAACGTCAATTTTGCGGTTGGAGATTGGGTTTATCTCAAGATAAAACTGGTCAAGGGTGTATCAAGGATCCGATGCTTAAAAAAGCTGAGTCCGAGATACCTTAGACCATTTGAAAACATTGTAGATTAGAGAAGCTACCTATCGCTTAATCTTTCAGCTGAACTCATTGGTTTGCACGATGTGTTTCACTTATCAGTGATACGGAAGCCTCTGTAAGAGCCTACGCAAGTGGTTTGTTGGAACCCTAATTGCGATTTTGGCTAGGTTCACTATTTGGTTTGAATAGATGAGCCAACATATATAGTCTAGGTTCATAGGTTATTTCCAGGTTCAAGGTCTGCTGCACATACTTAGACTACCGGTACCCTCCTTTAGAAGACTTTAGAGACAGAAGACATCAGAGGAAAAGAAGTTAAAATGATTGTAGGAAAGTCGTTCGATGTTAGCTGAACTCAACTCAACGATCGTCGATCTCAGATCGACAAACTCAGAGTTCCTTCTCTGAGTTGAGCTCGATGAAAGTCTAGCTAAGATCGACGAACTAATATCTCATATCAGAAATTCAGCTCGACAAAGGATTATCTCAGTTAGAAGATCTTGGAGCTCAGATTGGCAAGTATATTTTAAGATCAATGATCTTGGAGCTTTGCTAGACGAAGGAGAGTTCTCAGCTCAACAGACTTGGAGCTCAGGTCGACGAAATCATTGCTGAGTTCGACTAACTCCTTTCAGGTTTAGTTCGACTATTCTTATCACAACCCGCATTTTCTGCGAATTTAGAAATTATCAGAGTATGAGAAAACACGCGTCATGATGCCACGTCGAGCAGGGGATAACTGCTGACGCTCAGGCATAACCATATACTTACTTAATAGAAGAAATTCATGAGTTTAATGATTAGAAAATCAGTTATATTTTAGAGGCCGTATCCCTCGGCTCGGTGGATCATCTAGTCCACAGTTTAAAACTACATATACGCTGCGGAAAAATACTTTATTCAGGTTTATCATCCTAAGGAGCGCTTAAGGGTCCCAAAAGAACCACTTATGCTATGCAAGACCCTATATTTAATTTATATAATGTATAAGAAAATGGTCTTGTACGTGATTGGAAAATAGTGATTTAGTTTTATAAAACATGCTGATCATGAGCCCTTTTTATAATAATAGTTGTAGTTTAAAAATAATTAGCAACCTAACATAAAACCTCCCCAGAGCAAGTAGACTATCTCCAGAAAAAGGTAGCAGCAGAGGTAATATATCTAGTACAAAGGTAAAAACTACCAGTGGGCGCCAACAACCTGACACGAACCCACTGACACATATGTATGTCTGTAAGGAAAGTACAGGAAAACTACCTCACTAACAAAGCAACCGGATCTCCAAAGTCCCAGAGACCACCAGCAACACCACCGCAACCTAGCCACCAAACTGGCTACAACTCTGAACCTGAGGCATTCCAAAAGAAAACAG
Organism: Platanthera zijinensis; assembly: GCA_039513925.1. Lineage (NCBI taxonomy): Eukaryota > Viridiplantae > Streptophyta > Magnoliopsida > Asparagales > Orchidaceae > Platanthera > Platanthera zijinensis. Next base: position 38,596,450 of record CM077089.1, on the reverse strand, counting down.
AATACCTCAGCAAGCAAAACAAGGTAAAAAGTGCATGAAAGAGTCAACCAAGGGGGAAAAAGTGAAAGAAGATCAACATGCAGTAGAAAAAGTCACAACTGTCCAAAGTAGGACAACAAGAAAAGCACTACGTGCAAGGAAACAGCAACCACCCTTTCCAGGAACTACATCCTACAGGGCCTACTATGCTACCAAGAGCCCAAAGTGCTGAAATCTACCAAGGAAGAAACTTCTAACATCCTAAGCTGTGGGAAATCGTAGTAGTAAAAACAAATAGCATGGATCCGGGTTGGAGGCAAACTCAGTCCCTCAACCACCATTTCCACGCCCACAAGCTCAAGGGTATACATGCGAAAGCACAAGGGACCTTCCACTCCCTTGCCTAGCCCGTACCTGGAGCAAGATAGAAGAATAAGGGTGGCCTTGGCTAAATTGCACAACACCTCCCCCATGAAGAGCTTCAACCCACCACTACTAACCACGACCCACGATTCGGCCATTAGGAAAGAGAAACATGGCTGACAAGGAAATTACAAAAGAAATCAAATCAAGGAATTCACTCAGGAACGAGAATCAAGGTAAGGGAAAGTGTTGAAATAACTCAACACGGCTTGGCGTTGAGTGGGACCCACTCAATGCCTAACCAGACCTTGGCGTTGAGTGAGCTAGCCTCACTCAGTGCCAAAACAAGCATGGCGTTGAGTGAAGCTCACTCACTCAACGCCTCCTTCAAGAACAACTCTGGCGTTGAGTGAGCCAACCTCACTCAACACCAAAACAGCCATTGCGTTGAGTGAGGTACACTCACTCAACGCCCTGGTACTTAGCCAAAAATAGAGAAAGTGGCGTTGAGTTAGCTGGCCTCACTCAACGCCAAAACAGCAATGGCGTTGAGTGAAGCTCACTCACTCTACGCCATTACACTTAGCCGCAAAAGATAACTACGGCGTTGAGTGAGTCCACCTCACTCAACGCCAAAACAGCAATGGCGTTCAGTGAGGTTCACTCACTCAACGCCCTGACACAGCCGCCACGAGGAAAACCTGTGGCGTTGAGTGAGCTGACCTCACTCAACGCCAAACCAAAAAATGGCGTTGAGTGAGGTCACCTCACTCAACGACAAAGTACTTAGCATCAGAAAAGGCTATGGCGTTGAGTGAGGACACCTCACTCAATGCCAAAGTACTTGGCTGCAAAGAGGCGATGGCGTTGAGTGAGGTCGACTCACTCAACGCCGAAACCGAAATAGCGTTGTGTGAGGTCGACTCACTCAACGCCAAAACACTTGGCTTCACAGGAAAACTGCGGCATTGAGTGAGCTGCCTCACTCAACACCAAAACGGAAATGGCGTTGAGTGAGGTCGACTCACTCAACGCCAAAGTACTTAGCCGCTAGCAGGGGCTACGGCATTGAGTGAGTTCACCTCACTCAACGCCCCAGTACTTGGCCAAAAAAAAACTAACAACTGACCAGCTGTGGCGTTGAGTGTGTGCACCACACTCAACGCAAACCCGCAAAGGCTTTGAGTGTGTGCACCACACTCAACGCCAATCCCGGGAAGGCTTTGAGTGTGTACACCACACTCAACGCCAACCCGAGAACCCAAACTTGGCTCTTCCAAAAACAACACAGCAGGCACCCCCTTCTCTCTCTCTCTCTCTCGGCTTCACCCGCACACCACCAACCAGACAGCAATCTGGAATTAAATCGGCGGCATTACGCCAGCGGTTTGGGCCCCAACAACACAAAGAAGGGGGCTCAATAGGAGAAACTAAGCCCTAAAAATTCAGCAAGATACAAGATCAACATGGCCTCTACCCTAGGGCTAACCGGGATTTTCAATAATAACAAGAGAACAAGAGAATGGCAAGGGCAAGAACACCACTTGACTCGATTTCCGGCAAAGCTTGGGCGGCTTTCCCTCTCCTTTGCTTGGCACTAACAGCAGCAACACCTAAAACATTCTCCCTAACATTAATGGCGGAAAATCCTCAAAACCGAAATCCCAATCTCACCAAAATTCCACGAAAAACGGATATCTTACCGTAGAAACGCAGATCTAAGCGAGAGCAACTCGGATCCGCTCTCAGACGAGAAATTCGACCACTAAAGCTCCCGAAATCAGTGTCTGAAGGCTAGGGCTGGCCGCTGGTTTCTTCTTTCTCGAACAGGCAGCGGTTACATTTCCGAAGAAGACCGTGTACAGTGCGCGCTCCTTCTAATTAAGTCTATTGAAAGCCTACAACCCGCAGCTTATATTAAATATAATATTATTTAATAAATCCATTATTAATTATTTAGACAATTTCATGAAATAACAAAACGAAGCGAAAACCAAACAACCTCGGAATTCGACGAAATTCGCACCGTAGCTAAACACCCACGCTATGAACACAACGGCGAAGTAGAAATTAACTTTCGACGAACAGAACTCGAGCTATACCCAATTAAATCCAAACACAAACATCCCCCCGAGAGGCCACACCGGGTCACCCAAAATGACTCGGCTTGCTAGGGAGATCTTGCCAACAGGCTACAGAATAGGACACTCAGTTCTAAGGAGCTAAACCACACTCCACAAATGGCACAAGCCATGTAAACGCATCATCGTAACGCCAAACGAGAATAAAAATAATCGCAGAAAAATAGGGGGCATTACAGTCACTCCCCCTAAAAGAAAGTTTCGTCCCGAAACTTTACGCACAACACTCCTACTAAAGAAGGAAAAGTAACGAATAGGAATTACAAGAAGGGAAACATACCGATCAAATCAGGGAAACAGGTGAGGGTAAGCCCTCCTCATGGCCGACTCTAGCTCCCATGTCGCGCTCTCCAAATCCTGATTTTTCCAAAGAACTTTCACCATCGGTATGGACTTCTTTCGCAGCACTCGCTCCTGAGTATCCAAAATACGAACCGACACCTCAACAAAAGAGAGGTTGGGCTCCAACTAGGGCACAACGTCCAAGTGCTGCCCACTGCTGCGCACACACTTCCGCAATTGGCTAACATGAAAAATATTATGAACACCTGGGAAGTTCGCTGGCAAATCCAATCTATAAGCTGACATGCCAATCCGTTCCAAAATCACAAACGGGCCCACATACCTCGGGTCCAATTTCAGATTCTTACCAAACCTCTTTACACCCACCATTTGGGAAACCTTGAGAAATACAAGGTCCCCTATAGAAAACTCCAAGGCAGACCTACGCCGATTGGTGTTCTTCTCGTACCTCTCCTGAGCTATACGAAGCCTCTCTCGAATAAGCTTCACGGCGACTTCCATTTCCTCCAGCACATCAGGACCCAACAACGGCCTCTCACCAGCCTCAGCCCAAAACAACGGAGTCCTACAGCGCCTCCCATGCAAGGCTTCAAACGGAGCCATCTGCAAACATTCCTGATAACTGTTGTTGTAAGCAAATTCCATAAGTCGCAGCCGCTCATCCCACGCTCCTCCGTGGTCTAAAATGTATCATCGGATCATATCCTCTACAATCTGGTTCACCCGCTCTGTCTGCCCATTGGTCTGTGGGTGGTACGCAGTAGAATACCTCAGATCCGTACCTAAGCCCTCCTGCAAACTCTGCCAAAAATGAGAAGTAAACCGGGATTCTCGATCGGAAATGATGCTAACTGGCACACCGTGGAGTCGGATGACTTCATTCAAGTACAACTCCGCTATCTTCTTCATCGGGTAATCAATCTTATAGGGCACGAAGTGAGCACACTTCGTCAATCTATCAACTATAACCCAAACAGAATCAAATCCCCTCGGGGACTTCGGTAAGCCCGTAATGAAGTCCATAGATATACTCTCCCACTTCCAAGTCGGGATCTCTAGCGGAGTCAACTTACCACCAGGCCTTCCATGATCGGCCTTCACACGCTTACAAGTGTGGCACTCAGCAACAAATCGGGCTATATCTCCTTTCATGCCATACCACCAGGCAATTTGCCTTAAGTCACGGTACATCTTCATAGATCCTGGATGATAGGCAACGCTAGATCCATGAGCCTCTCTGCAAATCATACTCCTAATGTTCCCAACAGCGGGGATGCAAAACCTGCCGCGGTATTTCAAAGTACCCGCATCATCGATAGCAAAATTTGGCAACTCTCCCTTCTCTGTCCGGATGAATAAGTGCAGAAGATCTGGATCATCCTTCTGGTGCAGTCTGGTCAAAGAAATCCAAGATGACTCTGCCACTGATAAACTACTCTGCAAACCGTAGCATCCCACTGATATATCCATAAGGAAGAACTCCTCCACTAAACGATCGCCGGAGTGGTTAAAGATCTTTCCCGTCTTTCGGCTCAGGGTGTCGGCCACCACATTGGCCTTGCCTGGATGATACTGGATCTCTACATCATAATCGGCCACACACTCTAGCCACCGCCGCTGACGCAGGTTCAACTCCTTCTGCGTGAACACGTACTTCAGGCTCTTATGGTCAGTGAAGATCTTGCACTGAGCCCTATAAAGTAGGTGCCTCCACAACTTCAACGCATAAATTACCGCTGCAAACTCAAGGTCATGCGTAGGATAATTCTTCTCATGAGTCTTCAGTTGCCTTGACCCATAGGATATCACCTTTCCATCCTGCATCAAAACGCATCCCAAACCTACAAGCGAAGCATCCATGTATACATCATAATCCACACCCTCAGTAGGCAGGGTCAGAATGGGAGCAGTGCACAATCTCTTCTTTAGCTCCAGAAAGGCTTCTTCGCACTTCTCGCTCCAAACAAAAGCCACATTCTTCTGAGTCAGCTTGGTCAAAGGTGCAGCTAGGGAAGAGAAACCCTCCACAAACCTCCTGTAGTAGCCAGCCAACCCTAGGAAACTCCTTTTCTCCTTAGGGGTATTCGGTCTACTCCAATCCATCACTGCTGCGATCTTTTCTGGGTCGACCGAGATCCCATCCTTGTTCACCATGTGGCCTAGAAATGAGACCTGAGGCAACCAAAATTCACACTTGCTCAACGTGGCGAATAACTTGTGGTTCCTCAACTCCGATAGAACCAAGCGCAGATGCTGCTTGTGCGCCTCTGCACTGCGAGAATAAACCAACACATCATCAATGAAGACCACCACGAACTTGTCTAAGAAATCCTTGAACACCCGGTTCATCATATCCATGAAGGCTGATGGTGCGTTGGTCAGACCAAATGACATTACCAAAAACTTAAAGTGTCCATGCCTCGATCTAAACGCAGTCCGTGGAATATCCGCCTCACGGATCCTGAGCCGATGATAACCAGAACGAAGATCGATCTTGGAGAACACCGTGCTACCGTGCAACTGGTCAAATAAATCATCGATCCTCGGCAGAGGGTACTTGTTCTTGATAGTGACCTTGTTCAACTCGCTATAGTCGATGCAAAGCCGCATTGACCCATCTTTCTTCTTTACAAATAGCACAGGAGCACCCCAAGGCGACGAACTCTGCCTGATAAAACCTTTAGCCAACAGCTCATCCAATTGAACTCGCAACTCCTCTAACTCACGAGGGGCCATCCAGTATGGCGCCTTAGCAATAAGATGCGTACCCGGCTCTAAATCAATAACAAACTCAACATCCCGATCAGGAGGAAGGCCAAGAAGATCATCAAGAAAAACATCGACGAAATCACGAACAATATGAATCTCCTCCAAGCGTGGTACGCTAACAACAGTTCCAACCGCCGAGACTAAACAAGCACAACAACAAGAAAGAAACAACCTCTGAGCACATACCGCAGAGATGACAGGAGAATCCTGACACGGATCAGCATACACGCTGCCGGGCTGACCGTCATCCCTGATGAAGTCCAAGCGCTTTCCTTTGCACTGAGTGACTGCATCATACCTAGACAGCTAGTCCATGCCCAAAATGACATCGAAGTCCTCCAGATCAATCATCTTCAGGTCCGCCTTCGCAAGAAAGTCCCCCAACAAAATAGGGCAATCCAATACGCCCAAATCTGACAACACAGATTCACCAGAGGGAAACTTGACACGGAAGGACACCCGAACACGATCTAAGGTCAATCGATATCGCTCCACAAAGGCTCTAGCCACGAACGAGTGGGTAGCGCCGGAGTCAAACAGAACACGCGCCCAGCAGTTCTTCACCTTAAATTTCCCTATAGGAGCACACAAAACTAAGGAACTAGCACAACAATACCGCAAATATTCTAGCAAATAAAACTACCAGGCTAGAAAAACAACAAACAACTAACCTGAAATGACCTGAGTCGAGGCTTGAGCCTCCTCGGAAGAGATCACGTTCAGCTTCCCCTTTCCCTTGTCCACACGCTGAGGTGGAGGTAATGCCTGCAATGGAACTGCAGGAAGAGCTGGCTGAACCTGAGGACACCTAGTCTTGATATGACCCTTCTGCCCACACTAAAAGCAGACTCTATCCTTGGACCAACACTGGGCTGCATCATGCCCAGATCGCTTGCATACAGAACAGGAGACATCTCTCCTAGGAGCACCTTGAATAACATAAACCTGCTCCTTCCTCTGAGCTGCCGTCTTCTTGAAACATTTCTCGACAGGGTGGCCTGACCGGCCACAGAAACTACACACCACTTTACACTTCTTCCCCGGAGCCGCACCGGGTACCTGGGGTTTCTTCTCCTCCACAGACTTCTTCTTGTCCTTCCTCATTTGCTGGCCTCTGCTCTTCGCGGTCTCAATAGCCTCCACCTTCAGAGCAGCCTCTACAACTCCTGCGTAAGTCACTGACCTATAAGCATTGGTCAACTGCTGCACCTCGCTCCTCAAACCACTGAGAAATCACTTAACTCGATCAGCCTCAACGCTGACCAATCTAGGGGCAAAATGGCTCAACTTGCTGAACTCTATCTCATACTCACCCACCGTGAGTTGCCTTTGCTTCAGATGGAGTAAGTCGTTCATGAGGCGGTCACACTCGACCGAGGGTAAGAACTTCCTCAACAGCATCTCCTTGAACACTTCCCAAGAGCATCCAGCTACTAAACTCTCCTTCTCTCTCAGCCACCAACTCTTAGCCAAACCTTTAAGCTGATAGGCGGCTATCATCACCCTCTGATCATCTGCAATCCCTGAGTATGAGAACATCTCCTCCATGGAGATCAGCCAATCATCTATGACCATGAAATCCGCCTTCCCGTCGTAAGTGGGAGGGCTCAGCCTCTAAAACTGCGAGATGATGGCCATCTCTGCTGGCACCACCACTGGAGGTCTCAAGGGTGCAGGAGGAGGAGGAACAACTAACCCCCCCTCCCCCCGCAGGGACTTGCACTCCCTGAGCTTGTTCTGCCACAACTGCCACCAAAGACTGAATTTGGGCTCGCACCTCCTCCAACTGCATGCCCATGGAGTCGCTACTCTAACGCAGGCTCTCGATCAGCACCTCATTCTGAGCTCCAGATGACTCACCCTCAGACAGGGGAGTCAATCGAGTCGCAGGACGCCTAGCCATCCTAAAATCATAACAACACAAATCAGATCCTAATACAACGACTAGAACCAATAACAAGTACAGACAATACATATATAGATATAGACTTAAAGCTGCTAAACTTGCTCTGAGAGTTTATCTTTTTAACAAAAATTTGATGTTATGCCCTAACCTAGGATGGTTAACCACCACCTTACTAACTCTTGTGCCTAGATCGGGAATGCATGGCTTTTATATTAATTTGAAAACTTATGTGTGTACATATGATATCCTGCCAGTCTTTAGCTTGGCACGTTGTGCTTATGCAATGTTATGATATGCATGTTTGTGCTATGCATTCTAAAAAGGCCCTAATGCATGTTATGAGCGGCGTACACATGAAAATGTTATGCATCCCATACTACATAACATTCTCATGCAACGAAAAAGAAAACGTGCTAGTCGCAGCCATGTGGTGAGGTTATGCATCCCATACTACATAACCCTCACATGTTGCCCCTATGGTGGATCCATATACGAACACATATTATGCATCCCATACTACATAATATGCCCCGTATACTTCATGTTATGCTATGAGTGTAGTGTTCGTGCTTTTTCCAAGACGTGCTGATGACATATCGGTGTGTGAATGACATGATGATGAACTACCAAAAGCAAACAAAGAAAGGATGCTCGACTAACTTGTCAAGCAACCTACCTCTGATACCAACTATCACAACCCGCATTTTCTCCGAATTTAGAAATTATTAGAGTATGAGAAAACACGCGTCATGATGCCACGTCGAGCAGGGGATAACTGCTGACGCTCAGGCAAAACCATCTACTTACTTAATAGAAGAAATTCATGATTTTAATGATTAGAAAATCAGTTATATTTTAGAGGCCGTATCCCTCGGCTCGGTAGATCATCTAGTCCACAGTTTAAAACTACATATACGCTGCGGAAAAATACTTTATTCAGGTTTATCATCCTAAGGAGCGCTTAAGGGTCCCAAGAGAACCACTTATGCTATGCAAGACCCTATATTTAATTTATATAATGTATAAGAAAATGGTCTTGTACGTGATTGGAAAATAGTGATTTAGTTTTATAAAACATGCTAATCACGAGCCCTTTTTTATAATAATAGTTGTAGTTTAAAATAACTAGCAACCTAACATAAAACCTCCCTAGAGCAAGTAGACTATCTCCAGAAAAAGGTATCAGCAGAAGTAATATATCTAGTACAAAGGTAAAAACTACCAGTGGGCGCCAACAACCTGACACGAACCCACTAGCATATATGTATGTCTGTAAGGAAAGTACAGGAAAACTACCTCACTAACAAAGCAACCAGATCTCCAAAGTCCCAGAGACCACCAGCAACACCACCGCAACCTAGCCACCAAACTGGCTACAGCTCAGAACCTGAGGCATTCCAAAAGAAAACAGAATACCTCAGCAAGCAAAACAAGGTAAAAACTGCATGAAAGAGTCAACCATGGGGGAAAAAGTGAAAGAAAGAAGATCAACATGCAGTAGAAAAAGTCACAACTGTCCAAAGTAGGACAAGAGGAAAAGCACTACGTGCAAGGAAACAGCAACCACCCTGTCCAGGAACAACATCCTGCAGGGCCTACTAGGCTACCAAGAGCCCAAAGTGCTGCAATCTACCAAGGAAGAAACTTCTAACATCCTAAGCTGGGGGAAATGGTAGTAGTAAAAACAAACAGCATGGATCCGGGTTAGAGGCAAACTGAGTCCCTCAACCACCATTTCCACGCCCACAAGCTCAAGGGTCTACATGCGAAAGCACAAGGGACCTTCCACCCCCTTGCCCAGCCTGTACCTGGAGCAAGATAGAAGAATAAGGGTGGCCTTGGCTAAATTGCACAACACCTCCCCCATGAAGAGCTTCAACCCACCACTACTAACCACGACCCACGATTCGGCCATTAGGAAAGAGAAACATGGCCGACAAGGAAATTACAAAAGAAATCAAATCAAGGAATTCACTCAGGAACGAGAATCAAGGTAAGGGAAAGTGTTGAAATAACTCAACACGGCTTGGCGTTGAGTGGGACCCACTCAACGCCTAACCAGACCTTGGCGTTGAGTGAGCTAGCCTCACTCAGCGCCAAAACAAGCATGGCGTTGAGTGAAGCTCACTCACTCAATGCCTCCTGCAAGAACAACTCTGGCGTTGAGTGAGCCAACCTCACTCAACGCCAAAAAAGCCATGGCGTTGAGTGAGGTACACTCACTCAACACCCTGGTACTTAGCCAAAAACAGAGAAAGTGGCGTTGAGTGAGCTGGCCTCACTCAACGCTAAAACAGCAATGGCGTTGAGTGAAGCTCACTCACTCAACGCCCTTACACTTAGCCACAAAAGAGAACTACGGCGTTGAGTGAGTCCACCTCACTCAATGCCAAAACAGCAATGGCGTTGAGTGAGGTTCACTCACTCAACGCCCTGGCACAGCCGCCATGAGGAAAACATGTGGTGTTGAGTGAGCTGACCTCACTCAATGCCAAACAAAAAAATGGCATTGAGTGAGGTCAACTCACTCAATGCCAAAGTACTTAGCCTCAGAAAAGGCTATGGCGTTGAGTGAGGACACCTCACTCAACGCCAAAGTACTTGGCTGCACAGAGGCGATGGCGTTGAGTGAGGTCGACTCACTCAACGCCGAAACCGAAATGGCGTTGAGTGAGGTCGACTCACTCAATGCCAAAACACTTGGCTTCGTAGGAAAACCGCGGCGTTGAGTGAGCTTGCCTCACTCAACGCCAAAATGGAAATGGCGTTGAGTGAGGTCGACTCACTCAACGCCAAAGTACTTAGCCGCTAGCAGGGGCTACGGCGTTGAGTGAGTTCACCTCACTCAACACCCTAGTACTTGGCCAAAGAAAAAACTAACAACTGACCAGCTGTGGCGTTGAGTGTGTGCACCACACTCAACGCCAAACCCGAAAAGGCTTTGAGTGTGTGCACCACACTCAATGCCAATCCCGGGAAGGCTTTGAGTGTGTGCACCACACTCAACGCCAACCTGAGAACCCAAACTTGGCTCTTCCAAAAACAACACAGCAGGCACCCCCTTCTCTCTCTCTCTCTCGGCTTCACCCGCAAGGGACCAACCAGACAGCAATCTGGAATTAAATCGGTGGCATTACGCCGGTGGGTTGGGCCCCAACAACACAAAGAAGGGGGCTCAATAGGAGAAACTAAGCCCTAAAAATTCAGCAAGATACAAGATAAACATGGCCTCTACCCTAGGGCTAACCGGGATTTTCAATAATAACGAGAGAACAAGAGAATGGCAAGGGCAAGAACACCACTTGCCTCGATTTTCGGCGAAGCTTGGACGGCTTTCCCTCTCCTTTGCTTGGCACTAACAGCAGCAGCACCTAAAACATTCTCCCTAACATTAATGGCGGAAAATCCTCAAAACTGAAATCCCAATCTCACCAAAATTCCACGAAAAATGGATATCTTACCGTAGAAACGCAGATCTAAGCGAGAGCAACTCGGATCTGCTCTCAGACGAGAAATCCGACCACTAAAGCTCCCGAAATCAGTGTCCGAAGGCTAGGGCTGGCCGCCGGTTTCTTCTTTCTCGAACAGGCAGCGGTTACTTTTCCGAAGAAGACCGTGTACATCGCTCCTTCTAATTAAGTCTATTTAAAGCCTACAGCCCGCAACTTATATTAAATATAATATTATTTAATAAATCCATTATTAATTATTTAGACAATTTCATGAAATAACAAAACGAAGCGAAAACCAAACAACCTCGGAATTTGATGAAATTCGCACCGTAGCTAAACACCCACGCTACGAACACAACGGCGAAGTCAAAATTAACTTTCGACGAACAGAACTAGATTTATACCCAAATAAAGCCAAACACAAACATTCCCCCGAGAGGCCACACCGGGTCACCCAAAACGACTCGGCTTGCTAGGGAGATCTTGCCAACAGGCTACAGAATAGGGCACTCAGTTCTAAGGAGCTAAACCACACTCCACAAATGATACAAGCCATGGAAACACATCATCGTAACGCCAAACGAGAATAAAAATAATCGCAGAAAAATCGGGGGCGTTACAATTCTTCTCTGCAGTTTCTTAGTTCGGCTATACCAGTTTGATTTCAAATTATATTAACATAGTAATTCTCTGATAATTAATGCTCAATATTCTCAAGAATATAGTCATTACCTAGCAGCATTAACTATAGTTTTCACAGAGGTATTACTCTATCTTAATTACTTGGATAGTTAAGGAAATGCATTCAATATAAAATTAGTCGTTCAGGATCCACGAAATTATGCCGAAGGTTTTAAGGAAAGAATTTAAATTTCAAAGGTTTTTAAAACTACAATCAATATATAAAGTGATTTTTTCAGAAGATCAAAAAGACAATTAGTTAGTGAATCAGTGAAAAAAAAGAGCAATCAGTTATTAGTGAAGAACACAACACAAGTCTCATACACACAGATTTATTATTCATCTGCTTCAAGCTTTCAAGAAACAACTAATCAAAATCAGTCTAAAAGCATGCTGAATAACAACATCATTTGGAAGGCCTACACCCTGAAGCAAAGCTTCCACTCCTGATCAGATCCACACAACTCAGGGGGAGCTTTGACATCAAGAAGTCACCTAGTCTTCTCAGAGCCTTGAGACAGAGAAGACAACATATTTTTACTTTTCCCTTTCATTGTGTACAGGGTTTTAACTCCCTAAAAAAGTTAGCCTTTTGGTTCACAAGTCACCTGATCAAAAGACTTGGGATTGGGTTTTGGGCAACCGATCAAAAGCTCAAAGTGTTGTTAGATCTCCCTTAGAAAAATAGATCTTGTGGTGATTAGACACCTGAGCAAAAACCTGTGGTGGCAGGGCACCTGAGACAAAAACCTGTAGTGGATTCCTACCAGGGTGGTAGAAGAGTAGATGTACCCAGGATTATTAGGGAACCACTATAAATTCCTTGTGTCATCTGGTTGTGCCTTTACTTATTTATTTTTTATGCTGTAATATTTCTCTTTATTTATATAAATACATATCACCTATTTTAATCCGTTATAAAAATTATCTAAAAGTTTTTAATACTCTATTCACCCCCCCACCTCTAGAGTTAGTTATATCCATCCCTCAATTTCAATTGGTATCAGAGGGTTGTTATTTGGTTTCATAGGCTAACACCTGAACTAAAAGATCTTTGATATATCTAATTTTCTCAAGTCTATTTTTCATATCATGGCACAAAATAAGGAGTATTCAAGCACCAGACCTCTAGTATGCAATCTTAATAAGTTTGCACTTTTGAAGGAAAGAATCAGACTTTACATAAATTTCATTGATGAAGATATATATAATTCTATTTTGATAGGTCCCCTACTACCAGTGGAAACTACAAGCACAAGGGCAGTACCACCTCCTGAGTGGACTGATGCTCAAAAGAAGGCCAAAATTACTGATGCCAATGCAATGAACATTTTGGCTCAAACTATGGCTGATTATATATTTCAGAAGGTTGCTGAATCTACTTTAGCAAAGTCCATTTGGGACTCCCTACACGCTATGGTAGAAGGTTCTGATGATGAAAGGAAAGATAGGAGATCACACTTGATCTCTCAATATGAGAATTTTAAGAAGGAAGAGTCAGAATCAGTTACAGACATGTACAACAGACTCAGCCTCATAACAAATGAGCTGAAAACTCTGGACAAGAATATCGCATTAAAAGAGATAAATGACAAGATTTTAATTTGCTTCCCTAGCATATGGGACTCTAGTATTTGGCCAATCAAGGAAGCCATGAGGCTAAATGAGATCTCTACTGAAACCTTGTTGGGAAATCTCATGCCCTATGAGCAGCTCATAAATACCAGAGAAGCTGAGCAATGGACTACATCTTCTCGAAGGAAAGAGAAAAGCATTACTTTTAAAGCAACTGAAGAAACAGAAGCCATCCCAAATAATGAAGATTTATTGAGTCTCTTGGCTAAGAGATACTACAAGATTGCAAGGAAGGACTTCAGGAGAATATCTTCAAGAAAAGAAGATAAGCCAAGGTAAGACAAGACTCCAACTAAAGAAATAGTTTGCTATGGATGCAGGAAACCTGTACACATACTTCCAGAATGCATGTCCAGAGAACCAGAAGAAAGACAAAAGAAAGGATAAAGACTCCAAGAAACACTCCAGCAATGCCTTCTCCAGCAAACACAAAAAGAAGGAAAGAGGATTTGTTAATGAAACATGGAGTTAATCTGAGGATTAATCTTCACCAGGCTGCAGTGAGGATGAAGAAGAAGACAAGGCTAGAGAGGTCTGCTTGATGGCAATCAATGCTTCTTGCAGCAACTCTGAAGCTGTCAATTCAGAAGCTAACAACTCAGAAGATCAATCTAAATAAGAAGAAGATCGGGTAATTTCTTCTTTTGATTTTACATCAAATCAATTTGAATCTGAATTTAAATTGTTATATAATGATTTTATTAAATCTGAGAAGGGAATCAAACTCCTTAGAGAAAAGAAAATTGAATTGATAACCTATTTTCTGAAAATATCAAACTCAAAAATGATTTATATAATGCATCAGAACAAATAATATCTTTGAAAACTAAATTATCTGAGGCTAAGGAATTTGAAGAATCCCTTAATGGGACAAGTTTCAAATTGATGAACATCACAAGTACAGTAAATGCCATGCTTAATGGCAAACTTGACTTGGGAGCTTCATCTAGTCAGCCTCTTCCTTTACAGAAAAACATTCTATCTACACCTATTAAATTCATCTCTGAAAAAGAAAAGAAAAGGTAAAAGACACCAATAAAGAAACAGAAGTTTTAAATTAGACTAAACAAAAGAAAAAAAAAATTTTAATAAAAATTATGTTCAACATGTTTCGTCGAACAAAGCTCAACAAAATGAATGTGGTTTGTCGATCTCAGATCGAAGAACTTTGGCCACAGATTTTTAGTATAATTATTCGGCTAACAGTGCTCGATGAACTCAATATAGTTTGTCGAACCACGATCGACAAACTTAGGGTACAGAGAATTAATTCTTTCATTCTGTGAAAAGAGTTAGACAAACTCATCCCTATTCGTTGAACGCAGATCGACGAACTTATTCAAATTCGTCGAACCCAGAATCCTTTAATAGAAACTTAAATTCTTTTAAAAATTTTAATCAAGCTAAAACCTTCATTAATCGTTTTATACAGTGGATTATTCCTCCTAGGAGATATCATCCACTAGGTTATAAGAACCAACCTAAACTTTCTTATATCTCCAACTATAAATATGAAAGGAATCAAGGACCCAAGGTTACCTGGGTCAAGAACACCTAACCTTTTTTATGCAGTTAAAAACTATCTTACCATAGAGGAGTAGTGTACAACCCCATATTCGCTGGGTGGGACCCGGAGACATCACTGAGGAATTGGGCTAGGCTTAGGTCAGCCTTGGGTTGGCCCTGAGACATACTTATAGAGTTCCCGCCCTGAAGGGGCTCCCGCCCAAGGCAGATAGTCGAGCTCTCGGCAGGAGAGATCGTCGACCGCCCAAGGCAGATAGTCGAGCTCTCGGCAGGAGAGATCGTCGACCGACCAAGGCAGATAGTCGAGCTCTCGGTAGGAGAGATCGTCGACCACGGAATCTTCCGCCTTAAGACAAGCTCCCGCCCAGGGGAGGCGAGAAGGCCCCAAGTAGGCCTTCAGTCGCGGTAGTTTCAAGACCGTGAAGGGCGCGAACCTCCCTGGCAAGGGGTCTCGCCAAGGTTGGCCCGGGTGGGGGTCCAGCGAGAGCCTTCTCAACCAGGGTTCTCGCCAAGTGGGCCCACGTGGTGGGGCCCGGCGCTCATAAAGAGGATTATTTTACAATATATTATCCCGAGGTAAAATTACCCAAATGCCCTTTAAATGACAGCGGGATTTGGCTATGGGCAGACCCCTCAGGGGTTATTCCAGTATTTTCAGGTCAAAGGAAGACTATAAAAAGACCCATAAGGGCTCTTTAGAAGGCAAGTTGATCATTTTCCTCTAGCCCTAGTGCCTTCTGAAGAGCTCCCAGCCCAGCATTCGGCTTTGGAGGGGAAGCTCTCAGAGATCTTCCGCGTGTGTGGTGGGACCTCCCAGCTGAGGCTTTGGGTCAGTGTTAGGGCCTTAGCAACCTGTCAGGGGTCGAGGTTTGAGAGAAGTAGGCATTGACTGCACTTTGGTTCGTGAACATTTGTTGAGGTCATTTTTGGCTTCAACAGTTCTGGTGCGGTGAGCGTGGAAGCAGTCGGTGCAAGAAAATCTTGAGTTAAGTCCCATGGCAGGAGGCGAGGGTGAAGGATCAGGTGCGGGAGGATCCCCCACCCGGGTGGACGAGGCGACGAGGAAAATGTTTGAGGACTTCAGGTGAGAAGTCATGCAGACGATCAACTTGGCCTTCTCGGCAAGGAACGAGTGGGAGACGCCGCAGGTTCCGGTGGAGGTGGTTCCGCTGCTAGGCGAGAACGCTCCAGGGCAGCGCCCCGGTAAGGAGGTCCCGGTAGAGGCAGGCGAAAGAGACGTAGCCGCGCGGGAGCTCTTCCCAGGTCAGCGTCTCGGGAAGGAGCTCCCGGCGGATCTGGGCGAGAAGGAGGCGACGGTGCGGGAACTCTTCCCTGGGCAAGGTCTCGCGGATCGGTCCAGCCAACCGAGATCGCGGGACGTGCCTTCTCGCCAGGCAGGGGGCGAGACCCCTTTAGTGAGCTCATTGTCTCGGCTCCAGTGCCGGAGGGGTTCCGGGAGCCGGACATGACCTACTACACCGGGAAGGATGACCCGGTCCAGCACGTGCAATGGTTCGAGGACGTGGTGTCCATCAGGCAAATGTCGGATGCCTTCAAGTGTAGGCTTTTTGCCATCACTCTGAAAGAAAAGGCCAGGGACTGGTTCCACCAGTTGCCGGCAAGTTCCATCTACAGCTTTGAGGATCTGCGGAGGGGTTTTCTGTTGAGATTCTCAACTTCGAAGAAAAGGAAGAAGGAGGCTGAGTGCCTGTTTGCAGTGAGGCAGGGGCCGGAGGAGACGTTGGGTCGCTATGTCGACCGGTTCCAAGAGGAGGTTCTCCTGGACCAGGAGGTCCCGGGGTATGCGCTGATGCTAGCCTTCACCCTGGGGCTGAGGCCAGGGTTTTTCAGCATGGAGTTGAAGAGAGTGCCCCCTCTCTCTTTTGAGGAGCTCATGGAGAGGGCGGCGAAGGAGATAGACTTCGAGAGGGCAAACCCGGCGTTTGCGAGGAAGCTAGCCAGGCTGGCCGAGGACGACGTGAAGGAGCCGGTGGCGGGAAGGCAGAGAGAGCAGAGGGAGCAGAGGGAGCCGAGGGAAGATAGGAGAAGAGAAGAGCCCCGAGGGCAGGGGCAACAGCATGGGGGGGCCAGGGAGCCAAACAACCGATTGGGTTGGAGGCCTCAGGAGGGCCGCCCCCAGGGCCAGGGAGGACTTCAGATAAGAGATAACTTTCGGGAGCCCAGAAGGCTGGAGCAGGGAGGATGGCGACAGGGACCAAGGGGTCATTTCCCACCGCCGCAGGAGGCTATGGAGGTGGGAAGGGGAAGAGGTAGAAGACTTCGGGGAGCCGGAAGAAGGGGAGGAGGAGAAGGAAGAGGGGGCAGGGTGGCGTTGCCTTATTGTGACTTCCATCAGGAGGAAGGTCACGCAACGGCCACCTGCCCAGAGTTTCTGGAGATTAGAGGGGCCAGAGTGGCCGGAAGACAAGATCCGCCTGTAAGGATCGTCGAAGTACAGCGGGAAGAGGTGGAGGACAGATGTGAAGACAGGACTGACGTGGGGACCCGAGGAGGGATCGGAGTGATCCACGGGGGGTGGGGATCGAGGCCACCCGCAAGGGGAGCCTTCAAACCATGTTCCGCCGAGGGGTCGCCTCGACCTCCCAGGCTCCCCCCCCCAGAGGAGAAGATCACTTTCTCATCCGCGGATATGCCGGACTACGAGGACCCGTTCTGCGACGCGCTTGTGATCCAGACAGCGGTGGAGAACTACACCGTCTCCGGATACTGGTGGATAATGGGAGCTCGGTGAACGTGATCTTCAAGAAGGCCTTCGATGAGATGAGGGTGGAAGGAAAAAGGGTCCTGGCTTCCGATGGACCGCTTTTTGGCTTCTCCGGCGAAAGGAAAGAGGTGGAAGGTGGAGTAGGCTTGCATGTGAGGCTTGGGGGCGTCTCACGGAACTGTCGGTTCGTAATCGTGGACGCCCCGAGTAGTTACAATGCCATCTTTGGGCGCCCTCTCATCAGCGCCTTTCGCTGTGTACCCTCCTCGTACCACCAATGCCTCAAGTTCAACAATGGAGGGGTGCAGGTGAGGATCAGGGGGGATCCGAAGATGGCAAGGCAGTGCTATGTGACGGCGGTTAACACCGTGTCATGGATGGAGGAGGCAGAGGAGTTGGAGAGGGAGATGGCTGAGCAGGAAGGAGTTGAGGAAGGGGGGATGAGCCTGGGAGAGGCGATGGAGGTTGCTGAGGAGATGGCGGAGGTAGAGGAGTTGGGGGAGATCAGCCCAGAAGAGACGAGAGGAGTGGTGGATGAAGAAGAGCAGAGGCAGGAGGAGAGCCCGGAGGAGGCAATGGAAGTTGATGAAGTTGGGGGAGAAGAGCTCGAGTTTGAGCGGGAAGAGGCAAGGGTAAGTTGGGAGCGGTCGGGGCTGGAGCCGGCCGAAGAGGTGGTGGAGATGGAGGTGCTTACAAGAGCGGGGGAGGCGCAAAGGATTCGGATCAGCGGAGGCTTGAGCCTTGAGGATCAGGAACGGATGCGAGCCTGCATCCAGGGCAACGTCGACATCTTCGCTTGGAGCGCGGCAGACATGCCGGGCATCGACGCGGACGTGGCCTGTCACCGCTTGAACCTGGATTCCAGAGCCCGCCCCATACGCCAAAAGATGAGGGCCATCGCCACCAAGCTAGAAGCCCCCATCCGAGAGGAGGTCCAAAAGCTCCTGGACGCAGGCTTCATCTCAGAGATCCAGTATCCAGGCTGGATCTCCAACGTGGTAATGGTAAAGAAGGGAGGAGGAAAATGGCGCATGTGTATCGATTTTTCCTTATTAAATAAATCATGCCCCAAGGATTGTTACCCTTGCCTCGAATCGACGCGCTGGTTGACTCAGCCGTCGGTTTTTCTCTCTTATGAGTTTTTTAGATGCATTTTCAGGTTACCACCAGATCCGGATGCACCCTCCTGATGTCAAGGATGTTTCCTTCATCACAAGAGAGGGATGCTTCAGTTATAGGATGATGCCCTTCGGATTGAAGAATGCAGGGGCAACATACCAACGCATGATGGATCGAATCTTTCGAGATCAAAGGGGAAGGAACCTGGAGGTCTATGTGGATGACCTCATGGTCAAGAGCAAGTGTGTTGATTCCCACTTGCGAGACTTGGAGGAGACGTTCGCCACCCTGCGGAAGTTCAAGATGAGGTTGAACCCCTTGAAGTGCGTCTTCGGGGCTAGTCGCGGCAAATTCCTCGGGCACCTCTTGACTCCCGCGGGGGTAGAACCCAACCCCGATAAGGTTAAGGCTATTCTAGACCTAGAATCGCCTCGCAACGCCAAGGAGATCCAGCGCTTGACCGGGAAGTTGGCCGGGTTAAGCAGGTTCCTCTCACAGTCAGGGGATAGATGTTCCTCCTTCTTCAAAGTACTTCGTGGCAACCAAGCATTCGAATGGATGGCCGAGTGCGAAGAGGCTTTTCAGGGGGTGAAGAGGCAGCTCTCCCAAGCGCCGTTACTTCAAAGCCCGAAGGAGGGGGAGGACCTCGCCTTGTATTTAGGAGTGGGAGGAGAGGCGGTGAGCTCCGTCCTGGTTAGGGAAGAGGGGAAGAAGCAGTTACCCGTCTATTATGTCAGCCGAATCTTAAAAAAGGCGGAGCTCCGATACCCCATCCTGGAGAAGCTAGCATATGCTTTGGTCATCTCAGCTAGGAAGCTTCGCCCTTACTTTCAAGCACACTCGATTAGGGTGATAACCGACCATCCCCTTCGCAAGGTCTTGGAGGGGGTGGAACATTCAGGAAGGTTGGCAAAGTGGTCCATCGAGCTAAGCGAGTTTGACATCTCTTTCGTCCCGAGGCTCTCTATCAAAGCCCAGGCCGTAGCGGATTTCCTGGCGGACTATGTTACCGAGGCGGAGGCTGAAGAACCAAAGCCGCAAGAAGCGTGGAAGATGGTGGTCGACGGGGCCTCAGGAAGGCACTCCCTGGGAGGAGGTGTGGTGTTAGTAAGCCCTCAGGGAGTTACCATAGAGCAAGCCGTGACTTTCCATTTCCCTGTAACCAACAACCAAGCAGAGTACGAGGCTGTGATCGCCGGCCTTCGCTTGGCGAAGGAGTTGGAAATCCAGGATATGGAAGCCTTCACCGACTCAATGGTGGTAGCATCGCAGATCTGAGGCGAGTTTGAGGCCCGGGAGCCGACCCTCGCAAGGTATCTATCTAAGGTAAGAGCCATCAGTGGGGGTTTCCGCTCATTCTCTATTCGACATGTCCCCAGGGAGGAAAGCGCGGCAGCTGATCGACTGGCGAAGTTCGGGCCTCGGGGAGGAGGTACCCTAACCGAACTATTCCGACCAGCCATTGAAGAGGGGGAGTTGATGGAGGTGAATCGGCGGTCCTCATGGATGGATCCATTGGTGACTTTCTTAACCACAGGAGAACTGTCGGAAGAAGTCAAGGATGCAAAGAGCTTCAGGCACAAGGCGGCTCACTACCTGATGCTGGAAGGGAGCTTGCATCGGAAGATGTTGTCAGGGCTCCACGCGAGATGCGTAACCGAAGAGGAAGTCCCGAGGATCCTGGAAGAGGTGCATTCTGGAGAGTGCGGCAGCCATTCAGGAGGAAGGACATTGGAAGCAAGGGTGATAAGGCAGGGATATTTCTGGCGGACCATAAGGAGGGATACAGCTGAATTCGCAAGGAGGTGTCGGAAGTGCCAAGTACATGCTCCTCTCCAGCTCTTGCCCGCCCAAAGACTTCGAAGCATCACGGCGCCATGGCCCTTCGCCATTTGGGGGATGGACCTGGTTGGACCCTTCCCTCCAGCTAGCGGGCAAAGGAGGTTCCTCCTAGTGATGAT
Organism: Platanthera zijinensis; assembly: GCA_039513925.1. Classification (NCBI taxonomy): domain Eukaryota; kingdom Viridiplantae; phylum Streptophyta; class Magnoliopsida; order Asparagales; family Orchidaceae; genus Platanthera; species Platanthera zijinensis. The sequence continues at coordinate 38,575,889 of CM077089.1, read as the reverse complement.
TGACTATTTCTCCAAATGGCTGGAGATCAAGCCATTAGCCAAGGTAACCTCCCAGGTCATCAGAAACTTCGTTTGGGGGGAAATCATTTGCAGGCACGGATTGCCCCAAGCGATAGTGACAGACAATGGACCTCAGTTTGCCAGTGAAGAATTCATCAGTTTCTGCACCCAATTGGGGATCGACCTCAGGTTTGCCTCTATCCATCATCCTCGGAGCAATGGTCAGGTGGAGGCGGCAAACAAAGTCATCGTCAACTTGCTCAAAAAGAAGGTCGAGAACCTGAAGGGTAGCTGGGTGGAACAGCTCCCTTCCGTCCTGTGGGCCTTGCGAACAACTCCGAACACGGCCACTGGAGAGACCCCATTCAAGCTCTCTCACGGGTGTGAGGCTGTCCTCCCGGTGGAGTTCGAGGTTCGGTCCCCAAGGGTCACGGCCGCAGGTGGGGGAAGCGAAGCTTGGAGGTTGGAGAATGAGGAAGGGTTGCGCCTCTCACTAGATATGGTGGAAGAGTTGCGGGATGTTGCTGCCATCAGACAAGAAGAAATAAAACGGCGAATGGCTCGGTACTTCGATAAGCACATCAGAGTCAAGCAATTCACCGAGGGGGATCTAGTACTGAAAAAGGTCGACGCTGCAGGAAGGTCGGCCGCTGTTGGTAAGCTCAACCCTAGCTGGGAGGGCCCTTATATAGTAGAGAAGGCTCTGGTTAACGGAGGCTACTATCTCCAGGATGCGGAGGGAAGGACCTTGAGTCACACCTGGAATGGTGATGACCTGAAGCGCTTCTACCCGTAAGGGGAAAGAAGGATTGTAATGTTGTAAATAACTATTGCATTTTCAATAAGTTTATTTCAGAATATTGACTATCTCTGAGTATGCAATCTTCATGCTTTTTGTTCTAACCGGCTATGACTCCTCATCTCAATGATAGAATAGGACTGTTTGAAGGAATCTTCAACGACACCCCGAGCTCGGCTCGGCCCCAGGTAGACCCGCTGCGCAGGCTCTCATCTAGCTGGCAGGTCCGAAGGCTCGCCTGTGGGGGATAGGTTGGCTCTTGTGATACTTTGTTCTTAGCCACTTCAACGACACCCCGATCTCGGCTCGGCCCCAGGTAGACCCGCTGCGCAGGCTCTCATCTAGCTGGCAGGTCCGAAGGCTCGCCTGTGGGGGATAGGCTGGCTCTTGTGATACTTTGTTCTTAGCCACTTCAACGACACCCCGAGCTCGGCTCGGCCCCAGGTAGACCCGCTGCGCAGGCTCTCATCTAGCTGGCAGGTCCGAAGGCTCGCCTGTGGGGGATAGGTTGGCTCTTGTGATACTTTGTTCTTAGCCACTTCAACGACACCCCGAGCTCGGCTCGGCCCCAGGTAGACCCGCTGCGCAGGCTCTCATCTAGCTGGCAGGTCCGAAGGCTCGCCTGTGGGGGATAGGCTGGCTCTTGTGATACTTTGTTCTTAGCCACTTCAACGACACCCCGAGCTCGGCTCGGCCCCAGGTAGACCCGCTGCGCAGGCTCTCATCTAGCTGGCAGGTCCGAAGGCTCGCCTGTGGGGGATAGGTTGGCTCTTGTGATACTTTGTTCTTAGCCACTTCAACGACACCCCGAGCTCGGCTCGGCCCCAGGTAGACCCGCTGCGCAGGCTCTCATCTAGCTGGCAGGTCCGAAGGCTCGCCTGTGAGGGATAGGTTGGCTCTTGTGATACTTTGTTCTTAGCCACTTCAACGACACCCCGAGCTTGGCTCGGCCCCAGGTAGACCCGCTGCGCAGGCTCTCATCTAGCTGGCAGGTCCGAAGGCTCGCCTGTGGGGGATAGGTTGGCTCTTGTGATACTTTGCTCTTAGCCACTCCGACACCCCGAGCTCGGCTCGGCCCCAGGTAGACCCGCTGCGCAGGCTCTCATCAAGCTGGCAGGTCCGAAGGCTCGCCTACGGGGGATAGGTGGAGTCCTTGACCTTTTGATCCTTGGTTCTTGATTGGTAGCTACTACGTTACAACGAGCTCGGCTCAAACCCCGGTAGACCCGTTGCGCGGGCACCCATGTGAGCTAGCAGGTCCAACGGCTCGCCGACGGGGTAGGGGTTTGATTGGTCGGAAAAATATGTGGGCAGGACCCTGACCTAGACCGGGGGCAAATCCCTAAAGGGTCTCGGTTCAGGGTCTCGGCCAGTAAAGGTCTCGGCTCAGGGGTCTCGGCCAGTAAAAGTCTTGGCTTGGAGGTCTCGGCAGATCGCGGCCCGGAGGTTTCGGCCAGTGAGGATCCCGGCCCAGAGGTCTCGGCCAGCGAAGGTCTCGGCTAAAGGAGGCTCTCGCAAAAAGAAAGCTCCCGGCGGGCCCAGGCAGGACGATTCAATCGACGATGCGAGGTTTCCGCCTAGCTGATCCCTAAGTAAGGTCACCCTAAAGAGACTAAGGGTCTCGGCGGAAGCTCACGCGGAGGTCATTCGGCAGAGTAATATACGCTTAAAACACACAATGACAGTGAAGAAATGAAACATTACTTTATATAAAGTTAATTACAGAAGTGAGGAGCTTCTCGCTCATTACAAAAGGATATTCAAAATAAAAGACAACTTAAGGAGACGCGCTGTAGTCCCCACTGGTGCTCTCGCTTGAAGCATCGCCAGAGCCTTCCCCGGACGTCTCGTCAACAGCGGGAGAGGACCTCGGGACGTCTGAGAGCGGCGAGTCCGGCGCGCCCGGAGGTTTAGGAACTGGGTCGTAAAGCCAAGGGAGAAGTTGGCGAGCATCGATGGTCGCGCCATCCTCCCGGAGCAGCTCGACGTCTCGCAACGTCTCGAGCGTCAGCTTGATGGTCGCCTGAGCGTTGGCTTGAAGCAGTTTATCGACGTCGTATTCCGAGAGGTAACGGCTCCGCAACCTCGCATCTAGCTCCGGGGGCGGGCCCTTCGTTAGCTCTGCGCGGAGCTGTTCCCTCAGAAGGACGCTCTCGCAGCGCGCATTGGCCAGCTCTGCGCGAAGCTCCCTGACTTGGGCGGAATCCTGCAAAAGGGATAAAAGATCTTAGTCACGCATTACACAGTAGAAACTTCGAGGAAACGGGGGCAAGGGCTCAGGAAGGTCTCGCCTACCTCGGTCGCGGGGCGCAGAGACAGCGACAATTTGACATCCGCGAGCTCCTGTTGAGCTCTCGCGAGTTCTTCTTCCGCGGCATGCGCGCGAGCTATCGCGTCCTCCCTCGCCTTGCGCATATCTGTGAAGTTCTTGTCAATGGTGATGCTTCGACGCGCACACATATGTGTAAGCTCGAACCCGCGCATTACGGCCCGGGTGGCGTCGAAGGCTAGAAGGCGGGTAGGCGTCTGGTCGAACACACTGGCATCTTCCCGGCTGTACAGACCATACCCAAGCGAGAAGGCCTCGCCGGTCACATTTTCCCCCTCCGCCCATCGGGGAAGGAGGGTCGAGACCCTGATTGAGTTTGTCTTGGGGTCCCATTCCATCTGGGGCTTCCCCTCCGGGTCGGCGTACCTGACGCCTAAACCAAAGTTCCGGTGCCCTCTCGGCACCTCCTGGGGCGGGACGTTGGCGGAGGTCTCGGCGGCAACCACTTCTCCCCCAGCCTCGCCTACGGCCGATGTGTTCCTGGCGGAAGCCTCGGCACGGCTCTTGGCGGCGGCGGCGGCATCCATCTCACTGGCCCTCTGAAGGATCGCTTCAAAGGACCTGCCCTCAGGAGGAGGTTGGGCGGGCGAGACCGCCAACGATTTCCCCTTGTCGGCGACAGAAGGCTTGGGCCTCTTCAGCGCGCGGAGAGGAGGAAGGGTGGCCTTCCGCTTCTTGGCCGGTGGCGGCATGGAAGGGGTTGGATCTTCTCGGCAGGCGCTGGCGCTAGCTTCCGCGAGCGCAAGGGGGCCTCTCGCTGCCAGACCCTCGACACCCCGGCCTGCGGCGAAGGGTTGGTGCAGGGGGACCTCCCGCTCTCCTACAAAGTAAAACGCTTTAGCACTTCAGCGCAAGAAAATTTTTGATAAAAAAGAGAATCTGAGGCGAGACCGTACCTTCGCCCGATTGAACAAAAGGGAGGGAGTCGACGTCCCGCAGAAGATAGGGGACGTCGAACTCCTTGGTCCCGAAGAACTCCAGGATTGCGCTCTCGCGCGATCCCAGGGCGGGCGGCTTGTAGGCAGCGTCTTCATACTGGACGGGCTGAAGCGGGACGTTGCCGAAGTCCCCGCTGACGTATACGAACTTCTCGCCCCAATGGTGGTGCTTATTGGCGAGACCGGTGACCTCGAGCTGTTGCCCGGAGAAGAAAACTACCCCCCCCCCCCCCTTGGCACGGAAGTTGAATAGCTTCCGGAAGATGGGCAGGCTAAACTCGATCCTCTCGGATCGCATATAGCATATGAATGCTATAAGGATCGCGACGGAGTTCGGGTTTAGCTGGGCGGGCACCACCCCATAATAACGAAGAGCTAACCGAACCTCCGGCCACAGGGGGAGGCGGAAGCCCACCTCGAAATGCTCGAGGGGGATGGCAAGCTCTCCCGCCCCGGGGGTATTCACCCTATCATGATTCCCCGGGTTCCGCGCCGAGAAGCCGGCGGGAACGTAGCGGTCGACGATCGCGTTGTATTCGTCGAGGGTGAGCTTGCAGGAAGGGAAGAGGTGTTTCTGGAAGGCTTCCGCGCAATGGGCGCGACCCTTGCTCTCGCCAGGCATGGCTAGTTCGTGAGTAAGAGCGAGAGCTGTAGGGGAGTCGAAGCGGAAGCAGGAACGCGAGAGCACGGAGGGAGGCTGAGGTTCCGGATCGGAGAAATAAATGCGGTTGGTAGGCTTCTCTATTTATAGGGAATCGTAGTCATCATGAGTTCATCCGGCGGAGAGAGAAAGTGACAGCAGAGTACAGCTGTCAGAATCCGGGCTAACGACGCCTCGGTTCTCCCCCTCAGGATGACGGCGGTCAACGGTCGCTTCAGGTTTCGACGCGACTGCCTGGATCGGCGCAAGCCTCCTAGACTGGCGCAAGCCTCCTGGGTTAACGCAAACCTCCTAGATCAGCGCAAGCGTCCTAGATCGAGGTAAGCGCCTTGATTAAAAAGCCCCGCAGAGCGATAAAAAGGAAAGGGAAAAGAGACATGGGTAGAAGCGAGACTCTCGCTAGCGCAAGCTGGATAAAAACTTAATTAATAATAATGTTTATTACAGACATTGAAAAAGAGAAACAAGGGGAAGAGAAAAAGAAAAAAAAAGAGACACTAAGATTCAGAGCGCGAAGGCTAGTAGGGTTTCCAGCTCCATCGTCCCCGTTCTCGCCGCCTAGTTCTTGGGGGCGCCAACGGGTTGAAGTAAGACGATAGCGTGGTACACCCAAGGTTGATCCGCCTGGCGTAGTCCCGGATCTACGAGATGCACCTCCCTGGCGAAGACTCGGCGGAAGGCCCGCGCGGGCAATCAGTCTCGCCCAAGAAGAAGTCCCGCTCCAGAGCCTCCAGTCTTTGCTCCACGGATTCGCGGAACGCTTTCGCCGCGGCAGCATGGGCACGATCCCGCCGGACAAGCTTGGCCAGGATGGCCGAGATCTTCCTCCGTCTCCCCTTCGCGCTCCCTGCACTGTTCAGGGTTTCCTCTATCTCGCCAGACGAAGGGAGGGGGACTCTTCGTCATCTTCTTCCTCGTCTTCTTCTTCCTCTTCCTCTCCTTCCTCGTTGACTTCCGACCGCAAGCCAGGATCACCTGCGGAAGAAACACGCGAGAATTTTGGTCAAGACATGACGATCAACAGTCCGAAAAAGTTTTCGCATACCTGCGGCTGGGCGAGAACCGTCAGCCAAAGTTGGACGGGAAGGCCCGACCCCTCCGTTGGTTCCATAAAGGAGGTGAAGGGGCTTGCCCAGCCCCGGGCGGAAGGGCTCGCGCACGATGATCCCGGCCGGGCCGGAAGCATGAGGGGAGTTGTCTTCTCTCAAGGGGCGATCAGCATCCTTGAGAGTAGCGGGAGGTTCAGAAGCCGCCCCTCCCGCCTGCAGGAGAGGATTGGCCACCGCGGGAGGCACTTTGACGGTTCTCGCTTCATCTTCCCGGGTGGATAGACCCGGGTCGGCGGGAGCTGGCACTGCGAGAAGACGGTTCAGAAAAGAAAGGGTCTGGTTAAAATATTGACAAGGGAAAATGTACCTGTCGTTCCGGCCCCGGCTGGAGGAATCCTTTCCGAGACCCGTATTTGGCCCTCGGGGGGATGAGCGGGTAGGTTCGAAGGGCTGGGAGGAATTTCGGCGTCATTATTGGGAGCGGACTCCTGCGAAAGCATACTTTAATCATCGAATCTAATGTCCAGTCAGCTCGGTAGGCACGGGCGAAAGGCTTACCTTCTGTAGGGAAGAATCCCCGGCAGGATTGGGAGTGGGGGAAGGAGGATCCCTGTTCTCGCGAGAAAGGTCCCGTCGGACCGCCTTCGCCCTTTTCTTTCCCTTCTTCTTCGACTCCGAAGGCCCGGCGGTTGAAGTCTTTTTCGCTAACCATGGATCCACCGCCGCACAGTTAGCCAAGGCCCGCGCTTGGGCAGCGGCTAACCGGTCTTGGAGGTCCTGCGGAAGCGGTTTGGCAGCACGCTTGGGATGCATGGTGAGCTCGCGCGAGAATCCCGGAGGCGAGAGCTCAGTCAGAGAGTCGTATTTTAAGGGCAGGGCGTATGGACGTCCACCAGCATATATTTATAGCCGCAGTGGGACCCGCCAAAAGATTCCCTCGATAGGCGGGCACGTGTCCAGCGAATATTTTGGGGGTTGGACTTGTCTTGTCGAGCGCAGGGCTAGCTCGAAAAGAGCGGGGATTGTGTACAACCCCATATTCGCTGGGTGGGACCCGGAGACATCACTGAGGAATTGGGCTAGGCTCAGGTCAGCCTTGGGTTGGCCCTGAGACATACTTATAGAGTTCCCGCCCTGAAGGGGCTCCCGCCCAAGGCAGATAGTCGAGCTCTCGGCAGGAGAGATCGTCGACCGCCCAAGGCAGATAGTCGAGCTCTCGGCAGGAGAGATCGTCGACCGACCAAGGCAGATAGTCGAGCTCTCGGTAGGAGAGATCGTCGACCACGGAAGCTTCCGCCTTAAGACAAGCTCCCGCCCAGGGGAGGCGAGAAGGCCCCAAGTAGGCCTTCAGTCGCGGTAGTTTCAAGACCGTGAAGGGCGCGAACCTCCCTGGCAAGGGGTCTCGCCAAGGTTGGCCCGGGTGGGGGTCCAGCGAGAGCCTTCTCAACCAGGGTTCTCGCCAAGTGGGCCCACGTGGTGGGGCCCGGCGCTCATAAAGAGGATTATTTTACAATATATTATCCCGAGGTAAAATTACACAAATGCCCTTTAAATGACAGCGGGATTTGGCTATGGGCAGACCCCTCAGGGGTATTCCAGTATTTTCAGGTCAAAGGAAGACTATAAAAAGACCCATAAGGGCTCTTTAGAAGGCAAGTTGATCATTTTCCTCTAGCCCTAGTGCCTTCTGAAGAGCTCCCAGCCCAGCATTCGGCTTTGGAGGGGAAGCTCTCAGAGATCTTCCGGGTGTGTGGTGGGACCTCCCAGCTGAGGCTTTGGGTCAGTGTTAGGGCCTTAGCAACCTATCAGGGGTCGAGGTTTGAGAGAAGTAGGCATTGACTGCACTTTGGTTCGTGAACATTTGTTGAGGTCATTTTTGGCTTCAACAAGTAGTGGTATCTGGATAGTGGCTGTTAAAAACACATGACAGGAAGTAAAGATAACCTAACTGATTTCAAAGCAAAGTTTGTACCAAAGGTGATATTTGAAGACTACAACTATGGACAGACAGAAAGATATGGAAATGTCAAACTTGGAGCAGTTACCTTTAGGAAGGTAACCTATGTAAGTGGTCTCAAGCATAACCTAATATCCATAAGACAATTATTTGATGAAGGTTATCAGGTATCATTCAATCAGACTTCTTGTATAATTACTTCTAACAAAAACAAAACTGTCTTAACTAGAATTGGACAAGGCAATATATATAGTTAATTTCAAATCTACTATTTCAGAAATTTGTTTATTTAACCAAATCAGTAACACTAATTATTTATGGCATAAAAGACTAGCTCGTGTAAACCTTAGGAATATTGCTAAACTATCTAAGGACAACCTTTTCAGAGGAATGTCTTCTGGCTCTTACAAGAAGGAAGGACTCTGTAGGGCTTGTTAATTAGGCAAGCAAACTAAAAATATTTTCAAATCCATTAATAAAAGTGATTCACCTAGAATCTTGTACTTGCTACATATGGACCTTCTTGGACCTATTGTAGTATATAGTTTTGGAGGGAAGTTATATACCTTTGTGATTGTTGATGATTTCTCTAAATTCACTTAGGTTTTCTTTCTTAGAAACAAGTCAGATATCTTTAAAGTTCTTACAGACTTTTTTAAGAGCATTCAGATTGAGTACTCTACTCAAGTTGCATTGATCAGAAGTGATCATGACACTGAGTTTGAATCTTTTCTCATGCAAGAATTTTATGAGAAGGAAGGTATCAGGCATTATTTCTTTGCTCCTAAAACTCCTCAATAAAATGGGGTAGCTGCAAGAAAAAATAGAACCCTAATTGAATCTGTAGGGACATTACTTGCAGATGGTCACTTACCCCTATCCTTTTGGGCAGAGGCAGTAAGCACAACAAATAACGTTTTGAATTGAAGTTTAATACATAAAATTAAGGGTAAGACCCCCTTATGATTTACTTAAAGTGAAAAACCCTAAAATAAACTATTTTAAAGTATTTAGTTGTATAGGTTATATTCACAATAATGACAAGAAATATCATAGAAAGTTTGACGCCAAAGCTGCAAAGGGAATTTTTCTTGGATATTCTCAAGTCAGCAATGCTTATAGGGTTTTAACAAATCCACATTAATAATGGATGAATCTGTACCTGTATCCTTTGATGAAGCTAATATGATTTACAAGGAGAAGTATTCTTCTACCATAGAAAATTTGCAGGTACCAAATCTGTGTGACAAAAGGGATGATTTAATCCTAACACAAGTGAATATATCACATCCTTCTCAACAGATTATTGCTGATGACCGTGATGAATATTTTCAAGAAATTCATGCTGAAAGCATTGTGGCTAATGAAAATCCACCAAAGGAATTAATACCAAAAATGGTTGTTGAAGTACTAACTCTACCCACTGATCTTGTCACACTTATAGATCATTCCATATCTCAAGTGATTGGAGGCATGTCAACTAGTGTGCAAATAAGGCATCAATTAAATCATGATCAGATGCATGCTTGCTTTCTTTCTCAGATTTAACCTCAATCCATTAAAGTTGCAAAGCAAGATCCACACTAGATTATTGCAATGCAAGAGGAGCTCAATCATATTGAAAGATCTAAAGTTTGCGAATTAATTCCAAACCCAAAGTCTACCCAGTCATTGGAACTAAAAGGGTCTTCCGGAACAAAATGGATGCACAAGGAGCAATTATGAGAAACAAAGCAAGGTTTGTAGCCCAAGGTTATTCACAAGAAGAAGGCATTAATTATGATCAAACCTTTGTTCCTATTGTAAGACTTGAAGCCATCAGAATTTTTCTTGCTTATGCTGACCATCAAAATTTCAAAGTCTATCAAATGGTTATCAAAACTACATTTCTCAATGGGGAAATAAAAGAGGAAGTGTATGTTGAACAATCACCAGGTTTTATTTCTTCAACTTGTCCCTCCTATGTTTTTAAGCTGCATAAAGCACTCTATGGTTTAAAGAAAGCTCCAAGAGCTTTGTATGAGACCTTAGCAAGCTTTTGAAAGTGAGATAAAGATCTATCTAAACTCTAGAGGGGGGGGGGTGAATAGAGTATTTTTAAAATAGCTTTGCAATTTAAACAAATAAGAGAATTAAGATTTAATTTATGTATAGGTGTAAGGTGTCTTACTAGATAAATCAAAACTAAGACAGCAAAAAGAAGAATCACAGCACACAATAAAGAAAATACTCAAGCAACCAGAAGACACAAGGAACTATAGTGGTTCCCCAAAAACCTGGGTACATCCACTCTTCTACCACCCTTGGTAGGAATCCACTCAGGATGAGTTGATCAGGTGTCTTGACACCAATGAGCTTTTGATAAGGTGCTCAAAAACCAAACTAGATTTTTTGATCAGGTGTCTTGCCACCACTGAGTTTTGACAAGGCTCTCAGAACAAAACTCAGAACTTTTGAAGGGAGTTTTGATAACCCTTTTATAGCAGGAAAAGAAAACGTAAAGAGGTGAAGTTGTCTTCTCTGTTCTCAAATCAAATGAGAGAAGACTAGTGGATTGTTGATGATGTCAAAGCTCCCCCTAAGATGTAGAATGCTTCAGGAGTGAGAGCTTTGCTTCAGGGTGATAGTTCTTCAGAAGCTTCAGATCTCCAGTAGAAGATGATTCCAGCAGATGCTGAAATATTTGGTGTCTGGAGTTCTTGATGTTGAAGCTATGATCACTTTTCAGAAATCCAAAAGGATTGTTCTACTAGTTCTTCAAAAAAATGATCACTTGTTGTCTGTCACTGTTAATCTTTTGTTGTTGTGCTATATGTTCTATATTCTTGACTGAAGACAAAAAGGAGGATCTTATTCTCTGAAAAATTCCTTGTCAAAGATAGCCGTTGGCAGTCATAAATGTCTTCTATAAAAGTCTTGTCTTCTAGAGGAAAGTCCCATATTCCAAAAAGAATTCCTTGAAACTTGCTCCAGAATAAAGAAAAACTGCTGGTAGATCTCTTGAAATAAATGCTGAGAGAATTCAAAAACATTCCAAAGGCTGACAGAATTTGAATCCGTAAAAACGTCGATCTCTCAGAAGATCGTCGATTTGAGCTCTACGATCGTCGATCTGAGCTTAGAGATGGAATAAGATCAACAGACAGAAAACGTCAAACTGAGCTCGAAGATCATCGAACTGAGCTCAGCGACTTGGAGAATAAACTGAGGAGAGATCGTCGACTTGAGCTCGAAGAACGTTGACCAGAGCTCAACGATCTGAAGAATAAATTGAGGAGAGATCGTCGACCTGAGCTCTAAGAACGTCGACCGAAGCTCGATGACTTTAGCAATGGTTGAGCTCAGAGAGCGTCGAACGGAGTTCGACGTTCCGTCGACCTAAGCTCGACGATAATTGTCTTTGCCTCAGCTTGAAGTCTGATTCCTTGAATGGTCCAGGGGGCAGCTCAAACCTAAATTCTAAGCCCTAGACACATTCTAATGTTGACCTTTAAAACTATACAACTAGGTCAAACTGGTTTCCTAAGACAAACATAGTGATCCTTACCCAAATTAGTAATAGGGTGTTCCAACAATCTCCCCCTATTTGGGTTAGGATTACTATTTATAGACAAAAATAGGAAATAAATAAGCATACAGACAAAACAAAAGCTAAACCAATTAGTGCAAGAAAATGTCATAGTAGCATTGCAAATCACAGATAAAATATCAGCAAATATTCAGAGGTGGATGTTTGTTCAGCTTACACAAATCACTTCTTCTCAGTTCCCCTTTTAAACAAAAATTCCCTGTTAGGATTGAGTGCTTCTTTCTTTGATCTTCTGTCATCTTCTGCACCTAAGGAAGTTTGAGATCTAGGCCTTGGAACTATAGCCTCAGGGTGCAGCTTCATATAATCTTCTGGATTAAAGAATTTCCTTGAAGCATATCTCTCTAGTTCTTTCTTTCTTTGATCTGATAGGGTTGTAATATTGGAAATGTCTTTGCCTTGCTCTCTGGCCTTTTTTATTTGATCTAGAGCAGCAAGCTCTTTCATTCTGGCAGTCCATGACAGAGGGTTGTTCTCAGGATCCTCAAATGGAACAGGAGGTTCATATCTGTTGATAGACTCAGAATCAGTATGAGGAGTCTTGGAGACAACTGTATCTTTTAGCCTATAAGGGAAAGGTCCTGAAGTAGATTCAATATGACCTTGTCCTTCCCTTTGTTGTCTAGAATATGTTCTGTAATCTCTTTGCCTTCCTCTAGACTGATATCTCTTAGATTGATATCCTCTTTAAAATTATTCTCTTGATTGATGTTCCTGAGAAGGTTGGGAAGATCTTTGCTTTGAAGCAGAGGATGGAAGAGCTGATCCTCCACCAGATCCTGAATTTGGAGGAGGAGGAGGAGTAGGTTGAAATTTAGAAGATCCTTTTTCATATCTAGCCAATTTTCTTCTTTTCTTCATAGCTTTCAATTAATTTTTAGAGAATTGCATCCATGGCTTAGAGATTGGGCAATCATGCAAAATATAATATGGAATATCATTTGCATCTTTGGCATGAGCAGGAGGAACTTTCATCATGGCCTTGCTTCTGGCCTTCCTTTTCTTGGCAATGGTACCAGAAGAGTCATCAGAATCAGTGTGAAACTGATCACTTTCTGAGCTTTGGGGTCTATCATATAAATCATCAATGCTCTTAATATATTTCTCTTGTAATTTCAACTGATCTGGAGTCAGGGTAGGAGCAGCAACATCAGAAATTTGAGCAGAAGCAGCATCAGGAGTTGGAGCAGAAACAGCAACAGATTCTTCCAGATAAGTAGCAGGTTCTTGAGCAGCAGTAACCTCAATAACAGAAACCATGTCAATATCTTCTGATACACTTGTAGAAACAGCAGTAGCAGCAGAGATGGAAGCAGCCACATCCACAGCCTTGAAAGAATTTACATATAAGGCAATTAGGCTGGGATGACAAACAGAGTTAGGCACAATGGCCTTAGTCAAATCTTCAACTTGTTCAACTGGCAGAGAACTGAAGAATGCAAGATCAAAATCTGAAAGCAATTTCTGGAGATCCACTGCAAATGTTGGAGCAGGAACGGCTTCATAAGGCATCTCCCCCTGCCTGGATTCAGTGGCAGCTGGATCAAGGCACCCAGAAGAAGTAATTGCCTGAGAGGAGATGAAGGTGGAGAGCTTGGTAGACAGCTCCTTAACATGTGTCAGGAGTGGAGCCAGGGTGGTCTCCAGTAATGAGGTTAGCTTGGGAGCTAGCAGCTCATATAACCTGTCTGCCAGGGCTGAGAGATCTACATGCTCAAGAGGGGCTTGAGTAGAGGTAGGAGAGAAAGTTGTTGGAAAGATGTTGACTGGAGCTGATGGAATGGAGAAGGTGGAGGTAGAAGGTGAAGGAATGGATGGTCTAGGGGTAGGAAGTGTTGAGATTGATGTAATTTGGTTGGGGAAGAATGAGATGGTAGGGGAAAAAGATGGTTGAGAGAGGATGTCTTGAAGAATTTGTTGGAATGAGGAAGTAGAGGGAAGCTCAGGAGGAGTTGAAGGAGGATCATCCATGAAGGAGTCATCTAAGAGAGAATATGATGAAGTGGTGGCAGGAGGATAGTAGTATAAGGGATGGAATTGCTCTGAGGTAGATGCTGGAAAAGGTGAGATTGGTGATGAGATTGTAATTGGGAATGAGATGGCTATGGTGGTGATTGGTGGTGAGGATGAGATGGCTGGGGTAGAGATAGTTGGAGGAGGAGAAGAAGCAGGCAAAACTTCTGCAGGGGCAGAGACCTGAGGAGGAGTGACTAAGGCAGTCCTTGTGCCTGAAGCAGGAGTTGATGCAGCAGCCCTGTTGGGGTTAATAATCTGCCTGTCCCACCTGCTGAAGAGGGCACAGGTAAGTCTCTTGGATGCATTGATGTGCATCCCACTTGAGGTCAGCAGCTCAGGGCACCTGGAGTGCATGTAAACCCCCAAGATCCTCCCAAAGCTTACACAGCTTTTGCTCAGCTTCTTTTTGATCAAATTGAAGAAGATGGACCCCCAGTCTAGATGTTTCTTGTCAACCACAGCTCCCATTAGACAGAACTGATGTCTGGAAATGGTGTCATGGGCTGAGTGCTTTGCCAGAAGCACCTTTCCCACAACATCAGCTAGAAATTGATATTTAATCGACAAATTCTTTTTCAGTAATTTTTTAGGGTTCTCAGCAGAGTGACCCATTCTATCTAGCATTGCATCAAACTCTTCTTCAGATAATTCAATAGAGTCATTTCCAGTGCTGAGGTTGAACACTTCTGTTAGTAGGGCGGGGGACAATGGTACCTGAGTGCCTTTGATAGAGCCGACTACAGAATTCTCATTCTCAGTTGAGGCAGAAAAACACCATTCCTTTATCTCATCTGCGGCGATCTTCATCCTGATGGACATTATCTGAACTAACTGTTGTTCTCGAAGCAGATTTAAAATGTCCTTGAATCTCTGGTCGCTTCCATCAAAAGAGTTCATGTCGATGTCGAATCCTGTGTCAAATTTCATTTTTGAAAGGTCAGCAACAGTCAGAGCCATCTGTACCTGCAATGATTGAACAAACACGACCAAGTGTAGAAGGTTTGGAGGGAAAAAATTGCAGAGAGTATGAAGGCGTAAACGACGAGCGGCAGCCGAATAATGATTTTATATTAGGGTTCTACGTGAAAAAGGAAGGATCGTCTATCTCAGATCGACGATCAGGACTCCTGAGGGAAGCTGAAAGGTCTTCAACATCGTAGATCTCAGTTCGACGATCTAGAGAGCGTCGAGCTCAGGTCGACGATCAAAGACCTGAAAGAGATAGTATACAACTATTTGACAAGCTCTGAACTTAGGTCGACGTTCAGTGAAAATGTCGAACTCCGTTCGACGATTTCTAGGAAAAACGTCGAGCTCAGTTCAGAGACAGAAACTATCCTACAGACACAAAAGGAGATGATTTTTTAGCCTAATCTTGGTCGGTTTTTAGCTTTTCAAAATCTTGTAATTTAGTTTAGGCTTCCTCCATCTAACATGCCTAACTGATTTAGGAAGAAATTGTGTTTCTTTTCATCCAGAGGCTTGGTGAAAATATCTCCCCTTTGCAAATCAGTAGGGATATATTGAAGTTCAATTTTGTTCTTCTCTATATTATCCCTTAGAAAATGATGCCTAATCTCTATGTGTTTTGTCCTACTATGGAGGACTGGATTTTGTGCAATGAAAATAGCACTGGTGTTGTCACAAAAAATTTTTGACTTCTCTAAGTTGTAACCATAGTCTAGGAGTTGGTTTTGTATCCACAATATCTGTGAACAACAACTGCCTGCAGCCATATATTCAGCTTCAGCAGTTGAGGTTGACATAGATGTTTGTTTCTTACAATACCAAGAGACAAGTCTATCACCATGGAACTAACAAGTTCCACTAGTGCTTTTCCTATCTATTCTGCATCCAGCATAATCAGCATCTGAGAATCCAGTTAAGTCAAATGCTGAGTCTTTTGGATACCAGAGTCCTACATTTGGACAGCTTTTAACATACCTAAGAATCCTCTTAACTAAGGTTAAGTGTGACTTTCTAGGGCTATCTTGAAATCTAGCACATATACATGTAGCAAACATTATGTCAGGCCTACTGGCTATAAGGTACAATAGAGAGCCAATCATTGCTCTATATGTTGTCTGATCAACTGGTTTCCCATGTTCATCAGCATCCAGTATAGCATTGGTAGGCATGGGTGTTTTCATACATGATGCATCAGACATACCAAATTTCTTAACCAGCTCTTTTGCATACTTGGTTTGAGAAATAAATATGCCTTCAGCATGTTGTTTGACTTGCAATCCTAAGAAGAAGGATAGCTCACCCATGCTACTCATTTAAAATTTAGAGTGCATAAGCTTGGAAAACTTTTTGCACAAGTTTGAATCAGTAGAACCAAATATAATATCATCTACATAGATTTGTACTAGTAGGGTATGGGACTTATGGGTTCTAATAAAAAGAGTTTGGTCTACTCTCCCCCTAACAAAATCATTTTTCAGCAGAAAACATGCTAGGGTCTCATAACATGCTCTAGGAGCTTGCTTGAGACCATATAATGCTTTGTGGAGTTTAAAAACATAATCAGGATGGGTTAGAGAGATAAAACCTGGAGGTTATTTGACATAGACTTCTTCTTTGATCTCCCCATTGAGAAAAGCACTCTTGACATCCATTTGATAGACTTTGAATCCCTTGTGAGCAGCATAAGCCAGAAAGATTCATATGGCTTCTAATCTTGCAACAGGTGCAAAGGTCTGGTCATAGTCTATCCCTTCTTCCTGAGAGTACCCTTGAGCAACTAGCCTTGCTTTATTCCTTACAATGATTCCTTGATCATCCAGCTTATTTCTGAACACCCATTTGGTTCTAACAATGGGATGATCTTTTGGCTTAGGCACTAGTTCCCAAACTTTATTTCTTTCAAATTGATGCAACTCCTCTTGCATTGCAACAATCTAGTGTGGATCTTGTTTTGCATCTTGAATGGTTTAAGGTTCAATTTGAGAGAGGAAGCAAGTGTGCATCAGGTTCTGGTTGACCTGATTTCTAGTTTGCACACCAGCTGAGATGTTTCCAATTACTTGAGAAATTGGATGATCTCTTGTTGTTACTAGATCAACAGGGGGTGTTGATGGTTCACCAACCTGTGTTGTTGTGTCCTCTTGTGGAACAACAACTGGTTCTTCAAGAAGATTTTCTTCCTGATGGTGAGCAGCTTCTTCATCTTCACTACTATCATCCTTTTGTGTAACTTGTAATCTGTTCATGTCTTCAGCTAGAGAGTGCACCTGTAAATGTTCTATGGTAGAAGCATTCTTCTCCTTGAAAGACATGTTAGCTTCATCAAAAGTAATATGGACAGATTCTTCTATTTTTTGAGTAGTTTTATTGTACACCCTATAAGCTTTACTGATCATGGAGTATTCCAGAAACACTCCTTCATCAGCTTTAGCTTGGAATTTTGCTAGATATTTCTTGTCATTATTATGGATAAAACAAGTGCAACCAAAAACTTTAAAATAGCCTATTTTAGGTTTCTTCCCTTTGAGCAATTCATAGAAAGTCTTGCCCTTTAGTTTATGTACCACGCTTCTATTCAACACATAGTTGGAGGTGTTCACTGTCTCAGCCCAAAAGGATAGAGGTAGGTGAGCATCTGCCAATAATGTAGTTGCAGATTCAATGAGTGTTCTATTTTTCCTTTCAGCTACCTCATTTTGTTGAGGAGTTCTAGGAGATGAGAAAGTATGCCTGATCCCTTCACTTTGATAGAACTCTTGCATGAGAAGAGAATCAAACACTGTCCCATGATCACTTCTGATCAGGGAAATGTGAGTGTTGAACTCAATCTGAATGCATTTGAGAAAATCTGTCAAACACTTAAAGTTATCAGACTTCTTCCTCAGAAAGAATACCCATGTGAATCTTGAGAAGTCATCTATAACTACTAAAGTATAGGATTTCCCTCCTAAGCTTTGTACTGTAATGGGTCCAAAAAGATCCATGTGTAACAGATACAAAATCCTAGGTGAATCACTCTTATTAATTGATTTAAAACTACTTTTAGTTTGCTTGCCTAATTGACAAGCCTTGCAGAGTCCTTCCTTCTTGTAGGGGCCAGAAGGCAGTCCTCTGACAAGGTTGTCCTTGGATAGCCTAGCAATGGTTCTAAGGTTAACATGTCCTAGTCTCTTATGCCATAGAATATTAGGTCTAGATATGGAATTAAACAGGCAAATATCTACCTTAGATGAATGAAAGTCTACTAAGTAAATATTACCTTTCCTGTTACCTGTCAACACAGTTGTGTTGTCTTCTGACTTGACCTTGCATATTTCTTTGTTGAAAGTCACTTGATATCCTTCATCACACAGCTAACTAATACTTATCAAGTTGTGCTTGAGTCCTTCAACATAGGCTACTTTCTTGAAGGTGACTGTCCCAATTTGGACTGCACCATATCCTTTTGTAGTTCCAAAGTTTGAATCACCAAAAATTACTTTGGGTCCAAGCTTGGCTTTAAAGGATGTGAAGTTGTCCTTATACCCTGTCATGTGCTTTGAGCACCCACTATCCAGATACCATAGCTGGTTTGATGTTGGATAGGTCTTCACCTGCACAAAATCAGCTTATATGTTTTTGACCCAGTTAACCTTGGGCCTAGGTTTATATCCCTTAAATTCAGAAATAAAAGACATCCCAGGTTGATCCTTATAACCTTCAGGATGGATCTCCTAGGAGGTACTATCCATTCAGTATAGGGATTAAAGCATTGGGATGAAGCACTTCTAGGATTGAATTGAGATTTGCCTCTGAAGGAAGGTTCAAAGCTCTGAACTTCGTTCGACGATCGTCGAGCTGGGTTCGACGATCTTGGGTAAAATCATCGAGCTCCGTTTGAAGATCGACTATGAGGGAGTTCAGAGTTCAGGAAACGTTGTGCTGAGTTCGACGTTTCAGCCTGAGATTGTCGACCTCTGTTCGACGATCGTCGACCTCTGCTCGACGTTTTCTATTGAGCTTTCTTTTTATTAGGTAGATCTGAATTTTTCCTAGCTACCTCTACAACACCCTTTCCTTTATCAGAAATAAATTTGATTGGGGTTGTTAATACTATGGGTTGGCTAGATGAGGCACCCAAGCCCAGTGTACTATTTAATCTTGAGTTCACTATGCTTTTGATGTCCATTAATTTGATACTTCTCCCATTAAGGGATTCCTCAAATTGCTTGGCCTTGGATAGTTCACTTTTTAGTGAAGTTATCTGCTCCCTATAGCATTCTAACTCTTCAGAGAGTTTGAGGTTCTCTGATTTTACAGTGCTATTCTCAGATAGTTGTTTTCTAAGGGAAGTGATTTCCATCTCAGACTCCAACAGATCTAGGCATAGTACTTTAAACTCATGTTTAAAATCCTTAGAACTGAAATCAAATGAATTGATTACCTGATCTTCATCTAGTTGAGCTTCTGAATCTGATTCTGACTCTTCTTCTTCTGAGTCAGTTTGAGAGGCATTGATAGCCATCATGCAGAATTCCTTTTCATCAGCATCATCCTCATCATCACTGGAGCTGGATGAGGCTTCAGAGTCCTCTTTAGTTTCACTCCATGTCTCAGCAATAAATCCCTTCCTTGTATGTTTGTTCTTGCTGAAGGAGGGTTTGTCTGAGCTGTTCTTTCTGAAGTCTTTTTCCTTTCTTCTAACTCTTCTATCTTTCTTGTCCTTGTTCTTATTTTCTGGACAGTCAGGCACAATATGGCCTAGTTTCCTACAACCAAATCATATGATTTCTTTATTGTTATTTGATTTATCATACCTTGGTTTATCATGACCCTTGTATGATCTCTTTCTGAAGTCTTTTCTGGCCATCTTGTAGAATCTTTTGGCCAATAGACTTAGGAGCTCATCATTTCCTGTAGCTTTATCTTCAGGCTCCTCTTCTGCAGCTTTGAAGGCTATGGTCTTTTCTTTCCTTGTGACTGGAGAAGTAGCCTGTTGTTCTTCTTCTCTATTTTTAATGAGCAGCTTATAGGATTTGAGCTTGCCCAGGAGAGCTTCAGTGGTAATCTCATTTAGACTTCTGGCATCTTTGATTGGCCAGATTCTTGAATCCCAAGTGTTGGGAAAGCACATTAAGATTTTGTCATTCAGCTCAGTCAATGAGATTTCTTTATCCAAAGTCTTTAACTCATTGACAATCAGACTTTGTCTATTGTACATGTCAGCCACTGATTCAGCTTCTCCCTTTTTGAAGTTCTCATATTGGCTTATCAGATGGGATTTCCTGTCTTTCCTTTCATCAGCAGATCCTGAGACAATTTCAGAGAGCTTGTCCCAAATTCCTTTGGCTGAGTTGCAGTCAGCTACCTTCTGAAATATCTCATCAGACATTGTCTGAGCTAAGATGTTCATGGCCTTTGCATCTGTAGTTTTCCATTTCTTTATGTCTGCATCTGTTCCTGAGGGAGGTGGAACAGTACTTGTACTTGTAGTCTCTGGAGGTGTTGGGCACACTGTCAAAACAGATTTAAATATATCCTCATCAATAGAATTCATATAAAGTTTAATCCTTGCCTTCTAGAGTGCAATCTTGGAAAGGTTGCACACTGGAGGTCTGGTGCTTGCATAATCTTTGTTCTGTGCCATTTATATATAAATAGATAGATATAGTGAAAATAACCCTCTTAAGAGATTGATCTTATCAAGGATCTTTTGGTTCAGGTGTTAGCCTGTATGAGCAATCAATCTCCCTCTGATACCAATTGAAAGTGAGATAAAGATCTATCTAAACTCTAGAGGGGGGGGGGGTGAATAGAGTATTTTTAAAATAGCTTTACAATTTAAACAAATAAGACAATTAAGATTTAATTTATGTATAGGTGTAAGGTGTCTTACTAGATAAATCAAAACTAAGACAGCAAAAAGAAGAATCACAGCACACAATAAAGAAAATACTCATGCAACCAGAAGACACAAGGAACTATAGTGGTTCCCCAAAAACCTGGGTACATCCACTCTTCTACCACCCTTGGTAGGAATCCACTCAGGATGAGTTGATCAGGTGTCCTGACACCAATGAGCTTTTGATAAGGTGCTCAAAAACCAAACTAGATTTTTTGATCAGGTGTCTTGCCACCACTAAGTTTTGACAAGGCTCTCAGAACCAAACTCAGAACTTTTGAAGGGAGTTTTGATAACCCTTTTACAGCAGGAAAAGAAAAAGTAAAGAGGTGAAGTCGTCTTCTCTGTTCTCAAATCAAATGAGAGAATACTAGTGGATTGTTGATGATGTCAAAGCTCCCCCTGAGATGTAGAATGGTTCAGGAGTGAGAGCTTTGCTTCAGGGTGATAGGTCTTCAGAAGCTTCAGATCTCCAGCAGAAGATGATTCCAGCAGATGCTGAAATATTTGGTGTCTGGAGTTCTTGATGTTGAAGCTATGATCACTTTCAGTAAGCCAAAAGGATTGTTCTACTAGTTCTTCAAAAAAATGATCACTTGTTGTCTGTCACTGTTAATCTTTTGTTGTTGTGCTATATGTTCTATATTCTTGATTGAAGACAAAAAGGAGGATCTTATTCTCTGAAAAATTCCTTGTCAAAGATAGCCGTTGGCAGTCATAAATGTCTTCAATAAAAGTCTTGTCTTCTAGAGGAAAGTCCCATATTCCAAAAAGAATTCCTTGAAACTTGCTCCAGAATAAAGAAAAACGGCTGGCAGATCTCTTGAAATAAATGCTGAGAGAATTCAAAAACATTCCAAAGACTGACCGAATTTGAATACGTAAAAACATCGATCTCTCAGAAGATCGTCGATCTGAGCTCTACGATCGTCGATCTGAACTCAGAGATGGAATAAGATCAACGGACAGAAAACGTCGAACTGAGCTCGAAGATCGTCGAACTGAGCTCAGCGACCTGGAGAATAAACTAAGGAGAGATCGTCGACCTGAGCTCGAAGAACGTCGACCAGAGCTCAGCGATCTGAAGAATAAACTGAGGAGAGATCGTCGACCTGAGCTCGAAGAACGTCGACCGAAGCTCAACGACTTTAGAAAAGGTTGAGCTCAGAGAGCATCGAACGGAGTTCGACGTTCCGTCGACCTAAGCTCGACGATAATTGTCTTTGCCTCAGCTTGAAGTCTGATTCCTTGAATGGTCCTGGGGGCAGCTCAAACCTAAATTCTAAGCCCTAGACACATTCTAATGTTGACCTTTAAAACTATACAACTAGGTCAAACTGGTTTCCTAAGACAAACATAGTGATCCTTACCCAAATTAGTAATAGGGTGTTCCAACACTTTCTTTTAGAGCATAAGTTCATTAGAGGCATTATAGATAGGACATTATTTATTAGACATCATAAGCATAAAAGTTTGCTAGTACAAATATTTGTAGATGACATAATATTTGGATCTATTGATTCCAAACTTTGCAAAATGTTTTCTGACCTGATGCACACAAAGTTTGAAATGAGTAGCATTGGTGAACTATCCTACTTCCTTGGTCTCTAAGTGATGCAATCCACATATGGTATCTTTATATTCCAGTCTAAATATGCTAAGGAGCTTATAAAAAGATTTGGGATATCTGATGCTTTAGCCAAGAAAACACCCATGCAATCCAATGCTGTAGTTGATTCTTATGAACAGGGCAAGTCAGGTTATCAAAAAACATATAGAGCTATTGTTGGGTACTTATTATATCTTGCAGCTAGTAGGCCAGACATTATGTTTGCTACTTGTATTTGTACTATATTTCAAGCCAACCCTAAAGAATCACACCTTATTTTATTAAAAAGGATTTTAAGATATATAATGGATTGTCCAAATCTAGGACTTGGGTATCCAACAGAGTCAGAATTTGACTTAACTATATTCTCAGATGCTAACTATGCTGGATGCATATTTGACATGAAAAGCACATCAGGAACTTGTCAGTTCCTTGGTGATAGGTGTGTGTCATGGTTTTGCAAGAAGCACACTTTTGTGTCCACATCAACTGCTGAAGCTGAATACATTGCCGCAGGTAGTTGTTGTTCAAAAATTTTTGTGGATTAAAAACTAACTCCTGGATTATGGTTTTAATCTAAATAATTCAACTATCTTATATGATAATATCAGTGCAATTTCAATTGTACAAAATCCAGTGCATCATAGTAAGACCAAGCATATAGAGACTAGACATCATTTCTTTAGAGATTGTGTGGACAAAAATAAAATAAATTTTGTCTTTATCTCTACTGATTTACAAATCGCAGACAGTTTCACCAAACCATTAGATGAAAAGAAACATCTGTTCTTTCTAAATCAGCTAGGTATGATTAATGGAGAATGCTAAATTTGTTTTTTTGTCTGAGGTCGACGAATTGGTCACCTTTTGTCGAACAAAGATCA
This sequence comes from Platanthera zijinensis, assembly GCA_039513925.1. Classification (NCBI taxonomy): domain Eukaryota; kingdom Viridiplantae; phylum Streptophyta; class Magnoliopsida; order Asparagales; family Orchidaceae; genus Platanthera; species Platanthera zijinensis. Next base: position 38,553,208 of record CM077089.1, on the reverse strand, counting down.
ACGATCTGTGAACTCTTCTTGAGATTTTTGTTGAACAGAGATCGACGACATCTCTTTGTGAAATTTTTCGTCGAACGGAGATCGAATCATTTGTTTTAGAAAACTGTTCGTCGAACGGACAACGACGAATTGTTTCTCCCCTCTTCAAACATAACTCGATGCTTTTTATTTCTTTATGAGATGTCTCGTCGAACTGAGTTCGAAGTTTTTCTTTTTTCGTTGGACGGATTTCGCCGCTTCAACTTCTGAAAATCTATAATTAGGTTTTTATCGAACTCCATCCTGTGCTTTCTAGTTCCTTTGCACTTTATCTCTTATTTTTTTCAGGCAATGGCGATTTCAGCGGCGACCCTCTCTGGGATGAAATTTGATGCAGGATTTGACATTGACATCGATTCATTCAGCCATTCTGATCAAATCTTCAAGAACATCCTTTAGTTTTTTGAGGCTCCACAGTTAAGAAAGTTCATGACCTCTAGGATCAATCATCCAGTGTTTGAAATAATGGAATGGGTATTCACAGCAACTTTTCAAGATCAAACAACCATTCTTGGATCGATTTCTAGACACCAGGTTTCTCTTACCCCTACTATTATAACTTAAATTTTTGGTTTTATCAATGGGGAAGATGATATAGAATTATGTAGCACTTATTTTGAGGATATGCTAGTTATAATGGGTCACTCCCAGGGAATCCCTAACAAACTACTAAAGAAGAACTTGTCTATTGAATATAAGTTATTGGCAGATATGGTTGGCAAAGTTATCTTAGGCAAGCACTCTACCAATGAATACATAACCATGCACCAATTCCTTCTGATGAGTGCCCTGGTTAATCAGAAATCGGTGAATTAGGGTGAAATTGTATTTGATTTGTTTAAGAAGAAGATTGGTAAGAAGGATGTTTGTTTTGGTAGAGTTCTGGGTATCTTCCTCCTGGCAAAGGTTCCAAAATTTGTGGTCTCTCGGACCATTTTCATCAATGACTATAAGAGGCTTACCTCTGCCCTCTTTGGCAGATGGGAGAGGGTCATCCCAAATCCCTTTAAGGCCTCCTCTTTAAGGATAGCTTTAGAGGACACAAGGGTTGTAACAACCACTTCCCCAACCCCTGAAGAAGTTCCTACTCCTACTCCCTCTCATTCTCATTTACCATCCACTGGTATTATATATATACCCTCTACTTTCATCCCTCCTGCCTCACCATCTCAACCACCATCTCAACCACAATCACCAATCCACAATCCTTAGGATACACCATCACCTCTTCAATCACCTCATCCACCACATATTGATGACATTCCATCCAATTCTACTCATCCAGATCCACTTATATCATCTCCAACTTTCAATCTACTCTCGTCTCCATCTCCACAACAATTTCCACCTATTTCAGAAGTTCGGGAAATCATTCCAAATGAACTACCTGATGTCATCCCTCCATCAACTATTCCTCCAACATTTCCAATAATCTTACAATCAGACATTTCTCAAGTCTTCTCCATATATTCCAACTATGGTACTAGATCCACATATACCCCCTCTACTACTGATCCCCTAAATTTGGTTTTTTTTGACATTGCCAATGACCTTCTTCAATTCATTTCTCCCACTCTTAAAATGCTTATAGATGAGGCTATTGCCCCTCTTGCTGATTCTATTTCCCTTCTAACTTCTCAGCTGGCTTCCTCTTCCTCTATCCCTTCTTTTGGTGTCCTGGGTTTAGGTCTCTCTGAATCCAAGAAGGGGGGGATATTCTATGAAGAAGCTCCAGCAACTCCAGTAGCAGCAAAAATAGTAGTAACAATAGCAACAGTAATAATTCCAGCAATAGTAGTAGTTGAAATTTTTGATGATACTAAAATGTTTTGCATTGAAGAAGAGGAAGCAGCACCAAAAATAATCATTGTTAATGATTTTATAATTAATTCCACAGTAGATATTCCTTTTTTACTTCATTCTTTCGATGCAGTTTATAGAGACAATTTACCAATTTTTGATATAGTTGATACGTACAGTTTTCTATTATTCTAAAGCTATAGTATGTTATTTTGCACCTATAGATATTTCAATTGTAGAAAAGATTAAATCTAGCTTCGTAAATTCTTCAGCAAGTATCTCTTTAGTTTCTGTGGATAAAATAGTTGATAATTCATTGGATGCAATAAAGCAAGGTTTTTCACCTCCGATTTATGTGATGGATGAATCTCCTTTTCCCAATATGGATGACATTATGGAATAAGATATGGAAGTAGAGAATATACCAATTCATCAAGCTGTTATAGAAATTAAGTATGTACAGCCAGCAGCTCCAGCTAAGGACAATTCAAAGTTTATAAAACAGAATGATGCTCTATATGATATTCCTGCCAGTGAACTGATGATGATGAAGAGTCAGATGATTCAGAGGATGTTAGTTCTAAGAAAAGGAAAGCCAAGAAAAAGGCTCCAGTAAGGGCTGCTCCAAAAACAAATCCTATAGAAGATAAAGCCTATTATATTCTGCATAATATTACACTCACTCCAGATACTCCTTACTAGATGAGGCTCTCTAAAAATGAACAAAAGAAAAGGAAGAAAATGAAAAGTTACCATTCACCTCAAAGGACTCAGAGAGGACATCCTCCTCCTCCTCCAGTAGGATCAGCAAGAAGTACTTCTCATGTTCAAAGGTCTACTTCTCATTCTCATCAATCAAGGCCTACTCAAAGCAACAAAGACAGACCTTCAAGGTCAGAAACTCAATCCAACAGCCAGCAGAGAAAACAATAGCAACAACCTGATATTCAATGTAGCAAGCTAACAGATCATGCTAGTCAGGAAAAAGAATAAAGTTCAGAGAGACCTCCATCTCAAGTTTATGATCCAGAGTAGGATCCTAACTACAAAATGGCCAGGTTTAATGAGATGATAGCTCTATCTCAGAAAAGGTTGGAAAAGGAAGAAGGAAAAGATTCCTCTAAATTTTCAACCATGTCATCCTATAGAAAGAAGGAATTGGACAAATATGAGCTAAAAAATCTCTTTATTGTTGATACTTATATGAATTTGCATCCAGAAGCTGTAGTGCCAAGAGCTACTTCTATGAAGATTCTTAGTTCTCAAGATATGAAGATGACTCAACTGCAAGCAGCTGATCCAAAAAGAAAAATGATTTTCACAAAACCTTCTTTAGATTCTTTAGATACTTCAAAGAAAGACTCATAATTTTCTTCTTATGCTTTTTGAACTTTATTTTTGCTGTATATATCTTCACAAGGCACAATTTTTTATATTTGCTAAGGTTCTATAATTCTGTCAGATATTTTTTTATTATTTTATGACTTTCTTTATTTTTATTTTATTAAACTCACCGAAATAGGGGAGATTATTGGAACCCTATTTGTGATTTGGGCTAGGTTAACAATTAGGTTTGATTAGATGACCCAATATGTATAGTCTAAGGTCATAAGTTATTTCAAGGGTCAAGGTCAGCTGCACATACATAAACTACCAGTACCCTCCTTCAAAAGACTTTAGAAAAAGAATATTTCAGAGGAAAAGAAGTTAAAATGATTACTGGAAAATCGTTTGACGTTAGCTAAACTCAGCTCAACGATCATTGATCTCAGATCGATGAACTCAGAGTTCCTTCTCTGAGTTGATCTAGACAAAAGTCTAGCTGAGATCGGCGAACTGATATCTCATATCAGAAGTTCAACTCGACGAAGGACTATCTTAGTTCGACGATCTTGGAGCTCAGATTGGCTAGTATATTTTCAGTTCGATGATCAAGGAGCTCATCTCGACGAAGGAGAGGTCTCAGCTCCACGAACTTGTATCTTAGGTTGACGAAATCATTACTGAGTTTGACTAACTCCTTCTAGGTTCAGTTTGACTATTCTTTTCTGCAGTTTCGCAGTTCGACAATACCAGTTTGTTTTCAAATTATATTAAGACTGTAATGCTCTGATAATAAATGCTCAATATTGTCAAGAATATAGTCGTTACCTGACAACATTAATTATGGTTTTCACAGAATTATTACTCTACCTTATTTACTGGGATTGTTAAGGAAATGCATTCAAGACAATATTAGTTGTTTAGGATCCCTGAAATTATGCAGAAGATTTCAAGGAAAACATTTAAACTTCAAAGGTTTTAAATCTCCAAACAATATATAAAGTTATTTTTTTTTCAGAAAATAAAAAAGACATTTAGTTAATGAATTAGTGAAAAAGAAGAGCAATCAGTGAAGAACACAACACAATTCTCATACACACAGAGTTCTACTTCATCTTGTTCAGGCTTTCAAGAGACAACTAATTAAAATCTGTCTAAAAGCTTGCTGAAGAGCAACATCATTTTGAAGGCCTAAACCCCAGAAGCAATGCTTCCACTCCTGATCAGATCCATACAACTCAAGGGGAGCTTTGACATAAACAAGTCCACTATCCTTCTCGGAGCCCTGAGATAGAGAAGACAACATATTTTTACTTTTTCCTTTCACTGTGTATGTAAGACCCCAACCTCGGAGATGATCGCGGGGCGATCAAACAGCACTTTTGGAGGTCTGAACAGGGGCACACGGCCAGGCACACGGCCGTGTGCCTACCCGTGTTTAGTGGTCTTTGTGGTTTTGTGCAGTCTCGAGTCAGAGAAGGACACGGCCTGAGACACACGGCCGTGTCTCAAGACGTGTGTGGGGCACACGGCCTCGAACACGGCCGTGTTCGAAGCCGTGTTCATGAAGCCCGACGATCGTTCCTAAAGCTCCATGTAACACGGCCCGTGGCACACGGCCGTGTCAGGACCCGTGTCGATCGGCGTAACTGATATTTTGGGTTGAATTCGGGCCGTCCGGATCTTTTATGTTGGATCTAACGGCTGTGGGTTAACCAGGGGGGTATTAGGGTTGAGTTTGGGGCTGAATTCCCTCATTTCAACCCTACCTTTCTCTTTCTAAACTCTTAGAAAGAGGTGAGAGCTAAGAGGAGGAGGAGCAAAGTTCCGGCCACCGGCGGAGCACCGGAGCACCGACTCGCGATCCGAGTCCGGATCCTCGAAGGCAAGGGCGAGGCGAAGCTTTCCATCCGTCTACATCTTCATGGCGGGCACGCGGAAATCTACGAGGGTAACGATCCTTTTCATAGGGCATGTGTAGTCGCCCTTCTTTCTATGCATGGGGAAATCCCCCTCTCGCGAGTGAGCGTTGAGGCGCGGAATCCCTTCGGGTAGATATGTAAAGTCCCCGTTGTTAGAGCACGGAATCGGAGTACGGGCGTAGGCATTGTGTGTGAAGCCTATTCGGGTTTAACCCGGATCGGTGATGTTTGCATTGCATGGCCGGAGAAGACTCCGTGCCGATGATTTTAGTTTTCCGAAATTTCTACGCGGTAGATTGCATACAGGGATCCTTGGGGGTTAACCTCGAGGCGCACCCGGAAAGCTTGGGCGGAATCGCATTGCCGCCACGATGTTGCCTTGGAGGGCAATCGGTACATAACGGGGTTATGTGCGTGTTTTGATCGTTTGTGGGAATGAGGAGAAACTTGGCCCGCACCGATGGCTAAATGGCCGTGGTGAAGTGAGCAACGGGCGGGTGGAACTCTACCCATTCCAAGTGGTCTCGGTAGAAGCGACCTAAAGTACATGGGACTTCCCGGGAGGCTGGAAACGGGCCTAGGCTTCGGCTGAAAGGGCTAAATGCTCACGAGAGTTGCCATCCGAGGGATGGTGGTGGAATCGCGGTGTCGGACTGGGTCCGGACCGGGTTCACCGATTAGTGCCCTGAGAGCACGGAGTGTGCGGCCGTGCGTGCCGACACTTGTGGCGAATAGAATACTTTATAGAATTGCTATGGTAGTTTTATATGCAGGAAAGGAGCACCGCCGTCCCGAGAAACGGGACGGGGTCATTATAATTTGGTCAGCTTTGCTGACCGTTGCCCTTTTGTATTGCCACCTCTTGGGTGGGTTGCTTTCTACAGGTGCTGCTGCGGAGCCAAGCGGCAAATAGCGGGCTAAAGCCCAAGTTGCAGCGCCAGCCCTCGAAGGCTTAGTTATTAGCTTTTTCATATTCATGTATGGCCGGCCTGCGCGCCGATGTATGAAAGACGCTATCTTGTTAAGCGAACACTTTTGTAAGGCCTTAAGGCCGTGAACTCTTTTGTGTATTTTCATGTTCGTCATTCCTTTGTGGTATTTATTACTAGTGGACATTCATGCCTTTATGGGTTCTTTGTTTAACTTTAAAATGCTTCCGTTAGAATGCGTTGTGTAGGACGTTGTTGTTAAATTGGTTGGAATGGTTGTCCATATTCGTAACCTTCCGGTCTGTCCGTAGTATATGGCGTCGGGCCCCGGCCGGACCTACTGCTATATGCTATGCGACGGATAGGGGTGTTACAAATTGGTATCAGACTACCGGTTTCGGTCTAACTTATTGGAATTCGCGGACGAATTCTTTTAAGGGGTGGTGAGCACGGTCACGTGCATCATCGTTATAATATGAAAAAGAACCCATGAATGTCCACTTAGGAATGAAAATACACTTGTTGAGGAACCTGCGTGTTCCTTTAATTGCTGTTTGCAGTAGTGTTTGGTCGCTTATCGGTGTTTTTGCACGAATATAAGTGACCAGAAGTGGCGCTGGGCCGTCTGAACGGCCAGGTTCTGAGGCGAGCAGTGAGCCAAGCGATACGCCTGCAACACCTTTGTCTGCCGAGACCATTAGGTTGGTGGCGGAAGCAGTCATGGCAATGATTAATGTGCAGCCTGCAAGGCAGGTGCAGTAGCCTGCTCCTGCTGTGGAGCAAGTACCGCTTCAGACGGCAGAGCAAAGGAGGGTTGAGCAAGTTGTGTTGGAGCCAGAGTTGCCGCGAAGAGCAACTGAAAGACAACTGAAGCATGTCATGGGCTTTCATCCATCGGTGTTCACGGGGGCAGAAACCCCGACCCAAGCAGAGGATTGGCTCTCAAGGGTCAATAGGGTGATGACTGCGATGGAAACTGAAGAGTGGCAGAAGACCACTATAGCGACGTTCCTTTTGGATGGGGACACAAGATTGTGGTGGGAGGGCCTAGAGCTGCATCAGTTGAGGGGAAGGCCATTGGCCGAAGTCCCGATGGAGGAGTTTGCGAGACTATTTATGGCTCGATACCTCCCCTCGGCGCAGAGGATCGCGCTAGAGAGCGAATTCCAGAAGTTGGTGCAGGGTGATAGCACCGTTGATGAATACCTCCACGAGTTTACTAGGTTGGGGAGATATGCCGGCGCTACCTTCGCAGACGAGGAGCGCAAGACGAGCCGCTTTTATGAAGGGCTAAGGGATGATTTGAGGTTGCTACTGTCGGGGCCCAAGGCGCAGGGTTTCATGACCCTGGTCAGTTCGGCCCGGTCCTTGGAGAAGGATATGAGAAACGTGCAAGAGAAAAAGGAGAGGGAATCTGGTGGCAAGAGATCAGAGTTCAAGGCGCCGACTACGTCGAAGTCGGGCTACCGTAGATTCTCCAAGAAGTCTAGGACGTCGGGTCCAGCTCCTTCTTCAGGTGCCTCGGGGGTAACTACCAATCGAACCCCGGGCGCTTGTTTCACGTGTGGAAAGCTGGGGCACTTTGCCCGTGACTGCTGGAGTGGACGCTCAAAGTCCGAAAGGAAACAAGGAGTGACCTACGAGGAAAAGGGCAAAGCGGTGGAGTCGACCGCGTCCTACTATGCTCCGACTCAGCCTAGAGTCTACAACTTGGGCCAACAGGAGGCCATCAAGCAAGCGGATGTGGTGACAGGTATGAGTTAATTTATGCAAGTTGACTTGAGAATACTATTACCTATTGCTTGTTAAGCTAATGTCTTTTGCTTAGGCTTTGTGGTGATTAGCGATAGTCCGGCACGGGCACTGTTCGACACTGGTGCTTCGCATTCTTTCTTGTCCGAACAGTTTATATCGCGTTTCGGAGTCCCTTCTTTGATGGCGAAGGACAAGTTAGATGTGTTACTACCGAATGGGTGCTCGATGCGTGCGGACAGAGTGTGCGCCGTGAAGGTTCACATAGGGAGCCAAGAGTTCGACTTGCTAGCGTCATTATTGCCGTTAGTAGAGTTCGATGTTATCTTTGGAATGGATTGGCTGTCAGAGCAGAAGGCTTGGATCGATTGCGACCGTAAGGAGGTCAAGCTGGGTGTAGGGCGGGAGACTACTTTCGAGGGGCTTAAGGGGTCGAGCAAGACACTAATGTCTGCTCTTCAGGTGGTGAAGGCGGTTCGTGCTGGTGCAGAGCTGTTCTTCGCATTAGTGGAGGCCGCAAAGCCGAAGTCCACTTTGGATGAGATCCCCGTGGTATGCGAGTACCCAGATGTGTTCCCAGATAGCCTTCCTGGAGCCCCACCGCAGCGAGAGATTGATTTTACGATCGAGCTCGTGTCGGGTGCCAAACCCGTGTCACGTGCTCCTTATAGGTTGGTGCCAAAGGAGATGGCGGAGTTGAAGGTTCAGTTGGAGGAGCTGATGGAGCAAGGTTATGTGCGTCCAAGTTCGTCGCCTTGGAGCGCACCGGTCCTCTTCGTTAAAAATAAGGACGGTAGTATGCGGCTGTGCATCGACTACAGAGAATTGAACAAGTTGACGGAGAAGAACAAGTACCCGATCCCGAGGATTGATGATCTCTTTGATCAGTTAGTCGGATCGTCTGTATACTCCAAGTTGGACTTGAAGTCGGGATACTATCAGCTGAGGATCAGGGAATGTGATATCCCAAAGACGGCGTTCAGTACGAGATACGGGCATTTCGAGTTCACGGTCATGCCGTTTGGACTGACGAATGCGCCATCGGTATTTATGGATCTGATGAACCGGACATTCAGAGATTACCTGGATCGCTTTGTGATTGTCTTCATCGATGACATTCTAGTATACTCGCAGTCTGAGGAAGATCACTTTAAGCACTTGCACCTGGTGTTGGAGACCCTGAGGAGGAATGAGCTTTATGCAAAGTTTTCCAAGTGCGAGTTCTGGCTACCCTCAGTAGCATTCCTGGGTCATATTGTTAGTGGAGAAGGTATAGCGGTGGATCCGGCAAAGATAGTTGCGATACGGGAGTGGCCTGTGTTGTCTTCGGTAGCGGAAGTCCGTAGTTTCCTTGGGCTTGCCGGCTATTACAGGCGCTTCGTAGAGAACTTCTCGCGGATAGCGTTACCTCTCACAAAGTTGACCAGGAAGGATCAGAGATTCTTATGGACGCAAGAGTGCGTGCAAGCTTTTGAAGAGCTGAAGAGACGGTTGACCACAGCGCCAGTGCTCAGTTCGCCGAGTGGAACCGAGGGCTTTGAGGTGTATAGCGACGCTTCGGGTAGTGGTTTGGGCTGCGTGTTGTTGCAGCATGGTAGCGTGATAGCGTATGGATCGCGTCAGCTAAAGGTGCATGAAAGAAATTATCCGGTGCACGACTTGGAGTTGGCGGCCGTGATATTTGCACTCAAGTTGTGGAGGCACTACCTATACGGAGTAAGGGTCGACATATACACCGATCACAAGAGCCTAAAATACTTGTTGGATCAAAAGGATCTCAATATGAGGCAGAGGAGGTGGATGGAGTTCCTGGGGGACTACACTTTCAAGATACATTATGTACCCGGGAAGGGCAACGCAGTTGCGGATGCGCTGAGCCGCAGGGCTCCCGCCCAAGCCAACTGGTTGTCGGTGCATGATGAGCGGCTAGTACGGGAGTTGGAGAAGCTTGAGATCTGTTGCGTTGACAAGCAGTCGAGCGCCAAGGCAATGTTAAACTGGACAGAGGTGCAGTATGACCTGGCTGACCGGGTTCGGCAGGCATTGGAGTTGGATGACTCCATGAAGGAGCTTTTGGAGGCCGCTCTGGATGGGTCAAATTCCCAATTCTCGGCAGAAGATGGGTTGTTAAGGAAGGATCATCGTTTGTGCGTCCCAAGTGGGGGCAACCTCCGGGCGGAGTTGATGTACGAGGCTCATCATACCAAGTACTCAATCCACCCAGGGAGCACGAAGATGTATCGTGATCTTAAAAAGTTGTTTTGGTGGCCGGGACTTAAGAAAGATGTGGCGTTGTATGTGGCCAAATGTCAAGCGTGCGCCTTGGTGAAGGCGGAGTGCCAAAAGCCGGGCGGATTTCTGAAGTCCTTGCCTATACCGGAGTGGAAATTCGACGACATATCCATGGATTTTGTGCATGGATTGCCAAGATCGCAGAAGGGAAACGACGCCATTTGGGTGATCGTTGACAGATTGACGAAAGTGTCGCATTTCTTACAATTGAGGAAGGATGATCCAGTAGAGAAGTTGGCAAAGCTCTATGTGGATAGCATTGTGCGCTTGCACGGGGTGCCCCGCAGTATTGTGAGTGATCGCGATGGGCGTTTCACGTCCAATGACTGGAGGCTAGTGCATCAAATGTTGGGCTCCAAACTGAAGTTTAGCACGGCGTTTCATCCGCAGACGGATGGCCAGACTGAGAGAGTCAACAGAACCTTGGAAGACATGCTCCGCATGTGTACGTTGGACTTCGGAAAGAGGTGGGAGGACCACCTATACTTGGTCCAATTTGCTTATAACAATAGTTATCAAGCAAGCATTCAGATGGCGCCATTCGAAGCTCTTTAGGGAAGAAAATGTCGCACGCCGTTGTCGTGGTTAGAAACGGGTGAGTCCAAGCTTTATCAGCGTCAAGACATTGAAGATGCCACTTATTTAGTGCATACTATATGGGAGCAGTTGCGGATTGCCCAGGATAGGCAAGCCAAGTATTATAATGCCAAGCATAGGAACGTGGAATTCAGTGTTGGCGATTGGGTGTACTTGAAGATCAAGCCGTTCAAGGGTGTCTCACGGATTCGACGCTTGAAAAAGTTGAGTCCGAGATACCTTGGGCCATTTGAGATTCTGGAGCGGATCGGAGAAGCAGCTTATAGGTTGAGGTTATCAGCAGAGTTAAGTGCTTTGTGCGATGTATTCCACATCTCGGTTTTGCGGAAGGCAGTGCAAGAGCCTTCGCAGGTGTTAGCGGCCGACCAAGTACCGGTTGAGGAAGGATTGACAACGAAATTCAAGCCCATATCTATTGAGGATTTCGAAGTCAAGCGGCTTCGGAACAAGGAAATCAGAATGGTGAGGGTCCGTTGGGATAACTGCGGATGCGAGGAGCTCTCTTGGGAGCGAGAGCAGACAATGCGCGAGGAGTACCCCGAGTTGTTCCCCTCAGGTACTCGTTATGTTTATTTTTTTTTATTTTTTTTTTGTGTAGTCTCTGTTCTTAATTTCGGGACGAAATTCTCTTAAGGGGGAGGGAGTTGTAAGACCCCAACCTCGGAGATGATCGCGGGGCGATCAAACAGCACTTTTGGAGGTCTGAACAGGGGCACACGGCCAGGCGCACGGCCGTGTGCCTACCCGTGTTCAGTGGTCTTTGTGGTTTTGTGCAGTCTCGAGTTAGAGAAGGACACGGCCTGAGACACACGACCGTGTCTCAAGCCGTGTGTGGGGCACACAGCCTCGAACACGGCCGTGTTCAAAGCCGTGTTCATGAAGCCCGACGATCGTTCCTGAAGCTCCAGGTAATACGGCCCGTGGCACACGGCCGTGTCAGGACCCGTGTCGATCGGCGTAACTGATATTTTGGGTTGAATCCGGGCCGTCCGGATCTTTTATGTTGGATCTAACGGCTGTGGGTTAACCAGGGGGGTATTAGGGTTGAGTTTGGGGCTGAATTCCCTCATTTCAACCCTACCTTTCTCTTTCTAAACTCTTAGAGAGAGGTGAGAGCCAAGAGGAGGAGGAGCAAAGTTCCGGCCGCCGGCGGAGCACCGGAGCACCGACTCGCGATCCGAGTCCGGATCCTCGAAGGCAAGGGCGAGGCGAAGCTTTCCATCCGTCTACATCTTCATGGCGGGCACGCGGAAATGTACGAGGGTAACGATCCTCTTCATAGGGCATGTGTAGTCGCCCTTCTTTCTATGCATGGGGAAATCCCCCTCTCTCGAGTGAGCGTTAAGGCGCGGAATCCCTTCGGGTAGATATGTAAAGTCCCCGTTGTTAGAGCCCGGAATCGGAGTACGGGCGTAGGCATTGTGTGTGAAGCCTATTCGGGTTTAACCCGAATCGGTGATGTTTGCATTGCATGGCCGGAGAAGACTCCGTGCCGATGATTTTAGTTTTCCGAAATTTCTACGCGGTAGATTGCATACAGGGATCCTTGGGGGTTAACCTCGAGGCGCACCCGGAAAGCTTGGGCGGAATCGCATTGCCGCCACGATGTTGCCTTGGAGGGCAAATCGGTACATAACGGGGTTATGTGCGTGTTTTGATCATTTGTGGGAATGAGGAGAAACTTGGCCCGCACCGATGGCTAAATGGCCGTGGTGAAGTGAGCAACGGGCGGGTGGAACTCTACCCATTCCAAGTGGTCTCGGTAGAAGCGACCTAAAGTACATGGGACTTCCCGGGAGGCTGGAAACGGGCCTAGGCTTCAGCTGAAAGGGCTAAATGCTCACGAGAGTTGCCATCCGAGGGATGGTGATGGAATCGCGGTGTCGGACTGGGTCCGGACCGGGTTCACCGATTAGTGCCCTGAGAGCACGGAGTGTGCGGCCGTGCGTGCCGACACTTGTGGCGAATAGAATACTTTATAGAATTGCTATGGTAGTTTTATATGCAGGGAAGGAGCACCGCCGTCCCGAGAAACGGGACGGGGTCGTTATAATTTGGTCAGCTTTGCTGACCGTTGCCCTTTTGTATTGCCACCTCTTGGGTGGGTTGCTTTCTACAGGTGCTGCTGCGGAGCCAAGCGGCAAATAGCGGGCTAAAGCCCAAGTTGCAGCGCCAGCCCTCGAAGGCTTAGTTATTAGCTTTTTCATATTCATGTATGGCCGGCCTGCGCGCCGATGTATGAAAGATGCTATCTTGTTAAGCGAACACTTTTGTAAGGCCTTAAGGCCGTGAACTCTTTTGTGTATTTTCATGTTCGTCATTCCTTTGTGGTATTTATTACTAGTGGACATTCATGCCTTTATGGGTTCTTTGTTTAACTTTAAAATGCTTCCGTTAGAATGCGTTGTGTAGGACGTTGTTGTTAAATTGGTTGGAATGGTTGTCCATATTCGTAACCTTCCGGTCTGTCCGTAGTATATGGCGTCGGGCCCCGGCCGGGCCTACTGCTATATGCTATGCGACGGATAGGGGTATTACAGTGTACAGGGTTTTAACTCCCTTCAAAAGTTATCCTTTTGGTTCATAAGTCACCTAATCAAAAGACTTGGGATTGGTTTTTGGGCACCAGATCAAAAGCTTAAAGGGTTGTTAGATCTCCCTAAGAAAAATAGATCTTGTGGTGACAGGGCACATGAGCAAAAACTCATGGTGGCAAGGAACTTGAGCAAAAAAACTGTAGTGGATTCCTACCAGTGTAGTAGAAGAGTGGATGTACCCAGGATTATTGGGGAACCACTATAAATTTCTTCTGTCGTATGGTTGTGCCTTTACTTATTTATTTTCTATGTTGTGATATTTCTCTTTATTTATATAAATACATATCACCTATTTTAATCCGATATAAAAATTATCTAAAAATTTTTAATACTTTATTCACCCCCTATAGAGTTAGTTAGATCTATCCCTCACTTTCAAGGTTGTTGTGGAGCGAATTCCGGTCGTTAGTGAGATATTGACAAATATCAAACTCATTTATTTCTAAGACACAAAATTGAAACAACTACAGAACAAAGAAATTAAGTTGGTCAAAGTCTGATGGGACAAATGTCGCCGTGAGGAGCTGTCATGGGAGCGCGAGCAGACCATGCGAGAAGAGTTCACTGAATTACTTTGTTGAGGTACATTTGTTATGCTTTGTACTTCTATGTTGTTAATTATGGATTTCTTGATGAAATACCTTGAGGGAGGGGAGAATTGTAATGCCCCAAAGTTCCTTAAAATGATATAAAATTGGTCGCTGGAGGTTATCGCGCTGTGGTAGACCTATCGCTGGCAGTAACTAGTTGAATTAATGGACCAAGGTCTCTAGTCGATACCACCAGGCAGTAGTAAGCTACTGCATAACGGTGGTAGCAGTAGCAGAGTTATGATGGATGAGGCCACCGCCATCTCCAAAGGGTATCATGTGGTAGTAGTAAACGTACCACGCGACGGAAGCTTCCTGGTAAAGGCTGGTGATTAGATTATTTTCTCAATTTTCTCTCATTCTCTCTCTCTCTTGGTTCTTATGGAAAGAGAACGAAAATTCTATTAAGTAGGAGCATCAGCCCTATTGAGAAGGCATTCGTGTGATTAGATTTGCGAGTCAAAGCCAAATCTGTGGAGAGGAAGCTATGGTGATCAGTTCCATCTGAATTAAGAGCAAGAGTATGGCTCCTATGCGATCAACAAGGGTAATGAATTTCTCCTTGGACAAGTGAAGTCCTCAATTTGCATACGTTCATGGAATCCCTCACCAAAAGGTGAAGAAAAGGGTGGTTTCTAATAGGTAGATCATTGTGATCCCCGATAGAAATTGCATATAAGATCCGGAATCGATGTACGGAATATGCATTCTGTGTGAATCCCATCTAGACAGGTTGCTTTGGATTGGAGATTATTGATTTGCATTATGAATAAGACTCCGTGGATAAACGTGTTGTTTTCGGGGTTAAGGGGTGTGAAAGATACTACAGTGATAGTACTTGATGTTGCCTCTAAGAAAACACCAAAAAGTAGGGAAAAAACACAATTTTGTCCCCTATCGCGCGGTAGTAGTACTACCGCCGGCGATAGCACCCAGTGAACTATGAGAGGCCTAACTCTTAGAGACTTGGGTGCCATTGTTTGAAGCAGAAAGCCTTATGAGCCTAGCTAAGGTGTCCTGAGAGCTTGGCTGAATATAGTTTCCAAGCCTGTATCCGCGAGACAAGGTGTGTAGCATGAGAAGCTTTTGAGCATGGAGAGCCTAGATATTATTGACGTGAGAGCCATTGATGTGATCATTGCAAGATCAAGTAGTTGGGACAATGCGAGTGGCAATCGAAGCTGAGAGCCTGAAGTACGCAGCCAAAAGGCTAGATTATTGATGGGAAAGGGGAGGCTGACCCGAATCTTCTCGTTCGCCATGATGGCTTTGACAATCGATGTTGGCATGTCGATTTAAGCAACGGGCTATAGCTGAACTATACTCGTATATGACATTCAGACTACATTACCTAAAGTAACTTGGTTTTATCATTGGCATAATGAGATTCTTAGGCTACATGCTGGAAAGATTAGAATGCTTAAGTGTGAACCATCAAGTTAGGGACTGTGGTTGGTGGTGGGACCTTGAGAAGTCCAGAATACCGAGAATGTGCCATGAGTACACAGGGTGTGTGGGCGATCGAGCCTGCATTTGTGGCAAATGGTGCTTAATTACATATATTTATTGCCAGAAGATATATATGGTACTGCTTACAGGGAAGGAGAAATGTCGTCTTGAGTAATTGGTGGGGTCATTATAATTTGGTCAGCTAATGCTGACCATTGCGTTGTTTTGCCATGTTTTGGTGGGCCGTGCTATGTAGGTACTGGATATCCTAGTGGAAAGTAGTGGGCTAAAGTCCCTTGTGCTACGATTGGCTATCCCTCGAAGGCCCAAAGGAAAATGTTTACTGTTTTATCTGTGGATGGTCTGTGCGCTGATGTATGAAAGACATATTTTGTAATAGAAATAGTGTAAGGTGTTAAGGCTAGAAAATGTTGTATGTTTATATACATTCTTATGTTTATAGTGGACATTCCTGGCATGTGTACTCTACAATTAAAATAACTACCTCCGCTAGAATGCACTCTGAGTTAGGATACGTGAAGAAAATGTTCTCAATGAGTAACTCTGCTGACTGTCTGTGAAATATGGTGTGGGGCCCCAACCGACCTTTTGTTATATCCTACATGATGGATGGAGGCATTACATATTTCTTGAGAAGGCTCTGTGTCACGGGCCAGCAGACAAAATGTAAGTCTTTGATAAACATCGAATTTTGCTAAGATACTATGTAGGGAACGAAGCATACATTTAACCCAGGAAGCCAGTGTTTTGGGATTAGGGACCTTATCTCAAAAGAAGTCAAATAGAGTATATGTCATTAATTTCACACCAATCAAAGGGTCTCCCCTCCCCTAGGGGAACTACAAGTACTTAGGTCCACCCGTTGAGTGATCGGTATTTACGTGGGCCAAAAAATCCGGCACCTTGAAATTTTAGGGATTTTTAGCTTAAGGACAGCTCTCTAAGAGACATCCTAACCCTTGAGCATGGAATGAAGTTGTGTATGTGATTATGACTATTCTTTAGGGTTGCCCACCGCGACAGGTGGGACGAGAAATGATTATCGGTGAGGAGCGATGGCAGGCTGCCCCTTGGTTTTCCATAACTATACAGCTGCATCCATATGGCTGTTAGTCGATTGCCTCTAATAAGAATCTTGGTGACTAAACGGCTCTGCGGGCTTCGTCCTCTTCAAGGGTGGATCGGCCAAAAGTATGCGCTCTTGTATCTAATCATTAATCGCAAGTATACAAGTAGACACTTCTTCTAGGTTTGCCATCCATATTTGGTCCTCCACTATGATACCCTCCTCTTGGCCTCTTTTTTTTCCTTAAAGATCACACCGGTGATCTTGCCTTCAAAAATACAAAATGTAGATACAAAATTCGAGCTATCAGTCTCTGTATTTGACATTCCAAAATTCACCCATAAAAAGACTGACACCTTCGTCAATACCTCCTCTCTGGAAGCACTATGGATAATAGGCCCTCTCAAAGGGTCTATCATTGCTCAAAGAATTTCTATAGTCGTTACATCTTTCAAGGTGGCACTCTAGGCAATTTCCCACATTCTGATAGGGCATGCTCTCTTTCTCATGGTTTTGGGCAATTAACCTCGCAGGTAAGTTTCACTCAGTGTGCCCCTGGCCAGATGTCGTGATAAGGAAGGTCCTTCTAGATGACGAGAGAGTTTTCTATCCCTCGTAGAAGCTTTACCAAGGTATCATGATTCATGCCAGCCATTCTCATGATTGGGAGGTTACAAAGAAGGGGTTTAGAATGGAGTAGCTGAAAAGGTAGGTCTGTCTGCACTATTTAAAGTCTTCAAATAGAACAGAGCTCTGGGTCACTGATGAGTCTAATTTTTATAGCATTTTCTAGACTCCTTTGTGCATGTTTTAATGTATAAACACTTCACTTATGATATGTATTCACTCATATTTCACTAAAACACAATTCACATATGAAGTGACGGATTTGGCCAAGTTGGTGTGCAAATGCGCACTAAACTATTATAAGGGTAAGCACATTGCATCCACTATTTTGTGTCTTTATTTTATGGAAAATTGTTGTGCTTATCGGAGGCAATTGGCACCAAAAATCTTATATTGAACACAAGGGAAGATCAAAATCCACTAAAATGAAATATGTCCAAATTGCATATTTGTGTTATTCTCCTTGGTGCACTAGCATTTTCCCATGCGATATCATGTACTTGACGTGATCACTAGATGTTGCGATGAATATATTATTCCACAATCATGCAAAATTCCTTGTCACATGATTTCTAAAGACGTATGATGTTATCATTCTTAAAATAGGTGATTTGTCGCAGCCTGTGTGATTTTGTCTGGCAAGATTGATTTTTCCCATGCGTGAATGAAAATTGGTACCCTACATTTTCTGAAAATTGGTGTTCTGTATATTCCATTGTGATTCATCCTAGCATGGTTGGTTTCACCTTGCGAGTCTATATCGTAATTGCTCAATGTTTTCCAAATACGGTAAATTAACAGAACCGATCTATGCATATTTGGAACCACAATTGTGAGATGGACTGTGCACGACCAAATTCTGACATAATTAGTATTTAAGTCGTAGATTGAGGTTGATTTGAAGAATTTCTTCTTTATATGGGTATTTTGATAGAAACCCTTCAGGGTAGATCTCCAAAACTCCTCCTTCATCCTCCAAGCTAGGGATTGATAGCCTATGGGATTTCCTTGTATCCAAGGACTAAGGAAGTGAATTTTTACTCTCTAATCTCCTTAATACAATGAAAAACTATGCGCAACATGAACTACATGTTCCAATGAGAAGACAGGTGCATGTGAAGAAGTGAGAGCATTGCTCAACCTCAAATGCAACCAAAGAGTTTCCTGCAGGTCATTTCTTTACAACCCCGTGCAACCTCCCACATTGATAGAAAAGTGTGATCACTATTAGTATATCTATCTATCTCTTAAATACATTTAGATTTTCATAGTAGATTCTAATTCATTATTTTGATCTTAATCTTGTTAAACACTTAATATGCAATGCCATACAATTTACTTATGGTTTATCTTATGACCACTGTGTTCAAGCTTGTGAAAAATATGGTGAAGAATGAATCAAGTGAGGTTTGATTAAGTTGCTTGTTTAGAGAAGAGGTGCTTATCATTTTAAATTTTACCCTCACTTTCAGTTCCACTTTCTCACTCTCACACACTTCCAGTTTCCCTAGCAAAGTGTTGTTATTGAGACACTAAATCCCAAATATTTGTAAAGTGGTGAAACCGACTCAGACTTGTGTTTATTGTGATTGGCTTGTGTAGAATTGTGTGTAGCAGTGAAGACGACCCGCAACCAAATTCACATCTCCCACACACATACTTCCATTACATAGTAAAATAATCATTTTTAAAAAACACTAATTAATTTTATGAACAATTGAGACACATCCCCAAACAACATTCCTTGTGAGATTGATACTTGGGGAACTCTTCCAATTTTATATTACTTAAGTGACTGATGCATATTTGACATGTGAGTTGATCACTCAAGTAATATAAAATGGGCAAATATTACACAAGTAATGATCTCAAAACGAACATAATAAGGTATAGTTAGCTTTCGAGGAAGTACTTGAGATTCAATTCCTTTGGTCAGAGTTGTGAGGGGGGGGGGTTGATTTGTGATGCGGAAACAAAATAAACAAAATTAACAAACTAATATGCTTGCCATTATACACTGCTTCGCTTGGCGGGATGGATACTATGCATGCCATTATGTACTACTTTGCAAGGAGGATGGATGAGTAGGTAAGCAGATGGAATGGGTTGAAGTGGTAGATGGTTACACGGGTCATTGGCACCACTTAGCATAGAGGATGGAAGAGTAAGCTCACAGAATGGAGTGGAGGGTGATTGCAGATTCGACGCACTTCAAGCACAATGTAGACTAATAGAATAATTCATAAAAATGATATTTGAACTAAAAATCATTAGTCTATATGGGCAATTATCATCAATTATTGAAGATTTACAACATAAAACATCAAACAAGTAGGAGAAATGCAAGAGATATATCCGAATTTATAGCCTTGTTGTAGATTCACGCTAAGAATCATCAGGTTATCATTCTGCATCCTAGCAGGGTCCCAACTATCGTTCGGGGTAGAGGAGGGTTGTCACTTCCTCCCAATGTAATTAAATTCTCTTGTAAACTACAATTTGACCAAGTCTAATGTGAAGAAC
Organism: Platanthera zijinensis; assembly: GCA_039513925.1. Taxonomy (NCBI): domain Eukaryota; kingdom Viridiplantae; phylum Streptophyta; class Magnoliopsida; order Asparagales; family Orchidaceae; genus Platanthera; species Platanthera zijinensis. Next base: position 38,533,681 of record CM077089.1, on the reverse strand, counting down.
TCCTTACAAGCGATGAATATTTCTGTGGAATCCTCTGCTTGAAGCACTTATGAAGTGGCCTAGGGTAAATACTGCATGGAAGGTGGAAGGAAATTGAGGAATCGCCTCCTCCGGGGTAAAAAATGTGACCTAGTCCGGGCTTCCAAATGACCAAAAAAGTCGATACTTAAATATTAAAGATGTTAGAAAATCCTCCGCGTACAGCCTAACGCACGGGCGGAGACATCCTTGCGAGAACCAATCATACGAATGGAACAAAACATAAATTTTTACATAAAAAGAGTCTGCTCATGCGATTTTATCCACGCACGGGCAAAACAACCCGTGCATGAAGGAATTACACTGTCGAAAATTGAACAACAGTTTTTATGATTTTAAGAGAGATGAAGACGCACGTTCGACCAGATCAAACATGAATGCGAAACGCATGACCGTGCAATATGGAAAATTGTAAAATAACCTAAAATTTTAGACAAAAGAGTAGTGCTCGGGCGATTTTGCTAACGAACAATCAAAACTGACCGCACGCGACCAAACACACTAGCCTGGCAGATCACCAAAATTTACCAATGTATGAATGACACGATCACGAAAATCATGCGTCAAGGAAATGCATGACCGTGCAATTTTTACAGGATATAAATCTAGTAGCAATGGAGATCTGCCCACCTACACAACAAAAAACATAGCCCGAGGCAAATTCCTATAGCACAGAATAGTCAAACACAACAAAATAAAGACATGGGGAGCATCATGTGCTTACCCCCAGTAGAGTAGTGCATAATTGCACACCACATGGCCAAAATGTGCACTACATTTAAGAATTGTGAATAAGTGGAATATATGAAATAATTACCTGAAAGTAAAGTGCATGTGCTTTAAAACGAGCCAAGATGAGTCAGAAAAACTGTATAAATATCAGACTCATCACACCACCAAACCTAAACCATTTGCTCATCCCGAGCAAATCATCCCTCAAGTGGACGAGAAAAACAAATAGCTGGATTAGAAATTATGACGGCGGAGTACCATATGAAGTAACATGCTCATGCTCATAAAAATGCAGCAGAACAAACTTGTAATTTGGCAAAATAGTTTATAATTTTCTAAGAGTGTATCTATATATTATATCTACTCAAAAAGAGAATCATGGTGAATCTTTTGGTTATGTATAGGGAGAAAGTAGACTAATCACTTGGGTGAGCATTGCAAATTATTGGGGCTCAGGACAACCTCCAATGAAATTCATCAGGGTCAGTGACAATAAGTTCTCCTGTTCGCAGTTTCTCCATGACAATCGTTTGGTACAATGCACGGATTAGTAGGACTTTAGGTTTAGAGTTGGGCTTGGGTTTAGGTAGGGTATACAAAGATAAACAAGGGGTCTACGTACCTAACCCAATTGACCTATCACAAAAACTATCCACACATCAAACAAACATGCGAGTGCACTTCACCCCCTGACATAACCTTGACGACAAGGATGTATGCACCGCCTACTCCCAAAATTACAATTCCACGATTATTGTCATTTTAAACATTTTCTAATTTTTTCTTTTCTATCATTTTTCTTTTTCTTTGCTTTTTCATTTGTTTTCACTATTTTTAGTTCTTTTCAAAACGTTTCTACACAAAATTTGCAACAGAGCACATCCATATATCCACACATAAAATCACCACATCAAAACCTCAAACATAATAATATGAATGCAACTTAAGCTCAAATATGGGTGTGCGACTAGGATTGAATTTTTAGATTTGGTGAGATAATGATGGAGTTGAAACAAAAGGATTGGGAAAGGCATAATGGACCTAGCCAGGATAAGATGATAGGAGCGGTAAAAAATCTCAACCGGCAAAAATGATGGCCTACATCACACTCGTTCACTGAACTAACTTTGTACCCATGCTTCTAGAATAGCCCGGGGCAATTCTTAACTACTGAATATGTCTATCCTTCCTCCCAACTCAAGAAATATGAGGCTAACAATCGTCTACACACATCCCTACGCTACTATTTGATTCACACCGGATTGACCATTTTTTTAGTAGAATAAACAATATTTACGCAAATAGAAAAAGTATAAAACTAGAAGCATAGAGAAAAAAAAATTCTACTCAAATTTTTATATGAGACGTGAGCACTTAATTAGGAGCACTATTGGAGTCAACATTTTACTCTGTCTCACAATCTTAAGCAAGAATAGACATTTCCCAAATCACACAAAAGTAATGAATTTAAGTAATGAATTTAACTCATGACATTCTAATGGTTAAACATACGCTCGTGTGGGTGCTGTGGTGTACGGTGAATATGATACCAAATGAATTAGAACTGAAATAATAGTTACATCTAGTTTGTGATGCAAATATGCACGCGCAATGGGTAATTACAAAATAACTATCCCTCCCTTAAACTTAATCTTAATAATCTAAGGAAATGATAAGCATTAAAAATAAATAGAGTAGATGAGGAAGATATTACCCATGCCCAATAATTAACATAACAAAAGATTGGCGTTAATACTACAAACAAAATCCAAGTCCGTCACCAAAAGATCATCACCCTACAAAAAGGCAGAATCATGCAATAGCATATATAATATATAAAAAATGTTAGCAGATTAGATTAAACAAAACAACAAAAATGTGTTATCTCCCAATAGCCCTTTTCTTTACCGTCCTTAAGATGGACCAAATACCATTATTAGAAGTTTATCTAAACATCTTAAGTATAAAGCAAAAATTAGAAGGTTGACTTATTTTTATTATACAACCAATAGAAAAATCAATTATATTTTGATTTGAAGTAGTAGTTTGAAATAAATGCAATGGATCTGAAGACCCAGCAACAATAGTAGCATTTAAAAAGATTAGAAGCTTTTAATCTCCAATTTTCTTCTTTTTTCATCCTCTTCATCTCCTTTAATCGGCAGTTAATGATAAAGTACGGTCTACCACCCTGCACCCAGTATTTCAAGGAAAAAGCAAGCACTGATGATGAAGTGGAATACAAGATTTTTTTCATCATTGCAAACTACTTCCCCTACCAAGTTTGGAACTAAGAATCACCCAAAAATGGGTCCACAAATTCAAGCGCCTGCAGCAGAGTAATTAAAATATTTGAAGAATTAGCACGAGGGAAAGCATGAATAATAAACTTATCAATATTATCAATAAAAGAATTATGATTAGAAAATAAAATGGACGAAGAACTAAAAGATTCAAACAAAGGAGCACTGTCCCCAGTTTCACTCCCGGAAAATTCCTACCTTTATAACTATCATTGTCAAAAGAATCATAGCGAGGGGAATCTAAAAACTCAAACACATCAATGGTGTGGTAGATCTCCTTCACCAATGAAGAGGTGCACAACTTCTCATCTAAAAGGTCGTCCCCATCATCCCACTTTTATGAAACATATAAAATATCTCCATGCAAATAAACTTCAACTAGATAATCAAAATTTTGTGTAGAAAAATCTTGTAAAGTAACTGAAGGAACACAATTAATGTCAACATCAGAAAATAGAATAGCGGGTTCCTACAAAATTGGGTCCACAAACAACTTCCCACTAGAGATGTTGATGCTCAAAAACGGAGAGTAAGGGCTCGCGGGAACCAGCATCTAATGGGTGTTCGGTCTCATAAGCGAGGTGAAGAAGAAGGTTGCGGGGATAGAGGAGAGGTTGTAGAGGTTGCTGGGAATAGCCGAGAAGGTTGATCAGGAACTGTCAAGCAGACAAATATTTTGACTATTAGCCTTGCAGGTTGATGCCGAGAGAGGAGAGGGGTTGAGTAGAAGAGGGGTCCACTAACAGCAGCAACAACAGACTTAGCCCAGCGCGGCTTAAATGCCACTCTTACAACGGGCTTTCCTTTGATTATGAATTAGGATACAGCTCGAGATTGCACCTTTACACCAAAAGAAAATAAAGGTACAAAGGGGGAAGTTGGTAGCTAAGGAGAAGAAAATGCTAGAGGCCATGCGGTTAGACCAGAGAGGTCGACAGACAGCGCAGTTTTCTAATCCCGCAGCTCGCTGGACTAAGACGGGCGGACTGCGTGATCAAGATGAGAGAAGAATAGGAGGAGGTCGCGCGGACTGAGAAGCCGAGTTCGAAGAACTTGATGCCTGACCTTGACGTCTCCACTGAGTCCTTTGAATGAGAGGTATGGGGGAATATTTATAGGCTCGAGGAGGTAACGGTCTTGGTAACGTCACCACCGATTATGGACTTGTTCAATTAAGTTGATCTTCTATTGGCGGACTGGGACGAGTGTGCTTCTTCTATACTGAGTGAGCCCGCGTCGATCTGTTCGAGCTGAGGAGTAGTTCGCCTGCTACTAGGAAGAAGCGGGAACCATAAATCTGGAGGACTTGTTGGGGGACTACAAAACTAGTCCGCCTAGCCTATTGCGAGGAGGATGAGTCTGATCGGCTTCTGAGATGGGATAGTCCTGGCGGACTACACAATGAGTCCGCCCAACTCGCGGCATATGGGTTGAACAGGCCGCCTCCTACTAGAGGCTAGTCCCAGTTGTTTGGCGATGAGAGTTGGCGACCTGGCGGACTGAGGAGTCCAGGTCAAACATGCTAACTGGTGGCCTGGAGGCAGCTCTCCACTATTGTTGGATGAAGAGTGAACCTCTTCCTTGCGGGTTTGTGTTTAGTCTGCATGGTATGGTGAGGTCTAGTGTAGAGATGCTAAGTTTCCATCTCTATAGGTGGGCCGAGACTGAGTCTGCCTATTACAGGTGGACTAGAGAGCTGGTCGCCATCCTGATGTGCAGGCTAGAGAGCTGGAGGGAGGAGAATGTTTGCCTCCCTTAGGAGAACAGAAGAATGAGTCCGCCACCTCCTACTAGATAGAAGGAGCAGGTCGTCCGGCGATGGAGCAAGTTTGTTTTCTAGGAGAAGAATGAACTTTTGCATTGTTAATCGATCTAACAGCGCGGCCTATTGGGGTGGACTGAGGAAATAGTCCGCAGCCCTTGCAGAACGAACGGCTCCTGCGCAACCTAGGCAGTCAGACTTGAAAGACCGCCCTAGCCGCACGGCCTGAGCGGACAGAGAATTCTATCCTCCCATCCATAGAAGAGTGGGCTGACAGGCCGCAATCTTTAGGGGCAACCTGGAGCAGCCCGTTACTTGTGAGCTGGCTACCTTGGGAGGGATCCCCGATTTCTGGGTTAATAAGAGAGAACACTCTTTTCATCCCAATCCTCTCCTTGTTGGCCATCAAATGAGTCATCATCATCACCATGAGTAAAGCCATACACAGGGAGTGATGAACCATTATAAGAAATAATCTCAGGAGGTGAGTGCTCAAATACTTATATGGGTAAAGAATGAGCGATAGGGACAATGCAAACATATCGATCAACACAAACTCAGATGGGCATGTCTGCGGTAGTCCCCCATAGACAAGGTCGTGCTGCATACATATCATCTGAGGGAGAAGAATTGTAGATCAAAATAGTGTAGATAAAATCCGGATGTCCAAATCATCATCATCCTCACTTTTCTTCCTGAACAAACTAGGACAATCCTACAAGATATGATCCATACATTGACAAAGGAAACTTTTACTGTCATTATATCTCGCTATATACTTACATTACTTGACATTCAAACGAATCTTGGTGTTCATGCATTGGTGAAAAGCATCACACATATTAAATTTTTTAGCTGTATACATTGTGCGAAAGATACGCATATAACAAAAATTGAAATTCTTTGCTAAGAAAGACTACACAATCATTCTTTCTCTAATTTTTCTCTCAAGAAATTCATACGACTGTGTTCCCTAGCAACAGTGCCAAAAACATGATGTGCGTTCGACAAGTGCACCGTTTGCTCAAGTAATATATAATGGCGAATGTTTCTTAAGTATCGATCTCACAAGGAACGCAGTAAGGTGGAATTAGCTTTCAAGGAAGGACTTGAGATTAAAGTCCTTAGGTCGGGGTTATGAAGGGGGGGTTTGATTTGTGATGCAAATACAAAATAAACTAAATTAACAAACTATTATGCAGGCTATAATGGACTACTTCGCTTGGCGGGATGGAGACTATACAAGCGGTTATGCACTGCTTCGCAAGGTGGACGGATGAGTAGGCAAGAGAACGGAATGTGTCGCACGGGCGGATAGATATACGGGCCATTAGCACTGCCTTTCTTAGAGGATGGAGGAGTAAGCTCACGGAATGGAGCAGATGGTGATAGTAGAATCAGCGCACTTCAATCACAATCTAGATTAACAAAAAATTTTATAATAATGAAATTAGAACTACAAATCAAGTGTCTAAAAAGGCAATCATCATCAAATAGTGAAGATTCATAATAAACAACATCAAACATATAGGAGAAAAATGGAAGAGATACAACTGAATTCGGAGGCTCATTATAGATTCATTGGCGAAATCATCGGGTCGTCAATGCGCGTACTAGCTCGGTCACAACTATCAACTAGGGTGGAGGAGGGTTGTCACTTCCTCCCGATAGACCCATCTTCTCCGATAAACTACCATCCATTCTTGACCGATGTGAACAAATCCTTTCTTGGCGTTGAATATGATTGGGGAATCATCTCCTTGAAGCACTTTGATGATGTGAAATGGCCTAGAGCAAAGCCCTCATATAAATTGGAAGGAAATGGAGAAATTGCCTTCTCTTGTGGAAGAAATCACTACCTAGTTTGGGCTTCCAAATGACCAAAAATCAGGACTTATATAAAAAAAATGCAAGAAAATCCCCTGCGTACAGCATAACCAATGGGCGAAGTCAACTATTCAAGATGGTATCACATGAACGAAAAAAAACTTTATTTTTTAGACAAAAACTGTTTGCTCGTTCAATTTTACCCACGCATGGGCAAAACAACCCGTGCATAATGAAATTGCACTGGCAGAAATAGAATGATAGATTTTCATGATTTTGAGATAAATAAAGATGTGTGGTTGACCAGATCGTGCGTGAAGGCAAAACGCACGACCGTGCAATCTTAAAATTGGCAAAATAACATAAAGTTTTAGACAAAGGAGATGAGCTCGTGATATTTTACTCACACATGATAAAAACTGATCGTGTGGGAACAAAACACACGGATCTAGACAGATCACAAAAATTGGGCACAGTAGGAATCACACGATCGTGGAAATCACGCATCAAAGAAACTCATGACCATACAATTTCTACAGGATATAAATCCAGCATCATTGGAGATCTGCCAACATGCACATCAAAAAAACACAGCTTGGGGCACATGCCTCCAGCACACAGAATAGCAAAAAATTACAAAATAAAGGCATGCGGAGCACCATGTGTAACTTTTTGGTAGTGTTGCTGGGGAATGTAGTAAGTTTAGTGTTTGTATTAGTAGAAAAATAGTTGTAAATATTTTGTTGTTCTTTATTTTGTTTTTGGCTTTGTACATTTTGAGTGTAGGGGCGAGACCCTGGTAATCTAGATGCCTTTGATCCATAAATTGAGAGAATGTCACATGCGTGCCATCAATTAACTCATCCTATCAAAGACAGTGGGCATGAATGATGATTAGAGGAGAGATGTTGATCCCCATATTGGGCAAGAACAAAATGAACACGATGTTGTTCGATTGAGGCCACAGGACATGCACGACAATTCCACTCCCACAGTCAAGAGTGTGTATCCTTCTTTTGTAATTGCAATCACAAATAACTAGTTTGAGATCAAGTCTACTATATTAAACATGACCAACAATAACATGCATTTTGTTTTATAAACAAGTGAAGACACCCATCTTCACTTGACCAACTTTTCCAAGATATGTGTGATTGAAAATTTTTAATGTTTAGAAAAAGTTAAAGATGTTTTCCAATTCTAAATCCTATGAAGGTAAGTGTACCTTATCGTCTATAGTATAGTAAACTTAAGAAAAATTGTATGGTCATATTACCCGGGGAGCGTCGATTACTTATACTTCGAGGAAATAACTATTTTTTAGAATTGTTTAGCTAAAGAAGAGAAACAAAATGTGAATTAAGAAAGGGTTTAGGCAATTTTTAAAAATGTTGTGTCCATTGCCCACAATGTTCCAGATTTACAGAAGTAAAACATGTTAATGATAAATACATTATTGTAATTAATATATGTTCAAGCTCACGCATGCAGGTTAGTCCTTGTAACATTGATAGGACAGGTATTCCAAGTAGTGTGACAGGTGGTCACAAAGTAAAGATGTGGAGAGACAGAAATTTGTCTAAGTCCATAGGCTTTGATTGAATCAAGTTCACTCAATATCATATACAACAGAGGATGTTGGATAGGCTGAAAAGCGCCTAAGTCCACAGGCATTGAGTCAAGCCAGTTCACATAATATCAGATGCCAACAACATTGAGTTAGTTGTGGATTGTCAAAGCCTTGCAGTATATAAAGCAATTCTACAGCTAAGTCCATAAACATTTAGTGATGAAAGTTCACTCAATGCCATATGTAAAGAATCGTTGAGTATAGATGAATTGGTCAAAGCCACAATATTGGAGTGCTGAATAATCGACAAAGTCCGCATGCTTTGGGTGAAGGAAGATAACTCAATGCCAGATGCTAAGAAGGAATTATGTGATGTCAAAACTTTGCTTTTGACAGTAATGAAATCTGGTCATGTTCAGACGGGTCGAGTGATGAAGGCTCACTCGACGCCTAAGCAGTTAAGACTACAAATGTCTAGTTGGCGTTGAATGATGAAGGCTCACTCACTGCCATAGAAGAAAGCATCATGTTAACTCAAAGCTCAAGGAAAGAATGGACAGAAATTATGTCTAAGTGTTTTGGCATTGAGTCAAGCTTACTCACTTAATGTCTAGTGACAGAAAATTCGTCTAAGTGTTTTGGGGTTGAGTCAAGCTTACTCAATCAATGCAAAGTGATAGAAAATCTGTCTAAGTGTTTTTGCATTAAGTCAAGCTTACTCACTCAATGCCTTGTGATAGAAAATCAGCCTAAGCATATTAGCATTGAGTCAAGCTTACTCACTCAATGCCTAGTGATAGAAAATATTTCTATGTGTTTTTGCGTTGAGTCAAACTTACTCAGTCAACTCCAAGTGAAAGAAAATATGTCTAAGTGTCTTGGCATTGATTGAAGCTTGTTCACTGAATGCCTATACTAATGTTCTTGAATTTGACTAAGTCCACAGATACTGACGTCAGCATAAGTCAACAAAGTCAACAAAGTCCAAATTAGTTGCGAGAAAGCTACAGAATACGACAAGTAGCCCTAACGCTCTACTGTACGTTTTCTTCCGTTAAAACAAGTTGCAGCTGTCAACTGTAGGTGGTCTCCACTGCTTCTTAGAGACGTTAATTGGCGGAAGATAAAAGGGATAGCTTCAAAAGGAAGAAGTTAACTTTTAGGGTTTTATTCTATTCACAAAGTTGCGGGTGAACTTCATCTCTCTCACCATTATTGCCGAGCTTGAATCTTGAAGTCGATCTAGCTGATCTAAAAGTTCATTCAAGATAGCTGTAGCAATTTCTTCTACTACAACAATGTCAAATAAGCTTCTGATAAAGAAAGAGAAGTAGTGCCTTCAGTATTCTGTAGGTTCAGGTTAGCTGTTTGAAGAACTCAAGATCTATCAAGTTTTCAGTCTTCTTTAGCAAGTTCAGAAACACATTTTGGAGGTTCTTCCAGCAGAGGCAGCTATTTACTGAAGATCATTCTCTTACAATTGAGATGAAAGTTATGGTTGAGATATCTCATCTAAGGAAGAAGACACGGAGAAGTGTCTCTGTATTAAATAAATACAAACCAAAACCCCTTTCATTTATGTAGGATCCTTTTGGATCTGAGTTATAGGGCCTTTGTGTCCATGGTAGGTCAGATTTGCTTGAGTGTAGGATTCGATTTAGGATTTGAGTTGTAGGACCTTTGGGTTTGATGTAGGATCTTTTTGGATCTGAGTTGTAGGGCTTTTGACCCTGAGGTAGGGAAGTTTGGCTAGAGATAGGAGAATCATTCTCTATGAGAGTAGGAATTTTGGGTTTGTGTGTAGGATCCAGATTTTGATCAGAGGTAGGGCCTTGTGCCTGAGCTGTATGAGAGTCATTCTCTCTGAGGTAGGGCTATACTCCATAGCCTGAGCTGTAGGACTTGAGTTCAAGTCTGAGATAGGTGAACATTTGATCATTGAGTTATAGGAGCAAGTTTGCTCTGAGGTAGGGCTTTGTTCCTGAGTTATAAGTCTTGGAGGAGACTGAGAGATCCTGAGGGATCTGTGGTGTAAGTTCTTATGAGCTGAGTTTTTGTAGAAGTACCTTGTCTAACAAGAAGTTAGAAAAGTGGGAGGATAGTGTATCTACCTATAGTATGGTGATCCATTATAAATTCTATGTGTGTTCTTTGTGGTTTGTCTTTAAAGTATCTATCTACTAACTAATTACACATTAAGTTAAAATATAAAAATAAAAGACTAGAAAACCTATTTACCCCCCCCCCCTAGGTGTTTAACTACCATGAAACTAAAGACTTTAACGTGGTTTTAGAGGGAGGTTGCCCAAGAAGGACCTAATAGTCAGAGCAGATCCCAAAGGGTAGCTGAAACCAGTTCTATACTAATGGGTTCTAGAGAGAACCATAAGGATCTAGGTTCCATGAAACTCCACATTTATACGAAGGAGAGTTTTTGAATATGGAAATAGTGGGTCAGGCTATTTATTGAAGACTATGACCCAAGGATCTTGTGATAGTGAGAGAGGGACCTTTCATCCCTATGAAGGTATCAGTTCTGGATGCCAATGTCCAGAAACCTAAGACCTATTTAGAAATGACAAAGGATGAAGTCATCTTGCCAATATTAGACAAGCGGGGCAAAAAACATTATTTTTAGTGTCATAGATGATTAAACCATTCAGAATCTTGTCCACTACCAGACCTCCAAAGAGATGTTGGATACTCTTGTGGTCGACATGGAGGTTATTGAATAAGTGAGAGATGATAGGAAGTCCATGCTCAACCAGTAGTATGAGGCTTTCTGGCTGTCACTTAAAGAGAACATACATACATGCTATGAAAGATTTTTCAAGATAATAAATGAACTAAGGACCTATGGGAGGGTTTTCTGTCATTATGAGATTAATGACAAGTTCCTAAGATCTCTCAATAGAGACTTGGATACTAAGATATGTTTCATAAGAGAAGTGTCTAAGCTAGCTGATACTCCTCATATATTGTATGGAAAGCTTCTCTCTTATAAGATGTAGTTGGCTGCCAAAAAAGAGGAGGCCAACAACAAATCCCTGGCCAAGGAAAAAACCTTGGCATTCAGAGCTGACAGCACCAGGAAGAGTAAGGAGTGGATTCCCTGTCCTCAAAGGAGGCCAGCTGACTCAAGTAGCTCAGAATTATATACATCGGACTACAACATGTTTGAAAAGGAATTTGCTACCTTCTCTAGGAATTTTTAGGAGTTGATGAAGAAGAAACAGTGGAAGAGCAAACCTTCCATCTCTTCTCATCGCAGGAAGAATCACACTAAGGCTGGCAGGTATGATTCATAACCAAGTAAACATATTTCATCTAAAGTTATTTACTACTATTTGAGTAAACTTGGGCATGCTATAGCTGACTACTTATTCAAGAGAAAGGTGGCTGGTGAGACGAAACATCACCAGCACTTGAGGAAGAAGGATAAGTCCTTCATTACAAAGATGGAAAAGAGATGGACAAATGCATCTTCATCAGAGTCTGAAGAAAAAGAAGCTTATATTGGGTTGGTTGCTGCTGCTGTTACTAAAGAAGGAGTTGAAGCAGTAGATGAAGACTATCCTCCTATAAGGATAGGCATCAGGGCCCCTCAGCCACATTCAGACAGAGACTCAGAGGTGGATGAGGATGAAGAAGATGCCTATAACTGCTATGGGCTGATGGCACTGACTGATGAGAAATCTATCAAGGTTTAGCCTGGTCAAAGCAAGGTAAATTCTCTATCTAGTTCTTCTTTTGAGTCTCAATATGAGACTATTCCCTGTGCATAAGATTCTACATCCAGTGGTGAAGATAATTCTGAATCAGATGGAGATGTCAATCAATTGATTGACAGGTATGGATAACTTTTGGATGCCTTTAAAAAGTGCAATAAGTTGTCTAAAAAGCAACCTGTGGAGATTTCCTCTCTGAAGTTAGCTGCTTCACAACAGTCTGAGACAACATCTTTGTTGGATTAAAAGGATAGAGGAAAAAGCCAACTTAAGGTCATGATTCTCATCCAGATAGGCTCCATCAAGTACAAGAATAATCTCATTAGGGACCTTGAAGAGATTCTCTAGAGGGAGAAGAGATATGTGGCTAGTTTTTCTAAGCCCAATACCGTGTTGCCCTTGATAGACTCCTTATCCTCTCAGAAGGGTATGAAGGGGTTGGGGTTTAAGGAAAATACTTGTGTTACCCCTTCCAAAGGGAAGGACAAAGCTCCATTTCAACCTCTGGATTCCAAGCCTCCCATTTCTTTTAGGAAAGTTCAGTTGTCTCCAAATAGGTATGACCAAGGAGCGTCTATAGTCACTGGATGAATGGTAGATCCAGTAGTGTGAACAAGGAGGTTTACAACTATAGTGCAAGGTATAGTTGTTGAGTGAGTGCCTTTAAGGCTACCCATGATGAAATTCAAATGGCCCATCATGGACCCTTTGTCTTTGGTGCTCCAGCCCCCACTCTAAAGAATGTGGTTGTGGCCAAGTTTCAAAACCACTCAGGAAAAACTCAGACTAAGGGTTAGTCTATCAGCAAGCCTGATTGGGCATTCTTGATGTTATCAATAGTATGTCTTCTGTAAAGAAGATTTCTTCTAATAGCACTCAAAGCAAGCCAAATAAGCCACCTAGAAGACTTACCTTTAGTTAGATCCATGCTGAAAGAAATCTTAAGAAGTCTATTGCTCCTCTTCCTTTTGTTTAATCAGGTGTTAACCAAACAGCAAGGCCTACACAGAAAAAGTGATATAAAATTCATGAATGTTGGTGTTATGGCAAAGTGGGCCACTTTTCTATAGACTTCTGACACAATCCAAGTGTTCCAAGAGAAGCTGTTAGTCCACCAGTTAGAAAAGTTGCTGGTAGACAAGTTCATTTTTAGACAAATATGCTCCTAGGACCCAATTGATATTGGGGTCCTAAAGTAACATAAATTATGTAATGTAGGCTTGTCCAAGTGCCCATACCCCTATATGGTACATGGGCAGTGGTTGTTCCAGACACATGGTTGGGACAAGGAGAAACTTAATGGAGTATACTCCAGGGAAAGATGGACCCAATATTATCTTTGGTGGTTCAGATAGAGGGGTGACAAGAGGCTATGTTAAGATTACCAATGGCATACTCACCATAAAAAGTGTCTTTTGTTGAAGGGTTGTAACACAACCTCATAAGCATAAGACAACTCTCTGATCTTTGCTATGTAATTATCTTCCATAAGGAGGAGTGCCATATTAAGAGGTCACGTTTCCAAAATGTCATCTTAATAGGCACTTGGAGTGGAAATGTATATTGCATAAATTTCTTTTGTCTAGATACAAACTCTCCTATTTATTTAGTGGCAATGAGAAAGTTTCTTATTGTGTACAATGATGCAAGAGACTAACTCATTAAAATTACAAGATTATTGGCAAGCTCTTTAGTGAAGATCTAGTAAGGAATGGTCCTAAGATGAAATGCACCAAGGAAAGCTAGTTCTCAGTATGCCATAAGGTCAAGCAGACCAAGGCTTCCTTCACGGGCATTGGGACCAAAGACTATATGATGTGCTTATACCTCTTGCATATGGACTTGTTTGGTCCTATGCCAATTCATAGTCTAGGTAGGAAAGTCTACACCCTTGTGGTGGTTGTTGATTATTCTAAGTTTACTTCGGTGTTCTTTCTAAAGAAAAAGAATGAAACCCTTGATGTCTTCGTAAAGTTTGTCAAGTAAATTCAGAATGAGTTTGACAGTACTATGGTCAAAATCAGAAATAATCATGGGACTGAATTCCAGTCTGATAGTATGACAAAGTTATGTAAAGAGCCAGGATTCAACAAGAATTTTCTTCTCCATAAACACCCCAGTAAAATTTATTTGTTGAGAGGAAAAATAGAACTCTCATAGAGGCTAGAAGGACCTTATTGAGTGACACATCTCTCCCAGAATATTTCTAGGTTGAGGCCGTGAATAATTCATGTCATGTCCTTTAAAGAGCCTCTATCACCAAGAGACACAAGAAGACTCCTTATGAGATCTTAAAGGGCGTAAAACCAAACCTGGGCTATCTCAGAATCTTAGGTAGTAAGTGTTATGTACTTCATAATGGAAAATCCTATGTGACTAAGTTTGCTACCAAGTCCTACGTGACTAAGTTTGCTGCCCAGTCCTTTGATGGGGGTTTTTGTTGGTTACAATAATCATAGTAAAGCATATAGTATTTACAACATGAAATGCCAAGTTGCATAAGAGTCTTTACATGTAGTCTTTGATTAGTCTATCATGATTAACAGCGAGTTGCCAAGCTCCTCTTATAGTATTATAGGTATAGAGCAGAAGATGGACAAGCTGACTATCAAGGAAGCTGCCCCAAATGTCCAAGATATTGCTGAGGGAATGGACATTCTAGAAGATGTACCAGGATCACTTGAAGTGGATGATGATCAGCAAGAAGCTGCTACTAAAGCAGGTGCATAAAGAAGATTGCCTCTTGCAGTCAGGCATCTAAGAGATCATCCAAGACACCAGATCATTGGTGATGCAAACCAAGGAGGGGTGACAAGAAGCAAGATCCTTAATACAGTAATGTATGCAAGCTTCCTGTCATAGTTTGAGGCCAAGAAATTTGAAGAGGCCAACATTGATCAGTTCTGCATTATAGCAATGCAAGAGGAATTGAACCAATTTAAGTGATACAAGATCAGGAAGTTTGTTCCCAAACCACAAGGACATAATGTCAATAGAGTCAAGTGGATTTATAGGAATAACATGATTAAAATGGCATTATAATCAAGAATAAAGTAAGGCTATTAGCTAAGGGGTACAAATAAGAAGAAGGTATTGACTTTGATCAAACCTTTGCTCCTATAACAAGATTGGAAGCCATCAGATTGTTCCTTACATATGCTGCACACACGGGATTCATAGTCTACCAGATAGATGTTAAGTCAGCCTTCCTGAATGATGACTTAAAGGAAGAAGTCTATATTGAGCTGCCTCCAGGTTTTGTTGTTCCTAACTCACATGATTCTGCTTATAGACTTAGAAAAGATTTATATGGGCTGAACCAAGCCACTACATCATGGTATGATACATTGTCTAGCTTCCTCATTGAGAATAAATTTTCAAGGGGGAAGATAGAGAAGACCCTATTCCTTAGGGAATCAAAGTGTAAGATCATTTTAGTCTAGAAATATATAGATGACATCGTCTTTGGTTCTACTAATGACAACCATTACAGAAAGTTTGCACAACTTATACAAGGGAAGTTTGAGGTAAGCAATATAGGTGAACTTATGTTCTTCTTGAGTCTCCAAGTAAGACATACTGATCATAGCTTGTCCAAATCCCAGTCTAAGTTTACCAGGGAGTTAATCCAAAAGTTTTGTATGGAGAATGCCTCCACCATGAAAACTCCCATGGGGTCAAGTATGTCTATAGGCAAAGATGAGGTAGGGAAACATATTGATGAAACTTTATATAGAGGGATAATTGGTTCCCTTCTATATCTTACTGTAGGTAGGAAAAACATCATATATGCTACATGTGTTTGTGCCAGGAATCAGGCCAGCCCTAAAGAATCTCACTACTCGGCTATAAAGAGGATTTTGAGGTATCTTAAGGGCACACCATATCTTGGCCTATGGTACCCTAGAAATGGGGAGTTTGAACAAACAAGCTATTCAGATGCAGATTTTACAGGCTATAAAGTGGATATGAGGAGCACTTCTGGCACCTGTCAGTTCTTGGGAGGAAACTAGTGTCTTGGAGCAGCAAGAAGAAAATAAGTATTATAATTTCAACTGCAGGGTCAGAGTATATCTCAGTAGGTAGATGTTGAGCTCAGTTTTTGTGGATCCTGCATCAGCTCAAGTATTATAATTTTTAGATAAGTAGAAGTCCCTTGTATTGTGATTCTACTAGGGCCATCTCAATTGCTAGGAATCCTATCTCACACAATAAGACTAAGCATATTGAGAGAAGATATCATTTCATTGTGGAGCATGTGGAATATGAAGATATCAACCTTGAGTTTGTCCCTAAAGACAAGCAAGAGGCTGACATCTTCGCTAAGCCACTAAATGAAGCAAAGTTCAACACCTACATGTTTGAGTTGGGTATGTTGAACCTGATATAGCTTCAGTTGCTCCTCATGTTGTTTCTTTGTTGCAGGTAATACTATTTCTTGCAGGTGGAAAATTCCTTTAATGGGTTGAAGATTTTTCAAGTGGTATACCTTCAGTGGTATCATTTTTTTAAAATGGTTCAAGTGTTATCCAAACAGTTATAGAATAGAGTGTCTACAAGGAAGTATGATTGAGGATGCTTCAGTTGAGGGGGAGCAAGTCTAGCACTTGTAGAGATAAATTCAATTTCCTGTAGAGAAGGTGCAGCACACCTCCCAGATTATTTACAGAAGTCAAAAAGTGGGAAGAAAAGGAAATAAGAATGAAATGATAAAGGACATGTAATAGAAATTCAGGGGGAGCAGGGAGTAATGATGATCACCCTATAGTGATCAAGGACATGTAGCATCAATTCAGGGAGATCAGGGAGTGATGATGATCACCCTGCATGCAAGGAAAGGATGGAAACCAATAACTAGTTATCTTGTTTTATGTATTCCTATTTAATATTTTATTGCTGCTTATGTTAGTGTATGTCATTGACTCATGATTTTGATTGAGAGTTTTGACTTCTTTAAATAGGGGAAAAATGTTGGGTCCATTACCCACAATATCCCAGATTTGTAGAAGTCAAACATGTCAATGATATACATGTTGTTGTATTTAATGTATGTTCATGCTCATGCATGCAAGTTATTCCTTGTAACATTGATAGGATAGGTATTCCATGTGGTGTGATAGGTGTTCATAAAGTAAAGATGTGGAGAGATAGAAATTTGTCAAAGTCCATAGGTGTTGAGTGAATCTAGTTCACTCAACGCAAGAGGCAAGGGAGGATTCTGGATAGGCTAAAAATCGCCTAAGTCCACAGGCATTGAGTGAAGCCAATTCAATCCACGCCAGATGCCAAACTATACTGAGTTTGTTTTGGATATTCAAAGCCATATAGTCTACAAGCAATTATACAGCTAAGTCCATAGGTGTTGAGTGATGGCAGTTCACTCAACGCCATATGTCAAGATTCGTCGAGTATAGCCGAATATGTCAAAACTTCAATATTGGAGTGCTGAATATTCGATAAAGTCCACAGGCATTGAGTAAATCAAACACACTCAACGCTAGATGCGTAGAAGGCGTCATGTGATGTCAAAGCGTTGTCTTTGACAATAATGAAATATGGTCAAGTCCATAAGCGTTGAGTGATAAATGCTCACACGATGCCTAAGAAGTTAAGACTACAATGGTCTAGTTGGCATTGAATGATGAAGGCTCACTCAACACTAGATAAGAAAGCATCGTGTTCACTCAAAGCTAAAGGAAAGAATGGACAAAAAATCTGTCTATGTGTTTTTACATTCAGTCAAGCTTACTCACTCAATGTCTAGTGACAAAAAATCTCTCAAAGTGTTTTGGCGTTGAGTCAAGCTTACTCACTCAACGCCTAGTGACAGAAAGTCTATTGAAGTATTTTGGCATTGAGTCAAACTTACTCAATCAATTCCTAGTGACAGAAAATCTGCCTAAGTGTTTTGGGGTTGAGTCAAGTTTACAAACTCAAAGCCTAGTGATAGAAAATCTGTCTAGGTGTTTTGGTGTTGAGCAAACCTTACTCACTCAATGCCTAGTTATCACAACCTATATTTTCTCCGCATTTAACGATATATCAGAGTAAGGGAAAACGTGCGTCATGATCCCACGTCAGTAGGGGATATTTGTAGGTGCTTACAAAATACCCCACCTTAACAACTTTATAATAGATCTATGAGTTTTTTTTTGAGAAAATCCAATTTAAGTTAAGCAGTTAGCCGTATCCCTCGGCTCAGTGACTCATCCAGTCGACAAGAAAAAGATAGTTGTACGTAGCGAAAAATACTTTATTTACAAGGTTAGACATCCTACATGATTATAAACATCCCGAGAGGACAACTCATAGTATGCAAGACTCTAGGTTTATAATAATAGCAAAAGTAGCTTTTATGAACGTTAAATATAATGATTTAGGTTTTCAAATATGGCACGTATGAAGTAATAATAGTAATTTTAAACTTTATAAAACCTAACATGCAACCTAGCATAAAACCTTCCCAGAGAGCAAGTAAAAACAACCACAAAGAGGTAAACTTAGCAGCTTAGCAAAATACTTAACATCTAAAAGAAAACCACTAGTGGGCATCAAATACCTAACACGAACCCACTGAAGGTATGCATGTCTATACTGATAAGTAAATAACAAAACTATCCTAAAATGGTGAGAAAAACACTGCAACCACAACAGTCCACAAGCTACCACCAAACCTAGTCGCTCAACCAGTTACTGCCCTAAACCTGAGGCATTTAAAGAAAGAATACCTTAACAAGAAAATACAAGTGGCAAAGGAAGCAATCAGATAATAAACAAGTTAAAACATAATGGGGGTTAACCAAACACAACTATAAGAAGGCTGACAGCCTTAACTAATAAGAAATAAAACATCGGTAAGGGTCTAACTTACCGACTCCAAGAGTAGGAAAATTTGCACCAAGTGCGATAAAGATATAATCTTTGAAGACTTGTACATAAGTGAGTTCATAAATAAATAGCAAACTCATCATAAAATGAGCATATAAACCGGTGGAAAATCGGCACCTGTGGGGGGAGAACCCTCCGCCAGCACACCCACAATCACAACCCTACAAAGGTAAAAAGAAAAGTGGTCTTATGCCTAGACACACTCAAAACAGTGAAAAACAGCACCTGTGGGGGGAGAACCTGCCGCCAGCACACCGATAGTAACAAACCCGCAAGGGTCAAAAGAACATAGCCAACCATGGTCATAATAAATACACCGGCAATACTGATAAAATCACAACCAAAAACACAAGTTTACTTTAATGAAATTAGGGAGAAAAACCTCAAAATCACACTAAGCCCCACTCTCCCATGATAAATGCAACGCAAATACCGAAAAATATACCCTAAGGTCAAAACTCGTCAAGCCAGACCAAAATCGGCGAAAATATTCTAAGTCCTGGCCAATTCGGCCAGTATACCCGCCGAATCACAATGATACTCGACAAAGTATAAGACGATACTCGGTCAATTCTACATTACTCGGGGAGATAAATAAATGATATACGATGAATTTTAATGATATACGCAAAAATTCACTTTGCTAACTTATGATATTCCACCAATTGCTTATACTCGCCAAAAAATACTTCGACTAACAAACTCACACCCGGAGAATTATACTCGGCAAAACTACCGTTGATACTCGACAAACTGGCCTATGATATTAGACGAATAGGCCTTAATGGACACGGTGATACTCGCCGAATTTACCTTAGGCAAAAGAAGTATCCTATATTCAATGAATCCTAACTACGAAATCTACCTCCCTATAGTATACAAATTCTACTCAGCCGATACTCGGCAAATTATGCGATACTCGTTAAATTATTGACAGACTTCTTTATACCTAAATCGATGGAATTTCGCTCGAATGATGGCACCCATACACGCCAGATTTCTGGACGAAATTTCAAACTATCCTATGGGTTCTTCCAAAACTCATCCTACACTACTCTTATTCTCTATGCGAGGAGGAAGGAAAAGAATATTAAGACTAAAAATGAACATGCAAGGAGAAAGATCCACTTGCCTTGAACCATCGGAGAATCGTAGCTCCCTCGCACCGCGATAAGGATCGGCCGTGAAAAGGCCATTGTAATGTTTCCTGAAACTTTTGGTGGAAGAAGGAGTACAAAACCGCAAACCCTAACACACAAAAATCGGAGAAACGGGGAAAACTTACCACGATTGCGTAGCTCACGCCGAGACCTTTTTGAATCTCTACTCCTTTGTCGAAACCGACCTCCAGAGCTCCCTTACCCACCGGTCAAAAGCACACGAACTCCGCCGTCTGTCTTTCACGAAAAGGCTTTCGTCGGGTTTAGGAAGAAGATGAATAGTGAAATAGGGTTTTCGTTTTAATGCATTCTATTTAGATATATAAATTTAATATATTTTTAATTAATTAAATAACGTCAAAACGACCCAAAATCCAAATAAACTCCAAATTCTACGAAAATCGCACTGTAGCTAAATATTAATGGCACGAACCCAATAGCGAAGTCAAAATAAAAATCCGACTAACCAAACTCGAGCAAACACCTCCCGAATCCAAAACACAAACATTCCCGAAAAGGCTCCACCAAGTCCCCAAAACAGACTCGGCTTGCAAGCGAAACCAAAAAATAGGCTAAGACCCAGCCATATTGAAAAACCTACTGGACAAAACCATCTTCTAACAACAGCACTAGCTAAACATGCGTCAACCTAACGCCTTGACGTAATAAACATGCCAATAAATAAATTAACAGAAATACCAAAAAATTAGGGGCATTACAGCCACACCCCCTAAAATAAAGTATCGTCCCAAAACATTACGCACAAGAACTTCTACTACAGAAGAAGAAAATTACCAAGGGTTATCGAATAGAAATACATACCAAACAAAACTAGGAGAATAGATGAGGATGAGCCTCCTTATAGCTGACTCCAACTCCTAAGTTGGGCTCTCCACACCTTGGTTTTGCCACAAAACCTTAACCATAGGTATTGTCTTCCTTCGCAATACCCGATCTTGAGTATCCATAACATGACCAGACCTTTACACATAAGAAAGGTTAGGCTACAACTAGGGCACATAATCAAGAACTTGTCCTGTCACTTAGCACACACTTCCGCGATTGGCTCATGTGAAATACATTGTGCACAAAAGGAAAATTTCCTGGCAAATCTAGCATGTAAGCAGACACACCAATCCTCTCAACAACTCCAAATTGTCCCGCATGTCTCAGGGCGAACTCATAGTTCTTACCAAAACATTTAACACCAGACATCGAGGAAACATTACAAAACACCATGTCCCTAACAACAAACTCCAAATCATTCCTACGCAGATTGACATTTTTTTCATAGAGCTCTTCAGCTATCTGAATCTTCTCTCGAATAAGATTAACAAAAACATCCATCTCTTCTAACGCTTCAGGACCCAACAACGGTCTCTCACAAACCTCGGCCCAAAACAAAGGAGTTCTGCAATGCCTCCCATATAGAGCCTCAAACAGCGCCATCTGCAAACTATCTTGATAACTGTTATTGTATGCAAACTCCATTAATCTCAAACGCTTGTCCCATGCCCCTCCGTGGTCTAAAATATAACATCTGATCATATGCTCCACGATCAAATTTATACTCTCCATTTGAATATTAGTCTGTGGATGATAAGCGGTAGAATACCTCAAATCGATACCCAACCCTTCCTGTAAACTCTTCCAAAAGCGGGACGTATACCTGGAGTCTCGATCTGATACAATACTAACAGGCACTCCATGCAGCCTTATAACCTCATCTAAGAGTAACTCAGCTATCTTCTTTTTTGGGTAATTAATCTTAAATAGAACGAAGTGAGCACACTTCGTCAGTCGATCTACTATAACGCAAACTGAATCATACCCCTCGGGGAGATCTCGGCAAACCAGTAATAAAATCCATGGAAATACCCTCCCACTTCCAACTTAGAATCTCTAAGGGCATTTACTTGCCACCAGGCCTTCAATTATCAGCCTTAAGTCACTTGCAAGTGAAACATTCTAATACAAATTTAGCTATATCACCCTTCATCCCATACCACCAGCCAATCTGCTTCAGATCTTGATACATCTTAGTAGAACCAGGTTGTTAGACAACACTAGAACCATGAGCCTCACTGCACAACTTATCTCGAATATCTTCAACATTGGGTATTAAAAATCTACAGTGGTACTTCAAAGTACCCGCGTCATCAATCAAAAAGTCTGGCAACTCCCCTTTCTCAATTCTATTATAAAGGTGTAATAAATCAGGATCTTTCTTTTGGTGTAGCCATGTAAGTGAAGTCCATGAAGGCTTTACTACTACCAAACTATTGGCGAGTCACAACCTCCAACCAAAATATTCATCAGGAGAAATTCATCAACTAAGGAATCCATAGAAAGATTAAAAAATTTTATTGTCTTCATACTCAAGGCATAGACTACCACATTAGCTTTGCCCGGATTGTATTGGATCTCAACATCATAATGTGTAACATGCTCTAACCATCTCCATTGGCGCAAGTTCAATTCCTTCTGAGTGAAAATGTACTTTAAACTCTTATGATTCGCGTAAATCTTACACAATGTGCCATATAATAGGTGTCTCCACAGCTTCAGGGCAAAAATCACAGTTGCAAACTCTAAATCATGCGTAGGGTAATTCCTTTCATGAATCTTTAACTTCCTCGACTCATATGCTATTACTTTGCCCTCTTGCATCAACACTCAACCAAGTCCCACGTGTGACGTGTACATATATACAACATACTCTAACCCTTTAGTAGGCAAAGACAACACTATAGCACTGCATAATTTCCTCTTTAATTCAAGAAAAGCTTCCTCGCACTTATCGCTCCAAACAAAATTTGTGTTCTTCTGCGTCAGTTTAGTCAATAACGCAAACAATGTATAGAAACCCTTTACAAACCTTCTATAATAGCCAGCCATCCCTAAGAAGCACCTTATCTCTTTGGGAGTGGCAGGCCTATTGCAATCAATAATAACAGCTATCTTCTCTGGTTCAATAGAAATTTTGGACTTATTAACCACATGACCCAAGAAAGAAACCTGAGGCAACCAAAACTCACACTTTCCCATCTTAGCAAACATCTTATGCTCCCTCAAACCAGACAAAACTAACTACATGTGCTGGGCATGCTCCACAGCATTGCGGGAGTACACCAGAACATCGTCTATAAACACGACCATGAAACGGTCTAGAAAATACTTGAACACTCGCTTCATCGTATCCATAAAGTAAGAGGGTGCATTCGTCAAACTAAAAGACAACACCAAGAACTCAAACTATTAGTGCCAGGAATGAAAAGCGGTCCTTGGAATATCCGTCTCACAAATCCTCAACTGGTGGTATCTTGAACGAAGGTCAATCTTCAAAAACACAGAACTTTCACGCAACTGATCTAACAAATCATCATTTCTTAATAGGGGATACCTATTCTTGATGGTTACCTTATTGAATTCTCTATAATCAATGCAAATCCTCATTTATCCATCATTTTAACTCACAAACAAAATGGGGGCTCCCCAAGATGAAGAACTAGGCCTAATGAAACCATTCTGAAGCAACTCATCTAGCTGGGTACGCAACTCCTCCAGCTCACGCGTGGCCATCCGGTACAATACCTTAGTAATAGGACGGGTACCCGGCTCCAAATCCATGACGAACTCCATGTCTCTCTCAGGCAGAAGACCAGGAAGATTATCAAGAAATACATCAGGAAACTCACGCAGTACAAGAATCTCCTCGATATGCAGCAAAACAACCACAGTTTACAAAACTAAAACCAAACAAGCGACACAGCCAGAATCTAAAATCTTCGAAGCACATACCGTAGATAATCAGAGAACTCTGGCGTGGATAATCATAAACACTCATGGGTTGATCGTTGTCCATCTTAAAGTCCAAGCGCTTAACCTTGCACTGGATAACATCATCATATCTAGACAACCAGTTCATGCCCAAGATTATGTCAAAATCTTCAAGGTCTAACAACTTCAAATCAGCAACTGCTAGAAAATTGCCTAACAGAATCAGACAACTCTAGATACCATGGTTTGATACCACTGAATCACTAGAGGGAAACTTGGCACTGAACGCGTCTCCAATAAGATCGAGGGTCAAACGATGATGCTCTACAAAGGTCCTAGCTTCAAACGAGTGGGTAGCACCGTAATCGAAAAGAACATGCACCTAATGGCTCTTTACCTTAAACTTTCCTATACAGAGCATCTATCGAAAGCAATTAATTAAGTTTCATATAGCAGTAGGTCCGGCCGGGGCCCGACGCCATATACCATGGACAGACCGGCGAGATACTAGATGAAACCATTCAACCAATACATACGTCCTACACAGAGCATTTAGCGGAAGCAATTAATTAAGTTGCAACAATAAGAACCCTGCCAATAAGCATGAATGTCCACTAATAGAAAAACTAGTAGGAATAAAGTACAAATTACACAAATGTACTGGCATAATGGCCTTAC
Organism: Platanthera zijinensis; assembly: GCA_039513925.1. NCBI lineage: Eukaryota > Viridiplantae > Streptophyta > Magnoliopsida > Asparagales > Orchidaceae > Platanthera > Platanthera zijinensis. Next base: position 38,509,214 of record CM077089.1, on the reverse strand, counting down.
AACAGTTCACTTAAATAAATAGTGTTTTACGAACTTCGGCTCGCAGGCCGGCCACACATGATTTAAATAAGTAAAAAAACAAGGCCTTCGAGGGTCGGCTCAGCAACTTGGGCTTTGGTCCGGTATTTGCCGCTCGGCTCCGCAGCACCTGTAATCACAAATCACCGCAATGGTGGCAAACAAGAATAACGGTCAGCTAAAGATGACCTAATTATAATGATTCCGCACCCAAACTCGGGGCGGCAAAGCTTCTTCCCTGCACTTGTTAGCATTGCAAGTAATATAGTGAATAAGCATATCATCACAGGTGCAGGCTCACACGGCCACACACCCCGTTCTCTCAGGGCACTAACTCGGTGAACCTTGTTAAGACCGCAGTCTCACCACCATCCCTTGGAAGGCATATCTCATGAGCATTTAGCCTTTCCGACCTAAGACTAAGGCTCGCACATTTATGCCAATGGCCAGTCCCTATTTTCAGGTCTCTACACCAAACCATATAGTCCGGGTCCAGTTCCACTTTCCCGTTGCTCACACCGCACTGTCAACTTAAGCCAAATGCGTGGGCCAAGCTTCGTCGGATACAAAAATCTGATCATACAATAACATAACCCGGTTATGCTCAAGGCTATCTCCTAGGCCACCAAGATGGCCGAAATGCGTTTCCGCCTAGTTTTTCGGGTGCGCCTTGGGGTTAATCCCCAAGGATCCCTACTGCAGTCTACCACGTAGAAATCCGAAAACAACACAAAGGCACGGAGTCTTCTTCGACTAACAATGCATAGTAAATCATCACCAATCCAGACCAACATGTCCGGGTAGGCTTCACACACCATGCCAATGTCCGTACTATAATTTTGGACTCTAAACAAGGGGGACTTTACATATCTACCCCAAGGAGCACCGCAACTCACCGCACACTCGCGGGAGAGGGTTTTCCCTATGCAAAAGAAGAAGAGCTTCACATGCTCAAGAAGAGAATCATTACCCTAGCATTTGTTCTCGGCGCCATGGAAAACTACGTAGATGAAAAGCACTGCAATGATCTTGCCTCCGCAGATCTGGACTCGGTTTTCAATTTGGCGCTACAAATCTCCTCCGGCGACCGGATCTCCCTCTTCCTTCTTCCTCCTTGCTCTCCCTTCTCTCTAGGATTTAGAAAGAGAAAACCCAAATAGAATTAGGGTTTTTAAGCCCTATTCTCGGGTATATCTCAGCAAGGACAACCCTTAACCGTTGGATCCCTAAATAAGGAAACAGATGGCCACGATTCACACTTAAAATGAACTTCCTGGGCCAAACACGGCTTGCGACACGCCCGTGTCCAAGTCCGTGTTCCTCAATCGACACCAAAACTGTCGTGTATTGAAAAGAACACTCGACACGCCCGTGTCGGGATCGACATGCCCATATCATCCAATACATGCCCGTGTAACCATGTAACTAGGCGTGTGCCTCCATTGACACAGGATCAGAACCGTCCCGAGTATGACATGGCCATGTGACATGCCCGTATCACATGTCGTGTGCTAGACACGCCTGGGGACACGCCCGTGTCCCTGGCCGTATAGCTCCCTCAGCATAAACCCGCAAACTTCTCGAGCAGCACACGACCACTGACCTGCCTGTGTGTAAGGTCGTGTGCCCTCAGTAAAAAATCGTTGAGTGGAACGCTTTGAGTGGATGACACGCCCTGGGACACGCCCGTGTCCCAGGCCATGTTCATTGCCCCGACGACCGTTGACTTGAATTTCTTTAACCACACGACCATCGTCGAACCCGAGCATGACATGCCCTGGGACACGACAGTGTCCCAGGCCGTGTCACCTCTACCAAATCCCAAATTTGGCTCAAAACACCACCCGTCACTCTTTTGAGTTTCGGGGCATTACATCTCCAATAAGATCGAGGGTCAAACGATGACACTATACAAAGGTCCTAGCTTCGAATGAGTGGGTAGCACCGTGATCGAAAATAACATGCGCCCAACGGTTCTTTACCTTAAACTTTCCTATGAAAATCTCATGCAATACTAAGGGAATGAATATCGAAACTATAACTACTAAATAAAAGCTAAAACTAGATTATGATGCAACCTAAGATAACTTGAGTAGACGTATGCGATTCCTCCAAAGACATCACGTTCAGCTTGCCCTTTCCCTTATCCAACTGTTACGGTGGTGGCAAAGCCTTAAGTAGAACTGGCTGCATTGTGGGTTTAAACTGCGGGCACTGATAGCAGACTCTTTTATTTCTCCAACAATTGACAGCATCGTGCCCCCTTTTCTTACACCCAGAACAGACTAAATATCCTTTAGGAGCACTCTGAATCACATGAACCTACTCCTACTTCTGATCTCCTAATCTGCTGAGAAACATCTCAAATGGATGGCCTGGTCGGCCACAGAAACTGCATACCTCTTTTCTTGTCTTACCTGACGCAGAACAAAATTCCTTTGAAGTCTTACCCTCATCCAATTTCCTCTCATCTTTTCTTATTTGTTGACATAAATTATTGGCATTGTCGGTTGCCTCAACCTTTAAGGAAGCTTCCACTGCTTCAACAAAGCTTCCAGATCCATAGGCACATGTTAGCTGCTGGATGTCACTCCTTAGACCACCCAAAAAATGTTTAACTCTATTGTCTTCCGAGGATACCAAGTTAGGGGAAAACCAGCTCGGTTTACTAAATTCAATCTCGTAATCACTAATTGTTAGTTTTCTTTGCTTCAAATGCGGGAAATGATTCATCAGACGGTCCCGCTCGACTGATGGCAGAAACTTCTTTAGCTGAAACTCCTTGAAGGATTCCTAGGAAGACCCATCCTTCAGATTCTCTTTTTATCTCAACCACCTACTCTTTGCAAAACCCTTGAGCTAATAAGTAGCGACCATCACTCTATGGCTGTCAGAAACTCCCGAGTGTTAAAACATCTGCTCAATTGCTATAAGCCAAACATCCAAAGCAATGTAATCTGCTCTACCATTATAAGAATGAGGTCCTAATCACTAGAAATGCGAGATAATATTCATCTTTGATGGCAACAAAATCGAAGACACCAGAGGAGCACGAGGAACAGGAACAACCAGACCCATCGCAGGGAACTGCACTCTCGATAGCTGTCCTAACACAACAAATAACAGTTCTTTGATCTACATATACATCTCCACCATCTGTCTAGACAAAGTCTCATTACTCTATCACAGACATTCGATCACCGCTTCGCTCTGTGCACCTGAAGACTCGCCCTCTGATTAGGTAGTAGACCTAGTCGCCACACGCTTAGGCTCTATTCTAATATAACAACAAATAACTAATCAGACCCAAGCTTAACAGCTAGGACCAAACAACTTAGTCCATACATAGCATACTTAAGTACTTGCTCATACAACTACCTTGCCTTGGGATTTTTAATAATGATGTCATGTTTAACATAGGATGATATATCGTCACCCTATTGACCCATGTGCTTACTCTATGAATGCATTAATTTTCATTCCCTTTACTTTAAAATCATATGTGTGTATATGTCATCATTTAAACCTTTAGCTTGGCACGTGTTCTAATACCATGTTATGTTGTGCATGTTATCCTATGCATTCTATAAACGGCCTTAATGCATGTTATGAGCTGTGTACACATGAAATATTATGCATCCCATACTACATAATATCACATTCAACGAAAATAAAAATCTAATGTGAATTCATGCGATGATTGTTATGTATCCTATACTACATAGCAGTCACATGTTGCTTCCTATGAGGATCCATATACAATCACATATTTTGAATCCCATACTACATAATATGCCCCATATACATCTTATCATGCTTATGAGTGTTGTGTTTATGCTTCAGCCAAGACGTATTGATGATACATCAGTGTGTATATGAAATGTAACCAGACAACTAACAATAACTTGAGATGGTTGTTCGACCAATTGACAAATAACCCATCCCTTTGATACCAACTGTCACAAACCGCATTTTCGTCACATTTAATGATATATCCCTCGACTCAGTGGATTATCTAGTCCAGCAGAAAAAGATAGTTGTACACTGCGAAAAATACTATATTTACAAGTGTAGACATCTTATTTGAGTATAAACATCACTAGAGGACATCTCATGGTATGCAAGACTCTTGGTTTATAATAATAGCAAAAGTAGCTTCTACGACCGTTAAATATAGTGATTGAGGTTTTCAAATATGGCATGTATGAAGTAATAATAGTAATTTTTATACTTTAAAATACCTAACAAGCAAACTAGCATAAAACCTTCGCAGAGATCATGTAAAAAAATCACAAAAAGGTAAACTTAGCAGCTAATCAAAATACTTAACATCTAAAAGAAAACCACCAGTGGGCATCAACAACCTGACACGAACCAACTGAAGGTATGTATGTCTGTACTGATAAGGAAATAACAAAACTATATCACAACGATGAGGAAAACACTACAACCATAGAAGTCCACAAGCAACCACAAAACCTAGTCTCTCAACGACTACTTCCCTGAACTTGAGGCATTCAAAGAAAGAACACCTCAGCAAGAAAATACAAGTGACAAAGGAAGCAATCAGATAATAAATAAGTGAAAATAGAAGGGGGGGGGGGTTTACCAAACCAAATTATAAGAAGGCTGACAACCTCAGATAACAAGAAATAAAACAACGTTAAGGGACTAACTTACTGACTCCAAGAGGGGGAAAATTAACACCAAGTGCAATAAAGATCTAAGCTACGAAGACATGTACATAAGTGAGTTCATAAATAAATAACAAACTCATCATAAAATGAGCATATACACCAGGGAAAACCGGCACCTATGGGGGGAGAACCCTCTGAAAGCACAACCACAGTCACAACCATACCTGGGTCAAAAAAAGGTGGTCTTATGCCTTGACACACCCAAAACTGAGAAAACTACACCTGTGGGGGGAGAACCCTCCGCCAGCACACCCATAGTCACAAACCCACCAGGGTCAAAAGATTATTGCCAACCATGGTCATAACAAAAAAGCCTGCAATATTGATAAAATCACAACCCAAAACACAGGTTTACTTCAACGAAATTATGGAGAAAACCCCAAAATAAAACTAAGGTCCAACTCTCCCATGACAAACGGGACACAAATACCCAAAAATATACCCTAAGGTCCAAAATCGATGAAACGGACCAAAATCGGCGAAAATATTCTAAGCCATGGCCCATTCGGCGAGTATACCCGACGAATCACAACAATACTCGACAAATTGTAAGACAAAAGTCAGCGAATTCTACATTTCTCGGCAAGACTACAAAAATATATCTGACAAATTCTAATGATATACGCCAAAATTCCCTGAGCTAACATATGATATTCAAGGAATTGCTGATACTCGTCGAAAAATACTTGGACTAACAAACCCACACAAGGCAAATTATACTCCGCAAAACTATCGTCGATACTCGACGAACTGGCCTAAGATATTCGACGAATCGGCCTTAACAGAATGGCGATACTCGCCGAATTTACCTTAGGCAAAAGAAGTATCCTATATTCGACGAATCCTAACTGCGAAATCTACCTCCCTATAGTTGACGAATTCAACATAGCCGATACTCGACGAATTATGCGATACTCGCTGACCTGTTGACAGACTTCTTTATCACTAAATCAGCAGATTTCGATCGAACGATGACAGCCATACAAGCCGGATTTATGGCCAAAATTTCAAACTATCCTATGGGTTCCTCCAAAACTCATCCTATACTACTCCTATTCTCTAAGGAAGGAGAAAAAAAAGATGATAAGGAATAAAAATGAACAAGTGAGGAGAAAGAACCATTTGCTTTAAAACTTCTTAGAATCTCCGCCCGCTCGCACCACAACAAGGATCGGCCATGAAAAGGCCTGAGCAACGTTTCCTGAAACTATTGGGGGAAGAAGGAGGTCAAAACCACAAACCCTAACACACAGATATTGGAGAAAAAGGGAAAACTTACCACGATCGCGTTTCTCTCGCCGAGAGCTTTATGAATCTTTACTCCTTCGTCGAAACTGACCACCGGAGCTCACTCAACCGTCGATTGAAAGCACACAAAGTCTGTCGTCCGTCTCTCGCGAAAAGGCCGTCACCGGGTTTAGAAAGAAGATGAATAGTGAAATAGGGTTTTGTTTTTACGCTTTCTATTTGTATATATAATTTAATATAATTTTAATTATTTAAATAACATCAAAATGCCCCAAAATCCAAATCAACCCAGAATTCTACGAAAATCGCACAGTAGCTAAATACCAACGCTACGAATCCAACAATGAAGTTGAAATCGAAATCCGACAAACCAAACTCGGGCAAAAATCTCCCGAAACCAAAACTCAAACATTCCCAAAAAGGCTCCACCGAGTCACCAAAACAGAGTAGGCTCGCAAGGGAAACTCAAAAACAGGCTAAGACCCAGCCATATTGAAAAACCTACTGAGCAAAACCATGCTCTAACCACAACACCGGCTAAACATGCATCAAAATAATACCCTGACGTAATAAACACGCCAATAAACAAATAAACATAAATACCGAGAAATCAGGGGAGTTACACTAGTGACAGGAAATCTATCTAAGTGTCTTGGAATTGAGTGAAGCTTGTTCACTCAACGCTTATACTAATGTTCTTGAATTTGACTAAGTACTTAAATGCTGACTTCAGCAAAAGTCAACTAAGTCAACTAAGTTCAAATTAGTTGCGGGAAATCAATAGAACATGACAAATGGCGCCAACGCTATACTGTACATCTTCTTCCGTTAAAGCAAGTCTCAGCTGTCAATTGTAGGTGGTCCCCACTACTTCTTGGAGCCGTTAATCGGCGGGTGATAAAAGGAATTGTTTCATAAAGAAAAACTTAACTTTTTGGGTTTTATTCTTTTCACAAAGTTATAGCTGGACTACATCTCTCTCGCCATTATTGTCGAGCTAGAAGCTTGAAGTCAATCCAGCTAATCTAAAAGTTCATTCCAGATAATTATAGCAATTTCTTATGCAATAGCAAGGTCAGATAATCTTTTGATAAAGAAAGAGAAGCAGTGCCTTCAGTCTTCTGCAGGTTCAGGTTAGCTGTTTGAAGAACTCAAGATCTATGAAATGTTCGGTCTTATTTAGCAAGTTTAGAAACTAGTTTCTGAGGTTTTTCTAGCAGAGGCAGCTATTTACTGAATAGCATTCTCTTACTATTAAGAAAAAAGTTACAGCTGAGACATCTCAGCTTAGGAAGAAGACACAGAGAAATATCTCTGTGTCAAATCAAGACAAACCAAAACACGTTTCATTATTGTAGGGCCTTTGTTCCTGTGGTAGGGTAGATTTGCCTGAGTGTAGGATCCAATTTTGGATCTGAGTTTTATTACATTTAGGTTTGAGGTAGGATCCTTTTGGATCTGAGATATAGGGATTTTGAGCCTGAGGTAGGGCAGTTTTGCCTGAGGTACGAGAGTCTTTTTCTCTGAGTGTACGACATTTGGGTCTGAGTGTAGGATCCAGATTTGGATCTAAGGTATGGCCTTGTACTTGAGCTATAAGAGAGTAATTCTCTCTAAGGTAGGGCTATCCTCCATAGCCTGAGCTATAGGACTTGAGGTCAAGTCTTAGGCAGGTGATCATTTGATCACTGAGTTGTAGGATCAAGATTTCTCTGAGGTGGGGCTTTGTGCCTGAGTTGTAAGTATTGGAGGAGATTGAGAGATCCCGAGGGATCTTTGGTGTAAGCTCTTATGAGCTGAGTTATTGGAGAAGTTCCTTGTCTAACAAGAAGATAAAAAGGTGGGAGGAGAGTGGATGTACCCATAATCTGGGGAACCACTATAAACTCTATATGTCTTCATTGTGGTTTGTCTTGAAAACATCTAACTAATAACCAACTACACACTAAGTTAAAAGATAATAAATAAAGACTAGAAAACCTATTTACCCTCTTATATGTGTTTATCAACCTTGAAACTAAAGAATTTCAAAAAAGTCTAGTACTTCATCTTCAATTACCTCAGCATGAAGATAAGTAAAACGAAAATACCATTCCAATTCTATTTAATAAAGTACTTTGACCATCTAGATAACTGAAGCAAGAACCATAAAACCACTCCGAGAACACAAGACATGGTTGAGGGGAGTTTTATTCCCATAACAGTTGCCTTGTGGTAGCATCAACACACGGGCTAATATGTACCGCAAGTCGCTTATTCTGCTAGCTAATTTTCGATATCACAAATGCCAACCCAACCAAAAGGAGAACACAGAAGTCATAATCCATAGAAAGTAAATGTCCATAACAGTACAAAATGACAGGAAGCTACATCAGCTCCTGTAATACCAGACTACACATAATTGCCCGAAGGCAATTTCATAATGCTCCAAAACTCACATTTATCATATAAGAAAGTGAGGGTATCTTCGTATAAGGCCTTGTCCCACTGGAGGGGTTGTCCTCTTATACGAGGTGTTGCTGCCACTCCGTCTGCTGTGTGTCCTCCTAAAAAAATTCAGTGTAACAATCGTTATTCATAAAGACAAAGTGGCTTCACATTCGCTCAACTCGGCGTATCTTAGGAACCGGGCAGAAGAAAATAAAGAGGAGTATAATATAGTAATAATATATATATATATATATATCAAATAAGTGATAGGAGAGTTTTTCTAAATCAAGCAGTTCATGTAAATATCATCACATCAATAATAAGCAGGTAACAAATGTAGGTATTGACATTTATAAATAATCATCTCTATACTAGCAGTATTTAAAATTATAAGTATAAAATTGAACTTAACTTATAAAAATGCCCATACAAATTTATAAGTTAAGGATCAGGTACAACCGAAAACAACTCATCATATAAAAGTGCCCATAAAGTTTATATGATGAGGATCTTATACGGTGCAATGTAATGCAATGAAATGAATGCACTATGATGTCCCACTTTTCGAGAGTTAATGATCCTCTCCGACATCACCTGTAGTGGACAAATGAGAATAGTGGAGTGGGCATCTCCACTACTAGGAGAGTATCTACACTATCGGGCCTAGGCCTCAATAGGCCTCAATGTTATCGTCCTCTAACTAGTGGAGCTCCTGCGTACACAACACAAAAAGGGTCTTAGGTTTATTTTCTCCAAGATCCCGGCACAACTGACCTAACTACATGGAAGGGGTCTTAAGGAAGTAAACACAAAAGAGCCTAGCCCAACAGGCTCAATAGGCATGGATAGGGTCTTTTGGAATAAAGCACCAAAGAGCCCAGCCCAACCATCCTAGGTCCAACTTCCTGCTTCCATGGTTATGATGATAGGTAAGCTCGTTGACCCGCGAGAATAATCCTAAAAAATACCATCAAACACCGTATATCAACACACACACAAACACACACACACACACACACACACACACACACACACACACACACACAAACACACACACATACACAAACACACACACACACACACACACACACACACACACACACACACACACACACACGAGCACCACACATTTCCATGCTCCCAATCTTCCAAGGGCTCCAATCGAGTCCTTTCATATTACATCTTACCCATGCCCTTAAGAACACAAGGGCTCCACCCCGAGTCCCTTTTTTCACTTTAATATGGAATAATTGGTACACAATATTATATCCTCAGTACTAGGGGTCAAAGACCACCACAACCACTTAATCTAGGGTTATTTCTCCTCTAGCCCCTTTATGATGTTCAACATACCTTTTTCAATTAAATAAGCGATCGTTCCCACCGAATCACATGTTTCGATTTTCAGTTATATCTGCTAATATCACAAGAGGTTTACACAATACAATTTATAAAAATAGCAGTAAATGCTCTTCCAAAATTGTTAACTATGTGATGTATGATCTTTAATATCACCAGCTACATAATCACAAAATCGCGTCAGCTTTTAGTCAATAACATAAGTGAATCAAATTAAACTTCAACACATCAATCTTGTGCATCACAGTTTACTAAACCTGAATTTTGAAAACCTACATTCCATCAAAAATTACGTGCAACCCCAAATCGGAAAGGTATTTTCATGGGCAACAACTTTCGTGTTGAAGCTAGGGTCCAAACCTAAACCCATCACACCTAAAATCGGGTTTTAGTCTAGCTATGTACTCATGGAAAGAACCCATCATGTACAACATCATTTCAACGCAGAAAATTTGGACGAACTTTTAGGGAGTTTTGGAACTCCTACGAAAATGTGTAACTATCTGTTGGAAAGCACTTTCTGAGGGATATAACTTTCATGTTGAGCATAAGACCTAAATCATATTGAATAATACCTAAAATCAACATTAAAGTCTGATGCGCACGGGGAACAGATTTTTGTTCAACACTTTCTGCACGAATCGTAAAGTTGGACGAATGACATCTGTTTGCAACAGTGAGAAATGAGTGAGAAAACGTCCAAGAGGTAAATAAAGGCAAACTTTATTGCTCCCAAAAGATAATTATTATATAGTTATGCCCCCTTATTTATAGAAAGTGGGAGAGAAGAGAGAATAAAACAAGCGATGTTGGACTAAATACAAGCTGCGCGGGTTGGGTAGTTTGACACAGTCAAACCTCTAGGCTACATAATACATATCAACAAAACCTCAGAATCGGGGGGTGGCTAACACCAAGACCGCTTCTACTAGCATCAGACCGATGCGGTCAACCTCCTGACCGCTGTGGCTAATCATCTGGACCTTTGTTGTGGCTAACAACAAGAAGATTGAAATGCTGACCAGACAGGCCGCTGGTCCAAACTGCCAGGTCACTGATAAGCCACGCCGCTAGTCTAAATCACCAGGTCGCTGACCAGACAGGCCACTGGTCCAAACCGCCAGGTCGCTGACCAGACAGGCCGCTAGTCCAAATCACCAGGTTGCTGACAAAAGAGGTAACTTGTCCAAACATCCATGTTGCTTGAATAAGTAGCCTCCCGACTAGATGGTCAAACTGCCAAACTTTAATACTCCCCCTCAAGCTAGAGCGTATATGTCAACCAATGCCCAGCTTGCTACAAATATTTGAAGCAAAAACTGGTTTTATGAAAAGTTTGCCATTTCTTTATCAGAAGTGATGAAGCAAGTATAGATCTTATTATTCAACACCTCTTCCCTAATGAAATGACAATCTACCTCAATGTACTTTGTCCTCTCATGAAAGATAAGATTCTTCGATATGTTAATGTCGACTTTGTTATCACAGAACATATGAAGAAGATGATCATAGACTTCTCCCAAGTCAAGCATAAGCGCTAATAGCCATTTCAACTCATAGGTATTTGAATCCATGCCCCTATACTCTGCTTCAGCACTTGACCTTGAAACCACTTCTTGCTTCTTGCTTTTCAAGCTAACCAGGTTTCCTCCTATAATGGTGCAAAAACCTGATGTAAACTTCCAATATTCTTTGTGATCAGCATAGCTGGCATAAGAATATGCTTAAACATTCAGATGGTTATTCTTCTGAAACCTTAGGCCCTTTCCTAGAGACCCTTTAAAATACTCCAGAATTTTCTTGTCAAACCAAAGATGACACTCTCTAAGATTATGCATAAACTGATTGACGTTTACAACCACATAACAAATACCTGGTCTAGTAACAGTTAGAAATATGAGTTTACTTACAATTCGTCTGTACACAGTAACATCTTGAAGAAAATGAGAATCTTCAATCCACCCCTTATCATCTCCAACCGCCATCGGGCAACGAGCAGGTTTTGTGCCAATAAGACCAGTCTACTTTAATAGATCTAGTGCATACTTTCGCTATGAAAGAACCACCGAGTTCATCTTTCTTGAAATCTCAATGTCGAGAAAGTACTTCAGAGGTCCCATATCCTTCTTAACAAATGTTTTAGAAGATGCCATTTGACTAGATCAATGCCTTCTTTATCATCACTAGTCAGAAAAATATCATCAATATAGAGAGCTAGAACCACAAGTCCTTTAGTAGTCTTGCACATAAACATGGAATGATAAGCAGAGCTTCGATTGAACCCAATAAGAGAAACAACTCTACTAAACTTTTCAAACCAAGCTCGTGTGCTCTGCAATAAACCATAAATCGCATTTCGAAGCATGCATACCTGAGACTCCCCCTGAACAACATACCCAGGAGGTTGCTCCATGTAAATTACCTCCTGCAAATCACCATAAAGGAAGGAATTCTTCATATATAATTGAGACATCTTCCAGTCTCTATTAACAACCACAGGGAAGAGAATACGTATAGTGTTGATGCGAGCACCAGGAGAAAATGTATCAAAGAAGTCTACTCCATATGTATTAGTAAACCCTTTTGCCACAAGACACACCTTATAACGATAACCTCAACCATCTCGAAGATACTTAACCACAAGGACCCATAGACAGCCAACCACATCAATGCCTAAAGGTGGGGGAATAAGAGTCCAAGTACCTCTCCCAATTAATGTGATCATTTCTTCATCCATAGCGCCTTTCCAATAAGGAATGGAAAGAGCTTCTTGATACATAGCCGGTATAACAATAGAAGAGATAATAAGAGCAAAACGCTTGCCAACTGGTGAAAGTTGAGCATAGGAAAAACCGCATCAATCAGATGCTTAGTGCATGGGCGAACGCCTTTTCGTAGGGCAAATAGGAAGATAAAGATCACTCTTGTCCAAGGGAGGCAATTCACTGCCAGAAGAAAGAGGAGGCCTGGGAATAGAAATAGAAGGCTCCAAGGGCAAAGAATCAGTTTCGAGATAAAGAGACGGCACAACAGGAATAAAGAACTAGTTCCGGTAGAGGTGCTGAGACAATAGGCAATGAAGAAGAAGTATTAGAAGGTAAGAAAGAATAATCAGGAGAAAAATACGGTGTATCTTCAAAGAATGTAACATCTGCAGACACATACTATTTGTGTAGGATAGGATTGAAACAGCGAGATCCCTTTTGAGAAGGACAATAACCAAGGAATATGCATTTAACAGAACGGGTAGAAAGTTTGTCATGACAAGGAGAAGGTATGTGAACAAATGTTGTACATCCAAAAACCTTAAGAAGTAAAGAAAATGGCTCGGCCATGGGATACAAAATAGAAAAAGGAGTCTTGACTTGAAGAACAGATGAGGGTATCTGATTAATGAGATAGCATGAGAGAAGAAGGGCTTCACCCCAATAGGTCTTAGAAACACTCATTTGTAACAGAAGGCTGCGAGATACATCCAAGATATGACGATTCTTGCATTCATCAACGCAATTCTTTTGAGTGGTATAAGGGCCAGAAGTTTGATGAATCAAACAAAGGTTCGCACAAAAATCAAAAAATTGTACGCTGACATATTCCTTGGATTTATTAGTACAAAAAACATGAATAGACACCTAACACTGTGTCAAGATCTCATGATAAAAGGTAGTAAACATAGTGTAAATTTCATAAAAATCATTTAGGAGATACATCCAATTACACCAAGATAAATCATTAATGAATGTGATACTATATAAGCTACCTCTACCAATAGTGGCAGTAGGAGCAGGACCCCAGATGTCATGATGAAATAGTTCAAAAAGATACTAAGAACTATGTCTCGTTCATGCTGGGAAAGAAGAGAGATGATGTTTGCCAAACTGACAGGCTTTGAAATTCAAAGGGGAATCCTCTTGAGGAAGATCTGGAATAAGTTAGTCGATGAGGCAAGAAGGAGGGTGGACAAGACAACGATGCTATTGCTGAAGAGATGAAGAAGCAAAAAGTGCAACGTCATGGTCAAAAAAGAAGAGGCCACCATTGGAAGTCCTAGTAGCAATCGTAGCTTTGGAGGCAGAATCAGAGAGAGAACAAGTGGTGCCCGTAAAAGTAACTATGCAATTTAACTAAGTGCAAAGATCATTAATAGAGAGTAAATTGCACGGAAAAGTAGGTACATAGAGAATTTACTCAAGAAGCAAATAAGGAGAGAGACGCACAATGCGAACACCAAGCACAGGATCAAAAGTCCCATCTGCAATAACAATAGGAGACAACCTGTTCTTTTCAAGCAAAGAGGAGAACAAAAGAGAGTTGTCGGTCTGTCACAAGTGGCACCAGAGTCAAAAAGCCACTTATTAGAGGAAGAGCACGAGTGGTAGAAGAGAGAAGGGAAGCCATCCTCAAAAAGAAACAGGAAAGCGGAAAGACTAACCACATGGTTATAAACAAGCCGGTAAAAGAGGAGCGGAAGAAGAGAAATTATTGTGGCCAAGCAGCGAAAAAACTGCGAGAGAAGACCGCAACGATAAGAGAAAAGACATCACGACAAAGGTTATTACACACTAGTGGCTAGAAAAAGAAGTCGTGATAAGGATGTGGAGCTCGCAGTGGGTAGAAAAACCGCTGCGACAAGTAAACCGCGCGCACAAGGAGACCACTCACGAGAAGAGAAAAGAAGAGGAGAAGCATTGAGAGCACGCACATAAGGAAACTACGCGACCAAGAAGGGCACAAGCTGAAACAGAAAAGGAAGGCAAACAAGTTGCAGAAAGATAGCGACCAATAGAAAGAGACCGGCAGTGACTCAAACGCACGGTTTCAGTGAGAAGCAGGAAACGAACAAATCGGACAGAGTAAAAGCCGCACGAATAGGGAAAACAAGGGAGGGCAGGGAGTGAAACTGTTCGAATAGAACTGAAGCCCCGCGAACAAGAAAAGAAATGGCAAAGAAGAAGAAGAATAAGAAAGAGTTAAAGAGAGATTAGAAGGAGTCAGCACGGTCTGGGTGACAACACACCAGCGGCAAGCCACGACCAAAATGTAACACTTGCAACAGAAAAGAAATTGCACGAGTGTGAAAAGCAATAAAGGGAGGGAAGGGATGGAAGAGAACAGGAAGAAGCTGTCTCGGGAAGCAAACCGGAAGAGGCCGACGCGGTTAGACAAACAAACTACAATCTGATTGTCGCAAAGATCGATTTGCTCTAATACCATGTGAGAAATGAGCGAGAAAACATCAAAGAGGTAAATAAAGGCAAACTTTATTGCTCCAAATAGATAATTATTACATAGGTATCCACCCTTATTTTTAGAAAGTAGGGGAGAAGAGAGAATACAACAAAACGATGTAGGACTAAATACAAGCCGCGCGGGCTTAGCAGTTTGACACAGTCAAACTGCTAGGCTACACAATACATAATAGCAAAACCTCATAATTGGGTGTTGGCTAACACCAAGACCGCTTCAGCTAGCATTAGACCGCTGCGGTCAACTATTGGGTCCATTGATCCCAATGTCCCATATTTGAAGAAGGCCTAATAGACAATGGTATACACATATTGTAATCTAACAGATGTTATAAGTTCTTTGCATGCAGGATACCTCCTATGCATTGATTAGACAGGTTTCCGAAGTGGGCAAGACAAGTGATAGTTGGGCAAGATTGTGTAAAGACGAAAAACAATCTAAGTCCATAGGCATTTAGTGAAGTCTACTCACTCAATGCTAGATGACTAAAAGTTGTGAGTACAACATGCATAGTCAAAGCCAAGCTACTGGAAAGCTAAAAATGTTGCTAAGTCCACAACCATTAAGTGATGCCCACTCACATAACGTCATACAACATATTCGTTGAGTATAGCTCATCCTGTCAAAGCTACAGAAAATCTATGTAGTTATTTTACTGAGTCCACATGCATTGAGTGAGATAAGCTCACACATAGATATGAGAACATAACATTGACTGACCCTAGTTCAGTCAGAGCAACTGTGTTTCGAACACAAAATTTAGTCAAAGGAAAAAAGTGTTGAGTGAAGGCTATTCACTCAACGCCTAAACAACTATGAGACTGTCTTAAGGATAGAAGCATTGAATGAAGCCTAGTCACTCAATACCATGTTAATATAATTAGAAATGCTAAAAACGTTGAGTGAGGGGTGCTCACTCAACGCCTAGTGACAGAAAATTTGTCTAAGAGTTTTGGCGTTGAGTCAAGCTTACTCACTCAACGCCTAGTGATAAAATATCTGTCTAAGTGTTTTGGCGTTAACTGAAGCTTACTCACTCAATGCCTAGTGACATAAAATCTGTTTAAGTGTTTTGGCATTGAGTGAAGCCAATCACTCAACGCCTATACTAATGTGTTTGAATTTGACTAAGTCCACAAGTGCTGACGTCAGCAATTGTCTGGAAAATTCAAAATGTTGCGGGAATGCTACAGTACGCGAAAAACGGCATCGCAGGCCTGGTAACATCCCTCAGTCTTCTAGACCCCTAGGATGGTTTTGTCATGACTGGATCAGGACCAAACCCTGGGAATTACCAAAAGATTGTGGTGAACTTGGGAATTAGATAGTGAACCACCTTGGGCTGCAAATAGTAAGTCCCAGTTACTAAATATTTAGAAATCATAGAACCGGTCAGATTCGTCGAACTCAGCAAAGAATACGTTGAACTCAACAAAGAATTCGTCGAACTCAGCAAATAGTTCGTCGAACGGAGCATATTCGTCGAATAGAGTCCGTCGAATTGAGCCTCTTGGGAATTAGGAGCTTATTCGTCGAATGGAGTTCGACGAATGAAGCAAGTTTGCTAAACTAGGTTCAGCATTCATCGAACGGTGTTCGGAGAATGGAGTAAGTTGCTGAACTGGGTTCAGAGTTCATCGAACGGACTTGTACGAACATAGCAAGTTGTTGAACTGGGTTTAAAGTTTGTCGAATGGAGTTTGTTGAATGGAGTTTGTCGAATGGATTTCGATGAACAGAGCAAGTTGTTGAACAAGGTTCAGCCTTCGTCGAATGGGGCATATTTGTCAAATGGAGATCGACGAATAGAGCAGATTGGTCAAGTGGAGTTCGATGAATGGAATAAATTTATCTAACGGAGTTCGACGAATGGGGAAAATATGTCAAATGATGTTCAACGAATAGAATAATATTCGTAGGACTAATCTTCTGGAATTAGGTTTTGGAAGAGAAAGAAAAGCTTGAGATTAATGGACATCATGGCCATGGAGGCTCCATAACTCCCACTTTATTGGGGATTTTATTCCCTGAGGGAGAGGAGGAGTTTTTGGAGGTGGGCGGCCATTAAATTGATTCGGCACCTTAATTTGGTTGAAACCGAAGGCGTGGAGTTAATGACCATTAATGGAGTTAAATGACATTTGGGAGTAACAAGCCTCCTCTCCAAAATTCCCTCTTTAAGGACCTTCACCAGGGCAAGGGAAATTGTTTCCCCCGATTCCTTTTTATTTTCATAGAGGTTGGTGTAGAGGTTGTAGAGGAGCAAAAGTTAGGTGGCCGGAAATGGTGAGGAGGCAAAGCACACGCATTCAAGCCGCAAACCAGGTCCTCCTCTACTCCTTCTTTGTGGGCTAGATCATAGGATTCATTAGGGATAAGAATCAGGATCAGTTGAGACGATTCCAAGCTTCAAAATCCATGGAATTTCGGTTTCAAACTTCCTCTCGGGTTCGCCGATAACTGCCCCTCCGGCGTCCGTGCCACCGTCTGGCGATAGCCACCACCTCAACGGATGTGGTGGTGGTGGTTCCGGTCGGGGAAGGGAGTAGATCACCAGCAAAATGCTTGGAAAACAGCTCAAAGTTCTGTCAATCATGGCCATGGGCTGGAGGTAGAAGACGACTCCCTGGTGTACAAACAGTTAATATGTTCATTAATTAAGGTTCTACATTTTTAACCCTTTACTGTGCCCCCTTAAAATTATATAAATGAGGACCTTCGGGCTAAACCTTAAAAAGTGGCCAACATAAGAATTGTAGCACTTGAAGTATACGTTAATATAAAATTAATTTCAACCCATTTGATAAGTTGTTTCACCACAACACTCAAAATGGTGCAACCTATACATAGGCATCACCATAGAGTAAATTGAGTACCCCTATCAATCCAGCCATCCAAATAACATGAAATTTTGGCTGGGGGTCATAATTGCCTATACCAATAACATATCCAAAAATGGGAATTTTTTCAAAAATATTTTCCTAAAGTTTTTGTAGGAATGTAAAAAACTATGTATGACTTATTTAATTGGTCTAATGACCTCTAAACCCACCAAAATTTTGGCATCTTTCTTTACAGTCATTTTATGACTCTGCTAAAAATTTCAGTCGATTTGGATTGATTTGAATAGGTATTCGTGTGACCAACGTTTGGTCCCTTAAGGGTTATTTAGGGCAAAGAGTGTTTGGGGCATAGAGGGGCCAATTCTCACCCAAAGGGGTTGGGACTTAGGCAAGAGCACCATGGTCAGTTATTACACCCTCTTATGGAATTGGAGGTGGTTTTGGGTGGAATTGTCCTAGGATCCTAGTTCAATCCCAAGGGTTGAACTTTGGGGGTTTGTGAAGGACATGGAGTGATATGTCCTTGTATGGACTTAGTGTCTAGTCCATGTGATCTTAGGGTGGTGAAATACCAAAGGAAGGAATTTGGTGATATTTAGACTTGGGCACACAACTTAAACAAATCAGGGATAGTTTGGGAATATACCTTTTATGAAAATGTTTAAGGGTCATATGATCTTGGATTTTTATGAGATTTTGGTAGGAGTAATTTTATAGTGTTATTGACTCATGGAATTTATTTTAGGATGCTTAGAAAAGAGTAGCTCATACTTGTAGGTATAATCTCCACCTTGGCCTTTTTGATGATTTTGAAGTAACCATGGTTATATTAACTTAGAATGATATGAAACTATAGCAAGGTTGATTAAATACCATTTAGAGGCACAGGTAAATTATTTGGATCATCCGGGCATTTCCTCTTAGTACTTCATGAGTTAAGTAAACTAGTGCACCGTACTTTGATAAATATATAATAATTATTATATCTTGCTGGAAAATTGTGTTACTTGGCCATAGAACTTTTTAGGGCATAATGAAGTATAGAACATTATCACATGGCATTTAGATAAGTTTATAAAAATGTTTTTTCACAAAGTGCACTTGAATGGAATTATTTGAAGTATTTTTATACATGGCTCACTGACCTTGGAATTGCATGAAACTTAGTTAGTAGTGTTTTATGATCATTATAAGGCTCTGGTAATTTTTATATTATTTTTTGACTATGATTTATTGTACTCCCTTCATTTTCTAAAATTATATGAATTAACTTGAATTAATTATTTAAGGGTTATTGCATTTATGAAAATCTGTGAAATTTGGAATTCAATGATATTTTGCTATCATACACTATTCATAATTTTTTGAAGGTCGTAACTTAAGGAAATCTTGTACTTCATGATCAAAAATACCCATAGCTTATCATTTGGAAAAATTTAATAAATGCCAAAATTAATTAAGAAAATTACAAATTTCTGGATTTAGGTTAAATTGTCTTGATAGACCACCAATAATTATCTTAGGGCATTTAGATGAAAATTGGAGTACCTCCTGTCATGTACATCAAATATCTTAGGTTGGTCTACATTTAGTAAACCTGTGGAAATTGTGATAATATGGGGGATAGTCATAGGAAGTGGGGAGTAATGTATGCTGATTTGGTAAGATGAAAAATTGAGCTTCATTAAGAGTCATGATGAGGGTAATGTTGAATTGGCTAGTGTTAGGTCGTGCTCGGGATCGACGAAAGGTCGTCTTTCCTATGGAGAGAAAGAGAGTCAAAATACACTAGTGTTAGATCCAGTATAATATTAAAAGGGATCGAGATTTGGGAAATAAGCAATAATAGTAAATGCCTTGCAAAAGGGAACGATGGGCTTCAGCTACCATCATAGTTCTTAGCGCCCTGTGAGAGCCCTTCACTGGGAATACGTTGGGTAGTCCTGGGCTAACCTAAACCGTAAAAATAATCAATGTTTAAGAGTAACTAGTATAACTTAGATTTCACATACACTAACACTCCCCGGTGTTGTGGGAGTTAGGTTGAGACTCACGAGCAGTAGACTCGGTGGTTTTGTTGATTTGCAGGTTAGCCCGGCGAGACGATGGCTCGATTGAAAATTGTGACGGACGGGTTAGTCTAGGGAGCTTTGGCTCGGTAGATAATTGTTACTGACAGGATAGTCTGGGGAGCTTTGGCACGGTGGGAAAAATATAGTAATATTGCATGTGCATAAGATAAAAGGTGGTGGATCTTTGGTATCGGAGAGTCATCACACCGACACCAATACATTGTCTCGGCAAGTGTGGTGTAGCACTGGGCCAAATAAAGTCTGGTGTATAGCCGACAAGAGTATGTAGGAGCTCTGCTTAATACACCAGCGTTGAGGCGTACGATTGGTCTGACTGGTAGTGTTGATACCGGTTTAGAGGAGGGCGAGGCCCAACCCACCGCTTCCGTTTGCCACTACGGAGGTATCCTTGGAGGTTAGGCTCAAGAAAGGGGGAACTAAAGGTCTGTGTGCACAGAGTCGAGTGTGTGTGTTGCACTTTCATGTTCACATCATAGCATACTAGCATGACATATCGTCATCATTGCATATAAACCTTGACACCTATTGTATAAATTGGTATGAAGCATTTTATACGATAGGACTTGCAAAATGACCACTTGGTCTATAGGTTTGTATGGGCATTCCTATAGGTCAACGTTACTTTCATAGTTTACCTTCTAATACTATATTTGCTCACTTGTTCATGTGTATACTTTTGCTGCTTACCTACCACTGCTTACAATAACTTGCTCTATTTATGAACTCATGATAGACTAGTTCCTCCTCCACCTACTTACCTTGTTACTCTCCACCTTCATTACCTTCTCTTTCCTTCTCCCCGCTCGGTTCCAAGGAGAATGGGGGAGGGGTGGGGGATGATGAGACTTAGTATTTTAGACTAACGGTCGTTGACCAAATTATTTTAAGGGATCGTGGAGCCGAACCTGGAGTGCAGCCCCGTAGGTTGGTGCGCTTGGAGACGGGACAGTCTAGCACTGGAGTTCTGGCAGCAGGGATAGTGAGTCCCGATCATTAGTAGATATTATAGATTTTATTCCGTGATTGAGTGATTTATAGTGAGGATTTCGATGTATCGGGTAGGAACCCTCATTAGTACTTTACTTTATCATTTTTATGGACTCTCCCGTCATGGAGAATTATTTATATATGTATGATTCTGGTGGACTAGTATTGAGTTTCATTTTACTCATGTACTCTTATATTTATTCTACTCTTCTGCGATCGTTATGGTCAGTAGGATCTGCATTATGTAGAGACATCCTTCCCAGGTATGCTGGTTTCACCGCAAAGCTGTGGTCCTGGGAATAAGACCCAGGTGGTTTAAAAGAAAAAAAGGGGTCTTACAAACTAGTATCATAGGAAACCTCGATCGGAAGAATAAACGTCCACTAACCCAGGGTCACCCCCGCCCGAGTTTAGTTTGGGGACAAACTAAGTAGCGAAAGATGTGGTATGCCATTATTGGGGATCAAAAGTAATTTTCCACTTTTAACTATGTTCGGGTCAAATTTCTTATAATTGGCCTTTGTTATGTAGCAACCGGCACATCTTATATTGCAGGGCGGAACTCAGCAGACTCCAAATGTTGAATCACCTCCACTGGCTCCCACTCCGTTCATGCATTCAAAGATGGGGCAGACTATGACGGCCATTCTTGAGGTCTTCATGGCCCAGCAGGCTCTAGCTCTACAGCCGAACCTAGGGGCCAATTTGTTGAGCATCTTCCGGGGACTCTCTCCCCCATCTTACATTGTGACGGAGTTGTCCATACAGACAGAAGTGTGGCTCGATATCATGTTCGAAATGCTAAACGGGATACGGTGTCTGTGGGAGGAGAGGGTACATCTAGTGGTCTCATGCATGTAGTCTCATGCAAATATATAGTGGAAGACACTTCTGGATATGACATTTATAGATTAGGAGGTTGCTAACGTCACTTGGGAGGAGTTCAGGGCCGCACTGTTGGAGCACTTCGTCCCATAATCGGCAAGAGATGAGTTAGAAGACAGGTTCCTGCAGCTGAGGCAGGGCGATAGGATGGTGTTGTAGTACCACCGGGAGTTCAATCACATAGCCCGGTTTGTAGACTCCTATCAGCTGGATGAAGTAGGGTATACCAAGAGGTTCTATATGGGCCTTCAAGAGGACCTAAGAGAGGCTCTTTTGTTTGTATCCGACGGGCCAATACCTCGAATTTTAGAGATAGTAAAGAGGATAGAGGCTGATTGGCTTAAGAAAATCTAGTACTTCATGATCAAAATTACCCTTAGCCAATCATTTGGAAAAATTTAATAAATGCCAAAGTTGATTAGGAAAAGTACAAATTTCTGGATTTTGGTTAAATGGTCTTGATAGACCCCCAATAATTATCTTAAGGCATTTGGATGAAATTTGGACTATCTATTGTCATGTACAACAAATAGCTTAGGTTGGTCTGCATTTAAAAAACTGTGGAAATTGTGATAACATGGGGGATAGTCATAGAAAGTGGGGAGTAATGTATGATGATTTGGTAAGATGAAAAAGTGAGCTTCATTAAGAATCATGAAGACGGGAATGTTGGATTGGCTAGTGTTACGTGGTGCTCGGGATCGACGAAAGGTCGTCTTTCATGTGGAGAGAAAGAGAGTCAAAATACACTAGTGTTTGATCAAGTATAATATTAAAAGGGATTGAGATGTGTGTATTAAGCAATAATAGTAAATGCCTTGCGAAAGGGAATGATGGGCTTCAGCTACCCTCATAATGAATGATGGGCTAACCTAAACCGTAAGAATAACAAATGTTTAAGAGTAACTAGTATTACTCAGATTTCACCTACACTCACACTCCCCGGTGTTGTGGGAGTTATGTTTGGTCTCACGAGCGGTAGGCTCGGTGGTTTTGTTTATGGGCAAGTTAGCCCGGCGAGACGATGGCTCGGTAGAAAATTGTGATGGACGGGTTAGTCCGGGGAGCTTTGGCTCAGTAGATAATTGTTACTGACAGGATAGTCCAGGGAGCTTTGGCTCGGTGGGAAAAATATAGTAATATTGCATGTGCATAAGATAAAAGGTGGTGGATCTTTTGTATCGGAGAGTCTTCACACCGACACCAATACGTTGACTCGGCAAGTGTGGTGTAGTACTGGGCCAAATAAAGTCCAGTGTGTAGCAGATAAAAGTACGTAGGAGCTACGCTTAATGCACCAGCGTTGAGGCGTATGATAGGTCAGACTGGTAGTGTTGATACCGGTTTATAGGAGGGCGAGGCCCAACCCACTGCTTCTGTTTTCCACTACGGAGGTATCCTTGGAGGTTAGGCTCCAGAAACGGGGAACTAAAGGTCTGTGTACACAGAGTCGAGTATGTGTAGCACTTTCATGTTCATATCATAGCATACTTGCAAGACATATCGTCATCATTGCATATAACCCTTGACACCTATTATATAAATTGGAATGAGACACTTTATACGATAGGCCTTGCAAAATGACCCCTTATTCTATAGGTTAGTGTGGGCATTCCTGATGGAGACGACGGCCCGCAACGTTTTAAAGACGGCGACGGAGTGCTTACGGATGACCATGTGGAGCATCGCCATTATTTTCGTCCTGAACGCAAACCAATATATTAAAAATTATTATTATTTTATTAATTATTATTATTAGTTATTAAGACATTTTCATGTTTTATTTTAGCATTTTTATTTTTGTTGCATTTTAATAATTCATGTAATGATGGGTGCTTATAACCATCATAGGTTGTTTTAATTATTTCATTTCTTGTATTATGATGGGTGCATATAACCATCATAACTTTAATTTTGAATTTTGAATTTTGAATGGAGGGAGATTGAGTGGTGTAGGCTATATATAGCCATGTTAGGGAATGAAAAATTGAAAACAAAGAATTCAAAATTTGAATTTCCCCTCCTCTTCTCTCTTCCCCTTTTAGAAAATTCGTTTCCTCCTCTCCCTTCTTGAAATTTCGGCCAAGGCCTTCTCCCCCTCTCCCCTAGCATCCTCCTTCTTAGCCACCAACCACACCACCACCTCCACTTGCAAAAAAAAATGAGTACCACCCTCCATTGAAGAAAATTCGGCCAAGCCAATAGAGGGGACTTCCTCGTGGATTCCAACTCCGGTGTGAAGCGATGAAGGCGGACAAGTTTTCTCTCCTTCCGACGTGATTCCAGCGGAGACGGTGAAGAGTGATCCATATAGAGAAAATCAGAATCATCCATTTTGGTTGGGTAACGAAAAATTCCTACCTTCGTGTGATTTCTTTTTCCTAGATATTCTTGTGGTGGAAATCCTTGGCGGTGAATTTTGATAGCATTAATTCATCATCATTTTCTTCGCTCTGTTTGCTTTTTTATTGATTGATTTAATTTCGAAAGGGTTTGGCAAACCTTCGTTTTCTTTTATTGGGAGAGATCTACCTTTTCCAAATCGTATTTTATTTTGTAGATACTTTTTGGTACAACACCGCTTGTTCGGACCGTATAGGTCCCTTTAGCCGGAAAGAACTTTATTCTATGCCCTTGTTCGATCCTAATCGGTTTGGCTACCCGTACGCTAGTATAAAATTGATAACATTAATTACGTGGTGCTGCGTAGATCGAAGTTGCGAGTGTAGAATTTGGTTCGTAGAGGGATATTCTTGTGCGTCCGTAGATATATTTCAGTGTCAACGTGCAAGTCTGCATCAATTTGGTATCAGAGGGAGTTTCACGTAAATTTCCTAATTGGCACCCTCCCCCTCTTATTTAGCACGTTAACACGCACTTTGTATGCACTTAGTTTTGCCAAAATTTTAAAAAAATTTCTGGTCTGCCAATAGCGGCCTAAATTTCTTTTTTTTTTCAGCACAATTCAAAAAAAAAAAAATTAATAACCACCTTGATATTTCCTGCCAGCAAACCAAAAAATATATATTCACCCTAGCTATTAGGCGGGAACAATTCCATCTTTCCTAGAGTTAGTGGTTCAGGTACCCTTTTCTTTGCATGTGCACACAATCCGAGTCGAGTTTTCTCTCCATTTCTCAATAAAATGGCATTCGACGTTAGTCCCCTTCCCTCACTTGCCTTGATTAATGCATTTCGCAAGGAGATGAAGCGCCAATGTGATGAGATTAAGGATTTAATAACATAACTTAGTGTTCCTGCTCCGACCTATGATGGGATAGGTGGACCGTGAGTGTTTTTATGTTGGGTAAAGGATATGGAGCGTTATTTTGAGCGATATCATATTGTATACCCCCATAGGATTCCCGTTGTGAGACTCCAATTATTTTGTCAAGCCCATACCTTCTGGCTCAATGACGGGAGACGCTTTGGGATGTCACTCGACGACTCACTTGTAGGGTGGCAGATTATGAAGAATCTATTAATGGATGAGTACTACCCTCCCTACTATCGTTCACAGATTTCTTATTATCTGAGTGATTCACCGCCTAAGACTTCGCCTACATTGAATCAGTACGTCCCATCGTACTCCCACACTCAGACGTCTCATGATCTTATTTCTCCCCTGAATGGCACTAAACCCGTTTCTGATCACAGGAGTGACTTACCCCCTAGAGTTAGACCTTCCTCCCAGGATAGTAGAGCTACCCGTAGTATACCTGCACCTACCGATGGAGTAAAGGAGATGCTTAGGACCCCTGTCCCTAGTTCGATAGATATGATTGCTAGGAATGCCATGAGTCCGCGAGGTGAGAGTGCTCCTATTAGTATAGTTAGTCAGAGGATGATGATACATGAGGCTAGTGACATATCTGGCATTGGGACTAACGTTTGTCCTATTCCGACTACGCCCGTAGTCTCTTTAGAGTCTCCCCCTGAGTTGTCAGCTCTAGCTGTTGACTCTCCGGATGAGTCTGACGTAGTGTTTAGGGCTGAGCCTGCTGCTGAGGGCGATGACATTATTAGTGAAGATCTGAGTGATGATGAGGAGATTGGTTACCATATTGAACTGGATGAGGATTTCTCCTCTGAGGAATCATCTCTACTTCCCTTCAATGATGTTTCTGAGGCATCTCCCTTGAACATCATGGAGTCTTCGGTTGACCCAGTGTTGGTAGATGTTTCAGAAGTTTTTGAAGAGTCACCTTGGGATGATCTTAGTGATGCACCTCCGGGAGATAGTTCATTTATATTATCGTCATTGCTTGAGATTCAAGAAAATTTAGATTTTCCCCGGGATTCGATTTGCCCAATCCTCTATCCTGATTTAGACGATGTACCTACTTCATGGGAAGATTTGGTTGGCGAAGGTTGGGTTGTTTTGGAAGCTTTTCCCTGTGTAAGAGGGTTACTTTTGGATGACGGTAGCGCTGAGGACCCGAAAGTTTTTTCTTTGATGTTATCTCCTTTGCCTGAAGCCAAATATGGATTAGAAATTTTGTCGGGTTCGATTTTGTCTACTATTGAGACCATTATTGATCCTGATTTGGATGAAATATCTAATGGGTTGGAAGACATTTTGGCTGAGTTGGTAGAGTCAAACTGTGATGAATGTTTATCTGAGAGTGAGTTATGTGATGACGATCCAGCCGAGTTTTCTATGAGGACGAATCCACTGTTTGATCTTCTCGTTGATTTTGATGGCTTACCGAGGATTTTTCTTGGACATTAAATCCGTGTTTTGACGGTGAGTATGACTTAGATCCTCCTCCGTAATCTACCATGTCGACTCTCCCTCCAATTCACTTGACTCAATTAGATGACTTGTTAGGAAACGAGCTTGTTATTTTTAGTACGAGACATATTGATGTGCCCATTTTGGAGACCTTTACTGATTTTGAATTGGGTGACATGTTCAGGGTGTTGGAAGATTGTCCTAGTGAGAGAGTTTTACTGTTGGAAGATGTTATTAAAGTAGACCAGGATGAGCGTCCCCTAATACTAACTCCGTCACGTGAAACTAAATTTGATCTTAACTCTCTCCCGATTTTAGTTTTACGGACTCTCCCTCCTGATACATTGACCGGACTAGCGGACCCTTTAGGATATGAATTTGTTATGCCTGATCAGAGACATTTTATTATGCCATCCTTGTCGGCGCCTTCTTTGTACATGTGTCGAAGTGTGTTAACAGATTTTGTGTTTGGTCATGATATAATAATTACTAATTCTGTATCCTCCCTAATTCCTAAGAATAATCAAGTCTTTGTTATATGTTTATGATGAGTCCGTCAATTGTGCCACCTTATTTAGTTTTGTTGGTGCCTCCTGATTTATTTTTATTGGTGCCACCTGATGTAGTTCCATTAGTGCCACCTGAATTTGTTCTGTTAGTGCCACCTGAATTAGTTCCATTAACTCCAACTAATAAATCAAGTATTTTTGCGCTAGATTATGCTCTCCATGATCATATTTTACATAAGCACTTTAGTGAAGCTCTAGCCATACAAATTATATATTATCAATTTCATGCTAGTTTACATAGAAGAGAGTCTAACTGTATGATTTGCGATTTAGTTTTGGTGCGTCTCGTCCCTGAACGGTTTCCTTTGGGCACTATAGAAAGTTGGTGAGTTGGTGAGCTAGACCTTTTACGGATATTAATGAAATTATGAGAACACGCATGTCGTTTGAAGTTTTCAACTGATTGGGGTAATACCCCTATTTTTAATGTTTCTGATTTAACGCTATATGTCTCTCCACCACTTGAATTTTTTTCCAGTCCATTTGGTTCTACCATGCTCTCTTATGGTTTGGGTAGTTAGTTCGTGCGTGGATCGCTCTCTTCATCAGTCTTCACTGGAGGTACGTTGGTAGTTGATGTAGAAACTTATCTTCCTTTATTGCCTAATGCTTTTCCAAGGGTCCCCAGGACCAACTTTTTGCATGATAGGATACTCCAGGTTGAAGTGCTCTCCTTTTCATGTGGTGATGTTTGCCACTCCTTGAATCGATGGCGTGATCGTCTGGCCTCCGATGAATCTTGGCCTACTAGATCGTAGGTGGCTCTTTTGAATGTTGCTCTCCCACGCTAGTGCATTCAGCCCAACTCATCAGTGATGTGTAATTTTGAGTGGGGGATGATTGATGGAGACGACGACCCGCAACGTTTTAAAAGTCGGCGATGGAGTGCTTACGGATGACAATGTGGAGCATCACCATAATTTTCGTCCTGAACGCAAACCAATATACTAATAATTATTATTAATTAATTAATTATTATTATAAATTATTAAGCCATTTTCATGTTTTATTTTAGCATTTTTATTTTTATTGCATTTAAATAATTCATGTAATGATGGGTGCTTATAACCATCATAGGTTGTTTTAGTTATTTCATTTCTTGTATTATGATGGGTGCATATAACCATCATAACTTTAAATTTGAATTTTTAATTTTTAATTTTGAATGGAGGGAGATTGAGTGGTGTAGGCTATATATAGCCATCTTATGAAGGAATAATTAGAGAATGAAAAATTGAAAACCACGAATTCAAAATTTGAATTTCCCCTCCTCCTCTCTCTTCCCCTCTTGGAAAATTCGTTTCCTCCTCCTCTCCCCTCTTGAATTTTCGGCCAAGGCCTTCTCCCCCTCTCCCCTAGCATCCTGCTTCTTAGCCACCAACCACACCACCACCTCTACTTGCAAAAAAAATATGAGCACCACCATCCATTGAAGTTAATTCGGCCAAGCAAATAAAGGTTGCTTCCTCGTGGATTCCAACTCCGGCGTGAAGCGATGAAGGCAGACAAGTTTTATCTCCTTCCGACGTGATTCTAGCAGAGACGTTGAAGAGTGATCCACGTAGAGATAATCGGAATCATCCATTTCGGTTGGGTAACGAAAAATTCCTACCTTCGTGTGATTTCATTTTCCTAGATATTCTTGTGGTTGAAATCATTGGCGTTGAATTTTGATAGCATTAATTTATCGTGGTTTTCTTCGCTCGGCTTGTATTTTTCTTGATTGATTTAATTTCGAAAGGGTTTGGCAAACCTTCATTTTCTTTTATTGGGAGATATTTACATTTTCCAAATCGTATTTTATTTTGTAGATCTCTTTCGGTACAACATCGCTCGTTCGGACCGTGTAGGTCCCTTTAGCCGGAAAGAACTTTGGCCTATAGCCCTTCTTCGATCCTAATCGGTTTGGCTACCCGTACGCTAGTATAAAATTGATAACATTAATTACGTTGTGCTGCATAGATCGAATATGCGAGTGTAGAATTTGGTTCATATAGGGATATTCTTGTGTGACCGTAGATATATTTCGGTGTCAACGTGCAAGCCTGCATCAATTCCTATAGGTCAAGATTACTTTCTTGGTTTACCTTCTCATACTATATTTTATCACTTGTTCCTGTGTATACTTTTGCTGCTTACCTACCACTGCTTACAATAACTTGCTCTATTTAAGAACTCATGGTAGACTAGTTCCTCCTCCACCTACTTACCTTGTTACTCTCCACCTTCATTACCTTCTCTATCCTTTTCCCCGCTCGGTTCCTTGGAGCCATGGGGGAGGGGTGGGGGATGATAGGACTTAGTATTTTATACTAACGGTCATTGACCAAATCATTTTAAGGGATCGTGGAGCGGAACCAGGATTGCAGCGCCATAGGTCGGTGCGCTTGGAGACGGGACAGTCTAGCACTGGAGTTCAGGCAGCAGTGACAGTGAGTCCCGATCATTAGTAGATATTATAGATTTGCTTCCATGATTGAGTGATTTGTATTGAGAATTTTGATGTATCGGGCAGGAGCCCTCTTTAGTACTTTGCTTTATCATTTTTATGGACTCTACCTTCGTGGAGAATTAATTTTACATATGTGATTCTGGTGGACTAGTATTGAGTTTCATTTTACTCTTGTACTCTTATATTTATTCTACTCTTCTGTGATCGTTATGGCCAGTAGGATCAGCGTTATGTAGAGACAACCTTCCTAAGTGTGCTGGTTTCATCTCAAAGCGACGGTTCTGGGAATAAGACCCCGATGGTTTAAAAGAAAAAAAATGGGGTCTTACAAATTGGTATCATAGGAAACCTCGATCAGAAGAATAAACGTCCACTATCCCATGGTCACCCCCGCCCGAGTTTAGTTTGGGGACAAACTAAGGAGCAAAAGATGTGGTGTGCCCTTTTGGGGGATAACATGTAATTGTCCACTTTTAACTATGTTCGGGTCAAATTTCTTATAATTGGCCTTTGTTATGTAGCCACTGGCACATCCTACACCGCAGGGTGGAACTCAGCAGACTCCAAATATTGAATCACCTCCACCGGCTCCCACTCCGTTCATGCAGTCAAAGATGGGGCAGACTCTGACGGCCATTCTGGAGGTCTTCATGGCCCAGCAGGCTCGAGCTCTGCAGCCGAACATAGGGGCCAATTAGTTGAGCATCTTCCAGGGACTCTCTCCCCCATATTACATTGGGATGGAGTCGTCCTTACGGATGGAAGAGTGTCTCGATATCATGTTCGAGATGCTGAACGGGATGCGGTGTCTGTGGGAGTTGAGGGTACCTCTAGTGGTCTCCTGTTTGGAGTCTCATGCCAAGATATGGTGGAAGATACTTCTGGATACGACATTTATAGATTGGGAGGTTGCTGACGTCACTTGGGTGGAGTACAGCGCCGCACTATTGGTGCACTTCATCCCACAATCGGCAAGAGATGAGTTAGAAGACAGGTTCCTGCAGCTGAGGCAGGGCAAAAGGACTGTGCTGGAGTACCACCGGGAGTTCAATGTCTTAGCCTGGTTTGTAGACTCCTATCAGGTTGACGAAGCTGGGTATACCAAGAGGTTCTATACGGGCCTTTAAGAGGACGTGAGAGAGGCTATTTTGTTTCTATCTTACGGGCCTATACCTCAGATTCTGGAGATAACAAAGAGGATAGAGGCTGATTGGATTAAGGAAATCTAGTACTTCATGACAAAAATTACCCATAGCATATCATTTGGAAAAATTTAATAATTGCCAAAATTAATTAGAAAAATTACAAATTTCTAGATTTAGGTTAAATGGTCTTGATAGACCCCCAATAATTATAATAGGGAATTTAGATGAAAATTGGAGTACCTCCTGTCATGTACATCAAATATCTTAGGTTGGTCTGCATTTAGTAAAACTTTGGAAATTGTGATAACATGGGGGAGGGTAATAGGAAGTGGGGAGTAATGTATGCTGATTTGGAAAGATGAAAAGTGAGCTTCATTAAGAGTCATGATGAGGGGAATGTTTGATTGGCTAGTGTTAGCTGGTGCTCGGGATCGACGAAAGGTCGTCTTTCCTGTGGAGAGAAAGAGTCAAAATACACTAGTGTTAGATCCAGTATAATATTAAAAGGGATCGAGATTTGGTTAATAAGAAATAATAGTAAATGCCTTGCGAAAGGGAACGATGGGCTACAGCTACCATCATAGTTCCTAGTGCCCTGTGAGAGCTCTTCACTGGGAATGCGTTGGGCAGTCCTGGGCTAACCTAAACCGTAAGAATAATCAATGTTTAAGAGTAACTAGTATAACTAGGATTTCACTTACACTCACACTCCCCGGTGTTGTGGGAGTTAGGTTGAATCTCACTAGCGGTAGGCTCAGTGGTTTTGTTGATGGGCAAGTTAGTCTGGCGAGAAGATGGCTTGGTTAAAAATTGTGACGGACGGGTTAGTTCGGGGAGCTTTGGCTCTGAAGATAATTATGACTAATAGGATAGTCCGGGAAGCTTTGGATCGGTTGGAAAAATATAGTAATATTGCATGTGCATAAGATAAAAGGTGGTGGATCTTTGGTATCGGAGAGTCGTCACACAAACACCAATATGTTGACTCGGCAAGTGTGGTATAGAACTGGGCCAAATAAAGTCTTGTGTGTAGCCGGCAAGAGTACGTAGGAGCTTCGCTTAATGCACCATCATTGAGGCGTACGATAGGTATGACCGGTAGTGTTGATACCAGTTTAGAGGAGGGCGAGGTCCAACCCACCACTTTCATTTGCCACTACGGAGGTATCCTTGGAGGTTAGGCTCCAGAAAGGGGGAACTAAAGGTATGTGTACACAGAGTCGAGTGTGTGTGTTGCACTTTCATGTTCATATCATAGCATCCTTGCATGTCGTCATCATTGTATATAACCATTGACACCTATTGTATAAATTGGTATGAGACACTTAATACGATAGGCCTTGCAAAATGACCCCTTAGTCTATAGGTTTGTATGGGCATTCCTATAGGTCAAGGTTACTTTCTTAGTTTACCTTCTCATACTATATTTGCTCACTTGTTCCAGTGTACACTTTTGCTACTTACCTACCACTGCTTACAATTACTTGCTCTGTTTATGAACTCATGATAGACTCGTTCCACCTCCACCTACTTACCTTGTTACTCTCCACCTTCATTACCTTCACTTTCCTTCTCCCGGCTCGGTTCCTAGGAGCCATGGGGGAGGGTGGGGGATGATAGGACTTAGTATTTTAGACAAACGGTCGTTGACCAAATAATTTTAAGGGATCGTGGAGCCGAACTAGGAGTGCAGCCCCATAGGTCGGTGCGCTTGGAGACGGGATTGTCTAGCACTGGAGTTCAGGCAGCAGAGATAGTGAGTCCCGAACATTAGTAGATATTATAGATTTGCTTCCGTGATTAAGTGATTTTTAGTGAGGATTTTGATGTATCGGGCAGGAGCCCTCTTTAGTACTTTGCTTTATAATTTTTATGGACTCTCCCTTCGTAGAGAATTATTTATATATATGTGATTCTGGTGAAATAGTATTGAGTTTAATTTTACTCATGTACTCTTATATTTATTCTACTCTTCTGCGATCGTTATGGCCAGTAGGATCATCGTTATGTAGAGAAAACCTTCCCATGTGTGCTGGTGTAACCGCAAAGCAACGGTTCTCGGAATAATACCCCGGTGGTTTAAAAGAAAAAAAATGAGGTCTTACAAACTGGTATCAAAGGAAACCTCGATCAGAAGAATAAACGTCCACTAACCCAGGGTCACCCCCGCCCGAGTTTATTTTGGGGACAAACTATGCAGCGAAAGATGTGGTGTTCCCTTATGGGGGATCACAAGTAATTGTCCACTTTTAACTATGTTCGAGTCAAATTTCCTATAATTGGCCTTTTGTAGCCACCAACACATCCTACATCGGAGGGAAGAACTCAGCAGACTCCAAATGTTGAATCACCTCCACCGGCTCCCACTCCGTTCATGCAGTAAAAGATGGGGCAGACTCTAACGACCATTCTGGAGGTCTTCATGGCCAAGCAAGATCTAGCTCTGCAGCCGAACCTAGGGGCCAATTGGTTGAGCATCTTCCGGGGACTCTCCCCCCATCTTACATTAGGACGGAGTCGTCCATAAGGACGGAAGAGTTGCTCGATATCATGTTCGAGATGATGAATGGCATACGGTGTCTGTGGGAGGAGAGGGTACCTCTAGTGGTCTCCTGCTTGGAGTCTCATGCCAAGATATGGTGGAAGAAACTTCTGGATGCTACATTTATAGATTGGGAGGTTGCTGACGTCACTTGGGAGTAGTTCAGGGCCGCACTATTGGAGCACTTCATCCCACAATCGATAAGAGAAGAGTTAGAAGACATGTTCATGAAGCTGAGGCAGGGCAATAGGACGGTGTTGGAGTACCACCGAGAGTTCAATCACTTAGCCCAGTTTATAGACTCCTATCAGCTGGACAAAGCAGGGTATACCAAGAGATTCTATACGGACCTTCAAGAGAACCTGAGAGTGGCTCTTTTGTTTGTATCCGACGGGCCTATACCTTGAATTCTGGAGATAGAAAAGAGGATACAAGCTGATTGGCACACGACTCGAGGACAAAAGAGTCCAAGTAAGGATTAGGGTCGGGAGGCAGGAATGATCAGTGGAGGGGCCGCTTTGCTGATGATAGAAGGGTAGAGGACCAACCCCGTCAATAGTTGAGACAGGAAATAAGGGTTCCAGTGGTATTGGCCCCTCAACCTCTTTAGATGCGAGAGATGAAGATGTTCGGGGGTGTGGCACTTCCCCCGCCAGAGTGATATAATAGTCATCAGGTAGGGCACATTCAAAGAAATTTCCCCATGAGAGGGGCACCTCTACCGGCAAAATAGACTACCCCGCCCGCTCAGCAGTTTGCAGGCCGAGGCCTTGGAATAGGACGTGGTTTATAGGGCAGAGATCGAAGGTGAGGGAGCATGTGTATGCTCTAGACTTGGCTCCACCTCAGCACCCGAGCAAGGTGATTGCAGGTATGTTGTTAATTTTTTGTTGTTATTTACTTTTGGAATATTTGAAACAACAAACTATAGTAGCATACTAGGAATGAAAACCATAGGTTCAGTACCTAACTATATATAAATAAATAGGAATAGTTATGGTGTGTGGCAAATCTGCCCACACTTTGGTGTATACGAGGGCGTCGCATAATTTCATCTCCTAGGAGTTCGTAAAGGGACTGGAGGGAGTTAGACATTATTTGGGAGTCGCAAGGAGGGTGTGTCTCCACAATGGGACGGGGGTATTAGATACTGCTAAGTGCCTCCTAAGGGTGACTATTGATGGTCCGACACTCGAGGCCCCGACTACGGTCTTGAGGATATCGGACTTCGGCCTTGTTCTGTGCATGGCATGGCTTACTTGGAACCACGCCCTGATAGATTGCCTGAAAAAGAAGGTTTTACTGAGTTATGACGGAACCTTCATGATCTTTGAAGGTATTACTCCTATCTCCGGTTGGATGTTATCTTCTATTCAGGCCATCAAGGACCACATGCAGGGAGATGAGGCTTATCAGGTGTTATTTGAGATGGCCGAGTTCAAGACGATCATTGTCGATATATTAGTGGTGCGGGACTTTGCGGATGTGTTTTCAAAGAAGCTACCAGGATTGCCGCCGCATCGTGAGAAGGATTTCGAGATTTAGTTGGTGCTTGGAGCTAAGCCGGTGTCTAGGGATCCCTATCGGATTGCTCCAAATGAGTTGGTGGAATTTAGGAGTCAGTTGAAGGAACTGGTGGAGGCTGGAATAGTTAGGCAAAGTTCCTCGCCTTAGTTAGCTCTGGTCTTGTTTGTAAAGAAGAAGGATGGGACCCTCAGGTTGTGCATCAACTATCATGCAATAAACTGGTTGACATTCCGGAACACATATCCACTGCCAAGGATCGACGAGTTATTTGATCAGCTAGAGGGAGCACATTGGTTCTCGAAGTTGGATCAGAGGTCAGGATAATATCAGTAATGGATTCAGGAAGAAGACCTATCGAAGACGGCATTTAGCCTCCAATATGGCCTGTACGACTTTATCGTGGTGCCCTTTGGGCACACGAATGCGCCATTGACATTAATGAGCTTGATCAACCAGGTGTTCAAGCCATGCCTCGACATGTTTGTCATTGTACTCATAGATGACATTCTTATTTATTCAAGGATGAAGGAGGAGCACACACAACATCTGTCCATGACTGTGGAGAAGCTATGGGAGCATCAGTTGTATGCCAAGTTCAGCAAATGCCAGTTTTGGGTTACGTAGGTGGCCTTATTTGGCCACATTATCAGTGGAGCAGGATTGGCGGTGGATCCCGCAAAGATGCAGGCAGTGCGAGACTGGCCTCAGTTGAAGATGGCCACGGATGTTCGAAGTTTTCTGGGATTGGTCGGGTACTACCTGATGTTTGTGCAGGGGTTCTCTCAGATAGCCCTTCCACTCACTTCCTTGACAAAGAAGGACACTTCGTTCATTTGGGCTCCGCGGTGTTAGGTGGCATTCCAGGATTTGAAGGGTTGGCTTATGTCGGCCACTATACTTGCTCTCCCGTTTGGGAAGGAGGGCTTCCAGGTGTACACTGATGCGTCGTTTCATGGGATGGGCACTGTACTGATGCAGCATTGACATATGATAGCATATGCCTCCCACCAATTGAAGAAGCATGAGCAGAACTACCCTGTGCATGACTTGGAGATGGGAGCAGTGGTGTTCTCTCTAAGGATTTTGCGGCATTACCTTTATGGTGTCCACTGAGAAATATTTTTGGATCACAAAAATCTGAAATATGTTGACACATAGAAGGAATTAAATATCCGCCAGAGATGATGGGTGGAGTTTTTATCTAATTATGAGTACACAATACACTATCACCCTAAAAAGGAGAATGTGGTAGCAGACGTTCTGAGCTGAAGGGCTACGACTTAAAAAGAAGAGCCTCAGTTGATGGCTATGAAGCTGGCACGAATGATGGAGGATATATAGATTACTTTGGTGTCCTCAGATGACTCAGATCTTTATGAGTATCTGGCCACGATGAGCACTACCAATGATATTCGAGATCACATCATGGCTGAGTAGAGGAGGGATGACAACCTGGAGCTAGTATTTAGGACCCTGGAGGCAGGCACGGCCGGGGAGCATGTAGAGAGATATGGGTCAATATGCTTTAGAGGACGGGTGTACATACCAGCTGGGGGCAGGATTCGGGAGGACATTATGACCGAGGCTCACTATAGCAGGTACTCGGTCTATCTGGGCATCACTAAGATGATGGCCGACCTGAAGAGGATGATGTACTGGTCAGGCATTAAGAGAGACATCACATACTTCGTGACCCATTCCGAGGCCTGTCAGTTTGTGAAGGAAGAATATAAGTGTCTGGTCAGATTGTTGCAGCCACTTCCGGTGCCGGAGTGGAAGTTCGACGATATTGCCATGGATTTCATACATGAACTTCGTTGGTCACATATAGGGAATGAATCGATATGGTTGATTGTCGATCGATTGATGAAGGTGGCTAGATTTCTACCAATCAGGAAGGACGCTTCAGTTGGTGAATTATTGCGGAGGTTCGTAGATAAGTTTGTCTAAAACTATGGAGTGTCAAGGACGATAGTGTTCGATCGTGATGGACGGTTTACATCTATGGAATGTAGGTTGGTACAGGCTTATTTGGGGACCCGGTTAACATTCAGTACCGCCTTCTACCCTCAAAAGAATGGGAAGATAGAGCACACCAATCGGACACTTGAGTATATGTTGCGTCTTTGCATACTGGACCGCGGAGAGCCATGGGAGAGGCATCTACCGTTGATCAAATTATCGTACAACAACAGCCAGCGCTCCAGCATCGAAATGGCCACCTATGAGGCTTTATATGGGCAGAGATTCATGACTCCTTTGTCTTGGATCCAGGATGAGGATCCAAAGGCACTTGGCTCGGAGTTCATCGAGAATACGGATGCTCAAGTATGGTTGATTTGATTCAGGATGTTGGAGGCCTAGAGCAGGCAGGCTAAGTATTACGATGCTCAACATCGTTAGGTAGAGTTTCAGGTAGGAGATCGGGTGTTTCTGAAGATACGACTGATGCATGGAGTCTCACGGATGTGTGGTCTGAAGAAGCTCAGTCCGAGATACATGGGGCCTTCTAGCATCTTAGAATGAATTGGTCCTTTGGCTTACAGACTTGAGCTTCCGCTAGAGCTAGCGGGTTTGCACGATGTTTTCCATGTCTCCTCCCTCAAGAGATCTCTACTTCGGCCGAAGCAACAAATTACGACTACAGATGGGCCTATAGCTTCTGATCCATTGGTGCACCTGGAGCCGATCCAGATAGACGATACTGGGATGTGTGTCTTGTGGCGTAAGAAGGTTCAGTTGGTCATGGTCTTGTGGACGAATCATGGACAAAAGGAGCACACGTGGGAGCCACAAGACTTGATGCAGCAAAGGTACTCGGAACTTTTCACATTAGATATTCCCCTTAACCTCTCGGGATGTTACATTTTACTTCTCACACTTGAAAACCCATAGGCCTAACCTGAATTTTGAGGTTGAAATTTGTATTTTTGTTGTATTGAGATTTGTAACATCCCTCTGACTTCTAGACCTCTAGGAGGGTTTTGTCATGACTGGGTTATAACAAAACCCTGGGATGTACTAAAAGGTTAGGGTGAACTTGGGAATTAGAGTGTGAACCACCTTGGACTGTAAATATTAAGTCTTAGTTACCAAATATTTAGAAATCATAGAACCGGCCAGATTCATCGAACTCAACAAAGAATTCATCGAACTCAGCAAAGAATTCGTTTAACCCAGCTAATAATTCATCGAACGGAGCATATTCGTCGAACAAAGTCCGTCGAGTTGAGCCTCTTAGGAATTAGGAGCTTATTCATAGAACAAAGTTCGACGAATGGAGCAAGTTTTCTAAACTAGGTTTAGCGTTCATCAAATGGAGTTCGACGAACGGAGAAACTTGCTGAACTGGGTTCAGAGTTCGGCGAACGGAGTTCGACAAACAGAGCAAGTTTCTGAACTGGGTTCAGAGTTCGTCGAACAGAGTTTGACGAACGGAGTTCGACGAATAGAGCAAGTTGTTGAACAAGGTTCAACCTTCGTTGAATGGGTCATATTCGTCGAAAGGAGATCGATGAATAGAGCAGATTCGTCGAGCGGAGTTCGACGAATGTAATAAATTCATCGAATGGAGTTCAAGGAATGGGGAAAATTTGTCGAATGGAGTTCAACGAATAGAACAAAATTCGCCGGACTAAGCTTCTGGATTTTGTTATTTGGAGGAGAGAGAGCAAAGATTGAGATTAATGGCCATCATGGCCAAGGAGGCTCCCTAACTCCCACTTTTATGGGGCTTTTATTCCTCTGATGGAGAGGAGGAGTTTCGGGAGGTGGTTGGCCATTAATTTGGTTCAGCCCCATAATTTTGTTGAAACCGAAGGGGTGGAGTTATTGACCATTAATGGTGTTTAATGAAATTTGTCAGTTACAAGCCTACTCTCCCAAATTCCCTCTTTAAGGACCTTCACCAGGGCAAGGTCAATCAGATCCCCTGATTCCTTTTCATTTCCGTTGAGGTTGGTGTAGAGGTTGTAGAGGAGCCAAAGTTTGGTGCCCGGAAATGGTGAGGAGGCAAAACACATGTATTCAAGTCGTAAACCAGGTATTCCTCTACTCCTTCTTTGGCTAGATCATAGGATTCATTAGGGATAAGAATCAGGATCAGTTGAGCCAATTCCAAGCTTCAAAATCAATACAATTTCGGTTTTGGGCTTCCTCTCGGGTTCGCTGGAAACCGCCCCTCTGGCGGCCGTACCGCAGCCCAGCGATAGCCCCCACCTCAACGGAGGTGGTGGTTGTGGTTGCCGGCCGGGGAAGGGATTGGATCGCCTGTAAAATACTTGGAAAACACCTTCATGTTTGGTCAATCATGGCCATGGGCTGGAGGTAGAAGACGACTCCCTAGCCGTCGGATTAGTTCTGTACAAATAGTTAATATATTTATTAATTAAGGTTTTACATTTTGTCCCTTACTGTGCACCATTAAATTAAATAAATGAGACTCTTACGGGCTAAACCATTAAAAGTGTCCAATATGAAAATTGTAGCCTTTGAAGTCTACTTTACTTTAAAATTGATTTCAACTCATTTGGGTAAGTGGTTTGACAACAACACTTAAAATGGTGCATCCTATACATAGGCTTGATCGGATACTAAATTTAGTGACCCATCAATCCAGCCATACAAATGACTTGCAATTTTGGATGGGGGTCATTATTACCTATACATATAACATATCCAAAATGGGGAATTGTCGGAAAAATATTTCATAAAGTTTTTGTAGGAATTTAATAAACCATGTAAGAATTATTCAAGCAGTCTACTGACCTCTAAACCCACCAAAATTTCGGTGACTGTCGTTTAGGGTGATATTATGACTCTGCTAAAAATTTCAGCCCATTTGGAGTTGATTTGAATAGTTATTGATGTGACCAATGTTTGGTCTCTTAAGCTTAAATTAGGATAAAGAGTGTTTGGGGCATAGAGGGGCCAATTCTCACCCAAAGGGGTTGGGACTTAGGCCAGTGCCCCATGGTCAGATAAAACACCCTCTCATGGAGTTGGAGGTGGTTTGTGGTGTATTTTCCCTTGGGCCCTTATTCAAACCCTAGGGTTGAACTTTGGGGGTTTGTGAAGGACATGGAGTGATATGTCCTTGTATGGACTTGGGGTTTATTCCATGTGATCTTTGGGTGGTTAAATGCCCTAAGAAGGAATTTTGTGATATTTAGACTTAGACAAACAACTTAAACCAAATAGGGATAGTTTGGGACTATACCTTTTATGAAAATGTTGAAGGGTCTTATGATTTTGGATTTTCATGAGATTTTGGTAAAAGTAATTGTATAGTGGTATTGACCCCTGAAATTTATTATAGGATGCTTAGAAAACAGTAGCTCATACTTGTAGGTATAATCTCCACCTTGCCATTTTTGATTATTTTGAAGTAAACATGGTTAGATTATCTTAGAATGATAGGAAATTCTGATAAGGTTAATTAAATATCATTTAGAGGCACTTGTAAATTATTTGGATCATCTCGGCATTTACTCTTAGTAATTCACGTGTTAATTGAACTAGTGCACTATACTTTGATAAATAGATAATAAATATTATATCTTGCTGGAAAATTGTGTTAATTGGCCAGAGATCTTTTTAGGACATAATGAAGTCTAGAAAATTATCATATGTCATCTGGATGAGTTTATAATAATGTTTCTTCACAAAGTGCATTTGAATAGAATTATTTGAAGTATTTTATACATTGTTCAGTGTTCTTAGAATTGCATGAAACTTAGTCAGTAGTGTTTTATAATCATTATGAGGCTCTGGTAATTTTTATATAATTTTTACACTATGATTTATGGTACTCCATTCATTATCTAAAATTATATGAATTAACTTGAATTAATTAATTAGAGGATATTTCATTCATAAAAATCTGTGAAATTTGGAATTCACTAATATTTGGTTATCATACACTGTTCATAATTTTTGGGTGTCAATAACCTAAGTAAATCTAGTACTTCATGATCAAAATTACCCATAGCCTATCTTTTGGGAAAATTTAATAAATGCCAAATTACTTAGGAAAATTACAAGTTTCTGGATTTAGGTTAGTGTCATGATAGACCCCCAATAATTATCTTAGGGCATTTGGAAGAAAATTGGAGTACCTCTTGTCATGTACATCATATAGTTTAGGTTAGTCTGCATTAAGAAAATCTGTGGAAATTGTGATAACATGGGGTATGGTCATAGGAAGTGGGGAGTAATGTATATTGATTTGGTAAGATGAAAAAGTGAGCTTCATTAAGAGTCATGATAAGGGGAATATTGTGTTGGCTTGTGTTAGGTGGTGCTCGAGATTGATGAAAGGTCCTCTTTCCTTTGGAGAGAAAGAGAGTCAAAATACACTAGGGTTAGATCCAGTAAAATATTTAAAGGGATCGGGAATTGGGTAAAAACCAATAATAGTAAGTGCCTTGTGAAAGGGAACAATGGGCTTCAACTACCATCATAGTTCCTAGTGCCCTGTGAGAGCCCTTCACCGGGAATACCTTGGGTAGTCCTGGGCTAACCTAAACCGTAAGAATAATCAATGTTTAAGAGTAACTAGTATAACTAGGATTTCACTTACACTTACACTCCCCGATTTTGTGGGAGTTTGGTTGGGTCTCACGAGCGGTTGGATTGTAGTTTTGGTGATGGGAAGGTTAGCCTGG
The DNA here is from genome assembly GCA_039513925.1 of Platanthera zijinensis. NCBI lineage: Eukaryota > Viridiplantae > Streptophyta > Magnoliopsida > Asparagales > Orchidaceae > Platanthera > Platanthera zijinensis. The sequence continues at coordinate 38,467,772 of CM077089.1, read as the reverse complement.
CCAGCCGATGGCTCGGTAGATTGTTGTGACAGGCGAGTTAGTTCGGGGAGCTTTGGCTCGATACATAATTGTGATAGATGGGATAGTTCAGGGAGCTTTGGCTCTGTGGGAAAAATATAGTAATATTGTATGTTCATAAGATAAAATATTGCGGGTCTTCGGTATTAGAGAGTCGTCATATCGACACCAATAAGTTGATTAGGCAAATATGGTGTAGCACTTGGCCAAATAAAGTCTGGTGCGCAGCCGGCAAGAGTACAATGGAGCTCTGCTTAGTGCACCAGCATTGAGGCATACGATAGGTCTGACTGGTAGTGTTGATACCAGTTTATAGGTGGGTGAGGCCCATCCCACTGCTTCTGTTTGCCACTACAGAGGTATCCTGGGAAAATAGGATCCAGAAAGGGGGAACTAAAGGTTTGTGTGCATAGAGTCGAGTGTATGTGTTGCACTTGCATGTTCACATCATAACATACTTCCATGACATAGCATTATCATTGCATGTAACCCTTGACACATATTGTATAAATTTGTATGAGATACTTTATACAATAGGCCTTGCAAAATGACCCCTTTGTCTATAGGTTTGTTTGGGCATTCCTATAGGTCATGGTTACTTACTTAGTTTACCTTCTCATACTATATTTGCTCACTTGTTCCTGTGTATACTTATCCTGCTTACCTACTACTGCTTACATATACTTGCTCTGTTTATGAACTCATAATAGACTAGTTCCGCCTCCACCTGCTTACCTTGTTACTCTCCACCTTCATTACCTTCCCTTTCCTTCTCCCCGCTCGGTGTCTAGGATCCATGGGGGAGGGGCGGGGGATTATTGGACTTTGTCTTTTAGACTAACGGTCGTTGACCAAATCATTTTAGGGTATCTTGGAGCCGAACCAGGAGATGCATCCCCAGAGGTCTGTGCACTTAGAGATGGGATAGTCTAGCACTGGAGTTCAGGCAGCAGGGAGAGTGAGTCTCAATCATTAGTTGATATTATATATTTGCTTCCGCGATTGAGTGATTTGTAGTGAGGATTTTGATGTATCGGGCAGGAGCCCTCTTTAGTATTTTGCTTTATCATTTTTGTGGACTCTCCCTTCATGGAGAATTATCTATATATACATGAGTTGACTAGTATTGAGTTTCATTTTACTCATGTACTATTATATTTATTCTACTCTTCTGCGATCGGTATGGCCGGCAGGATCAGCGTTTTGCAGTGACAACGTTCCCAGGTGTGTTGGTGTCACCGCAAAGCGGTGGTTCTGGGTATAAGACCCAGGTGGTTTAAAAGAAAAAAAAGGGGTGTTACATGCTTACCACACGACTTTTGCAGTTAATGCAAGGTTGCAATGACCAACTTCTTATGTGGGCCCCAAAGCTCAAAGAGCCGTTGAGCGACAGAATAGAAAAGGTAGAACTTTGATTGAACAAAGTAGCTTTTCACACATATAGTTAGCAGTCATCTTCTTTCCTGCTATTATTGTAGAGGCGTAAGAATAGTGTTCAAATCAGCTTGTCTGAAAGCTCATAAAGTTAGATGTTGTCCTCTTCACCGATAATAGAAAGTTCAGAGAAAATCTCAGAGGAAAAGAGAGCAGCCAAGGTGTAATCCAAGCTGCAGGATCTGGGATCTAAATTAAGGTAGCTGGTGCCATTTTTACCTACACCAGCAAATTCAAAATGCTTACTTTTTGAGTAAGAAGAAGAAGCTGAATAATCTTGTTTCAGAAATTTAGAAGATTGGCCTTATTTTATCTCTACTCAAGAAGTAGTTATGGGAAAAAGCCCCAGCTACAGTTACTTCTCAGCTCAAGCAAACCTTATCCTAAAGATCAACTTGTGAAGCTTTGAAGAAGAAAGAACTGAGGTTCTGGTTCAGTACAGAAAGGAAAGAAGAAGCAGAAGAGGATTCTGCATGTTAATTCTAGCCAAAGTAGATATATACCTGTTTCTCTGAAGAAGTTAGGGTAGAGAATATCTCAGCTCAGAAAGCAGAAGGCTCAGAGAAATTTTTCTGGAGTCAAATAAAACTACACCCACTTACACTTGTAGGATCTTTACAGATCTAAGATGTAGGCCTGAATATATAAAGACAAAGTGTTGGATCCAAGTGTGGATCTAAATGCAGGATCACTTGTTAATCTGAGGTAGGATTCTATTGAGAATATGAATGTATGGCTTTGGCCTGAGCAGTAGGATTCAAGTGTGAATAAGAGTGATATGATCCAGATTGGATCTTCAATATGTGATCATTTGATCACTGAGCTCTAAGGTTTTTAAGCCTGAGGTAGGAAAGTCATTATACTTGAATTGTAGGGCACTTGTGCCTGAGTTGTAGGATCTAGCTTGGATCTGAGGTAGGTGATCATTTGATCATTGAGCTGTAGGGATTTTGAGCCTGAGGTAGGAGATTCATTCTCTCTAAGTTGTAGGATAGTTATTCTTGAGTTATAGGATCCTTTGGATTTAAGGAAGGGCCCTTGTGCCTGATCTGTAGGAGAGTCATTCTCTCTAAGGTAGGATCCTTTCTAGATCTGAGGTAGGGTTGTCCTCCCAGCCTGAGTGGTAGGGCATTTTGCTTGAAATTGGTGATTAGTTGAACACTTAGTTATAAGGCTTAGGGCCTGATTTGTAGGTCTTGTAGGAGACTTAGAAATACTAAGGGATCTATCGTATAAGCAATTAGGAGCCGAGATTAGAGAAGTGTCTTGTCTAACAAGTTATTAGAAAGGTGGGAGGGAAAGTGGGTGTACCCATAATCTGGGGAACCACTATAGATTAGCTGTGTTGTATGTGTGATTGCCTTGAAATCACAACTAACCTAATAACATCAATCATTAAAGTAATTAAGGTTGAAATATAGCAAAAGAGACCAATAACCAATTCACCCCCTATTGGGTATTGTATCCATAATTACCTGGATTTGAAGAAGACTCCAGTCAAGCTAAGATGGATTCACAATGTATTTGACGATCTTCTATAAAGTTGTGCTTGCAGCTATTCCAGGCTAAGTACACACCAATGTCAGGGTGTATTGGGTCAATATACACGGGTCTGCGTAACGTAATCCCTCGTTGAGCAGATCAGTGTGTTGACTCATGTGTGCTCTCTCTATTGGAGTGTACTTACTTTCAAGTACAGGGTCGAGATAGATCAAGAGCAGAAGAGGAGCAAAGATGGGTCAAAGACCAAGTTCATAGGAAGGAAGAGAAAAATCCTCTAAGTAAAAATCGACGGGAATACTAAGTGATTCTCGCCGATTCGACCGGAATCATTAGTGATTCTCGCCGAATTGTCGAGAATCAGTCAGTGATTACCGCTGACTTCATCCGGCTGACTGTCCTCCTACAAGAATTCTGCTAAGGTAGAATCGACGAGAATCACCAAGTGATTCTCGCCGATTCTTCGAGAATCACTTTGCATTCCCGTCGATTCCCTCCAATTGACATAGTTTCCAACTGAAATTTGGCCAAGGCATAATCGACGGGAATCGTGAGTGATTCCCGCCGACTTCGACGAGAATCACCAACGATTCTCGTTGATTTAGCCTTAGGCAAATTTCCCGTTCGCTGGACCGAACCAAGTTTGTTGTGCGCTGCTTTGACCGGGCCTAGGGTTTCTCCTTGTGGGCCCCACAACGGTCATTTAGGATTGGCCTTAGGGTATATATACATGCAAATTTCGAACTTCAATAGCAACTCATTCACGCGATATCAGAAAGCCGACGCCATGCCCTAGACGATCGCGTAACTCCGCCGATCGCTGTCGTAGCTTGCAAGCTAGTCGCCGCCGTTGAACTTAGAGCCTCTTTGATCTTCCGACGACAGGACTGAGGCTAGCAGTGTTTCTCACGCATCTATCTTGAGATCTCTTGTCTCTCGAATCGTTGAACGAGGTTAGTTCTTCATTCCGAATCGATCGAGACGACTGATCCAACTGAGATCGTTCGTAAACCTTGCTTGCTTCATCAATAAGTTTGGATCTACAAAGCATCTCCGCCGCATTCACTTGCCACCGCCGATCTTTACAAGATCCTCTCCAAGAGAGTACTCCGGTCGTGGACTCTTAGTCTCTTTCAAGAAAGCATCAATGAACGAAGAGCGACATCGGATTCTCAACAAGTTTGTTTGTATTTCTTGTACATTCAATTTTTGTTTTGTTGTAAAGGAATTTTTATTCCTAGTTGTAAGGGTTGGGTGCAACTCGTGGTGGAGGAGTAGTGACTCCTTTAGTTGGAAGGGTTCCTTCCGTAGTGTTAGGATTGGATTTCAATCTATTTGGTGAAGTGACCGAGTCGTCCCTTGGTGGGAGATAGGTCGAAGGGGGACAGTGGACGTACCCAAATCGAGGAACCACTATAATTGCTTGTGTGATTTTTTGTGCTGTGTTTGTTTATTTGTGCAGGTAAATTAAATTCCACAAAAGACTGCACGACACCTATTCCCCCCACCCTCCATAGGTGGATTTAGTCGACACTAGAGACTTTCAAGTGCTATCAGAGGGAGGTTACTCATCAGTAAGGTTAATACCTTGAGTAAGATCCCGCATCTAGTGTCAAGAAGAAAACAAGGCTCAAGCATGGAGCTATACACTGTTGTTTCTCCCCTGAGACTGCCTGCCTGTACAAAAGAATATTATCCCATCTGGAAAATGTGGGTTCAGTTTCATTTGGGAGCCATTGACCCCCGTTCTTTATTCATTGTGGAAGAGGGTCCCTTCATTCCCATGAAGGCTTCTGACTCTGGAGAAGATCTCCAAATCCCTAAGAGTACCGCAGAGATGTCTGAAACTGAGCTCTCACTATTCAACTTTGACAAGCTGGTACGACAGATCATCTCTGATATTTGGTCAGGCTCTTCTCATAAAATATTGGATAAGTGCAAGACTAGCAAGTCCATGTGGGAAAAAATCTCTAACCTCATGGAGGGAAAGAAGATGGCTAGGACTGAATGCCAGCAAGATGATGAAGCATATGTGGGGGTCCTAGTCTCTGAAGATGAAAGTCAATACCAACCTCTCAATATCAGGGCTCCCGTGTCTCTATCTAAGACTGAAGAAGGGATTGAGGAATGCAGTTCTGATGAAGCTGACACATCAGTCTCTGTAGATCTTAACACTAACCCTAATCAGCACATACAGGATCAGGTATCTTCCTCATCTTGCTCCTTTCCTCTTGAATCTCCTGAAGACAGGAGTAGTTAAGAGGTTTGTACATTAAGTGATGCAAGGGAGATTGACAGCTTCAATCAAAGGATTGAAACTCTTGATTCCCTTCATAGAGCCCTTTAGAAGAGCAACTCACTTGTTGAGGAACAAGCTAAGGAAATTGCTCAGCTGAGGACCATGATGGTTCTCCAATTGGAATTCATCAAGGTGAAGGACTCAAAAATCTCGGATCTAGAGTTTCGTCTAGAGACCGAGAAGAGGATAGTATCTAATTTCTCCAAGATAGATGCTATTAAGAGAAAGGGAGAAAACGGGTGGATCTCACGAATTATAAAATCGTGGAGAAATGAGGAAACTGTTTTCAGACCCCCCACACCAAGTAGGAAGGGCACACATTATTCCTTCAGGTATGACCATAAGAACAACTATGGTCACTGTAAAAATGATCGGCCCTCATGTGGAAATACCCATAGTGCAAGTGTTGTTATGGCTACCCTTGAGAAAATACATTTGGCTCATCATGAACCTTTTGCATTCACTGCCTCAGCCTCAACACTTCATGAGATTGCCGGAACCAGCTCTCACAGTACCTCTCACCACCCTAGGATGCAAGGAAATGGGGTTGGCAAACATGTAGCAAGTATCTATGGGGCCCCCGGATGTGTTCTGACTGAAAAGAAGGCACCACCTCCCAGGCCTCATGACACTCACCACATGTTCTCCATCCACCCTCCCTCATGTCTCGGTGGAAAGGGTAAATCTATGAGCAGAACCTGTTCTACCCCTGTCAGACCTAAGATCATGACAAACTCAGTCAGTAGATCTGGTCAGAAAAGGAGATGCAACTTTCATGAGTGTTGGTGCTGTGGCAAAGTGGGTCACTTTGCCATAGATTGTTGGCAAAATCCTTCTATGCCAAGGGAAAGGGTATGTCTACATCCTTTGGCTAGAGATAGCCTTCCGGATAGAAATCCTGTAGGAAGGCATTCTGTATTTTATGCTGACAAGAACCAAGGACCCAATACATAAAGGGTTCCTAAGGTAAGGTAATTCGTTTTTGCAGGATAGTCTAGGTACCCGTGAACATGATGGGACCTAGACAAGAGATGTTCCAGGAATGCTATGGAACAAGTATATGGGATAAGAGATAATGCTAACTACAATGTCCTACTTGAACTGGATACCTGTTGTACTTCAAATAGTGGATCCGAATGATCCCAGGTACGCGCATTCAGTTTCGAAAATTGAATCGCATTACATAGATGGTTATATATATATATATCATAATAAATATATAGATTCTCTTTCAAGATATAAATATATATATACACACATCTGATGGAAGGACACGAATGCTAATAACTGTATGATCCTTAGTTTGGAATCTGATAAATTTTTCTTTATATATCATTGATAATGTGTGGCAGTGGGTATCAATCGGTCCAATGAAACTCAAGGGACGTGTGCCAGTAGTTGCAACGAAAATTTTACATTTTGACTCACCAAGAAATAGCCAGTGCTTATTTCTAGGGTTAACCTCCCTTTGACTCGGCTTAGCTATTCTGACCAGGATATTTATTATCCAACATTTAATAGGGCAAAGTTTCGAATTAACAGGAATTCAAATCGACAATTTAAATTTATCGATATAAAAACGGTCAAGCGGAAACCTGCCATCCCCAGCGGAAATATCGGATACAGCGGCAATCTTAGGAAATAAATAGCGCTTATTGCGAAAATCCCGACCCTTCGTATTCTGGAAATAGCAGAAATACCTCCGGTTGCTCCCGTCGCTTTATGTTCTCATCGAATCCCGATCGCCTCTCGTCGAATCACGCTCCCGTCGATTGCAGTCCTGACGCAAGCCGCTTATTCGACTAGGGCTTCTCTCCGCTCGGCGCAAGGTAACGACCGTTCCTCCTTGAATCACTAGCTTGTTTGTAACTTGTCTAGTTCCTACTAGTTTAGTTCCTAATCTATATATTTAGAAAGAGTTAAGTCCTTTGGACGTTACTTGTTTAGGTTTATAATGGCTCCTCGAACCACGATCGGGCTCCTCACTGGGAGTGAGTTGGTTAGGACTGGCTTGGCCCATGCTTCTGATGAATTCAGGAACATCATCTTGATGCTCGAGAAAGCTGGGCTCTCCTTTATTATCGAGCACCCGTGCAAGGTTCTAGATAAGGAAGTTCTTGAGTTCTATACAACCGCCAAGCTACGTCACGAGGACACCTTGATAAAGAGTAAGATTGCTGGACTAAGAATCAAGATGACTATTGCAAGACTATCTCATCATCTGCAGCTCACCAGCTCGGTATAAGAGGACTATCTAGATGAAAATGATCATGCAAGGACACTACTGTTATGTGAACTAGCTTGAGGGACGAAGGCCATCAAACGCAAGGACATGAACGAGGAAGGAAAGCTCCTCTCAGATATCATAGGAAAAGTTCTGATCTACAAACCCGGCTCCCATGATCATATTTCAGGGGATATGTTTAAGATCCTGATGGCTGTGGTGTGCAGAAAGAGATTCAAATGGGGGGCCATGTTGTTTGAGAAGATTAAAGATACCCTACGAACTCCTAACTTTGGGAGAATTATCAGCCTATACCTAAATCAGATTGACGGAGACAGGTTTGATATGAGCAAGGGAGTTCCTCTTCACTACTTATAGAAGATGGACTCCAGCATTTTTGATAGATGGGAGAGGAGAATTGGACAAGGAGGTGCAACTAAAGCACATGGTGATGAAGAAGACAGAGCTCGGGAGTTAAGAAATCCTTTGGATGAGCCTAGTGATGTTCATGATCTGCTGTCTGCAAGAACAGAGGGGGAGTCTTTACCCATTCCTTCTGATGCCCTCAGGATGGATGTCTCAGTTTCAGATCAAGCAGACGCCGTTACAAATATTACCATGATTGCGAAGGATGTAGTGGATACCCTCGCTACCGATCAGGCTGACGAGGAGGAAGTGGAGGATGACATGGAGGATGATGTTGCTAATGAGGATGATGTGGAGAATGCGGCCGTTGATGATGTGAACACTGAGCAAGCTGGAAATGAGATGGACATGAGGGAAATTGATGTTGACCTCCCTTCTGAGGAACAGGTTCAAGTAGCAGTTCCTGATGTATCTGGTGCAACAATTTAGGGGGAGACCTTCCGGCAGGGGATGATGAGTATATATGAAAAAACGACAGAGGCTGCCCCAATCCTCCCTCAAGAGACTGTGAATCTATCTAGGTCCACCAGTGTATCTGCAAAAGAGAATCCTGACTCCCAGAGTCCTATCCCCCCTGTGCACGACCAGGACATGAATCAGGATCATCCGCTAAGACCTAGCCTGGCAAATCGCACGGTAAATATCATTCAAGGTATAGTGGATGAACTGAAGGCCTCTTTTGAACAATCTCACAACAAGGTACTGAAACGGATTAAGCAATCTGAGGATCTGATGCTAAAAAATGTTGTGGAGATAAATCATAAGCTGGATATGATGGAACAAAAATTTGAAGCTAAGTATGTAGAGGCCGGCACTGCCGTCAATCTTCTAATGCAAGGGCTTAAGAAGAATACAGCTGATCTGGCAGTGGTAAACCAAAATGCACATGTTGTGCCAACAACATCAAATTGTTCGATGCCAACATGGTCACACAGAACAAGAATCAGAAATCCCTGCTGGACGATTTTGCTCGGAGTGTCAAGCATATAGATGAGTCACTCCATTCTTATGCAAACTCAATTGCTCAAGAAGCAAAAAAGGGGGAGGAGGAATATACAACTAAGATGGCAGGATTACAATAAATCATAGTCGACAACTTCAAGCAGTCAAATGAGTATGTTTTTGAAAGTTGTCACTGGCTAGTTCAGCAAGCATCTTGTATACAAATTCCGGTTCCTCCTACTGATGAGGTTTCTACTGCTGTTATTGATGAGGTTGCAAGTGCTAAGGAGGTTCCCTTGAGTGAAGATGATGCCAGAAAGGCTGCTAGGGCCACTGCCAAAGCTGCTCACAGGGCTATGTTTGATCAAGAGGCCATTGCAAAAGGGAAAAGAAAACTTCAAGAAGGAAGTTCCAAAGAAACTCCAGCTGAGAGGAAATTAAGATTGAAGGAAAGTGAAGTTAAGAAGAACGATGGAGTCCCATGTCCAGGAGCATCATACTGGATACATTTATGCTACAACATCGGGGAGAGATTAATAGAAATGAAGTATATAGTCAATATGCGTGGGAGATGCACAAAGAGTATAAGGCCAAAAGAAACTTATTCTTCAAGACTAACACTGTGGAACATAAAGCTCCTCCCCCCGGTACTACCCGAAGCCGAAGGAATTCTTTGAAAGGCAAAGCAAGAAGTACATGGTTGAACAACTAAGAGATGCTCAAACAAAGGAGGGATAGATTTGGAATCTAGATTTGTTTGTATTTTCTATAAGCGTGTATATCTTTTCTTGTATTTAAATGAACAATCTTTGGATATATATATATATATATATATATATATATATATATATGATCACATGCTGATTGATTTGTTGTTCTGAATGCGTGAAATTTTATTATTCTAAATTCTTGTCTCACACATTTGTTATGTATATCTTTCTGGTTGGTGTAATTCATCTTAGCTAGTAGGATTTTGGCTTCTTCAAATAGGGGGAGATTGTTGGGTATTGTATCCACAATTACCTTGATTTGAAGAAGACTCCAGTCAAGCTAAGATGGATTCACAATGTATTTGACGATCTTCTATAAAGTTGTGCTTGGAGCTATTCCAGGCTAAGTACACACCAATGTCAGGGTACAGTGGGTATATATACACGGGTCTACGCAACATAATCCCTGGTTGAGCAGATCAGTGGGTTGACTCACATGTGCTCTCTCTATTGGAGTGTACTTACTTTCATGTATAAGGTCGAGATAGATCAAGAGTAGAAGAGGAGCAAAGATGGGTCAAAGGCCAAGTTCATAGGAAGGAAGAGAAAAATCCTCTAAGTCAAAATCGACGGGAATCACTTGGTGATTCTCGCCGATTTGACGGGAATCATTAGTGATTTTCGCCGAATCGTCGAGAATCAGTCAGTGATTCCCGCCGACTTTATCCGGCTGACTATCCTCCTACAAGAATTCTACTAAGGCAGAATCGACGGGAATCACCAAGTGATTCTAGCCGATTCGTTGAGAATCACTTTGCATTCCCGCCGATTCCCTCCGGCTGACATAGTTTCTAACTGAAATTCGGCCAAGGCAGAATTGACGGGAATCGTGAGTGATTCCCGCCGACTTCGATGAAAATCACCAACGATTCTTGTCGATTTTGCCTTAGGCAAATTTCCCGTTCGCTGGACCGAACCAAGTTTGTTGTCCGCTGCTTTGACCGGGCCTAGGGTTTCTCCTTATGGGCCCCACAACGGTCATTTAGGGTTGGCCTCAAGGTATATATACATGCGTATTTCGAACTTCAACAGCAACTCATTCACGCGATATCAGAAAGCCGACGTATTTCCCTAGCCGATCGCGTAACTCCGCCGATCGTTGTCGCCGCTTGCAAGCTAGTCGCCGCCGTTGATCATAGAGCCTCTTTGATCTTCCGACGACAGGACCGAGGCTAGCAGTGCATCTCACGAATCTCTCTTGAGATCTCTTGTCTCTCGAATTGTTGAACGAGGTTAGTTCTTCATTCCGAATCGATCGAGACGACTTGTCCAACTGAGATCGTACGTAGACCTTGCTTGCTTCGTCAAAAAGGTTGGATCTACAGAGCATCGCCGCTGCATTCACTTGCCGCCGCCGTTCTTGACAAGATCCTCTCCAAGAGAGTACTCCGGTCGTGGACCATTCGTCTCTTTCAAGAAAGCATCAACGAACGAAGAGCGGCATCAGATTCTCCACAAGTTTGTTTGTATTTCTTGTACATTCAATTTTTGTTTTGTTGTAAAGGAATTTTTATTCCTAGTTGTAAGGGTTGGGTGCAACCCGTGGTGGAGGAGTAGTGACTCCTTTGGTTGGAAGGGTTCCTTCCGTAGTGTGAGGATTGGATTTCTATCCGTTTGGTTAAGTGACCGAGTCGTCCCTTGGTCGGAGATAGGTCGAAGGGGGAGAGTGGACGTACCCAAATCGGGGAACCACTATAATTGCTTGTGTGCTTTTTTGTGCTGTGTTTGTTTATTTGTGCAGGTAATTTAAATTCCGCAAAAGACTGCACGACACCTATTCCCCCCCCCCCATAGGTGGATTTAGTCGACACTAGAGACTTTCACCCCCTCTCGGTAATTTAGCTATCATTGAAAACAAAGATGAGAGGTCTAAGTTGTTAGCCTAAATCACCTAGAGGGGGGTGAATAGGTGAAATGCGTGTCAAATGCGGAATTAAAAACTAACACAGCACACATCAAGCAATCACAGACGATAAGAGATTTATAGTGGTTCCCCAACCTTGGGTACGTCCACTTTCCTCACCGATCTAGCAAATCACTAGACTCGGCTACTCCACTATCTCGGATTGGAAACAATCCTACACCTCGGAACCACGTTCCTACAAAACTCGATCCAACTGGATCTACAAAACTCGGAAGCAAAAGCCTTCCTACGAATCTCGGAGAAAAAACTCCTACACAATAATTTGTTTAAAGAAAATACAAACAATAATCTCAGATCTGGAACCTGACAGTCTTCTTCCTTAAGAGCTTTGGCTTGATCAGAAAAGTTGAAGACGACTTGAGAGAGATCCACAAATCTGAAAAACTAAATCACCTCGATCGAGAAAATAGATCTGGAATCTTTAAGGCGCGGCGAGATCGAGTGATTGACTTGCGTCTGGATCGCTGAAGAATCAGAGTTGAAAACAGAGATTGGAGATCGTCGATCCAGAGCTTCTTCCGTGAACGTTAATGGCGGCGATGACGACTTGAAGAATTAGGGTTCACGGAATTGTTCTCTTTCTCTTTCTTAAAATAATAAATTCTGAAGGAATTGATTTAGTCAAATCTGAAATGACTTATTTATAGGTAGACTCTAACGGTCATAAGAATCATTAATGATGACACGTGGACCTATCAGAAAGGATCAAATCGAAATGACCAGCGATATTGACTTAGAGAATTTCAGGAAAGATTTGAACCGACATACTCGAGTCATAGAAGATACATACTCGAGTATCAGATAGTATATACTCGAGTGGAAAAAAATTGGCATACTCGAGTAAGAGAAGATATATACTCGAGTGGAAAGAATTGGCATACTCGAGTAAGAGAAGTTATATACTCGAGTGATCCAGAGATCAATACTCGAGTGATTAACGAACTACTCGAGTATGAAAGTAGATACTCGAGTGAAAACACTTAGAAAAGTTTCAGAAAAAAATGTGAATAAATACTCGAGTACAAGAGTTGCAGATACTCGAGTGAGAGAAAAAGAACTACTCGAGTATATTAGAAGAACTACTCGAGTGAGGGGAAAATGAACTACTCGAGTATCTTAGAACAACTACTCGAGTAAACATTGACTTACTCGAGTATGAAAAATAACTACTCGAGTACAGAGTCACTTACTCGAGTATATAGGGAACTACTCGAGTATGTGGACTTAGAATATTTCTGAAATGGGAAGAACAAAACTACTCGAGTATAAACAAGGCACTTACTCGAGTAACTAACCAACCACTCGAGTACAAGTTATCACTTACTCGAGTGAATACAGTCTACTCGAGTATGTAAACCAACTTACTCGAGTACAGACCCACTTACTCGAGTATACTAGAGAAGTACTCGAGTATGTGGACTTAGAAAATTTCTGGATTAAGAACAGAAGGATTTACTTGAGTATAAGAAATGAACTACTCGAGTGATTGACTATCTACTCGAGTATAAACTAACCTACACGAGTATATAGAGTCTACACGAGTATGTCCAAGGATCTACTTGAGTATTAAGTCACTTACTCGAGTCTATGAAGGTACATACTCGAGTATGTGGACTTAGAAAAATTTCTTCTGAAAATCATACTTCAATACTTGAGTCCACCATTTCAAGTGCATGTAGGAAGTGTATCCCAATAGAGAGGCTATACATGGGCCAACACTTTGGATCACACAATGAGGGATTACATTGTATGGTCCTGTGTTTGGTGACCCATTATAGACTGACATTGGTCTACACTTGGCATTAAGGACCTGCACACATACAACTTAAACACAACATCAAATACACCTTAATTCATCTTAGTTCAAGGTCTGACCTCCTACAAAACTAAGGTATTGTGGAGACAAATCCCAACAATCTCCCCCTATTTGTAGATGTCAGCATCCTCTATACTAAGGTGAATTATTCAGAGTAAAAATAACAATACACATATACTTGAAAAAAAAAGCTAAAGCAGGATAATTAATGAAATAGCCATAATCAGAATCAAATATATATATAGAATTGTTTTTAACAAAAGGAATCCATTTCCACATTCTCTTTACTCAAGAGGGTCCTTCCTTATGCATCCTTTCTCTCTTCAGCTCTTGCCTCTCTAGGTAACTGAATGGCTTGGGAAAATAAGTTTTGGGCCTAGGAGGAGCAGCTGGATTATTGTGTCCCCAATTCCTGTCATGAAGTCTGATTTTGATTTGGGACACTTCATAGGCTTTCCATTCTGAATGACTGTAAAACTGGTCTCTGTTCTCACCAAGATCTGTAACAAATTTCAGGGTATCAAGGATTAGGGATTTGGAGGTTGGACTCCAAACTTCAGAATGAATAATTGGTTGTCGGCTTTCAGAAGCTAGGGCAGGATCTCTTTTGGGTGCAGAACGACTGGCAGAAGCACCTTCACCATATTTTCTCTTCTTCCTTGGAGCTGGAATTTCATCTTGCCACAAATCAGAATAGGTGAGAGGGGGCGGTCACATCACCCTCAGATCTAGGTGAGAAAGCTGGCACACCTTCTGGAATGGCTGCCTGGGCTGGAGCATCTGCAGGAGGTTGTGCTTCAAGAGGATTCAAGAAGTGTGGAATGATGGTAGGGTTGAGCTGGGCATTAGGGAAGTTCATATTGTGCAGCCAAACAGCAGTGTCATAGGTATAGAATTTCACAGACTAGAGCTGGGAGAGAATATCTGCTTTCATTTCTTTTACAAGACCATCCATAATAGCTTGAGCTTGGTTAGATAGTGTTTCAACTTGTTCTTTTACAACTGCTTGAGCTTGCTCAGATAGTTTTTCCACTTGTTCTTTTACTATCTTCTCCCCCTTGGTGATATCTACAGATAGCTGAGCTATAGCTTCATCCCTGAACTTGCCAACTTCTTCATAGATTTTCATAAGATTGGCATCAGCATTTTTGTCCAAGTGGATCTGATTATAGGCAACAGTTTCTTGTTGATTTCTCAGTTCACCTATGCTTGTGATAGTGTGATCTATGGCCTTTCCACCTAGCAAGAACAATCTTTTTAGCTCATCAGTATTGGACTGGATTTCTGCAAAGCCTCTACTCATCTCTTGTTCAAGAGTAGTGACTTTGTTATTGACTGATGCTAGAGATTCATCAAAGTACTTTCTCTGTGTAAGGAGCAACTGTTCAATCTTGCTGACTATATTTGAAGAAGAGGGGGCTGAGGTTGGTGCAGGAATTGAAGGAGCAGGAGCAGGAGTAGTCCAAGGAGGAATTTCTGTAATGACCACTGAGCTGACAGCTCTTTTGAAGGGTTCTATCTCAACAGATTCTTCTGTATTTAGGAAAGATGGCATGGAGAAATCCAAAGTCTTCAGAGGTGCCTCCACAGGATCTGGAGACATTTACTCATCATCAGACAAGAGAATATGATCTGATTTGCTGGGCTCACTATCAGGAGACTTGGCAGGAGACTGTACTGGAGTCTGAGCTGGAAACTGCACAGGAGATGGAACTGGAGACTGAATGGGAGACTTGGCAGGAGACTTGGAAGCTGAATCATTCTGAAAAAGAGGAGCATCTGAGCTGAGCTCATCAATAAATCTATTAATATCTTCAGCTGTAGACAGTAAAGCTGCTGGAGTAGGAGAAACTGGAGGAGTAGAAATTCTGACTTCTTCTTGTTCTGGAATCAATGATTCTGAAGAAACTTGATGCTAAGGAAGAGAAGAGGCAGGCTCCCCCTCAACTATTGCACCAGAGGTAGCAGTAGTTTGATGTAGAGGAGGAGATGGAATCCTGTCTTCAGGTAAACTGGTTTCTTGGTGAGTTTCTGAGATGGCATCAGCCTTTGAAGTTTGGGCAGAATTCAGGATCTTGATGTCATACCTCTGTATGGAAGAGATGGAAACTTTCTTCATGTAGTGAAGAGGAGTACCTTTGGAGAAGTCAAACACTGTAGGATTAATCTCATGGAGGAGGAGTGAGATAATCCTAGCATAACTTGGATGTTTCACGCTCTCTCGGATCTTATCCAGTATCATCATTCCGAACTGGAATTTCTTCCTGCAGACTATGGCTTGCATAACGTCGAATAAATTTTGGGAAACATCTCTTATGGAGTATGTCTTGCACCATAGGATTTTGGCGATGACATCGACTAGAAACTTGCCTTCTGAATTGAATAAAGACCGATTCAAGGTTTCACCTCCACCTTCAGGATCTCGACCACAGAATAGAGAAGTACGGTCGGCATCTTTCTTTTCTAGGTCATCTTCTTCGTCAACCACGGGCATCCGAAGCAGAGTGGCGACTGAAGTTTTATCCAACCGAATTTCAAGTCCTTTTACCTTTGTTTTCAGAACTGTGCCATTACGTCTAACCTTCAGATTTCTGTAGAATTCTTCAACATCAGGAAGCAGGAGACGGCAGGGTTCTTGAAGAACGAAGGACAAACCGGCGGTGTCCAAGAGAATCAGTAAGTTCTTGAAGTCATCCGAAATATCTTCAATACCATCTGTCACTAGTTCGGAGCCGATTCCAATCTTGGAGGAGGGAGCCATCAGCGATTCTGTAGTGCGAAGGAAACAAAAACGAGGAAGACAAAGCTCTGCAACTGTTCTGGGAGACGAAGAGACGGCGGCTACTCGAGTGAAATGAGAAGTGGAAAGGATTTCCGATTTTTCTAAATATATATATGACCCTAATTAGGTTTAAGGAGGAGTATTGAAAATAAAATCATACCTGATATGGAGCGCCAAAACTTTGGTGCGAATAGAAGAAAAAGGAGATTTTCAAATTTCTAATTCCCGTATACTCGAGTAGGTTTCGCCATACACGAGTATGAGATGGAGTATACACGAGTAGGTCAAGTGACATACACAAGTAGGTCAAGTGACATACACGAGTAGGTTACCAACTACTCGAGTATGTCAATTTTGGTCTACTCGAGTATTTCCGTTTACTCGTGTATATGTCTCTATGTACTCGAGTATATCACTTTGAAATACAATTTTCTTGGGAGAGATTTACTGCCACTGATATCTTCAACTCTTAGCCTGGCTGTGAATCCACCATCACTATTCCTCTTTGTTGAGCAGTCCGAGTTCCGTTTTGAAGAACGAGAACTTGGACTCGTCCAGCAGCTTCGTGAATATATCTGCCACTTGCCTGTCTGTGGAGACATATTGTAGATCTATGTCTCCATTCTCCACATGCTCCCGGATGAAATGATAACGAAGCTCTATGTGCTTGGTCCGGCTGTGGGAGACTGGGTTGTTGGCTATTGCTATAGCGCTGGATGAGTCGCAAAACAAAGGAATGTTCTGGAACTTCATGTTGTAGTCTTCAAATTGATTCTTGATCCATAAGAGCTGTGCACAACAGCTGCCTGCAGAGATGTATTCTGATTCAGCCGTTGAGATGGCTACACAGTTCTGCTTCTTACTGCTCCAGGAAATAAGTCTCCTTCCGAGAAATTGGCAAGTCCCGGAAGTGCTTTTCCTGTCGTCTTTGCTACCTGCAAAATCTGCATCTGAAAAACCAATTAGTTCACTATCATTACTTCTTGGGTACCATAAGCCAAGATTTGGTGTGCCTTTGAGGTATCTCAGGATTCGCTTTGCAGCGATGTAGTGAGATTCCTTAGAGTTCACCTGAAATCTAGCACATACACATGTTGAGAACATTATATCTGGTCTACTCGCAGTAAGGTAGAGCAAGGACCCAATTATGCTTCTGTACTTGGTTTCATCAAAAGGTTTCCCTTTCTCATCCTTGTCTAGAGACATAGCTGAGGCCATTGGAGTCCTCATAGAGGTTGCATTCTCCATTCCGAATTTCTTAAGCAGCTCTTTGGTGAACTTCGTCTGTGAGATGAAAATCCCATCTTCAGATTATTTCACCTGAAGCCCTAAGAAATACTTCAGCTCTCCCATACTGCTCATTTCAAACTTCCCTTGCATAAGTTTAGAAAACTTGTTGCAGTGGTTGTTATCCGTAGAGCCGAAAATAATGTCGTCGACATAGATCTGCACTAGCAAAATCTTGCCTTTTATTTCCCTAAGAAATAATGTTTTGTCTATCTTTCCTCTTGTGAACTTGTTCTCAAGAAGGAAGCTAGACAGAGTCTCATACCAAGATCGAGGAGCTTGTTTAAGACCATATAGTGCTTTCTGTAATAAATATACATAATTAGGATGGGTTGAATCAACAAAACCTGGCGGTTGCTCTACGTACACATCTTCCTTTATGTCACCATTCAGGAAGGCGGACTTTACGTCCATCTGATAGACGGTAAAGCCCTTAAGTGCAGCGTAGGCAAGAAAAAACCTGATCGCCTCCAGTCTTGCTACTGGAGCATAAGTCTGGTCGAAGTCGATTCCTTCTTCTTGACGATATCCCTTGGCGACAAGTCTGGCTTTATTCTTTATAATTGTTCCATCTTCGTCCATCTTGTTCCGGTAGACCCATTTTGTCCCGATGACGTTCTTATGCTTGGGTCTAGGAACAAGTGTTCAGACTTTGCATCGTTTGAACTGATTCAATTCTTCTTCCATGGCTAGAATCCAGGATGCGTCGGAGTTGGCTTCCTCAAATTTCTTTGGTTCAACCTGTGAGAGAAAACTTAAGTGTAAATTCTCGTTAGTTGTACCTCGACGAGTTCTGACGCCATCCCGAGGATCTCCTATTATTTGGTCAACAGGATGATCCTTCAAGTGTCTGAACTCTAAAGTCCTTGCATCTGGGATCTCTTCAGCCACTGAAGTTGCATCTTCAGCTGGGATGTCTTCTTCATCTTGATCATCTACCTCTCCAATGGTGGTTGTAGAGGGGATCTTGATGAACGTCTCATCTTTATCTTCACTAGGTTCATCCAAGCTAAGTTCTTTCAACTTTGTACCTGCATCTACAATAGGCACACTAGACGAGTTGCTTTGCAACAGACTCGTCTCATCAAATACAAGATGTATCGACTCTTCCACCACCAGAGTTTTTCTATTGAATACTCTATAAGCCTTACTATGGCTACTATATCCTACAAAAATACCTTCAAAGCTTTTCTCGCTAAACTTGGTAGTGTGATACTTGCCATTGTTAAGTACGAAGCACTTACAGCCAAAGATTCTAAAGTATAAAATGGTTGGTTGCCTGCCTTTTAGAAGTTCGTAAGGAGTCTTATCATGGTTCTTGTTGATGAGTGCTCGATTTTGCACGTGACAAGCGGTGTTGACGGCTTCAGCCCAGAAATACTCCGGAAGTGAGGCATCACTCAACATGGTCCGACAAGCCTCTATGAGTGTTCTGTTCCTTCTCTCAGCTACTCCATTTTGCTGTGGAGTGCGAGGAGAGGAAAACTCATGAAAGATACCTTGACTTTCACAAAATTCTGTCATGGCTTCAGATTTGAATTCCGTTCCATTGTCACTTCTGATTTTGACTACGGAACAGTTATATTCATTCTGGATCTGCCTCACAAAATTAGTGAAAATACCGAAGGTATCTGACTTGTGTTTCAGAAAGAACACCCACGCAAAGCGCGAGTAATCATCCACAATAACCAACGTATATTCCTTACCTCCCAAACTTCTAACCTGCAGTGGACCAAACAAGTCTATATGGAGAAGCTGCAAACTTCTATTGGAATCCTTGCCTATTATGCTTTTAAACAAACTTCTTGTTTGCTTGCCTTTGATACAAGCGTGACAAGGACTGTCCGTAACGCACTTGACATTAGGTGCATCACGCACTAAGTTTTGAGAGAATAATTTATTAATAGTTTTGAAATTAATATGTGCTAGTCTCTTGTGCCATTGGTCAGCAAGAGATGCACTACTTTTTGCCAAAAGACACACTGGTGTCGAGGAGTCTATACAAATAAAATTTAAACGGAAAATATTTCTTCTTCGAGTGCCTGATAAAATAGTTTCCATATTGTTAACCGATTTTATCAAACACTTGTCAGCATGAAATTCAACTACGTATCCTTTGTCGCATAGTTGGCTTATGCTAATGAGATTGTGTTCCAATCCTTCAACATAGGCTACATCCGAAAAGGATACGCTACCGTTAGAAATCATACCATAGCCTTTTGTGATTCCTCGATCTGAACCTCCAAAGATGACCTTTGGTCCGTTGCAGACTGAGGTGTAATTCTGTAGTAGGCTCCTTGTCCCGGTCATATGCCGAGAGCATCCACTGTCCAAGTACCAGATTGGCGTTTTGGTGGCCTTTGGACATACCTGCAATTACAATCATTTAGCCTTAGGAACCCAAACAAGTTTGGGTCCTTGGACTCGAGTTAGAATACTCCCCCTACGAGTATTAGCCTCGTGAGTGGTCACTCTCACGTTGCTAACTTTAGGGGTTGCAGCATTTTTAGGATTGAACCAACAATCACTGGCAAAATGACCAATTCTGCCACAGCACCAACAGTTGAACCTGTTGTATCTTTGCCTTGTGTAGTCCTGCTTGACTTTCTAGAATGAAGGTCTAGCAGGAGCTTCACTCTTGGAGGAAGAGGCTTCATGATGATGGCAGTTACATGAGGTCTTCTCCTTCATAGGCTTTTCTACAATGGGTTTTACTTTTGGTGTCTTTTTGAAATTATGACCATGAGCATAAGGTCCATAGCTTTGAAGCTGAATCTCCTCATAAGGTGCCTTGAAGACACTCTCGCCAAAGTTACGAGGACGAGTCCAACCTTGGTATCTTGACTTAGGCTTCTCAGGGATCGGCCTAGAAAAGTGTCCATAGGTGGACTCATAATCGAGTTCGTTCGTGGGAAAGATAACTTTCTTGAACACAACAGGTTCCAAGGGAGCTTTCCCTTTTTCTTCAGCTAGAGCCTTCCGGGCAGCCTTATTCTTTATCTTGGCCTTGTTACTCATAGAGGATTTACTAGAAGAGCCAATGTGGCCTAAACCAGCACCCTTGGCTTTAGCAGAGAATTCAACAACGATTGGAAGAACTGTCTTAGGCTTAGAGAAACTCTCAACAAGCTTCTTTTCAGCCTCGAGTTGTCGTTCCAATTCTTTGATGATTTTCTCTTTAAGGTCGATGTGCTTGAGAGCTTTATTGTATTCCTCCATAGCTACATTGAGGTTCTCTTGAAGAGAGTTAGTCTTATTGACTTCTTCTCTCAAGCTGCTCTCACTAGCCTGTAGAGAATTTATCTCTTTGGCTTGAGTTTTCATTATTCTACGATATTTTTCGTAAGCGGTGAGTAACTCCTTATACTGACCCATGAGCTCAGATTCATCTTCAGAGGAATATCCCTCTTGCTCATTGTCATCATCAGAATCAGAGAGAGGAGTGTGAGATTTTACCTCCCCAGTAAACTGGGGGACTTGTTCATCATCTGAATGAGCCATGAGCCCAAAGTAAGCTTCCTCTTCTTCACTCGACTCAGATGAGTCAGAGTCGCTGAGAGTTTTGCTCTTCTTGGCTACTAAGCTTATCTCTTTCCTGTTCTTATGGTGTGAGGATTTCTTTTCCTCTCTTCTTCCACCCTC
This sequence comes from Platanthera zijinensis, assembly GCA_039513925.1. Lineage (NCBI taxonomy): Eukaryota > Viridiplantae > Streptophyta > Magnoliopsida > Asparagales > Orchidaceae > Platanthera > Platanthera zijinensis. Next base: position 38,446,708 of record CM077089.1, on the reverse strand, counting down.
TTTCTTTTTGTGAGGGCAATCGGCGATGACGTGACCTGGCTTATTGCAACAATAACAAATGATGTCAGTTGAGATCTGTTTGTTCTGTTTAGAATTATACCTGTCATGGCTGCTTGAGCCTTTCTTCCGATGATCACCGTCATGCCGTGATCTTCTATATGAGGCCTCCTTGCCTCTCCATTGCTTCTTCTTGTTCAAGAACTTCTTGAACTGCCTTGAGAGTAGGGAGAACTCTCCATCAGATAGTTCTGAGCCAGATGAGCTGGGCTCAGATGATTCTTCTTCATCAGCCTCAGGAACTGGGGCAGGAGAGCTAGCCTTTATCTTCCTTGAGCTGTCTGCCTTTAGAGCGACAGATTTCTCCATGGATGCAGACCTGCTTGTCTCTTCTTCAACTTTTCTTGAGTTGATTTGCAGCTTGTAAGACATAAGCTTTCCGAACAGATTCTGCGGGTCCGTCTCAGCTAACCTTCCAAACTCCCGAATGGCACATACCTTATTGTCCCATTCCTTGGTTAGGGATCTTAAGAATTTGTCATTGAGTTCCTCGTTGGTGAAGACACGTCCATAAACTCTTAGGCCATTTACTATCTTGAAGAAGTTCTCAAAAGTGTCAGCTATGGCTTCCTTATGACCCTGCCTGAAGGCTTCATATTTCTGGTTCAGTAGGGATCTACGATCATCCCTCACTTCCTCTGTACCTTCCATTAAAGTCACTAGGGATTGCCACATCTCCTTGGCAGACTGGCAATGAATCAGATTCTGTAGCATTGAGTCATCGACTGCACTTGCTATGATATTTTTAGCTTTCTTGTCCAGAGAGACAAGTGCAATCTCATCCTTATCTAGATCCATCAACTTCTTGGGAACTTGCTTGGTGGGATCTATGGTGGAAGTAGTCATAGGAATGTGGGGACCTTCTTCAACAATCATGAAGATCCGGGGATCTACTGCTTCCATGAAGAACTTTACTCTTTCCTTCCACATAGGAAAATTGTTCTTGGTGCAGATAGGGAGTTTAGCAAAATCCTTGGTCTTACTCATGCTTGATACCTTTCAAGAAACAACTTAGAAGGACAAGATCAAGGTGTTAACCTTTTAACGATCAACCTCCCTCTGATACCAATTGAGAGGTCTAAGTTGTTAGCCTAAATCACCTAGAGGGGGGTGAATAGATGAAATGCGTGTCAAATGCGGAATTAAAAACTAACACAGCACACATCAAGCAATCACAGACAACAAGAGATTTATAGTGGTTCCCCAACCTTGGGTACGTCCACTTTCCTCACCGATCTAGCAAATCACTAGACTCGGCTACTCCACTATCTCGGATTGAAAACAATCCTACACCTCGGAACCACGTTCCTACAAAACTCGATCCAACTGGATCTACAAAACTCGGAAGCAAAAGCCTTCCTACGAATCTCGGAGAAAAAACTCCTACACAATAATTTGTTTAAAGAAAATACAAACAATAATCTCAGATCTGGAACCTGACAGTCTTCTTCCTTAAGAGCTTTGGCTTGATCAGAAAAGTTGAAGATGACTTGCGAGAGATCCACAAATCTGGAAAACTAAATCACCTCGATCGAGAAAATAGATCTGGAATCTTTAAGGCGCGGCGAGATCGAGTGATTGACTTGCGTCTGGATCGCTGAAGAATCAGAGTTGAAAACAGAGATTGGAGATCGTCGATCCAGAGCTTCTTCCGTGAACGTTAATGGCGGCGGAGGCGACTTGAAGAAATAGGGTTCACGGAATTGTTCTCTTTCTCTTTCTTAAAATAATAATTTCTGAAGGAATTGATTTAGTCAAATCTGAAATGACTTATTTATAGGTAGACTCCAACGGTCATAAGAATCATTAATGATGACACGTGGACCTATCAGAAAGGATCAAATCGAAATGACCAGCGATATTGACTTAGAGAATTTCAGGAAAGATTTGAACCGACATACTCGAGTCATAGAAGATACATACTCGAGTATCAGATAGTATATACTCGAGTGGAAAAGAATTGGCATACTCGAGTAAGAGAAGATATATACTCGAGTGGAAAGAATTGGCATACTCGAGTAAGAGAAGTTATATACTCGAGTGATCCAGAGATCAATACTCGAGTGATTAACGAACTACTCGAGTATGAGAGTAGATACTCGAGTGAAAACACTTAGAAAAGTTTCAGAAAAAAATGTGAATAAATACTCGAGTACAAGAGTTGCAGATACTCGAGTGAGAGAAAAAGAACTACTTGAGTATATTAGAAGAACTACTCGAGTGAGGGGAAAATGAACTACTCGAGTATCTTAGAACAACTACTCGAGTAAACATTGACTTACTCGAGTATGAAAAATAACTACTCGAGTACAGAGTCACTTACTCGAGTATATAGGGAACTACTCGAGTATGTGGACTTAGAATATTTCTGAAATGGGAAGAACAGAACTACTCGAGTATAAACAAGGCACTTACTCGAGTAACAAACCAACAACTCGAGTACAAGTTATCAATTACTCGAGTGAATACAGTCTACTCGAGTATGTAAACAAACTTACTCGAGTACAGACCCACTTACTCGAGTATACTAGAGAAGTACTCGAGTATGTGGACTTAGAAAATTTCTGGATTAAGAACAAAAGGATTTACTCGAATATAAGAAATGAACTACTCGAGTGACTGACTATCTACTCGAGTATAAACTAACCTACACGAGTATATAGAGTCTACACGAGTATGTCCAAGGATCTACTCGAGTATTAAGTCACTTACTCGAGTATATGAAGGTACATACTCGAGTATGTGGACTTAGAAAAATTTCTTCTGAAAATCATACTTCAATACTTGAGTCCACCATTTCAAGTGCATGTAGGAAGTGTATCCCAATAGAGAGGCTATACATAGGCCAACACTTTGGATCACACAATGATGGATTACATTGTATGGTCCTGTGTTTGGTGACCCATTATAGACTGACATTGGTCTACACTTGGCATTAAGGACCTGCACACATACAACTTAAACACAACATCAAATACACCTTAATTCATCTTAGTTCAAGGTCTGACCTCCTATAAATCTGAGGTATTGTGGAGACAAATCCCAACAAAAGACATTCATCAACCTCCAGGCTGCTGTCGCTAATCATCAAGACCTCTGCTATAACTAACATCAAGCCGATAGAAATGCTCACTAGACAGGCCACTGTTCCAAACCAACAGGTCGCTGACCAGACAGTCCGCTGGTCCAAATTACTAGGTCGCTGACCAGACAGTCTGCAAGTCCAAATCTCCAGGTTGCAAACAAGACAGGTTGCTGGTGAAAATCACCATGTCGCTGACAAGACATGCTTCTTGTCCAAACCGCCAGGTCTCCCGAACAATTAGCAGCTCGACTAGAAGGTCAAACCGCCAAACTATTATAATCTTCTTCCTCCAGCAAACGTACAAGGCTCGTCCAACTTCTTTACTTCCTTTCTCCCTCATTATACCACATATCTTCACCAAATAAAGTTCGTCATCATCATAATGAAGAGAGGATACGATTGAAGACATTCTTGCGACAATAGACGCATTAGAACAAAAGTTGTAGAGTTGTCCCTTCATAAGAAAAATCCATTAAACTCCTAAATCAAGCTCTCTTGACGATGAATTTCCTAAACTTTGGATCTTAATATCTACGACCAAGGGAGAGGGCAGGAAGCTCGCCTGGTTTCCAGCCATGGATTGAGTACTTATTCTAGGCGGTACATCTGTGTTCGACTTCTGGCAGTATAGTTCTATTCGTCATTCTTTAGGAAGAAGAGGAAGGAGTTTGCTGATGAAGAAAGACCTTAGAGTTTCATATTGTCCCTTATAAAGAACTGGTTGGTGATTTAGGTTTGATGGATGCCTGGTCACTCAACGCTTCCTAACCTAAGCCATAATCGATGAATCGTCGAATATAATCGACGAATCGAACTTCACTCAATGCCACCCTGCCGATACTCTACGAACACAATGCCTTGATATTTGATGAATCTACCTCACTCAACGCCACGCCAGTCGATACTCAACAGAATACTCTTAAGCAAATAAACCTATACTCGATGAATATAATGACATTAATTGAAGAATTTAATGATGCTACTGATGTAGGCTTGCATGTTTCACACCGAATAGAACTATGGTCAAACGCCATGCCACTCTTCGATCCAATCCCTACACTCACACAACCGCTCTACACGACACCACGCAATTATATCTATCAATATTATGCTAGAATACGGGTAGCAAAACCGGTTTGGATCCAACAAGGGCTATAAGGCCAATGTTCGATCGAGCTAAAATGACCAATATTGGGTCCGACCGAGCGGCGTTGTACCAAAAGAGATCAACCGAAAAACTTCAATTCGGAATAGGTAGATCTCTCCCAATGAAAAGATTGTGAAGGTTCGCCAAACCTCTTGAATGAAAAATAACAATAAAGAGAATAACAAACAAGAGAAAATCAACCACGATGAAATCCGAATATTTCAATAGTTAACGCTACGGATAAAAAACCACCACTTGAATGTTTCTAAAGAAAAGAATCTCACAATAGTGGAAGTATTTCATTACCCAATCGGAATGGGTGATTCTGATTAATCTCAACTGGGATTGTTCTCCAACGGCTTCGCCGGAGTCACGCCGGAAGGAGATGAGAACCTCGTTTGCCAATATTGCTCCACGTCGGTGTTGGAGATCCACAAAGGGAGTTGTAGGAGATGATGTAGGTGGCCGGATTTTTGAGAGGAGGGATTGAGGTGGCTCGGGTTGGTGGAGGTTGGCGGCTTTTGGGATGGTGGCCGGAATGGAAGGAGGGGGTATGGAGGCGGTTTCCTTAACAAGGAGAGGGGGAGGGGAAGGGAATAGGGAGGAGGAAAGAAGAGGGAGGCCGAGCAAGAGGAGGGGAGAGGAAGAGTGGCCGGCGGACAAGAGGGAGAGAGGAAGAGGGTGGGCGGCCAAGGAGGAGAAGGGAAGAGAATTTCAAGGGGTTTAGTTTTTTCTTAGTCTTTTCATTCACTAAGTAAAATTATGAAAGAACATAGCCTTATATAGGCTTACAACTTCAACATGGCTATAGGCAGCCCAAATAGAAATAAAAATTAAACACTCTCAAAATTAAGACAACATGATGAAAAATAAAATGCAAATAAAAGAACTAAATATTATTTGAGAGTCTTCCTCTTCATCATGTAACAAATCGCCGTCGCCGTCACCGTCATCATCTTTAACATGTAGATCGTCGTCGCCGTCATCATCTTTAACATGTAGCTCCACAAGTTCACCGTCTCCATCATGTTGGGGTCGTCATCTCCATCAATCCTCCCACGCTTGAAAATACTCATCACCGATGAGTTGGCCATAAAGTACCGGAGCGGGAAAGCATCATCCAATAGAAACTTGTGGCGGCAGACACCACCACTTGGAGAGGAGAGCACAACAAGCTGGAGTATCCTATCAAGCATAAATATGTTCCTACGGATCCTTGGAAGAACATTAGTAAATAAAGGAAAACAAAATTCAGCATCCACAACCAACGTACCTCCATAGAAGACCGATGAAGAAAACAATCCAAGTATAATCTCACAACCCATACCCAAAGAGAACATAGTGGACCCACACGGACAGGCAGAAAATTCAAGTGGCGGAGAATCATATAGCGTTAAATAAGAAACATCGAAAATAAGGGGAAAACCCCAATCAGTTGATAATTTAAAATGAAATGTGTATTCTCCTAATGTCATTAATAACCAAAGAGGGTTAAGCTTACCAACTCGCCAACTTTCTAAAGTGCCCGAAGGCATCCGTTCAGGGACGAGACACACCAAAACTAAATCGTCACTCTTATAGTGAGAAACTCTTTTATGTAAGCTTGCATGAATATGATACGAAATAATTGGAATGGCTAGCGCTTTACTAGTGTGCTTATATAAGAGGGGATCATAACAAGCATAATCTGGAGTGAGTTTCGTCGACAAACTAGAGTGTAAGTAATGAGACGCCACCAGAGTGATTAATTCAATTAAAATGAGCCTAGATAACTTGCTACTGTGTGGTGTGAACCCATGCACTATGTAACACACCCCAAATTCAGAGAATAAAGGAGTTAAGTCCGGAGGGATGGGAGCTTTAAAATAAAAGATGATTTTCATAGGCGTGAGCATCGCAGTTCTACTTTTATAATTAATATAATCACGCTTGACATGAAGATATGCCAAGGGAAACCGCTCATCATAAATACTAGTAGAGCTGAACGCTCCCGGGTGTGGCAACAAGTGCGAGCGATACAACTCATGTGGCCTAACCGTGGTCACTAACGAGTGGAAAAAAGGGTCATCAAATGGCGGGGGGTAAATTCACGCGAACGGGTGTGGAATATAAGTGTGTGAAAGTGACACCACCTCCAGTGTCAAAATAGTCAAAGAATGAGGAGTACACATGGGTAGAGGCGTAGCCGGACACGCAGGGAAAAGCATAGTCAAATGTGACGCGTCATCAGATCTACGCAGATCGGTGAACACACCAGAAACTAGCCCGCTCAACTGACTAAGACCTAAGCACGGAGACATCGTCAATACAGGAGCTAATATTGTGGGCGTGTCACAACAAATCAGTCTATGCCATCCGATTCCACTACCTAAAACATCTACGAAAGCGGGCACAAAAATAGGAGGAAGGGTTGGTGAAATCAAACCCAGAAAATCCAAATCAGAATAATTTTTATCAATCGAAGCTAACTTCAATGAACTTTCAACCAGGGGTAAGACTAAAGAATCGTCCAAAAATACCACTTCCTGGCTTACCATTTAGTCTAACACGCTAGTCTCGTCGATTAATTTAGAATCGGTAATGGTCTCATAAAAGGGGAAAATCAAGCCCGATGGAAATTTTAATTCAGGAACTTCAGATAATGGTGTTTTCATCAAGGAACTATCGTTCGGGCTCATAGCGCTAAAATTATCCAAACATAATTCTTTCACAAACGGTAAATCTTCCCAATCAGTCGGAACGTCCAATACAACAGGGTCATCAGAACAACCTTCAACATATATCGGTCTAAAAGGAACCAGCTCGAGTCCGAATAGGTCATCCTCCAAGTCACTACTAGGTAATCTCTCAATGTAAGGTGACTCTACGGACTCAGCCAAAATGCCTACCGACTCAGGCATTTTCTCAGTAGGTGTAATATTACACTCTAACACGATGAGGATCATAGTTTTGAGAGGGCTCTCAGAACTAGGGTGAACAGACACAACACTAGTATGGCTAAAAATAGGCAAGGTGCTATTCTCACATATCAGGCTATCTTCACCCTAAGATAAACTTTCATCCCACGAATACTCTTCCAACACTGTTTAAACATCTAACAACACTGGGTCGACCGAAGACTCCATCATAACAAAGGGAGATAGCTCCAAAATTTCGTCGACAGGGAGTGGAGAGGATTCCTCAGAGGTTAAATCCTCATCCAGGTCACTAGGGTAACCAATACCCTCATCGTCGCTATAATCGTCAGAGGTAACAACCTCGTCCTCAGTGACGGGCACGACCCTAGACAATACCTTAGACTCAACAGGAGATTCAATAACTAGACTAGACAACTCAGTGGGAGACTCAAAAGGGTCTACAGGCATAATCGGCGGAGATCGCTCAATAAATAAAAAATCAGATATGTCACTAGACTCATAAGTAGTGGTCGTCCGAAACGAGGAAACCTTAGGACTAGGAATATGATGCTTCTCAATTTCCAACGCTGTACTAAAGGTGGTATCTAGGTCGGTGTGCAAATAATGTAATAACTTACTCTGGATGTAAGGGTTTAACCCCCTACAAAACCTTGATAGGGTCATCTCGGGCAATTCCTTCACACCGCTCCTAACCATCATATCCTTAAATAGTTGCATGTAATCTGAGACCGACTTATTCCCTTGTTGTAGGGGAGCCAAATCATCAATTATGTGGCGTTGCCTAGGGGGAGGCTTAGACATGTATTTTTCATACCAATAGTCCAAACGGGACACGTGAACGTCATAGGACATAATCGTAAAAACCGGAGAGAAAACTCGATCCGATACTTGTGCACATGCAAGGAAAAGTAAACTGGCCCACATAAATTAGGATTGTTGGAATTGTTCCCGCTTAACCACTAGGGTAATATTAATATAAAATATATTTTCTTGCAGAATAAAATATGAAGGTTATTAATTATAATTTTTTTGATTTTTTTGCTGAAAAATAAGAAATTTAAGCTGCTATTGGCAGACCAAAAAAATAAATTTTTTTGGTGATTTTTGACAACTAACGTGCAAACAAAAGTGCGGGTTAACGTGCCACAAGATGGGGGAGGGGTGCCAATTAGGAAATTGACGTGAACCTCCCTCTGATACCAAATTGATGTATGCTTGCACGTTTCACACCGAATAGAACTATGGTCTAACACCAAACCACTCTTCGATCCAATCCCTACACTCGCACAACCGCTCTACGCGACACCACGCAATTAGATCTATCAATATTATGCTAGCATACGGGTAGCCAAACCGGTTTGGATCCAACACGGGCTATAAGGCCAATGTTCGATCGAGCTAAAAGGACCAATATTGGGTCCGACCGAGCGGCATTGTACCAAAAGAGATCAACCGAAAAAACTTCGATTCAGAATGGGTAGATCTCTCCCAACGAAAAGATTGCGAAGGTTCGCCAAACCACTTGAATGAAAAATAACAATAAAGACAATAACAAACCAGAGAAAATCAATCACGATGAAATCCGAATATTTCAATAGTTAACGCTATGGATAAAAAACCACCACTTGAATGTTTCTAAAAAAAAGAATCTCACAAAAGTGGAAGTATTTCATTGCCCAATCGGAATGGGTGATTCCGATTAATCTCGACTTGGATTGTTCTCCAACGGCTCCGCCAAAGTCGCGTTGGAAGGAGATGAGATCCTCGTTCACCAATATTGCTTCACGTCGGTGTTAGAGATTCACAAAGGGAGTTGTAGGAGATGATGTAGGTGGCCGGATTTTTGAGAGGAGGGATGGAGGTGGCTCAGGTTGGTGGAGGTTGGCGGCTTTAGGGATGGTGGCCGGAATGGAAGGAGGGGATATGGGTGCGGTTTCCTTAACAAGGAGAGGGGGAGGGGAAGAAGATATGGAGGAGGAAAGAAGAGGGAGGCTGAGCAAGAGGAGGGGAGAGGAAGAGTGGCCGGCGGCCAAGAGGGAGAGAGGAAGAGGGTGGGCGGCCAAGGAGGAGAAGGGAAGAGAATTTCAAGGGGTTTAGGGTTTTCTTAATCTTTTCATTCACTAAGTAAAATTATGAAAGAACATAGCCTTATATAGGCTTACAACTTCAACATGGCTATAGGCAGCCCAAATAGAAATAAAAATAAAACACTCTCAAAATTAAGACAACATGATGAAAAATAAAATGCAAATAAAAGAACTAAATATTATTTGAGAGTCTTCCTCTTCATCATGTAGCAAATCGCCGTCGTCGTCATCATCTTTAACATGTAGATCGCTGTCGCAGTCATCATCTTTAACATGTTGCTCCACAAGTTCACCGTCTCCATCATGGTTGGGTCGTCGTCTCCATCAGTTACTTGACAAATTTCAGGTAGTCTTCTACACCTATATTCAAGGATTTTCACATAGCATGCCTATCTGACCCGACAGATTCTAGTCGAAAAGTCCTAACTATCGTAGGGATTTTCTAAAGGCTAACTCCTACACAACTCCTACACAAAAAGGAGAGAAAGAAAATGAAAGATATGATAGGAAAATAGCAAGCAAGGGGGGAAATCGCCACTTGCCTCATGTAACACCCCGAAACTCAAAAGAGGGACGGGTGATGTTTTAAGCCCAGTTGGGTTTTTGGAGCAGGTGTCACGCGCGTGTCACGGGCGTGACACAGGCGTGTTCGGCCTCGGGCCGTGCGGTCGATGCTTTGGCGGTCGACGCTGGTCGAGTTGTAGAACACGGCCTAGGACACAGGCGTGTCCCAGGCCGTGTCACTCTAGGGATTCTGCAAGTGTGGTACACGGGCCGTGACACGGGCACAAACACGGGCGTGTCAAATTTGACACGGGCGTGTCTGATGCCGTGTCACAAGGCCGTGTACCTCTCTGACTGCGAAATGTTGGTCGAGTGCACACGGGGGGCGTGACACGGGTCCCGACACGGGCGTGTCGCAGGTGACATGGGCGTGTCGGAGGCCGTGTCAAAGGCCGTGTGCTGGTTTTTCGACTCGATCGAGACGGCAAATGGGTGACACGGCCAGGCATACGGCCGTGTTGCAACCCGTGTTCGGCCCAGATTTTGTGATTTTAGGCCGAATCGTGGCCGTCCGTTTCTTTGATTGAGATCCAACGGCTGGGGGCTAGGTCTGAGGGATTAAACTCGGGAATAGGGTTTGAAACCCTCACTTTTCTCCCATTTTTATCTCTCTTGATTCTAGAGAGAAGGGAGAGCAAGGAGGAGGAAGAAGGCCAAGATCCGGCCGCCGGCGAAGCTTCGCAGGTCCGTTTCGCGAGCGGAGTTCAGATCCGCGAAGGTGGGAGCGTTGCGGTGGTGTTCAACCGAGCAAATCTTCTCCATGGCTAGGAAGAGGGGACGAAAGGTAACGACACTTCTCCTCTCAGTTTTTAGGATTTAGGATGCATGAATAGCATCCCCTTCCTTTCGTATTTTGAGCGCCGAATCCCTCAAATGAGATGGATTCGTGTAGCCTAGGTTCAAGAGGAACCTCCGGGTTGAGTATGTTCATCCCGGCATGCTTTGCATTAAAGATCCGCTCCGTTAGCGGATTAGGCATTGTGGGAGAAGCCGTGGTCGCGACCGTTAGTCCGACCCGGTGATGTTGTATAGCGAGCTTCGGGGATTCGGTAGAAATCCGTTGCGGCAATATGCCGTTGTATGTATGTGTTTTCCCCCTTACATTTGAGTGAGTACTCGTGGTCGGAACCGGACAAGGTTAGCTCCGTGTGGTGAGGTAGATGATTTCCTTGGAGCACGGGAAAGACACGGTGCGAATGGTGATTGGGGTGGGGAAACCTTTGTTTGTGCTGTGCAAAGGCGCGGCTATGTCTCCGTGGTCGGCTAGCTATCCCGTGACGCGCAAGTCATGTGGGGAAAGTGTCCCGACGAGACTAGCCCCTTGTGTGGACTGACGAGAATGTCGAGCGGAGGACAAGCCCGGGAAATGTGGCCATGAGCGGGTGGGGTCCAACAAGGCTTCTTAGAATCGGTCAGTGTGAGACGGAACCCTGACGTGCGAAGTCAGAATGTGTGGGCAAGCCCCGGGGTATATGACCCTTATGCGGGTGGGGCCTTTGCAAGGTTCCGTGTGACGGCGTGTGTGCCGTTAGGGACATGGTGGTTTCCTTGTGTTTGCGGCTTTAAGCCAATTGGGAAACGGAAGTACCCAGTGTTTGATGTTGTGCTAGATGCATACGAGCTAGGGTGCCTTGGGTGAAACCCGGGTTGCATTAATGTTGCATAGTAGGCCCCTTTAACTTTGTACAAAACGTAGAGAACGTGTATGCTGTATGAGACATCCAAGCCTGTTTTACCGCTTTAATATATATGCTCTTTTGGTATACGAAGTGCTAACTTGCAGGTGGAGTGATACCCCAGGGTCCGTTAGGGACGGCCGGGAGGAGATGTGTTTGTTACACAGTAGAGGTCAGCCTTTGCTAACCCACGTTACTTCAAAACCCTACAGGGCAAGGATCGCATGCAGGAGCTAGCGCGCCGGGCGAAAAGACCTAAGCCTCATGAAGTGTTGCTGTGCATGGTTTCTCCTTTTGTGTTTACTACTTTTGTTATGTTTATGTCCAGCTTGCATGCCGAGGTAGCCTAGGAGTGCTTGACACATTTATATGTTTTGGACTATTATTGTGTAAGTCCTTAAGGCCATTTGATACTCTATCGTTAGTGGATAACTTCTGTCGGTTTGTTCTATTTCCGCTGTGTTTGTCTGGAGTTTTGAGATTGGGTAGTTTTCATATCATCTTTTAATACTAAAGCTGTGGCATCCGTATGTTGTGGGGCCCCGGCCGGACCCATATTATATGGTCTTTACAGGGGAGGTGTTACAATTTGGTATCAGAGCCAGGTTGGCATTCCAGTGAGAAGTTTCGCGGTCGAAAGTATAAGTCGAGTCGCGTATTAGAAGTTATCCACATAGGAGTATCGCAGGACCATGAGTGTCCTTGTGTTCGAGTCTTGCAATTAGAGACTGATTTGCATTTTCTTGCTTGTGTTTAGAGTGCAAGCAACGAGGCTGGGACCTCGAGGCCAAGAGATGAGCTCTCGGCAAGTAGTGCGACTGCGCAAGGTCCGCTAGGGATGGGGGTCACACCGGCCGACTTCTGTCGTATGCTTGCAGAAGCGATGGTGGCGGCCCAAGCTGCAGCGACAGCACATGTAGCAGCTCCCGTTGCTCAAGTAGCAACTCCTGCTACCCCGGACACAGCAGCGACCGTGCCGGTTGAGGAAGTTAGGCGAGCAGATCCGCAGGCCGAGAGAGTGGTTGTCGGGCATGGGGACCGGTAAATGAAGTACTTTCTGAGCTTCCACCCTCCAACCTTCAAGGTAATCGGCACGCCCACAGATGCAGAGGATTGGTGGGCTAGAATTTAGGAGCTTCTGAGGGCGGCAGAGGTGCCCGAAGAGAAAAAGGCAGAGTTCGCAGCCTTCATGTTGGAGGGAGATGCCAAGTTATGGTGGGTGAGCCACAGTGGCCGGAAATTTCTAGGACGCACACCGTCCATCGAGGAATTTGGGAATGCCTTCCTGAAGAAGTACATTCTCGCCTCAACGAGGTTAGCCCTCCAGAGGCAGTTCCTACATCTGGTGCAGCGAGACAAGTCAGTGGATGAGTATGTTCAGGAATTTACTCGCTTGGGTCGTTATGTAGGGACGACCATGGCAGACGATGAAGAGAGGGACAATCTCTTCTATCATGGATTGAGGGAGAATCTAAGACAACCCCTCATATCGATGAAACATGCGGGTTTCAACGAATTGGTGGAGGCGGCCCGAAATTTGGAGAGTGACATGGAGCGATCCTAGCGTCGCAAGGGTTTCACACCCAAGCATGGGGAGGAGAAGAAGCCTGCTCAGTCCCATGGAAAGAAGGAAGGGAGCCGATGGAAGAAGAATCCTTTCCCATATAAGTCGGGCGAGAAAAGTAATTGGACTTCTGGAGGGTCACGCTCTAAGGGCCCTCAAACGTACTATAGTTGTGGCAAGCCGGGCCACATAGCAAGATTTTGTACCCAAGGGGGCACTGAGCAAGAGCCAAGGCAGGAGCAAACTGTGCGCTCCGACCCCAGTGCCGCAGAGAAAGGGAAGATGGCAGAGTCGAGTGCTTCTCGGTTTCAACCAGTGCAGCCAAGGGCCTACAACCTTGGGCAACAAGAAGCAATCCGTCAACCCGATGTGGTGACAGGTACGAGAGTTCAACCTGCACCTTAGATTCCTGTCTTTCAAGCCTTTATGTTTGTTGCATGTGTGTATGCTTTGTAATGGTATCTGGGTACCCCGCTAGGGTACTCTTTGATACGGGAGCGTCGCACTCCTTCCTTGCGGAAGGCTTTATCCGGAAGATCGGAGTGGAGACTTTCTCGACGGACTCCGAGTTGAAAGTGCGCATGCCCAATGGGTCATCTATGACTACCAGGGCTAGAGGCCGGATTTGTTGGAGTCTTGAGGGAGTCGACTTCTTGTTGGTAGCGGCGATCTTGCCGTTGTCCGAGTTCGATGTGATTTTGGGGATCGATTGGCTAGCGGAGCAGCGTGCCAGTATCGACTACTTGTCCTAGGTGGTAACCCTGAGGGGCGTGGGGCAAGCGGAAGTCAAGTTTGAAGGCCTGCATGGAGTGGCCTGTTCCCTAGTTTCGGCACTTCAGTTAGTGCGTGCTGTTAACCAGGGAGGTGTGGCTCTAGTAGCGTTGTTGGAGGTTAGCCTTTCCAGGCTGTCTCTTGGAGAAGTGCCCGTGGTGGCGGAGTTTGGAGATGTATTTCTCGAGGAGTTGCCGGGAGCACCTCCTCGGCGGGAGATTGATTTCTCCATCGAGTTGGTGCCCGAGGCTAGACCCGTGTCGCGTCCACCCTTCAGGATGGCACCAAAGGAGTTGGCCGAGCTCAAGGTTCAGTTGCAGGAGCTTTTGGAGCAAGGGTATATCAGGCCCACCTCTTCACCATGGAGTGCGCCAGTGTTATTCGTAAAGAAGAAGGACGGTAGTATGCGTCTGTGCATAGACTACCGAGAGTTGAACAAATTGACTGTCAAGAATAAGTATCCAATTCCTCGGATAGACGATCTCTTCGACCAGTTGGTGGGGTCGGTGGTGTACTCCAAGTTGGACCTGAAGTCCGGGTATTATCAGTTGCGGATTCGTGACGAAGACATACCCAAGACCGCGTTTGGTACGAGGTATGGTCATTTTGAGTTCTCGGTGATGCCGTTCGGGCTGATGAACGCGCCGTCCGTGTTCATGGACTTGATGAACCGAGTGTTTCGCGAATATTTGGACTGGTTCGTAGTCGTCTTTATCGATGACATATTGGTGTATTCCAAGTCGGAAGCGGAGCACGAGTCGCACTTGCGGACAGTGTTGCAAGTATTGAGAGAGAACCAGCTTTATGCAAAGTTCTCCAAGTGCGAGTTCTGGTTGGAGAAAGTGGCATTTCTAGGCCATGTGATTAGTGGGGAAGGGGTGGCGGTAGATCCAACGAAAGTAGAAGCCATCAGAGAGTGGCCAGTTTTGAGGACCGTGGCGGAAGTCCGAAGTTTTCTTGGACTAGCCGGGTACTTCCGAAGGTTTGTGGAAAACTTTTCGCTGATAACTCTACCCCTCACTTCACTTACTCGTAAGGATCAGAAGTTTGTATGGACACAAACGAGGCGTTTGAAACCCTGAAGGAAAGGCTAATGACGGCGCCGATCCTAAGTCTACCAAAGGGGACCGAAGGGTTCCAGATTTTCAGTGACGCATCTGGATGCGGTTTAGGGTGCGTGTTGGTGCAGCATGGTAGTGTGATAGCTTTTGGGTCGAGGCAGCTGAAGCCTCATGAGAGAAATTACCCCGTCCATGATTTAGAGTTGGCGGCGGTAATTTTTGCTTTGAAGTTGTGGAGGCACTACTGTATGGTGCAAAGGTGGAGATCTTCACGGACCACAAGAGTCTGAAGTATCTCCTAGATCAGAAGGACCTAAATATGCGGCAGCGTAGATGGGTCGAGTTCCTGGGGGACTACGAGGTGGCGATTCAGTACACGCCAGGGAAAGCCAATGTGGTGGCAGATGCTTTGAGTAGGAAATACTCGGGGCAAGGAAATTGGATTGAAGCTCACGATGAGCGGTTAAGGCGGGACTGGGAGTCCCTTGGTTTGGAATGTGTGGCAAGAGGCGAGTCTAGCGTGGCTCGACTAAATTGGATTGAGATGCAGAGTGACTTATGCGATCGTATTCGGGAAGCGACGCGTGTAGATGCGGAGTTCCAATCTTTCGTGGAGGAAGCTCTAAAGGGCGAGGGTAGCGCCTCGGAGATGGTTGATGGGATTCTGAGGAAGGGCGGAAGGATTTGTGTACCGCAGTTCGGCAAGCTCCGCGAGGAGTTGATGTTTGAGGCCCACTTCACTAAGTACTCCATTCACCCGGGTAGTACAAAGATGTACTTGGACTTGAAGAAGTCCTATTGGTGGCCGGGGATGAAGCGGGATGTAGGTTTGTGTGTGAGTCGGTGCCAAACATGTGCCTTGGTGAAGGCCAAATGCCAGAAGCCGGGCGGGTTCTTGAAGCCTCTTCCAATCCCCGAATGGAAATTTGATGACATCTCCATGGATTTTGTGCATGGGTTGCCTAGATCGCAGCAGGGTAATAATGCCATTTGGGTGATTGTGGACTGCTTGACCAAAGTGGCACATTTCATCCCAAACCGGAAGGCGGACGGTGTGGAAAAGTTGATGGAGTTGTACGTCCGCAATATTGTACGACTTCATGGGATTCCGAAGAGTATAGTCAGCGACCGGGATGGACGTTTCACGTCTAAGGATTGGCGGTTAGTGCAGAAGAGTTTGGGCACAAAACTCAAGTTCAGTACGGCTTTTCATCCTCAAACCGATGGGCAAACTGAGAGAACGAACCGTACTTTGGAAGACATGCTAAGGATGTGTACTCTCGACTTCGGCAAGAAGTGGGAGGATCACCTCTTCATGGTGGAGTTTGCGTATAACAATAGTTACCAAGCTAGTATCAAGATGGCGCCATACGAAGCTCTGTATGGGAGGCGGTGTCGAACACCGATGTCTTGGACAGAGGCGGGAGACACCAAGCTTTTGGGGAAAGAAGTGGTAGCCAACGCTAGTGAGCTAGTGCGGACCATCCAAGAGCGCATGAAGGTAGCTCAAGATCGGCAGTCGAAGTATTTCAATGCTCGCCACAGGCATGTGGAATTCGCTGTGGGCGACTGGGTGTATCTTAAGATCAAGCCGTTCAACGGCGTTTCGCGAATTCGCCGACTCAAGAAGCTGAGTCCGAGATTTTTGGGACCATTCAAGGTCATCGAGCGAGTGGGAGAGGCAGCGTACCGGTTGGCGTTGTCCACAGAGCTAAGTGGATTGCATGACGTTTTTCATGTCTCCGTCCTGAGGAAAGCGTTGTTAGAAGCCAGCGTAGTGATTGAGCCGATGGCGGTGCTGGTAGAGGAAGACTTGAGGGCGCGAGTTTGCCCAATCGGGATAGAAGACTCAGAGGTTCGGCAATTGCGGAACAAGGAGGTCAGACTCGTAAAGGTCCGTTGGGACAACTGTGGTTGCGAGGAACTCTCATGGGAGCGAGAGCAGGCCATGATAGAGGAGTACCCCGAGCTTTTCTCCTCTGGTACTGTTTAGTTTTGTTTACCTTCCATGTTTTAAATTTCGGGACGAAATTCTTTTAAGGGGGAGAGAGTTGTAACACCCCGAAACTCAAAAGAGGGACGGGTGATGTTTTAAGCCCAGTTGGGTTTTTGGAGCAGGTGTCACGGGCGTGTCACGGGCATGTCACGGGCGTGTCACGGGCGTGTCACGGGCGTGACACAGGCGTGCTCGGCCTCGGGCTGTGCGGTCGACGCTTTGGCGGTCAACGCTGGTCGAGTTGTAGAACACGGCCTAGGACACGGGCGTGTCCCAGGCCGTGTCACTCCAGGGATTCTGCAAGTGTGGTACACGGGCCGTGACACGGGCACAAATACGGGCGTGTCAAATTTGACACGGGCGTGTCTGATGCCATGTCACAAGGCTGTGTACCTCTCTTACTGTGAAATGTTGGTCGAGTGCACACGGGGGGCGTGACACGGGTCCCAACACGGGCGTGTCGCAGGTGACACGGGCGTGTCGGAGGCTATGTCAAAGGCCGTGTGCTGGTTTTTCGACTCGATCGAGACGGCGAATGGGTGACACGGCCAGGCACACGGCCGTGTTGCAACCCGTGTTCGGACCAGATTTTGTGATTTTAGGCCGAATCGTGGCCGTCCGTTTCTTTGATTGAGATCCAACGGCTGGGGGCTAGGTCTGAGGGATTAAACTCAAGAATAGGGTTTGAAACCCTCACTTTTCTCCCATCTTTATCTCTCTTGATTCTAGAGAGAAGGGAGAGCAAGGAGGAGGAAGAAGGCCAAGATCCGGCCGCCGGCGAAGCTTCGGAGGTCCGTTTCGCGAGCGGAGTTCAGATCCGCGAAGGTGGGAGCGTTGCGGTTGTGTTCAACCGAGCAAATCTTCTCCATGGCTAGGATGAGGGGATGAATGGTAACGACACTTCTCCTCTCGGTTTTTAGGATTTAGGATGCATAAATAGCATCCCCTTCCTTTCGTATTTTGAGCGCTGAATCTCTCAAATGAGAGGGATTCGTGTAGCCTAGGTTCAAGAGGAACCTCCCGGTTGAGTATGTTCATCCCGGAATGCTTTGCATTAGAGATCCGCTCCGTTAGCGGATTAGGCATTGTGGGAGAAGCCGTGGTCGCCACCGTTAGTCCGACCCGGTGATGTTCCATAGCGAGCTTCGGGGATTCGGTAGAAATCCGTTGCGTCAATACGCCGTTGTATGTATGTGTTTTCCACCTTACATTTAAGTGAGTACTCGTGGTCGGAACCGGACAAGGTTAGCTCTGTGTGGTGCGGTAGATGATTTCCTTGGAGCACGGGAAAGACACGGTGCGAATGGTGATTGGGGTGGGGAAACCTTTGTTTGTGCTGTGCAAAGGCGCGGCTATGTCTCCGTGGTCGGCTGGCTATCCCGTGACGCGCAAATCATGTGGGGAAAGTGTCCCGGCGAGACTAGCCCCTTGTGTGGACTGACGAGAATGTCAAGCGGAGGACAAGCCCGGGCAATGTGGCCATGAGCGGGTGGGGTCCAGCAAGGCTTCTTAGAATCGGTCAGTGTGAGACGGAACCCTGACGTGCGAAGTCAGAATGTGCGGGCAAGCCCCGGGGTATATGACCCTTGTGCGGGTGGGGCCTTTGCAAGGTTCCGTATGACGGCGTGTGTGCCGTTAGGGACATGGTAGTTCCCTTGTGTTTGGGGCTTTAAGCCAATGGGGAAACGGAAGTACCCAGTGATTGATGTTGTGCTAGATGCATACGAGCTAGGGTGCTTTGGGAGAAACCCGGGTTGCATTCATGTTGCATAGTAGGCCCCTTTCACTTTGTACAAAACGTAGAGAACGTGTATGCTGTATGAGACATCCAAGCCTGTTTTACCGCTTTAATATATATGCTCTTTTGGTATACGAAGTGCTAACTTGCAGGTGGAGTGGTACCCCGGGGTCCGTTAGGGACGGCCGGGAGGAGATGTGTTTGTTACATAGTAGAGGTCAGCCTTTGCTGACCCACGTTACTTCAAATCCTAACAGGGCAAGGATCTCATGCAGGAGCTAGCGCGCCGGGCGAAAATCCCTAAGCCTCATGAAGTGTTGCTGTGCTTGGTTTCTCCTTTTGTGTTTGCTACTTTTATTATGTTTATGTCCGGCTTGCATGCCGAGGTAGCCTAGGAGTGCTTGACACATTTATATGTTTTGGACTATTATTCTGTAAGGCCTTAATGCCATTTGATACTCTATCGTTAGTGGATAACTTCTGTCGGTTTGTTCTGTTTCCGCTGTGTTTGTCTGGAGTTTTGAGATTGGGTAGTTTTCATATCATCTTTTAATACTAAAGCTGTGGCGTCCGTATGTCGTGGGGCCCCGGCCGGACCCATATTATATGGTCTTTTCAGGGGAGGTGTTACACCTCAAATCTCTGAAAAATCAGCCCCTCCAATGCCCCATGGCAAGGATCGGTTGCCAGAAGACCTAGGCAACGTTTCCTGAAACTTTTGGGGGAAAAGGGACATCAAAATCACAAACCCTAACACACAAAAATCGGAGAAACGGGTAAAGCTTTCCATGAATGTGTAAATATCGGTGATAGCTTTCCAAATCTCTAATCTATTGACAAAACGGCGACTGAATCACTATGAATCGTCGGCCAAAAGCACGCAGGCCAAAAGCCGAATTTGACTTAAGCCGATTATTTTCCGAAATTTCTCTGGTGCAAAATCGTCGGAAATGCGCAGTAATTTCTAGGGTTCGTTTTTGGTAATATTTTATAGCCGTTATTTTGAATCACTCTTAAAAAAGATAGGTTGATTTCGAAAATACTAATCTTAACCTAATTGCTATTCTATTAAAAAAAAGTTTCTATAATCAGAACTCGTCGGTCGCACACACACGACATCATTTGCATTTTTCTCCAGATCGGTCGCCGACTTCAAACGATCTTCTTCTTCGACTAGATCGTGTCTTCTCTCAAGATCTAATCTACTCCATTCCTAGTTATTTGATGATCTAAGGTTCAAGATTCAAGATCTAAATGATTTAAAGTTTTTGAGTTCTCCGATTTCCTAGTTTAACCCTTTGAAAGAACGTCATATCGAAGACTTGCAATCATGTTTATTGTTGTAATATTGTTTTAAATATTGTAGTAGATTTATCTCCGAGTTAGTAGATCTGTTTGTTGATCAAGAGATTAGATCCAGTTATGGAACAAGAGAGTAGACCCAGTTGTGGATCAAGTTTTAGATAAGGTTTGTGGATCAAGTTGTAGGAGAGGTTGTTCTCCGAGTGGTAGGAGCGTAATCTCCGAGTTATAGGAGTTGCGGCTCCGAGTTGTAGGATTTGATGAAATTTGAGTTTTGTGAAGTAGCCAAATCTGCCATTCATGTTAGAGAGGATAGGTGGGGCAGTGGACATACCCAACTCGGGGAACTAATATAAAATTTTTGTGTTTGTGTGCTTGATTTTTAGATAATTTTTATTTCACGAAAAGACACAAAAATCACCTATTAACCCCCCTCTAGGCTATTTAGGTAGACGCTAGATACTTTCAGCACCAACACATCAACATGCTCCTCCTTCCTCATCGGGATAAACCTGACAACCTTTATCAAGCAATCCATAATCACCCAAACTGAATCATTCCAGGAACGAGATCGGGGAACACCGTGAACAAAATCCATGGAAATATGCTCGAACTTACACTCTAGGATAAGAAATGACTTAAAAAATGCACCAGGGCTCTTGCACTCCATATTTACCTTCTAGTAAGCATCATAGTGTGTAACATAATGCATGACATCTCTCTTCATTCCAGGCCAAAACAAGGTCCTCCGCAAGTCAGCGTACATCTGGGAAACTTTTTGATGCACTAAATATGTAAACCCCCCTCGAAACATAGGACACAGTTGGGGGGATTTTTATGCAAAGAACAACCATCTTGTGGTAGCATCAGCACACAGGCTAATATGTACAGCAAGTCAGCTATTCTGCCTGATAATTTTCAATATTACAAATGTCAACCCAACCAAAAGAAGAACAAAGAAGTCATGATCCACAAAAATGAAAATGTCCAAAAGTACTACATCATAAGTGGAAGCTACATCAGAAACTGTAATATCAGAGTACGCAAACTTCCAGAAGGCTATATTATATACGCTCAAAACACACATCAGTCGCAGAAGGAAGAGGGGGTATCGTCGTATCAGGCCCTGTCCCCCTAGTCTAGCTTTCCTCCTATCCGAGATGCTGCTGCTATTCTGTCTACTGGGTGTCCTAAAAAAGTTGCTGTAGCAACCGTTAGTCATAAAGACTAAGTGGCTTCAAATCCGCTCACCTCAGTAACTCTTAGGCAAAGAGTAAAGGAAAAGAAAGAGGAGAACAATATTGCAGTTATATATATATCAATAAAATGACAGGAGAGTTTTACTAATCTAGCAGTTTATGTATATATCAGTACATAAATAATAAGAAAGTAACAACAGTAGATATAAATATATGTAATGGAACATCTATTCTAACAGCATTTCAAAAAACAGTATAAGATTTAACTTTACTTATAAAGATGCCCATAAAAATTTATATGTTAAGGATCTGGTATATCAGAGTAAATCATCATAAAAAAGTGCTGATACAAATTTATATGAGTAGGATCTTATGCAGTGCAATCCAATGAATTGAAATTAATGAAATGTTATGACTCACCAATGCTTAAACATACACTTTTACTGTGTCGACATATAAATTAGTTCCCACTCTTCGAGAGGTAGAGATCCTCTACGACATCACCTATCGTGGGCAAACGGTATAGTGGAGCGGGAATCTCCACTACTAGGTGTGTATCCACAGGACCAGTCCTATGCCTTTTTACGCCTCAATATTATCGTCCTCCAATAAGTGAAGCTCCTGCGCACATGATATAGAAGGGGTCTTGGGTAGATGTACAACAAGAGCCTAGACAACTGGACTAACCGCACGGAAGGGGTCTTCAGGAAGTAAAAACCGAAGAGCCTAGCCTAACCGACTCAATAGGCACAGAAGGGGTCTTTGGGAAGTAAGCACCAAAGAGCCCAGCCCAACCATCCTAGGTCCAACTATTGTCTTCGGTCGATGGGATGACTTGCAAGCCCATTGAACTGCCACATTAATTCTCAATAAAGGATCAAACTCCGTGTGTATAAACACACACACAAAAAACCTTACGCATTTCCATGTTCCCAAGCATTCAAGGGCTACAACCGAGTCCCTTTATGTTACATCTTACCCGTGCCCTTAATCATGTAAGGGCTCCTTCCCGGTCCCTTTTGAAATTTAATAGAGAATTATTGGTGCGTAATATTGTATCGTCAAAACTATAGGTCAATGACCACTATTGTCATTTAATCAAGGAATATTTCTTTTCAATCCCTTATCTGATATTCAGCGTTCCCCTTTCAAACAAATAAGTGATCATTTCCACTGAATCACATTTTCAACCTCTAGTTATATCTGCTTTTATCAAGAGAGGTTTAGGCAATATAATTTATAAAATCGTTGCGAATGCACTCCCAAAATTATTAACCAGACAAGGTGTATCTTTAATATCATCAGAAACATAGTCACCAAACCTCATAAGCTTTTAGTCAATACTATAAAAAAATCAAAATAAACATTAACACAACACTCTTGTGCATCACAGTTTACTAAAAATGCATTTTTGGAAGCTACAATGTACTAAAAATTATGTGCAACCACAAATCAGAAAGGTATTCTCAAGGGCTATAACATCCGTATTGAGCCTCGGTCCAATCTAAACCCATCACAATTGCAATTAGGTTCAACCTAGCTGAGTACACTTGGACATAACCCATATGTACAACATCATTTCAACGCAGTAACTTCAAACGCACATAAATGGAGCTATAAATTTCCTCATAAATTGTGTAACCATCCGTTGGAAAAGTCTTTTCAAGGGCTACAACTCTCATGTTGGTCCCAAAACCTGAATTAGATAGAATCAAACCTAAAACTTGCCTTAAAATCTATTTCTCATAGAAAATAGATTTTTGTTCAGCACTTTCTACACTCATCATAAAGACAAATGAATGACATCAGTTTGTCTCCTTCCTCTAGCCATCACATAAGGTACATCCAACTTCTCTCCTCCCTTTATCCCTCATTAGAACACTTTTCTTTACGAAATTAACCCTTCCATCTCCGTAAAGAAGAGAGGAGATGATTGAAGTCATTCTGGAGGAGATTGATGCCCTAGAACGAAAGTTCTAGCCCGATCCCTTCCTAGGAAAACTCCATTAAAATCCCAAATCAAGCTCTCTTTAGCCCGATGTATCTCCTACACATTGGATCTAAAGATCTAACACCAAGGGAGAGGGTAGGAAGCTCACCTAGTTTCCGACCATAGATCGTGTTCTCCTCATTGATGGCATGGTGTTTGGCTACTGGTGTTTTCTGTAGTTCTTAATTCTTCCAGACGAGAAGTTCGGCTCGACCGAAGAAGAACGATGATTTTGCGGCTAGGTTTCTGATGATCCTTTATAAAAGAAAGAATGGTTGATTTAGGTTTAAAGATCATCGTGCCATGAGTCACTCTCCAATTAGACCGCACTTATTATAACATAAATGAAGTCTTCTGAAAAGGCAAGACGTTAATGCAACGACCTATACAAGTCCCAAAATCCAGGTTCAACCTGTAACTTCCAGGCCGCTAACGGTCAAAATAGCAAGGACTTAATAATTCCAAGTCTATTCGTCGAGTATACTTTACGAATCATCAGAATCACTCAATGAATCATCGAGTCCTTGGAGTATGTTACACGAGTCAATTCAACGAATTCAAGAGTCTACTTGACAAATCTCCTGACGAATTTCGTAGAACCCTTTTCATGAATTAACGAGTTCTTTCGATGAACATCTTGACGAATTTCATAAGTCTTCTCGAGTTCACTCGATTAATTTATCGAGTCCTCTCGACGAATTCACAAGTCATCTCAATGTATTCACAAGTCCTCTTGACGGATTCACTCCAGGACTAATCTAACTGGTGTCCAATGGACTTGGGTTCTCACCCAAAATTTTCTACCAACTCAAGTCACCATAGTGACACCAAAACACAGACGAGGGGTCAAGCTTGAAATGGGATATTACAGAATACTTGGTGCAATTGGCCTCTCTCAAGATGTCTTCCTGAATCCAACCACTTACGATAATATTAAGTCTGCCGTGGAAAAGAATGAGGTCTTCATTTAGCATGTATCCCTCTGTTGAACCTCCCACCTTTTCTTGGAATACAGGGGCCAAAGCTGCATATTTACTCTGCTCTTCCTGAATTCGGCCTCGAAAGTAACAAACTATACTCATGGTTAATAGGTACCTTGTATAGGCCTAAGGACAGAACTTAGACACCAGTGTAATCTACATCTCTTCAAGTACTCTAGCCAACTTGATAGCCATTAATTATGACTTAGAGCTTGATACAGATGCCTTCCTTCTTAGAGCATCCACCACTGAGTTCGCCTTCTTAGGGTGATAGTTCAATGTAATTTCATAATCACATAAAAACTCTCGTCACCACCAATGCCTCAAGTTCAAATCTTTTTGGGTGTGGATGTTCTTCAAGTTCTTATGATCCAAAAAGATCTTGTAGTGGAGAACATATACATAGCGTATCAAAATCTTTGGAGTGAAACAACTACTCCCAGTTCTAAGCCATGCACTGGATAATTAAATTCAAGCTTCTTAAGTTGTCTAGAAGCGTACGTAATCACATGTATGTGCTGCATCCATACCGCCCCTATGCCCTGAAAGGACACATTAGTATAAATCTGGAATCCCTCCTTCCTGTATGGTAGGGCAAGGATTGGCATAGAGGTAAGACAATCTTTCAGCTCTTGAAATATAGCCTTATATTTGGGTGTCCACACAAAAGGTACAACCTTTTTTGTCAGAGCAGTGAGGGGAAGGGTGATCTTCAAAAATCCTTCAACAAACTTGTGATAGTACCCAGCAAGTCTTAGAAATCTTCGCACATCGGTGACTGACCTCAAAGATAAAAACACCTTCAAAGCACACACCTTGGTGGATCTACTTCTACTCCATCACCACTTATAATATGGCCCAAGAAAGCAACTTTTTGGAGCCAAAACTGACACTTGCTGAACTTATCAAACTAACAATGCTCCTTTAGTAACTTTAAAACTATCGCCAAGTGCTCTGCATGTTCCTGCTCTGTCCTTGTGTAGACAAAAATGTCATCAATAAATATAATGACAAAAGCATCCATATACAGCTCAAACACACTATTCATCAGACTCATGAATGCAAAAGGGGTGTTTATGAGTCCAAACGGCATCACTGTGAATTCCTATAAGTCGTATCTCGAGCTAAAAACCATTTTCTGGATATTAACTTCCTGCACGTACACGTACTCTCCACGCCACAAAAAAATTCGACCACGAATTCGAAAGAGGAAGAACGAGAAAAGCTGATAACAAATTTTAATGACCCAATCCGTGAAATAATATATAATAGAAGATCCGACCGGGGGCCCACAGTATATGCCACAAATAGGCTACGAGGTTATAGGTTAATACCAATTACTATTCGTATCATAACGCAGAGCATGCTAACGGAAGCTTTAAGGTTATTTGAAGTCAAGCATTCATGAATGTCCACTATATTTATAAATAACCACAATTATATATAACTCCAAGGAATGTATACAAAATACTCAAAAGTTTCGCCTTAAGACCTTATAGTTAAGCTTCACAGGTATGGATTACAAACATCGGCACGCAGCCAGCAACACATGAAAACAATAAATTTCTTCACTCAGCCTTCGAGGGCCAACAGCAGTAGAAAGGGCTTCAGCTCGCTATTTCCCACTCGGCTCTCCAGCACATGCACTTGGACAGCCCACCGAAATGGTGGCAAACAAGGCAATGGTCCGCATTCAGCAAACCAATTTATAACGACCCTACCCCTTTCTCAGAGGAGTGGTATTCCTTCCTTGCTGGCATAAAAATTCACAAGATGTTCACTCACGCACAATCAATATATCATAAACGTCGGCCACACGGTCCGACGCTCCGTGCACTCAGGGCACATTCTCAGTGTACCGAAAAACCAGGGTCCTACCACCGTTCTCTGGCCTCAAATCTAACGGTATAATTTGAGCATTTCAGTCTTAATGGCATGCATGCCTAAGACTCTCATTATGCTCTCTAACGAGACCAATAACTTAGGCCTCCAAGTCAGTCAGACATAACGCGGGTACAGTTCAGCCTTGCCCATTGCCCAAATCATCAAAATGACATTGGTCAGCTTTCCCCTTACCCGTTCGGCTCACTGGCCTTAAAGAGCTCGCATCTCACAATAGCCACGCTGTCCACCAAGGACTTGTTTCACAATAAAAAAGGTAGTTAGTGCCAGCGTTCATCGCGATTGCTTGGCGGGATCAACAAAAGCTCTCTTTCTGCACCCAAACTCAACCCAAACCCTACAGCATCCTGCAGTGCTAGAACACTTGTCTTTCCATAACATACAACACATAAATTACAAGGGTATTTTCATAGAACTCCACTCTAGTACTTCCTGTTACTCCACTTTACAGGCACAACCCACCGAGTCCACAAAATACTCGTTTATATGCAGATTCTTCTCCGGTGCGTAAAGAAAACATCACAAATCCAGACCAACCTGTCTAGATGGGCTTCACACAGCATGCCAATTTCGTACTACACATTTCCGGATCTATATGCAAGACTTCTTGGGGATTTTTAGAATCAACCCAACGAAAATCCCTCAACATTCCACCTTTTGGTGGGGCAAATCCATGCACATGCTAAAATAAGGACTTTACATGTCCAAGGAGGAAGATCATTACCCTTTACGTTCTCTTTGGAGCCATGACACAGCTTTTATACGAGGATTGAAATGATTGCCTCACTTTCCCCTTCGCGATTATAGCTTCAGATCTTGTTTTGGCTGCAAGATCTTTTTTAGCAACCTCAGCAAACCCTAGCTCCAGCCAAGAGTTCTCTGCTCCAAAACACGAGAAGAGAGAGAAAGGAAAAGGAAATAATGATTTCCTCCTTTCTATCCATCTGCATAAGAGGCCTCGGACTACATCCCAGCCACATGATAAAATCAATAAAACCAAGCAACGGATCGGGTAAAAATTAATTCACCGCTCAGTGGCTGCAAATTATCCGCCTGACACGAGTTGCTCCAAAATCTTCGAGCTCCGCTCGATGCTTTTCATCGAGCTCAGCTCGACGATCTCTGCTCCGCCTTTAGGCTCGACGACCCTCGTCGAGCTCCTCTCGACGACCCTCATCGATCCCAAGTTGACGAATTCCTATACCGATTAGGGTGTGAAACTGCAGGCCCTTTAGGATAGGTTGGTGGGTAAACAGGAGGATAGACCGGCAGGTAGGCTGGTGGATAGGTTTGTGGATTCTCCAATGCTAGTGTTGAATTGATTGGAGGAATTGGAGCTGCTGCGGGTTGTGCCTCTAGTCTCTACGTGATAACGACTAGAGCATTGGTTGATTGCCTTGAATTGCTGGGCCATTTCCTGACACGATCGCTCCACGGCTTCCCAGAGAGGATCTTCACTATGACTTGAAGGTGCAAGGGTCTCGGTAGGTTGATGGTCTGACATGAGTAACTGTTGATTTTCACCATCTATTAGAGATATGAAGGTTGTGTGTTAACTGTTGATACGGGAAACGGGCCGCACCAGCAGATAACGGGTGTTCGGTCTAATTAGAGAGGTGGATAGATTATATGGATAGAGGGATAGGTTGATGAGGATGCGGGGATAATGGGAGGTTGATGAGGAACTGTCGAGCAGATAGTTACTTTGACGGTTAACTCTAATGGTTGATACCGAGAGAGAATATTTGAGGGCCGCTGGCAGCAACAACTGCAGAGTTTGCCCGCCGCGACTTTAATGCCAATCCTCCGATGGGATTTCCTTTTATTATGAATCAGATATTACAACTTGAGTTGAGACCTTTACATGAGAGTCTAAAGGGTACAAGTGGAAGCTAGCAACAAGAGGAAAGTAGTTGCAGAGACCGCGCGAATTGACCAAAGAGGTCGGCAGACTGCGCGGACAGTTGATCACACAGGTCACAACTAAGCTAGGAGGAATGTGAGATTAGGCCAAGAAGACTACTAAGGTCATTAAAGCCAAGGCCAGGAATAGGCCGAAACGGCTTAACCAAGGAGGCTATACAGATAGGAAAGTAGTGTTTGCAGGCACTGATGCCTTAGCTAACCGTCGTTTGTTATCCCACTAAAATGAGATGTATGTGGGCCTATTTATAGGCCTGTGCTGGAGACGATCCTGGTAACATTACCCCCAAAAGGGCAGTGAGTGATGACTGAGTCCGCGACATGCTATAGTCTAAATAGCCAGGTTGCCAGATACTAGGAAGCTGGCGCTGGGAAGCTGCAGTGTTCCTGGCGGACTGAAGAATGTGTCTGCGAGTACGTGGCAGATAGGGCGAGTAGGTCACCTCCTTCTGCAAGAGGCTTGTCGCTCTCCTGCTAGGCGACAAGTTCTTGGCGACACGGTGGACGTAATAGAGAAGGTCACACATGTTGTTGGATGAAGCGAGTCC
Organism: Platanthera zijinensis; assembly: GCA_039513925.1. NCBI lineage: Eukaryota > Viridiplantae > Streptophyta > Magnoliopsida > Asparagales > Orchidaceae > Platanthera > Platanthera zijinensis. The sequence goes on along the minus strand of CM077089.1, from coordinate 38,418,200 downwards.
AACAGTTGGTGAGCGGAGCGTCAACCTCCCTTAGGTAGATAAAGGCTGAGTCTTCCACCTTCTGCTGGCTTTGAGGAGTAGGTCGCCCCTACTGGATGAGAGCTCGCCACCTTCTGGCAGACTGGAGTTGAGTCAGTGTTGTGTTGTGCAGTATGGTGAAGAGTTGACGGTCCTGCTACCAAGTCCTTCCTCAGGCAGACTAAGACCGAGTCCGCCCACTATAGGAAGACATCAGGGGAAGGTCGCTCATGCTGGTGGACGACCAGGAGTCCTATTGCCTGGCGATGTGGCGGTTGGTCATGCTTATTGTGCGACCTACAAGAGCAGGCTGAAGAGCAGACCGCGCCTCCTGCAGAGCATGTGGTTACCGAGTGGTTGGGGAGGATAGCAATGCAAGTCCGCCACCTAGTTGGGTAGTCCACACCGGTTCAAATAGAGATCCATTGCGGGGTTAGCTTACCTAACCGCGCGGCCTGTAGGGGCAGATTGTGGAAGCAGTCCATAGCCCTTATAGAACGAATGGCTGCTACGTGACCTAGGCGGTCCGAGTCAGGGAGACCACCCTAGCCTCGCGGATAGAGCGGATAGAGGAGTCTATTTTCCTTCCCCAGAGAATTGGGATGAGATAGGCCGCGACCTCCAGGGGGAACCTGGAGCAGGCCGCGATATGCAAGCTAGCTATCTTAGAAGGGATCACTGAATTTTAGGTTAACAATGTAGACCACAGTTTTGTAATCATCTAAAACAATTGACATTCTAATTCAAACAATGAAATTCCTATTTCTTTGTTGATTAATTATTTGATTATTCTAGTTCTGTTAAGTGAGTGTTTCTGTGGTGGGGCTTGTTCGAGCATAACTGCCCAAGAAAATGAGTTATGAGACTTACCACCGTGCGTTAGATACCTAACGCCCTGCGGTAGCTTCTAGAACTCGATTTTCTAAATAATAATATTTTAAATAGAAATAAACTCGAGAAACCTTATTCACCCCCCCCCCCTCTAAGTTTGTCCACGAGATCAAACACAGCAATATTCTTCATGTTCCTATCAACAAGGATCTGACTGAAGGTGAGCCTTTCAGCAAACTTCCTTGGCTTGCTCTGAATGCTATTTACAACAGTCTTCCTTATAGAGGACATGTTATATATAGTATCTTAGATAGCCAGATCTGGCCTACTGATAGACTTGCCCTTTGTCTGAGTCCTTGTTGGAAGGTCTTGAGTGAAGGCCACTGCCTTATTCTAGAGAGTGGGGGCTGGGGTACCAATGACAAATGGTCCATGATGGGACATTTGAATTTTGTCATGGGGAGCCTTAAAGGAACTCATTCCCCTACTATATCTTCAACCAAGGAAGTGAACATTTTTGTTCATGCTTGTGGATCTTCCATTCATCCAGTGACCATATATACCATCTTGGTCATACCTGTTTGATGGTAACATCACCTTCTAAAATGGGATGGGAGGCAGTGATGCTAGTGGCTAAACAAAAACCTTGCCTTTTCCTTTTCGAGTGGCAACTATTGCGCTTCCCTTGAATCCCAACCCCTTCTTCCCCTTTTGAGAGGAGGAGTCTATCAAGGGCAATACTGACTTGGGCTTTGAGAATTTAGCTAAAAGATGTTTCTCCTTAAGGAGCTTCTCTTCAAGATCCAATATGATCTTGTTCTTCTGCCTTATGGTCTCAATCTAAATTAATGTGATGTTCTTTATTTGGCCCACTTCCCTTATCTTCTGCTCTAGCAAGGATGCTGACTCATAATGCTGGGATGCAGCTAGCTGTAGGGAGGAAATCTCCTCAGCCTGCTTCTTGGCAAACTTCTTACTTCTCTTGAAAGCCTCTAGAAGCACACCACACTGGTCAATCAATTTATTAAAATCATCATCATCTCTTGATGTGGAAGCATCATAGATTGGACTGGTCTCATAACCAGATTCTGAGGATGAGCTAGATAGGGAATGTACCTGATCCAAGCTAATCTTAGCAGGATTCTTCTTCTGTCTTGGCCATTATCCCATAACCTCTGTAGTAATCTTCCTCATCAACATCCTCCTCTTAATGATTGTCTGAATGTGACAGGGGGCCCCTTATTTCTATCCTAGCAGCAGGATAGTCTTCTTACTCATAAACTATAACAACAACTAGCCCAATATAGGCTTCCTCATCTTATACAGACTATGAGGATGATGTGTCATTGTAGATCTTATCCTTTTTTGAAATGAAGGACTTTTCATTCTTTCTCTTGTACTGGTGGTGCTTATTCTCATCCGCCTCCTTTCTCTTGACTGGGCAGTCAGTTAAAATATGTCGTGGTTTGCTCCAACAATAACAGACAACATTAGTAGAAATTTGATTACTGGGCTTTGATTCACACCTGCCTCCCTTAGAGTGCTTCTTCTCTGCCCTATGGTAGTCCTCCTTATGATGAGAGGAGGAGGTAGGTATGCTCCTCCACCCTTTCCTCTTCATTAGCTTTAGAAAGAGCCTAGAATAGACAGAAAACTCTTCATCAGGCATGTGGTTGTTTGAGGAACTTGTATCTGAGTTGTCTGATTCATCTTGCCTCCTTGGGGGAGAGAGAATCATCTCCTTGCTATTCTTAGAGCACTCTTCCTTGATAGGAACAACCTTCTCATTGACCTGAGAACTGGCAACATCCTCATCATCCTTCTTGGAGTTCAGCTATATCTCATAGGACAGTAGCTTCCCAAACATTATGTAAGGAGGAGTATCAGCCAACTTTTCCACATCCCTGATGCCATATATCTTTGTGTCCCAGTCTCTAGTTAGAAACATAAGGAGATTATCATTTAGCACATAGTGGTTGAAGACCTTCCCAGAGGTTCTCAGCTCATTCACAATTTTGAAAAAAAATTCAAAGCATCCAACTATGCTCTCTTCCTTGGCCTGCCTGAAAGCCTCATTCTCCTGTTTGAGCATGGACTTCCTGTCATCTCTAACCTCCTCTATTCCTTCCATGTAGACAATCCACGTGTCCCACATTTGTTTGGCAGCCTTGTAGTTGATTAAATTCTGAAGGGTAGAATAATTAATAGCACTGACTTTGATGTTCTAAGCTTTCTTCTCAATGGTGGCAAGAATGACTTCATCCTTGGTCATCTCTGAAATTGTCTTTGGTGTCTGGTCTATTGCATTTAGAACTGATAATTTCATAGGAATGAAAGGTCCCACTAAGACTATTACATAGATTCTAGAGACAGTAGCCTCCATAAACAATCTGACCATCTCCTTCAAACTCCCAAAGCCTTTCTACCAATAGATTGGAAGCTTCATGGAACCCAGCTCCTTATTATTCACTCGTAAATCCATAAGGACAATCTTCTAGCAAACCTTCGGGAACTACTCAGACTGTTAAGTCCTTCTTGAGCAAGCCTTCTAATACCACTTGAAAGTCTTTAATTTCAAGGTTAGCTACACACCTAGAGAGGGGGGGGGGTGAATAGGTTTTTGGTCTCTTTTGATTCCTCTTCTTACTTGAGCGTTTTTAGTTAGCTTTGTTAGCTTGCTTTCATGATAATTACAGAAGACACACAAGGTTTATAGTGGTTCCCCATATTATGGGTACGTCCACTGTCCCTCCCACCTTTCTAACAGCTAGTTAGATACGGCACATCTCCATTCTCATCTCCTAAGAGATTACAACTCGATCCTGTAGGACCACTCAGTCTTCTCCAAGACTTACAACTCAGGCAAAAAGCCCCACAACTTAATGATCAACAAATCACCTATCTCAAGCCAAAGGGCCTACAACTAAGGCTGGGAGGATAGCCCTACATCAGATCAAAAGGATCCTACAACTCAGGCTAAAGCCCTACACTCAGATCAACATAAGGATCCTACCTCAGATCAATAAAAGATCTTACAACTTAGGCAAAATGCCCTAACTCAGGCACACAGGCCCAACTTCAGGCACAGAAGCCCAACACTCAGATCTGCCACCAGATCTGATGGCAACATTGCTGATGCGGCCGTTGATCCTTGATATAGAGAGTTCGTGGATTGGGATGAATATTGTTGCAAGATCGAGGATGGGTTTCTACAACGACGTTCTTCGCCAACGCCGCTACATGTTTTGCACGGCATCTTTCGCCTCCAATCAAACAAAATATATAATTATAATTATATATTTTTGCAATTTTAATTTTAAGAAGTTTTATTTTAATTATTTATTTCATGTATTAAAGTATTTCATGTATGTTTTAAAGGTTTATTTCATGCATTAAAATATTTCATGTATGATGGGTGGAGATGGAGTGGTGTAGGCTATAAAAGGCCATACTTATGAAGATTATTGAAGAATGAAGAATTGAAGAAATTGAAACCCCAAAATCTATTAAGATTATCCTCCCCTCCTAGACAAATTTTAGCCAACCCCCTCCTCTCTTCTCTCTTGGCCGCCGACCATCTTCTCCCTCTCTCAATTTCGGACCCCATCTCCTCCTCCACATCTCCTCCTCTTTGTGTGAGTCTCATCCTCTTTTTTCTCTTCTTTCTACTCCAAAATAAATCTCTTGCCCACCCTCCTTCCACTTCAAATCCGAGCCTCCATCTCTCTCAAAGCCGCCGGCCACCACAACCCACTTAGGGTTCAGCCAAATCCAAGACGCTACCCTCACCCTCCCCCTCCAATATTTCGACCACCCTCCTCCACCACCTAACCCGAGCATCCACCTCCATCAATACCAGAACAGCCCCTCTCTCTACCTTGGTATATTTTCGGCCACCACCTTTCCTCTCTCCTCTTTCCATATATTTGGCCATCAAGGTTCCCACTCCTATGTTTGCAAAAGGAAGAATGGCTTGTGATTTCATCGTCGGGTGCGGATCCGTGGATTTGAGTGGAAATAGAATCAACCACCGTCATGAGCGCTTCCTCCACTCAATATTGTGGTCAGACTTCTTTGGATTTGGGTAACGATTTATTTAAACCATCTCTTGTGTGTTTCTTCAATATTGTTGTGAGATCGGTGGAATTGAAGGCTAGTATTTAGTCTTGATTTATATTGAAATTCGTGCTTAAATAAATCTTAATTTATAAGCATGTTTTTATCATAATATTTTCGTATAATTTGGATCGGGTAGATCTCGTGAACGCTTGTAGAAATCGGATTTGTTATCCTTGATTTCCCCTCGAGTTCATGTGATTTGGTCTACCTCATTTTATTTAAATGAGATCGATTTAGGACTTCTTTTAAATCGCTATTTTAGTCCGGATCCTCTTGTGGTTGTTTAGTGAATGTTTGCAGATAATTTTTATTTGAATTGCTAATTGTCCGAATCGGGTAGGTCCTACTCGCTTGAGCATACAATTGCATATAGCTCTTGTTCAATCTCTAAAATGGGTAGCGCCACTTTACGTTGTTAAAGTTTTGTGTCATTAATTGCTTGAGATATCGATAGTGATAAGTAGAGAAACCGCACGCTGCGAATCTAATTTAATTGTTGAACCCAAGAATGCATAGCTTAATCCGTCGGGACCATTGGCCTGCATCAATTTTGTATCAGAGGGTGGTTCACGTCAATTTCCAAATTGTCAATCTCCCCCTTTTATTAGTACGCAGGCAGGCACTTATCTAGCACGGTTATTCGTCAAAATAATACAAAAAATTATTGGTCTTCCAATAGCGGCCTAAATTTTTATATATATATAAAAACTAAAAAAAAAATTTAATAATCTCCTATTTATTGTTAGAAAGAAAATACAAAAAAATATATTTATTGTCTTAGTTGTTTAGCGGGAATAATTTCATTTGTTACAATTTTATAAGATCAGAGTTATTATTACATTGCATGTCCACTAGATTCGAGAAAAAATTTTTGTCCCGAAACCACTAGAAAAATGCCTATGATGTGTATGCTTCCCGTTTAGACCATTTATATTCTAAAGTCATGGCTAATCAAACCCCAGCCTTGCCTATATATCAGAGGAATACCAACCATCCCGACACTTATCTTGACACTAGAAGACAGGAACCCACTTATGACGGTTATAGGAGTTCCAAAATTATTAGAGACTAGGTTTAGGGGATAGAAATTTATTTTTATTGCCACATATGGGATGACCACCAAAAGTATGTCGTCGCCCGAGACCGATTAGTAGGTCAAGCCCGCGTGTTTTGGTTAAAAGAAGAGCGTCGTGTTGGTAGCTATCAATATGCTTGGTCGCAGATACGTAGCTTACTCGCGGATCAATTTGATCCTTACTACCTTCGTACTAATACCACCACACCCGTTAGAATGAATAGTTATGGAACTAGATCCGTAGCTGCCTATAGGAGTGATTATATGCCTCAGACTAGATCCTCTCCCCATAAAGGTAGGACTACCGAAAGTGTGCCTACTCCTGCCTGTAGGGACAATCAGTAGTTTAGACCCTATGTTTTGAACTCGAACGATGTTACTACTAGGGCATCGCCTCCGTTATCTTTGACGTCTGAACCTCCTAAGATTGTGAGTGATACACATGAGGATTCTTATGTAGATGTTGTATCTCCACATTCTGAGGATGACCAGCTAGGTGAGAGTATTCCGTCATGTACGATAGTGCCCGACTATTCTAATGATTCTGACATTGATGGGATACCTAGTGATTTGGAAGATGATGTATGGGATGATGGATTTTTGATTAGTGAGAGTATCCTATTGTCTATTACATGCTCTGCTAGTGTTGTGTCTTAGTATTGAGTTTCCTCTTCAGGCTACAATCTCCATCGTGATGGAGCCTACGATTATACCCACTGAGATTTTATTCGAGTCATCTGAGGAGCCTGAGATTGAGGATATCCCTAGTGTTATTGTGAATCAGTTACCATCTGAGGGAAGGGTACTTTTGGATGATTCTCTTGTTGTATACAAGGATGAGAGTTCCCTGGTAATGTCAGCGTTGGGTGCAATTTATACTTATTTGGATTTTATACTGGGATTGATTTTACCTCCACTTACTCCTATTTATTTGCCTACATTAGTTGACTTCTTAGGATGTGGTACAGTTTCTGATTCCTTGGCTATTGTGCCTCTCGATGTGGTGTCTCCTGGATATACTTATATACCACACCTGGTTGCACGCATTTACCCGCCTCCTTTTGATGACCCTCATGTCCATACGTTAGTAACTATAGTTGGGCCCCTTGAGTTGTATCGCTCGCACTTCCTTTCACATTCGGGAGCATCCAACTCCATTGTTCAAGATGAGCGGTTATCCTGGGCATATCTTCATGCCAAGCGTGAGTATATCAAAGTCAAAATTAAAACTGCGGACTTGGAGCCCATTGAATTCATTTTTCAATATAAAGCTCCCGTTCCACCTGACTTAACCCCCTTATCCTCTGCATTTTGGTCAAGTCATGTAGCACAGGGTTTCACTCCTCACGTTCGTAACTTACTTAGGCGCACTTTTAAAAATTTAATCAATCAATTTGCATCTTATTACTTATATGCTTTAACTATATCTAGGACGTTCGCATTTCATTTTAATTATGTCGCACACACTTAAGCTCTCTTCTGAGACCGTCCTATGCTTGGGTTAGTGATTTGGGTTTAGTCTGGTCAAACCCCGAGCGGATGTCTTCTGGCTCCGTTAATAATTGAATTCGTAGGAAAGCCGGCCCATCCATGGATATGAAGAACATCAGATTTCATTCTTTTATTTAAGATTTTTATGAAGCACATGGTGTTTAACTTTATTTCAAGTTACCGAACTTTTTACTGTACGTATCTTTTCCACTCAAGTGGCTTTATTCGTCATTCTTCTCTACAACTACATGTTCTCTTGGGTTGGGGAGTGTTAGTTCTTCCGTATCAATTTTCCACATGGAATACATGGTTCTGAAACCGGATGGTAAGATTCAAGTTAATTTTCTTTTGTTTTACACCATTTTGAGTTTTGCTATTCCAATATCTGATAGGTTCTCAGTGTTAATGGATGTTCATTCTACTATGATATGTATAGTGGTGCAAAATTTTCCCCTTATTTCTTCTGCTTTCGACTGTTCTCCCCTCACGGGCCACTCATCGGTGATGAGTAATTTTCTGTGGGGGAGGATTGATGGCGATATTGCTGATGCGGCCGTTGATCCCCGACATAGAGAGTTTGTGGATTGGTATGAATGTTGGCGTAAGATCGAGGATGGGATTCTACAACGACATTCTTCTCCAACACCGCTACATATTTTGCACGACGTCCTCCACCGCCAATAAAACAAAATATATAATTATAAATTAAATATTTATAATTATATATTTTTGCAATTTTAATTTTGAGCAATTTTATTTAAAGTGTTTATTTCATGTATTAAAATATTTCATGTATGTTTTAAGTGTTTATTTCATGCATTAAAATATTTCATGTATGATGGGTGACTATAACCATCATTTTTATTTTATTTTCATGAAGGGTGGAGATGGAGTGGTGTAGGCTATAAAAGGCCATGCTTATGAAGAGTATTGAAGAATGAAGAATTGAAGAAATTGAAACCCTAAAATCTATTGAGATTTTCCTCCCCTCCTAAGCAAATTTCGGCCATCCCATACCTCTCCTCTCTCTTGGACCCCGAACACCTTCTCCCTCTCTCAATTCCGGCCCCCTGTCCTCCTCCTTGTCTCTTCCTCTTTGTGTGAGTCTCATCCTCTACCTTCCCATCATTATACTACAAAAAATTTCTCAGCCACCCTCCTTCCACATCAAACCTGAGCCTCCATCTCCCTCCAATCCGCAGGCCACCACAACCCCCTTAAGGTTTGGCCAAATCCAAGCTTCCACCCTTACCCCCCTCCAGTATTTCGGCCACCCTCCTCCACCACCTAACCCGAGCACCCACCTCCATCATAACCCGAAAAGCCCCTCTCTCCACCTTGGTAGATTTTCGGCCACCACCTTTCCTCTCTCCTCTTTCTATATATTTGTCCATCAAGGTTCCCTCTCCTAGGTTTGCTAAAGGAAGAACAACTTGCGATTTCATCATCCAGTGTGGATCCCTGGATTTGCATGGAAATAGAATCAACCACCATCGTGAGCACTTCTTCCACTCATTATTGTGGTTTGACTTCTTGGGATTTGGGTAACGATTTATTTAAACCATCTCTTGTGTGTTTCTTCAATATTGTTGTGAGAATTGGTGGAATTGAAAGCTAGTATTTAGTCCTGATTTATATTGAAATTCGTGCTTAAATAAATCTGAATTTATAAGCGTGTTTTCTTCCGAATATTTTCGTATAATTTGGATCGGGTAGATCTCGTGAACGCTTGTAGAAATCAGATTCATTATCCTTGATTTCCCCTCAAGCTCAAGTGATTTGGTCTACCTCATTTTAAATAAATTTGGGATCGATTTTGGACCTCTTTTAAATCGATATGTTCGTCTGGATCCTCTCGTGTTGGTTTAGTGAATTTTTGCGGATAATTTTAATTTGAATTGCTAATTATACGGATCGGGTAGTCCTATTCGTTTGAGTGAACATTGGCACATAGCCCTTGTTCAATCTCTAAAAGGGGTAGCGCCCCTTTGCGTTGTTAAAGTTTTGTGCCATTAATTTCTTGAGATATCGATAGTGATAAGTAGAGAAACCGCACGCTGTGAATCTAATTTAATTATCGAACCCAAAAGCGCATTGATTATTCCGTCGAAACCATTGGCTTGCATCAAGATTGTACACTCAGCCTTTATATATTCCGGGCTATAGATCAGATCCTAAAGGATCCTACAGGTTAAAAGTGGGTAGGTGAAATATGACTACAGAGATATGATCTCTGAGTCTACCTTCTTGGATTAATTTAACTCAGCCCAATTTTGACTCTAGAGAAATAGTCCCAGAGCCTTCTACTTCCTGAATAGAGAAAGTCTCAACCCTATCTCCTTCGTAGCAACAAGAGTAGATCTTCAATAAATAGCTTCTTGTGCTGGAAATAACTTATAGAACTCTACTCCGCTTCTTCTTTCCTTCCAAGACTGAACTAGAAGCTCAGTCCTATCATCTTCATAGCCCAAAGATTGAATCTTCAGAATTAGGCTTACTTGATCTGTGAAGTAACTGCATCTTTCTTTGCTGCTGCATGAGCTGAGAAAATCCCAGCCCCAACTTCATATTTTTTTTCTTAAGAATATTTTTCTGAACAAGCTGTAGAGGATGAGAATCGCAACATCTATCTTCTTTCAATAGATCTACTACAGCTAGTGTTAGACCATGACCACTTCTTACTTAGATATTTCTCTGGTCATGCTATTGCAGATGAATATCACAACAACTAACTTGCTGAACTTTAGATCAGTGACTTGGACAAGACCTTCAACCTCTACAACAATGTCGAAAGGAAGAAGACGAAGTCCAGAGCTTTTTCCAAAAAGTTAATTTCTTTTCCCGATCTAGCATTTTTATATTTTTTCGTCCAATGGATATTTTTACCTGTGGGCCCCACTGATGTTGAGAGCTGCAACTTTGCTTTAACAGAAGAAGACGTATAGTTGACCTCCGGTGCTATTTATTGTATTCTGTAGCTTTCCTGTAACTAATTTGAACTCTGCTAACTTTGTTGACTTTGGCTAATGTCAGCATTTGTGGACTTAGCCAAATTCTCAGATTTAACTACATGTGTTCAGTGCGTTGAGTGAATGGACTTCACTCAACGAATTTGGACTTAGTCAAATTCTCTACACCATCAGGCATTGAATGCATTGAGTGAACTGGCTTCACTCAACGCCTCTGGACTTTGCCAATTCTTCTGCCTTATGTAGGTGTTGAGTGCATTGAGTGAACTGGCCTCAATCAATGCCTCTGAACTTGGCCAATCTCTTCTGCACTGTCTAGCATTGATTGCGTTGACTGAATGTTAATCACTCAATGCTATAGAATATAGTTGCAACTTTCTTTATCTACTAGGCGTTGAGAGTATTGAGTGATCCTTCATCACTCGACACTTTTTTCCTTAGCCACTTCTCTGGTCTATCAGCTTGCTGAGGCATTGAGTGCGTTGAGTGAGCTTTCCTCACTCAGCGCTTCTTGACTTAGCCATATTTCTTGACCAAATCTTCATCTGCTTGAGCTTTTCTCAATGCTGCATGGTATATAGTGTTGAGTAAACTGGCTTCACTCAACGCCTATGGAGTTAGTCGATTTTTCAGCTTGCCAATACTGAGGCTTTGACAGACTCATCTTTACTCGATGCTTCTTGATATATAGCATTGAATGAACTTCCTTCACTCAATGCCTGTGGGCTTAGCCACAAATTTCATTGCAGACTGTAGGACATTGACTCTTCACCCCTTACACAACGCTTTTTGGCATTTAGCATTGAGTGAACAAATTTCACTCAATGCCTGTGGACTTAGGCGATTTTAATCCTTTCCGGCATCCTTATTTGACATCTAGCATTGTGTGAACTGGATACACTCAGCGTATGTGAACTTAGACAGATTTTTCTGTCTCTCCACTTCTCTATCTTTTGACCACCTATCACAACCACTTTAACAACCTGTTTAAACTTGTTCCATGGAACATCCTGCACATGATGAGCTTGAACAACATCAAATACAACTATGCTCTTAGTACTCATTATGATGCCTTTTCAAATCTAGGGAACATTGAGGGCAATATTCCCAACATAGCATTTATTTCCTCAAAAGATCTTCAATATTATAAAGATATCCCCCCCAAAGCATGGTAGTGCTAACAAACACTCTGACCCTCCTTCATGCAAAGGTGTGTCAGATACCATTTGCGTTTCAAAATCCAAAAGTCCTCTGAAGGAGAATCTATAAGCTCCCACTACACGGTGCAAAATCTCCCCACTATATGTGGTCAACATGGAATTACGCCAATGACAATGATTCTATGAAGGTTCAAGCAGGATTCAATGATGTATCCTTATTTAGCGATCCTTAACTACTAAAAGTTGTAGAAAGATCACTTGATACGAGAAAGTTTCAGTACGAGGCTTTGTAATAAAGCAAGAATTGAATGAGTACAATTAAGTAAATGAAAAGAAGAAGACATTGTTTAAGAATAAACCACTTAAAATCATCTCCACTTTAGTTGTTGGGCACGTTCTCCCCATCGGGGTTTGCAGACGATATGATCCCTTCTTCTACACTTCCTTGATGATATACGGTCTGTAATACCCCCAAAAAATTAGAAAACAGAACTAAAGGTAGCTATTGCTAGGCGATAGTGACTATTGGTGGCGATACCCCCTCGACGAACTCAATGCTCTCAACGCACTCGACACACTTAACACACTCAACGAATCGTTAAGTTGACTGTCCCGTGGTGATTGTTTGATATCTTTCGGCGATACAAAGAAACGTGTTAGATGGTCAAAAAGTAATCTAAGAGTGGTGTTGAATGGGTTAAAAGCGTCTACCGATGATATAACCAAGGAGATAGCAGATATCACCCGGTGATAGCCATTAGTTTTACTTATCAGCTGAAATCGTGGACCTTCATTCCTGTTGAAGAGAGGATCCTATGGTTGGTATTATTCCTAAATTCACGTAAGCAGAGAAGAGGTAAAGAGAAGAGTCATTTCTCTTCTCTCACTCTCTCTCCTCCCTTTTAATCTCCTTGGAAGAAAAGAAGAAGAAGGGTAGAAGGCTAAAGCTTTGCAAGCTTGGAGAAGGAGATTCTATGGTCGGAATCAAGAGCTGAAGCATGATCCGTGAAGAGGAAAGGGAGGCGATCCTTTCCATCCAGATAGAAGACTTGATCATGGCTCCAAAACGATCTACGATGGTATGACATATGTCATGGGGGGCGACAATTATCATGGGGGCGACATTTGTCGTGTGTGCAACTTATGTTGTGGGTGCGAAATTTGTCATTGGGGCAACATTTGTCATGGGGGTGACATTTGTTGTGTGTGCGACATTTGTCGTGGATTTGATATTTATAGTGCATGCGGCATTTGTCGTGGGTGTGACAATTTTTATGGGGGAGATAATGGTCATAGGAGCGACTATTATCGCGAGAGCGTCCTTTTTCGAGTGCGACAAAAAATTTTGTGGGCGGCGACTTTTATTATGAGTGATGACATTTGACTTTGGCATCAATAACCATCTATTAATGACTTTCAACTATAAATTGGTATCAACAAATGCTTGGTTATATAAAAAATGATATTGACGATGGAGGTTTTGAATTGAATAAAGTTATGATAACCCTATAACGATATAAACTCATTCCAAATCACATTAACAAAAACAAACTTGAATCTTACATGAACATATACCACAATAGATATCCATTACTTTTAATGCAAATGAAGTGTAGTCTTGTAATCATCTAACAAAACATATGATCTGCATAATAGTGATTTATAAAAAATAAATATAATAGTTTTAAATTTCATTCTTTCTGCAAAAAAGGAATCTATAACGATACAGAATATTAAAACATTACAGTACCTCATGCATTGTCCAATCAAGGGCAACTTGAGATCGAGTGTAGCGGGAACTTGGAAATATAGCTAAAAACCGTCAACGTCATGATTCTGCAGTGTGCAATGAAAATGAATCTTTATTTTATTCTTCAACCCATTGAAATAGTTCTTATTTATGAAATAAAATTTAGTTGTATTTGATGTCATATCGTGCTTCTCATCGTTATAGAAGCAACCCGATAAAATATTTCTCTAAATAACACGTTTATAGTGAACACACCTTCATGACCCTAGATAACATTATTTTTTACTAATACCCTTGTGGTATGTGCTGAAACCCCTCGAGATAAAACAACGTACACTTGGTCATGACTGAACACACGATTTGGAAGATAGATCCTGACATTTCCTATTTTCTGTCCCTGAGACTTGTTAAATGTTAAAGCGAAGCTCAATTTGACATGAAATTATTTTCTCATTAGTTCAAATGGCATCTTATAATCCTCTACACTCTTAAGTGGTATGCGTGGAATAAAAACTCTTAGACCCTTTAAATGTCCTACCAATATATTTGCCTTAATGATATTTCTTCCAAATCTATGACATATTTGTCTAGTGTCGTTGCACATCCAAGATTCAGATCTATATTTTGGAGCAGCATAATAGGGTAGCCACACTTCAATGTTAGTATGTACGGGGGTAGATTTATGAGATTAATTGAGTTTAAGAATTCTAGGAGATATAAGTTATGTTATCACCAGAGACAGATTCAAAAGAATAGTATGGGAAGATAGTGTGACTGTGGGCACATTAAGTGTGCTTGCTGTGAAATTGGTTGCCATTCGTCGATTTGGGTTGTTCCCTGCATGTTAACATGGAAATGTTATTGTGCAATAAATATGATTAACAAGTCTCAATGTTGAAATTGCACAGTCATAAGGAAAATTACCTTGAAGGGTTGACGGACCCACATGCATCTCCATATTGGTTATGTTTGTTGTTCATTGTTCTGGTAGACGTGCACTTCTTTATTGCATGTTTATTGTTTGTTATTGTTCAGAAAGACTGCCTTGTACAACATACGGTGGATTATTTGACTCGGTTTGATTTCTTAACTCATTGGATGTTGTCGAGTCCATGTGCAATTACATCCGTCGGGCTTCTCTTCTTCGAGCATTTGTTGCATTCCATTGATCTTGTGATGATACATATAATCTTGGCCTTCCTCTTGGGCGATTTGTTCATGGTGGCAAGTTGATTTCTGATGAATTATGTAGATTGTATATATTTGTATGCACATTTCCAGGAAAAAACAAAATATCGGGATCTACAAACATGTTAGCCAACTCCATCGCCTGATTTGAAAATATTTGAGGGATCACAGTACCTGCAAAGTAGTGGTTGTTTGTATTATTTCAATTATAGAAATCGTTGTCGTAGATAAATGTCTATTAACGTTGATTATGTGTAATACCTTCAACGAATGTTGGGTTATTAGTTACTCATGTTTCTACGATAATTCCAGTGGTTGATATGGGCGCAATATTGTTTTCTGAAGTTTGTTTTATGCGGACTTGATTTTCAGACTGAATTGCTGCATTCGTGGAGTTAGTATTTGACCCCAAGTTATAAGTAGTTAAAGGTGGTTTATTATTTAGTCCATCCTAATTGTGTAATTGGTTGGAATTAGATGTTTCCATGATTCGCTACATTCATCAGGCTTCTCGTCTTCTTAAATTTGTCACATCACGTCGGTCTTGAGTCGATGCATATATTCTGGAAATTCCTCTAGCGCGATATGTTCCAGGTGGCCAGCTGGAGCCGTTTACCCCTCTACCTTCTTCTTCATCAGTTTTAGAGCGGTTATGTTGGTGTGCTGCGTGATGATGACGAAGCTCTCGTCTTCTTTGAGTGCGTACTTGTAGTTGGGCCCTCGTTTGCATCTCTATTTTGCGGGCAGGCATTTTTAGGACATGCATAAAGCAAATTGCATGTTTAAATTATCACCGAGTCAGAGAGAAAATGGCATCAATAAAAAAATATAGAAGTATCGTTTATCGAAAGTCAGCTTGTTGATTTTTTTTCAAAACCTACATGAAATAATGGTACTATCAAATGAGAACCTCATGATATTTTATGCTCAGAAGTTCTTTTCTCTTCTTGGTTACGATTGTGATAGTATTTTTTTGATAAAATAATTAGGGTTGTGACACCTAATCTTTTCCAATAAGGGTAATAATGCTAATGATTTTTGATAATTTGGTGGGGAAGTAGTATAAAAATAGGGGAAAATGGTAGCAGATGTAAAGACTGATTATTTGTTGCAGCAAATGTAAATTTTTAAGGCATAAGCATACAATATAATCACAACATGAATCATAAAAATTTATGAATAAAAATTCTTGTAATATAATATGTAGTGGACTAATATGCAGTTTGAAAGCGTAATATAATCAGAAAATACATATAAACACAGTGACATGCACAAAATACATAAAATATTAATTGGAACATAATCCGATCAATATTAGGTAATGGAAAATTTAATCGGAGAAAGTTGAACAAACTGACATTTAGACTAATACAAAGATGATAATTTTAGTATTGATTGAAGAAACTAAGCTAGACACTTGGACTAATATACAGATTGAGAAAATAGTTGTAAATAATAAATCATAAAAACATGGCTCACAAAGTTGTTAGCTTTACCAATATGTACAGGATGATCAACATTCTTATGGTTTATGGCATCTGAACCTAAACTAAAATAGTCAACTTAAATAAAAAAAGACTGCATCCAGCTGGAACCACCAATTACTTTCGTAAGTAGAGTAGAGAAAACCTGCAAATAGGCTCGACCATGGCCATGTGAAAGTTGAAGGCCTACTTATAGAGGGTCATCCTCCTTCAGTTGACCATTTCCTCCTACTGTCCATCCATATATTTTAAGCAATAGTAAATGATATTATGAATTCGCCCAAAATAGTAGGGTTATATATTGCTTCCCAAAGTAACTAAACATTAGTTATTAGCTAATACACACTGAATAACTTAGCAAAAATTGGAAAAAAAGGGAAATTTAATGGTTAATAGCAATAAAAAAACTCTCACTAAGTAGGTCGCTTAGCCATTTTTTCTAGACATTCCGTTGATTGGAATTAGTGAAGACTGAAAGAAAAACAAATTACCATTCAGATTTTTTTCTTGACATTCAGTTGGGGTCTTTTGTGCGTTGGATGGGTGCTGCAGTGAGGTCGTCGGTGTATCAGAAGCCTATGTGAATGATAAAGGAGGCATGCATTGGAGTGGTGAGTGGTGTAGAGCGGGGTTGCGATGGTGGTTCGTCGGTCTTGATTCCCGCACAGAGTAGGCAGGCTATAATGTTGTAGATGAGTGAGGAAGATATTTTGTGGAGGAGAATAGTTAGTCCTTTACCTCTTGAGGTCCGCTGTTGTTGTTTCCCATATGGAGGTGGCAGAGTGTGATGCCCTAGATGAGTAAGGAGGAGCTTTCGCTGGAGGATGGATTCGGCTTGGCAAGGAGTGAAATGAATGGTTCAAGCTTTTGTTTCATATTTAATCTGTGCGCTAAACCCTTGCGGAACAGTGAACTAGACTTTTGATAGTGTTTGAAATGGAGGGTCGTGATTTGTCAAGTGTTTTATTTATCTTGCCAACGGGTCTTATTTTTCTTGTCGTGGATCTATTCTATATTTCTTTTTAATATAGTATATATATATATATATATATATATATATATATATGTATATATATATATATATATATGAATGCTATGCCTGCAGGGAAGGAATACCCCTGCCGCGGGAATGGGGTAGGGTCATTATAATTTGGTCAAATAAAGTTGATCGTTTCCTTGTTTTCAAACTTACTGGTCGAATGTCCCTATATAGGTGTAGGAGAGTCGAGTGGTAAAAAACGGGTTGCAGCCCTTTGATGTTATGCCGGCCCTCGAAGGCCGACCGAAGGCCTTTTTATTATTTTCATGTGTGGCCGGCCTGCGAGCCGATTTTTGTAAACAATCTTTTTAAGAATAATTGTAAGGCCATAAGGCCGCACTTTTTTGTGTATTTTGTAACATTCCTATATGGTTTAATATAGTGGACATTCGTGTTATTTAATTTCAATTAACTCATGAAGCTTCTACTAGAATTCTCTGTGTTAGGATTCGTATGGAATTTTTGATATTAACCTGTAACTTCGCTGACTGTCCGTGGTATATGGCGTGGGGACCGAACCGGATCTTTTGTTATATTTTATGAAACAGACGGAAGTGTTACACAGTCCTTCCCAGTTCGGGTTACGCTTCCCTACCAAACATGCTAGGGCCGCAACATCAACTCTTTTTAAGACCAAGTCCCCATCCAAGAAATGCTTGATTCTGACGTTCCTGTCAAAGTACCTCGCTTCCCATATTTTAACTTCTTCATATTGGATATTATCTTCATCCTTAAGCACTTCAATCTTGTCAAGGCTGCACTTTATCTTCTCATCATTGATATTCACCTAGTTTTCACATCCCTAATTAGCAAGCATGACTCTAGGGTTAAGAACCTCAAATTCAACTAGAATGAGAGTTTTTTAATGAGGGGAGAACATGAAAGGTGTCTCCCTAATAGCTGAAGAGGGAATGGTCATGAGCATCCAGAGTACTGAAGGAAGCTGCTCTGCCCAATTATATTGGAGATTCTGTACTTTCTTCTTGAGGAGGTTTATAATTTACTTGTTCATAGCTTCAACTTGTCCATTACCCTAGGATGATGTAGTGAAGAGAAACTCAACTCTATTCCTATCTGACTGTAGAAGTTAATCATCTACGTATTGTTAAATAATGTACTATTATCTGTGATGATGGCCCTAGGAATCTCAAGCAGACAAAAAATCTCCTACCAAATGAAATTTCTGACAACCTAGGTAGTTATTTTTGCCAATGACTTTGCTTCAATCCACTTATTAAAAAAGTCAATCATCACCAAAATTAAGCGGCACTGCCTGCTTGCCAATGGTAACGGATTGAGAACATCCATCCCCAAACTCTGAAAGTCCATGATGTCACTATAAATTTGAGCTGCTGAACAAGCAAAAGTTGAGGTGGAGCAAACTTCTATTATTGAACACATTTCTTTGCATATGCTTCTGCATCCTTTCTAATTTGGGGCCAAAAGTATCTATATTTGAGAATTCTCTCATCCATTGTTCTCACTCTGGGGTGACTTCCACACTCACCGGAGTGAACCTCTTGAAGGACAACAAGAATATCTATTTTAGAAGCACACCTTGCCATAGGAGATAAAAGTGTTCCTATACAGAATTCCAACAACAAGGTAGTAAAGAGCTATCTTCAGCCTGGACCCCTTCTTGTCTTTTATCAATGGATTAAATCTTCCCTTAGAAAGATAGAGAATGAAAGGTTCCATCCAAGATGAATGCCGATCAATCTGCAGCAGCTCTCCTTCTTCTATTGCTGGGTGAAAAATTTCAAAGGTTGTTCCCCTAAAAGAAGACAAAACTTTGACAACTTATCTCCCACTGAGTTTTCCGACCTCGGGATATGAAAAATAGTGAAACTTTTGAATTTCCCAATCTCCTTCTTAACAAGAGTTATAAACTTCTTATGGATTGCATCCCTGGTCTCAAAGTTGCCAAGCACTTAAGATGCTACTCTAAAAGAATCTGTCTTCACATGTACATCTTTAATTAATAACTCCTTTGCAAAGATCAAACCTTTTAGAGTTCCTCATATTCTGTTGGTGGTTAGTAATCGGGATGTGAAACTTCACTGCTTTGATTATTGCTCTTGTAATATAGGAGATGTTGAATTCGTTGAGCTCTATTGCCCATTTAGCTAGTCTACGTGAATGCTCGGGCTTTTCCAACACATTCTTGGTAGGAAGATCGCCACTACTTCAATTGAATGAGCGTAGAAATACGGCCCGAGTCTTCTAGCTGAGATAACTAGAGCTATAGCCAACTTCTCCAGAATTGAATATCTCACTTAAGCATTCTTCAGGATATGGATAACATAGTGACTGAAAATTTCTTTTTTTTCTCTTCCCTGACAAGAACAGAACTAAAAGCTTCTGGCCCAATCCTAGATAGATAAATAATGTTTCTCCTACTTGAATACTTTGGATTATGGGAGTCGAAGCCAATTGCTTCTTGAGCTGCTCGAAAGCAACGTCACATTCCTTAGTCCATTAAAACCTCGAGGCTCCTTAGAGCGTTTTGTGGAATAGAGCTATTCTATCTCCTAATTTAGCGATAAACCTACTGAGGTATTCTAGACTTCCCCCCAATTATTGAATTTCATTTCACATTTTGGTTGTGCCATATCCGGGATGGAATTTACATAGTCCGGATTTGGAGCAATTCCCTTTTGTGTAAAGTGATGACCAAGAAACTTTCCCTTGCTGGCTCCAAAAATGCACTTCAAAGGGTTCAACTTTATCTTATTTTTCCATATAGTAGCAGACATCTCTGGGAGGTCTCCTAGGTACGACAAGAAATACATTATTTTTATTAGAAGATATCCAACATAAACCTCAAGGTTTCGCCCATTTTTCTGCTTGAAGATGAAGTCTATCATCCATTGGTCGGTCTCAAATACATTTTTAAGCCAAAAGGTGTTACGAGATAACAATAATTTCCATCATTTGTAATGAAAGAGGTATGAGGCAAGTTGGGCTTATTGATCCTAATTTGGTTATAACTAAAGAATGCATCTAAAAAACTCATGCATGAATACCCAACCGCAAAATCAACTAATGAATCTATTCGGGGCAATGGGTAATAATCTTTTTGACATGTTTTATTGAGTTTTGTAAATTCTACAAACTTTCTCCATTATCCCCTGGGTTTTTTAACCATGAAAAGATTTAAATACCAAGAAGGGTATTGAATGTCTTGGATAAACTTTTCCTTAAGGAGCTTTTCCACCTCCTCTCTGATCGGTTCATGTATAGTTTTTTACACCATCCTCTTCTTCTGCTAGATTGGCTGGAAGCTTGAGATTATTGTGAGGTGATGGCATGCAAAGTATGGATCAACTCCTTGCATTTCCCTTGCTAATCAAACAAATACATCCAGGTTCCCTAAGAGACAGGAGATCAACTGGGAGTTCTCCTCATCTAGAAACTCTGTAGTGAAGGAGAGATTTCTCTCCTCATCATCTACAACCGTAAATCCATGATTTACCTAGTCAAGTTATAGGCGAACTCCTTCTATGTCCTCTTCCTCCGACTCTTCAACAGATTCTAAGGGATCTATCACTTTGGGAATAGTAGTCGGAAACTCTAGGGAAGGAAACTGCTCCTTCACATTGATCGTCATGATATAGCATTCCCGAGCTAGAGTTAGGTTATTTCTAACTCGGTATAGCCTTCGCTGCATGGAAAATTTTAGGGCCACGTTGAAGGTAGAGATCATCGCTTAATACTCATTGAGTATATGTTTTCCAAAGATAGCTGAGTAGTTGTTGGGTGCCTCTACTACGACTAATTGTACCAACTTGGTGACTCATCTAAGTACCATAGAGAGTGTGACACTTTCTTCCACTTCTTTCCATTTTTCTGAAAAGCAATAAAGTTTTGCTTTGGACGAGAGTAGAGGATTTCCAGTCATTAGGCCTCAACGGTCAGCTTGAATAGGAGGTTGATAGAGCTACCTATGTCGATCAAGATTTTATATACTATATAAATTTAAATAATAGCTTTGATCACCACAACATCATTGAAAGGATTTGCAATCATAGTGAGGTCATATGGGACAAAACTGAGGACCCCCATCTTTGGATCAATAATGGAGTTTACTACTGCCTCCTACCGACAGACCCTAGCGATGGTTGACTTCTGAGATAATTCAGGTTCGGCCACCCCATGGATGTAGAAGAGGCGACCAAGAGATCCTTCATCGTCAGCTTTTATGCACTCATTAATTAAATTTACATTGCCAAGATATCCAATATCCCCGACCTCTTCACATTCCGAATAGACTTCTTACACCTCCTTGCCCTTGGAGGTTGACTGCTTGGCAGAAGAATCCTTCTGAAATAAATCATGGAGTTTCCCCCTCCCCCAAAAGCTTCTCCACCAGCAAGAGGAGATATATATAATTCTCAGTCAAGTGTCCCATCTCTTTGTGGTGTTCACAGTACAAAGAATAATTGCAGGACTTGACTTTAGACTTCATAGGAACTGGCCTCCTAAAGTCTAGCCTCTTAGGAAAAACTTATAGGACTTCGTCCAAGGACATCTCAAGTTTTGTAAAGGAGTAATGAGTGTCATCGAACAAAGTCTTAGTAGCAATAGTTGGAGGTAGAGTGTACTACTGCAGTTATACTAACATGATTTGTGGAGCGAGAATAGGTAGAGCGAGTACGGCGGCAAATGGCTGTGTCTGATTTTGAAACTATTGATTTCCTTGCAAAGGACGGTGATGGAAAAAATTTCCTTCCCCTCTAAGAAGTCTGTTGGAACTCTGGGTGAGGACGTCTTGCTGACTGATGAGAAGCGAAGGTGTTTGCCCTATTCTCGAGTCGACTATTCTAGTCAATGAGGAGATATAGGTTAGGTTGGTGTTTTCCCCCTCGACTAACCCGTTGACCATGCCAATGAACTCTTGTTATGGAAAAGGATCCTAGGTTGTGTCCTTGAACTTCAAAGGGCCTTCTCTGAGTCCATTTACTAAGGCTACCTTGTAGATATTAAAATCCACATTCTTTACTCGCGTGATTTCTTTCTGAAATTGGTCAACAAAATGAGCTTCCGACTCGTTTTCTCTTGCTTGATCGGGTAGATTGCTTCCGGACCACTCTTACACTTCTTCAAGGTTATAAACCTCAGAAGAAACTCAACTCAGAGCTCGGAAAAGAAGGTGATGGATTAGGGATACTGTTCACAGAATCATTCCCTTGATTTCCCATCAAATGAAGTAATTAGGAGCTTGCTCTTGGTTGCATCTAATAGGATCCTCAGATCAACCGCTGTCTCAAAAGCTTGAAGGTAGACCACTATATCAAATTCTCCCACATAAATTGGAAAACAAGGCTCATGGAAGTAGTTAGAGGAAGGCTCCCAAAGAATCTTGTCTATAAGAGGATGTTGGGTACATTGGAAAATGTGTACCTGATTTGAAGAAGTCCAACCTAGCTCAATGATATACATCAAGGTGTATTTGATGTTGTTTTGAGTTGACATGTGCAAGTGAAGAAGTGTTAAAGAATGCAGAAAAATATTCTAAGTCCATGTGTCGACACCTGAAGAAACAGTGTTGACACTTCAGAATATTTATGTCGACACTTGAAGGAAGCTGTGTCGACACAGAGAAAGATAGTCGACCACATTTGTGTCGACACTGGGAAGCAGTGTCGACTAACTAAAAGATAGTCAACCTCGACACAGAAGGAGATAGTCGACTACATTTGTGTCGATACTGGGATGCTGTGTCGACACAATGAGACAGAGTTGACACACATTTTGGCAGAAGTTGACAATACTTGTGTCGACACCAGAAGACTAAGTCGACATATTTTGGCAGAGTCAACAATTGATGTGTCGACACCTGAAGGCAATGTCGACACATACTGAGTTCTGAATCTACAACAACTGTGTCGACACACAGGACTTGTGTCGACACACTACAAAGTCAAGACCAAGTTATTTTTTGATGAAAGATGAAGTGTTGAGTCGACATAAATTCTCTGTGTCGACTCATTCTCAAAATAAAGTTCTGAAGAAGCTGTGTCGACTTAAAGGCAAACTTGTCGACATCATCAAAGGCTGTGTCGACACCAAAGTTACTTGTGTCGACACATATAGACAGTTGGTCTCGACACTTCCTGACAGTCTGTCTCAACACTTTGCTGACCAAGACTAAGGCACAGGATCTGTTTGAAGACTTGACAGCTGTGGGTTGCATCCAGTTACCTGATGTTGTCAGACTTGTCAGAAGACAGTTATAAACCGGATCAGCCGGTTACCATTAAGAAGGTCTATAAATAGACAGATTCAGAGAGAAGAAGACAGATTGAACTTTGGCAATCAAATTGAGAAATCAAATCAAGAAGGAGGAATACACTAAAGAAGATCTTCATCAGAAGATCTAAGAAGACGATCTCAGGATCGATCTAAGAAGAGTTCTAACAAGAATTCAGAAGTATCATCAAAGGTGTTGGATAGAGAAGGATCCACCCATTTTTGAAGAAGAAGAAGAAAGCCATCAGTGGTTTCTCAAGAAGCTGTTTGGAAATAAACTCAGCTAAGTTCCGATTCAAGAAGCTTTGAAGAAAGCTCAGATTCAGTTGATTTCATCAGCTGATCAAGAATTGTCTTGTCCTCTTCTCTCTCAACAAAGGCAAGACATTAAAACTTCTTTTCTAAATTTCTGTAGGATCTGTTTTACACAGATCTGAGTAGTAAGCCTGTGATATAAAGGCTGAGTGTAGGAGAGTTGATCTCTGAGCGGTAGGGCCGTTTGCCTGAGTATAGGAGAAGGTTCTTCTCTGAGTTATAGGCCTTATGGCTAGGCTGAGGTAGGGTTGTTGTGCCTGAGTTGTAGGAACCTATCCATGTTCTGAGCTGTAGGATCTGAGGATCTGAGAATAGTGGAAGTTTGGCCGAATCTAGCATACTGCTAGATAGGTGAAGGGGGAAAGTGGATGTACCCAAACCTTAGGGAACCACTATAAAACATTGTGCAATCTGTGATGATTAAATTTCTGTGATTGCTGTGCTGGTTGTTTTAATTTTGTGATTGAATTCCGCCTAAAAGTATAAACAAGCAATTAGAACCTATTCACCCCCCCCCCTTCTAGGTGTTTAGGTTGTCTTGAAAGTAAAACTATCAAGTGGTATCAGAGGGAGGTTACTCAAAAAGGACTTAACAGTCTGAGGTAGATCTGAAAGGCAGAATCAAGATTCAAGAAGATGGGTTCTGGAGAAAATCACAAGGAGTTAGGGTCAATGAAGTTACCCATCTGCAGGAAGGAAATCTTTGGAATTTGGAAAGAAAGAGTCAGATTATTCATGGAAGCATCTGACCCAAGAATATACATCACAGTTCAGGAAGGACCCTTCATTCCAATGAAGGTATCAGTTCTTGATGCTAATATTCAAACTCCAAAGAGTTATTCTGAAATGACCAAGGATGAAGTCATTTTGGCAACCATGGACAAGAGAGCTCAGAATATTATTGTGAGTGTCATAGATGATTCTACATTTCAGAATCTGATTCACTGCAAGACCTCCAAAGAAATGTGGGACACCTTGATTGTCTACATGGAGGGATCTGAAGAAGTAAGACAGGATAGGAAGTCTATGCTCAACCAGGAATATGAAAGTTTTAGACAAGGAAAAACTGATAGCATAACTGAATACTATAAGAAATTCTATAGAATTGTGATTGAGTTAATGTCCTATGGAAGAGTCTTTAGTACCTATGAACTGAATGACAAATTCTTAAGATCCTTGACAAAGGATTGGGACACAAAGATCTATGCCATAAGAGAAGTGGCTAAATTGGCAGAGATCTCTCCTCCCACCTTGTTTGGAAAGCTGCTGTCCTATGAAATGCAACTTATGGTGAGGAAGGAGGAGGAAAAGAATTCAAGAGGAGAGCATAGAGAAAAGACTGTGGCATTCAATGCGGAATCCATCAGAAAGAATAGGAGGATATCACCATCCCCTCCTAAGGAAATTGCAGAAGTCAGTTCAGAAAATTTAGATAATCAGGGTTCAGAAAGCTGTGATTCAGATGCAGACTTTGCTGCATTCACAAGGCAATTCCAGAGGTTCTTGAAGAAGAAGCAGTGGAAGTCTAAGCCCTCCACTTCACAGTAAGTTGATGACTATTATCAGAAGAAAAGGTCATCAAGGAAAGAAAAGAGCAGATCAAAGCCCAGCAAGGCTACTACTTCAAAGATTGTCTGCTATTGTTGCAATAGACCTGGACATGTAGTGACTGACTGTCCTGATAAGAGAAAGGAGTCTTCAGACAAGAATAAGAATCATAAAAAGGGCAAGAAGGAGAAATCTTTTGTTGCAAAGAAGGATAAGATCCTAACAGATCAGTCAACTTCAGAGTCAGAATCTGAAGCAGAAGCACACATTGGACTATATGCTGCATCTGAAGAAGAGGAGTTTCTACAGTTGCTAGACTCCATCTATGATCAAGAGGATCATCAGTGCATGGGACTGATGGCAGGATCAGAAGAGGACATATGCCAGAATCAGTCTGGTCCTAATAAGGTACAATGTCCTTCTATGAAATCTGTTTGTAGTACAAGTACAGAATCAGCTACATCTGCATCAAGTGATGTAGATGCATCTGAATCTGAAGGAGATGTCTATCAATTGATTAATAAGTATGGGGACTTGTTGCAGGCCCTTAAGAAAAGCAAGAACCTGGTTAAACTTCAGGCTCATGAAATTGCTAAACTAAGGGTAGCTGCAACTGAGTTAGAGAAAGTAATTGATCAGAAGTTAAATGAAATTGCCAAGCTAAAGAATATAACTATTATTCACATGGGCACAATTAATTATACCAATGATCAAGTGAAGAGTCTGGAGGCCAGACTAAGAATTGAAAAAGATTTAGTGGCTAGTTACTCTAAGCCAAAGTCTGTCTTACCCTTGATAGATGAATTTGTGAATCAAAAGGGTAAGGCAGGATTAGGATTCAAAGGTAACTCCAGGGCTGGCCAATTCAAGAGGAAAGGCAAAGCTCCTGTCAAGCCACTGAACTTTTCAGTCCCTATTAAGTTTAGAAAGGTGGAAGTGCCTTCTAACCTATA
The DNA here is from genome assembly GCA_039513925.1 of Platanthera zijinensis. Lineage (NCBI taxonomy): Eukaryota > Viridiplantae > Streptophyta > Magnoliopsida > Asparagales > Orchidaceae > Platanthera > Platanthera zijinensis. Next base: position 38,392,008 of record CM077089.1, on the reverse strand, counting down.
TGATCATGAAAATATTCATGGTCATATTAAGTCTAATGTTCTGAAAAACAAGGGTGTAAATGCCAACAGGCCTACCCATGTTCATAAACCCAATGGTTATAAAAAATCAGTGGGTGAAGCTGCTGCAACACCAGCAATGGACAAAAATTCTTTTGTCAAGGATGTATCTAGAACTAGATACAATAGGTTTGAATGTTGGTGTTGTGGCAAGAGAGGCCATTTTGCACTAGACTGTTGGTATAACACAAGTATTAGAAAGAACAATAGTCTACCTGTTAGAAGAGATAATGGTAGCTTTGTTTATGCTAACTTGAACCAAGGACCCAAGACTTGCTTGGGTTCTAAGGGAAAGTAAATCTGTGTTGCAGGTGTATCCAAGTAGCCATGCCCCTATATAGTACTTGGATAGTGGTTGTTCCAGGCACATGACTGGAACAAAGGGGCTGTTGAAGGAGTATTCATCTATTAAAGATGGACCTAAAGTGATCTTTGGTGGATTTGAAAATGGAGTCATTAAAAGATTTGGTAACATTTCTTCTAACCTAATTACTATCACCCAAGTGGCTTATGTAAAAGGTTTGAAACATAATCTAATAAGCATAAGCCAGCTGAGTGATTTAGGATATGACATTTCATTTGTTAAGGATGGATATCATATCAAAAGGTCAAGTTATCAAGAGATCATTTTGACTGGGTATAGGAAGAGAAATGTATATTGTCTTAATTTTGTATGTGAGAATAAGGCTTCTCCCATCTGTCTTATAGCTGATGACAATGCTTCTCATTGTGTTAAGTGGCACAAGAGATTGGCTCATCTTAACTACAAGACAATTGGCCAACTCTTTATCAAAGAGTTAGTGAGGAATGTTCCTCAAGTTAAGTGTATGAAGGAAGGGATATGTTCAGCTTGTCAAAATGGCAAGCAGACAAAATCCTCCTTTCAAAGCCTTGAAAACAAGGATTCTGTGAGGTGCTTATACCTCTTGTATATGGATCTTTTTGGTCCTATGCCAGTTCATAGTCTAGGTAGGAAGGTCTACACTTTTGTGGTTGTAGATGACTATTCTAGATTTACATGGGTGTTATTTCTAAGACAGAAATCTGAAACCCCAAGTGTCTTACTTAATTTTGTAAAGCAAATTCAGAATGAACTGAATAGTACAGTGGTCAAAATCATAAGTGACCATGGTACTGAGTTTCAATCTGAAAGCATGACAAAGTTATGTGAAGACTTTGGGATTTTCCAAGAGTTCTCCTCACCAAGAACACCTCAGCAAAATGGAATTGCTGAAAGAAAGAATAGAACATTAATTGAAGCTGGTAGAACTCTATTGAGTGACACCTCTCTACCAGAATATTTCTGGGCTGAGGAAGTAAACACTGCTTGTCATGTGATCAATAGGGCTTCTATCACCAAGAGCCACAAAAAGACTCCCTATGAGATTATGAAAGGTAGAAAACCAAATCTATCCTACTTCAGAATCTTTGGTTGCAAATGCTATATACTTAACAATGGTAAGTCATATTTGACTATGTTTGCTGCCAAATCCCAGGATGGGATATTTGTTGGGTACAGCACAAATAGTAAGGCTTATAGAATCTTCAACTTGACTACACAAGTTATTGAAGAATCTGTGCATGTTGTGTTTGATGAAACAAGATTAATCAACTGTGAGTTATCTTGTAGATCAAATGACTCAACAGGTATAAGCAAAAGAATGGACAAGATCTCCATTGCTGAAGCTTCAAGGGAAGATGGAGTATTGGAAAATAAAGGCTATTGTCCAGGGGGAGTACAAGATTCTATAGAAGATGAAGAAATCCAAGAGGTTCAGCATAATGAAGGAGCTGGAGATGTTCAACCAGAAGGGAATCTTCCTCTAGCTACAAGACATTTAAGAGACCATCCAGCAGATCAGATAATAGGTGATCCAAGACAGGGAATGCAGACTAGAAGCAGAAGTCAAAGCACAGTTCTGCATTCAAGTTTCCTCTCACAAATGGAGCCTAAGAAGTTTGAAGAAGCCATCCAAGAACAACACTGGACTGATGCTATGCAAGAGGAGCTGAATCAATTCAGAAGGTGCAATGTCTGGGAGCTTGTTTCTAAACCAAGAGGCCACAATATAATTGGGACAAAATGGATCTATAGGAACAAGTTGGATGAGAGTGGAGTAATAGTGAAAAATAAAGCAAGATTGGTTGCTAAAGGATACAGGCAGGAAGAAGGGATTGAATTTGATCAAACCTTTGCCCCAGTAGCAAGGCTGGAGGCAATAAGAATGTTTCTTGCCTATGCAGCCTATCAAGACTTCAAGGTATACCAGATGGATGTGAAGTCAGCATTTCTGAATGGTGATCTTAAAGAAGAAGTATATGTAGAGCAGCCATCAGGTTTTGTAGATACTCTTAAACCTGATTATGTTTATAAGCTTAGAAAAGCTTTGTATGGGTTAAAGCAAGCCCCAAGGGCTTGGTATGAAACCCTGTCTACTTTCCTTATTGAGAATAAATTCTCAAGAGGAAAAATAGACAAAACTCTATTCCTTAGGGAATCCAAAGGCAAGATCATCTTAGTTCAGATCTATGTTGATGACATAATCTTTGGATCTACTGAAAACAACCTTTGTAAAAAGTTTGCCAAACTTATGCAAGGAAAGTTTGAGATGAGCAGTATGGGGGAACTGAAGTTCTTATTGGGACTCCAAGTAAGACAGACTGATGATGGCTTGTCCATATCTCAGTCAATGTTTACCAAAGAATTAATTAAGAAGTATGGTATGGAGTCATCCTCCATCATGAGAACTCCTATGGGAACAAGTATGCCTATATGCAAAGATGATGCAGGTAAACCTGTTGATGAGACTTTGTATAGAGGAATAGTTGGTTCTCTACTATATCTCACAGCTAGTAGACCAGATATTATGTATGCTACATGTGTCTGTGCTAGGTACCAAGCCTGTCCTAAAGAGTCTCATTATACTGCAGTCAAAAGGATTCTGAGATATCTTAAGGTCACACCTAATCTAGGCCTTTGGTACCCTAGGAATAGAGATTTTCTACTAACAGGTTATTCAGATGCATACTTTGCAGGCTGTAGAGAGGATAGGAAGAGTATAACAGGTACTTGTCAATTCTTGGGAGGAAGATTGATATCTTGGAGTAGTAAGAAGCAGACCAGTGTGGCTATATCTACAGCTGAGTCAGAATATGTTGCTGCTGGCAGCTGCTGTGCACAACTATTGTGGATACAGCATCAGCTTAAAGATTATGGTATTCAAGTAAGTAGAACACCTCTTTTGTGTGATTCTAAGAGTGCAATTTCTATTGCTAATAATCCTGTTTCTCATAGTAGAACTAAGCATATAGAAATTAAATACCATTTTCTTAGAGATCATGTAGAAAGAGAAGACATCACATTGGAATTTGATAAAACAGATTATCAAATAGCAGATGTATTCACTAAGCCTCTGGATGAAACAAAATTCAATAAATTTAAAATTGAATTAGGCATGCTGACCATTGATTAGATTATCAACAAACTTACAAATAACATATTAGATTATCAAATGGTCTCAAGTGGTGTTGACCGAAATAGAAATTGGCTAAGTAAAATAGTGTCGACACATTCAGTGATAATGTGTCGACTCAGTGAAGTAATGTCGATAAGTCAGAAATATTGTGTCGACATAGAGAATATGTGTCGACACTTAAGAATTAAATTGTCGACTTATCCAGGAATGTAGTGTCGACTTCACCATAATAGTGATGTCGACACTTACAAATTTTGTGTCGACACTTATCCTAAAAGTCGACACAGATTTTCTGATACTCTACTATATCTCTCAGGTGTCGACATATCCATAATTGGTGTCGACACATAGTAGACAGATTTGTTGTCGAGACAATAGAAGTTTGTGTCGACACCTTCCATCTGTGTCGACACATATAGACTGTTTTTGCCCGCCTTTTGATCTTCTTTCAATTGACGGTATAAATAGGTCAAGATCTTATTCAGTCGACACGCTTATAAGGTTTTCGAGACTGAAACCCTGTGTCAACTTTCTCTCTCTCTCTCTCTTCTCTCAAGCTTTCTCACCTGAACAATGGCACCAAAGATTAAAGACAACGTCAATGAAGGTTATGAGTTGGTAAGGAATGCCTTTGCCGAAGCCCCGACAGATGTTCAACGAGTTATAACTCTTATTTCCGAATCCGGATTAGAGTTTTTAGTATCTAAACCTTCTAAGATATGGAAGAAGGGGGTGCATGAATTCTTTAACTCTGCATCAATAGGTTCAGATATTCTCAAGATCAAGTCCACTGTTCATGGGTCGCCAGTGAAGATTGCCCCAAGAAGTCTAAGGAAGATTCTACATTTACCAATAATTGAGAATGAAGAAGAAGTCCCTGCTTCTAAGTCAAGGGAGGCTATCCAATGGTGCGGATTGGATCCCACCCTGAAAAATTGGAGCTGCGTTCAACAGGAAAGGGATGAATCAGCAAGGGAAGTTTTTGTCTGAAGTAGTTGGCAAGGTGATTCTGTGCAAACCAGGGGGACATGATAGGATTTCAGCCTATATGTTCTGCCTAATGACCAGAATTGTGTTTACAATTCCAACTGATTGGTCAGCTATAATCTTTGAAAAGATCAAGGAAGGAATAAAGAAGCCAAATCTGGCTAGAATTATGAGTTTATATCTGAATGGAGTGATCCCTGAGGTAATGCAACACCTGTCAGGAACAAAGATCAATCACATGAGAAAGATGGACATGAGATTGTTTTCTAGGTGGGATAGGGTGATGTCTAAGGATGTGCCTGATGAGAGCAGGCAGGACACCCCAGTGAAATCCTCTTCTCATGCTCAAGATACTGAGCAGCTTCAAGAAGAACAAGAGAGGAATCAGGATGAAGATCACCCTGCGTCTACTCCAGCCTAGCAAGACACTATACCTGCACAGATGCAGGGGGAGCAAGCTCATTCTCCTGCCCAGAATGAATCTACTCCTAACCAGGTACAGTTGCAGGGGGAGCTGGTGTATTTTCTTATAAAAGACATTTCTAATATTTCAATTTCTACACAGGTGCAGGGGGAGCAAGAGTACTCACCTACCCAGGACATTACCAATACTGAACAAGTACAGGGGGAGAAGATGTCAGACCCAGTGCAAGAGGTAGTACAAATTGATATATCCAAAGATCTGAATATAGAAGATCCAATTGATACATCTTATGTTCAAGCTCAGAAGGAATATACTCTAGATGAGTTATTTCCTAATGTTGATATTGCTACTGATAGAGTAGAAGAGGGGCAAGATATTGAGAAGGCCCTTGACATGGAGATAGAAATTGAGAAGGAGCAAGTAGTTGAGGAGGAGTCTGTGCATGTTGAGGCTGAACAACATGGCACTGAGATAGATATTCATCCACCTCCTCAAGAAAGAGTTCAAATTGATAGTTCATCTGAATCTGAGACTGAAGAAGCCAGAATGGCTAAGAAGAGAAACTTGTTGTCTTCAAGAGAAGGAGCAAAGGTTATAAGCAGGCTCTACAGACTACAACTCAACAATCTCATTCTGAATTTAATTATAACAAGTTTATGGTTGATTTGAAAGTTAAGCTAGATGAACATAGATTGGCAGTTGAAAAATATGTTGATGAGAGCAATAAGTCCCTTCAATTTGACTTGGCTCAGGATATAAAGTCAATTTGATTTGAAGTCAATATGCATAAGAAGGAGATGATAGATTGCTTTCATAAGGGAGGTAATGCTGTGGTGTATTTGGCTAAACAACAGCAGTCCATCATCCCTAAAGTGGATGATATTATTTTAAAGCAAAGTTATGTTTTGGAGAATCAGCTGAGGATGAATGATAATTTAACTGAATCTCATCAAGAAATTATTGATGAATTGAAAAAGACTACTCCAGGGCTGACTGAAACTAGAGCAAAGGAGATGGAAGAATTTGATAAGAAACTTCAAGATGCTATTGAATCAGTTAAAACTGCTATCACTACCTCTCAAAAGGACATATCTGACAAGCTTCAAAAGTTAAAACCATTTTTTAAAGAGGGTGTGAATTATCTGGATGGCCAGATCAGATTTCAGAAGGAAGATCTAAGAGATCATATTACCAGAGAAGCCATAAAGGGGGAGAGGTTGTTAGTTCATGCTGGCTTAGAGCACACCAAATGAGTGACAAATAGTATTCGAGCCACATTGGGATATCCACCTTTGTGTGATGATGTTATGGTGGCTGAGTTAGGAATACAAACAGATCTACTTGAAGGCAATTAACCTGAGGTTGCCCAAGTCATTTACCCTCCTCCAGATTTTGATATGATTGATCAGCAAGTTCAAGATATGTATAGCCCTCCAAAGGAGGTTAACAGGATTGTTATTGAGAAAGTGGATAAGCCTGAGGCCAATTTGAAAGAACAGCAAGATGCTCTACTATCCAAGAAGAGATTTAGAGAGCAGGCTGAACTTAAGCCAGATTTTGAGTAGTGGAGCCCTACTTCAAGAAACATTATACTAACTGCATGGAAGGCTGTAAAGGACAAAGAACATGAAAGAGGAAAGTGGTATAATGAAATAGAATGGCAAAAATTTGAGGCTAGGCAGGAATCCATAGTACAGTTCAGGAGAAAAGCCAAGATGGGAAGGCTGCCACCAGATGCTCAGGAGCCAAGCAAGTACTTTCCAAATCCCTTTCATTACTTTGAAAGGCAAAGGCTCAAGGAAGAAGCACAGAAGAAAGCTGAGCTAAAAGGCAAGAAGGCAGCTGAAGTTGCTGAAGCTCCTGTGAAGGCTCAAATCCAATCTGGCAAAGGAATTGTCATAAAAGAGCCTGATTAGTCTTAGTTTTAAGTTCTTTCAAATGTGTTTTGTAATGTTGTGTTTAATCTTTCAATATAAACAACTATAATCAAACATTACCAAGTTATAAACAAAATTTTGTTTGGAATCACATATTCATGTTCACTCTGTGTTGAATTGTTAATGTTTTGTTTATAAAAGTATTCCTGTAATGTCATACATCATCATATTTTTTTTATAAATGGTGTATATCATTGGCTCTAAGGGTTATGACTTCTCCAAATAGGGGGAGATTGTTGGGTACATTGGAAAATGTGTACCTTATTTGAAGAAGTCCAACCTAGCTCAATGATATACATCAAGGTGTATTTGATGTTGTTTTGAGTTGACATGTGCAGGTGAAGAAGTGTTAAAGAATGCAGAAAAATATTCTAAGTCTATGTGTCGACACCTGAAGAAACAGTGTTGACACTTCAGAATATTTGTGTCGACACTTGAAGGAAGTTGTGTCGACACAGAGAAAGATAGTCGACCATATTTGTGTCGACACTGGGAAGCAGTGTCGACTAACTAAAAGATAGTCGACCTCGACACAGAAGGAGATAGTCAACTACATTTGTGTCGACACTGGGAGGCTGTGTCGACACAATGAGACAGAGTCGACACACATTTTGGCAGAAGTTGACAATACTTGTGTCGACACTAGAAGACTAAGTCGATACATTTTGGCAGAGTCAACAATTGATGTGTCGACACCTGAAGGCAGTGTCGACACATACTGAGTTCTGAATCTACAACAACTGTGTCGACACACAGGACTTGTGTCGACACACTGCAAAGTCAAGACCAAGTTATTTTCTGAAGAAAGATGAAGTGTTGAGTCGACATAAATTCTCTGTGTCGACTCATTCTCAAAATAATGTTCTGAAGAAGCTGTGTCGACTTAAAGGCAAACTTGTCGACATCATCAAAGGCTGTGTCGACACCAAAGTTACTTGTGTCGACACATATAGACAGTTGGTCTCGACACTTCCTGACAGTCTGTCTCAACACTTTGCTGACCAAGACTAAGGCACAGGATCTGTTTGAAGACTTGACAGCTGTGGGTTGCAGCCAGTTAACTGATGTTGTCAGACTTGTCAGAAGACAGTTATAAATCGGATCAGCCGGTTACCATTAAGAAGGTCAATAAATAGACAGATTCAGAGAGAAGAAGACAGATTGAACTTTGGCAATCAAATTGAGAAATCAAATCAAGAAGGAGGAATACACTAAAGAAGATCTTCATCAGAAGATCTAAGAAGACGATCTCAGGATCGATCTAAGAAGAGTTCTAACAAGAATTCAGAAGTATCATCAAAGGTGTTGGAAAGAGAGGGATCCACCCATTTTTGAAGAAGAAGAAGGAAGCCATCAGTGGTTTCTCAAGAAGCTGTTTGGAAATCAACTCAGCTAAGTTCAGATTCAAGAAGTTTTGAAGAAAGCTCAGATTCAGTTGATTTCATCAGCTGATCAAGAATTGTCTTGTCCTCTTCTCTCTCAAAAATGGCAAGACATTAAAACTTCTTTTCTAAATTTCTGTAGGATATGTTTTACACAGATTTGAGTTGTAAGCCTGTGATATAAAGGCTGAGTGTAGGAGAGTTGATCTCTGAGTGGTAGGGCTGTTTGCCTGAGTGTAGGAGAAGGTTCTTCTCTGAGTTGTAGGCCTTGTGGCTAGGCTGAGGTAGGGCTGTTGTGCCTGAGTTGTAGGAATCTATCCAGGTTCTGAGCTGTAGGATCTGAGGATCTGAAAATAGTGGAAGTTTGGCTTAATCTAGCATACTGCTAGATAGGTGAAGGGGGAAAGTGGATGTACCCAAACCTTGGGGAACCACTATAAAACATTGTACAATCTGTGATGATTAAATTTCTGTGATTGTTGTGCTGGTTGTTTTAATTTTGTGATTGAATTCTGCCTAAAAGTATAAACAAGCAATTAGAACCTATTCACCCCCTCCCTCTAGGTGTTTAGGTTGTCTTGAAAGTAAAACTATCAGAGGAGATGCCTCCTCCACCTCAGCAAAAAGGGAGGATACATAAGATGAGCTGTAGTAGGAGTAGCCGCAATAGCTACTATAGTATGGGATTAGAATAGTTTTCTTTGAGCAATATTCTTGCTAGACTTCCTTGGGAGGCCTCCTTCTAGAAGCCTTCATGGGCTACAAATTCTTCTCCTTGAGTTTATAGAGGATCAGTGAGCTTAGGATACAAATAGAGCGGAGACTTCGCCAAAGCTGGTGTAATAGCAGACTGCATGTTGGGGTGAGCGAACTGTTAAGTGAGGGCAGTCAGATCTTTGTTGATTGCCTTGAACCTATGTCACTAACTCTCTTAGGGATTCGTCTAAGTCCTCCCATTGAGCAGCCTCGCTCAGGCTAGGACAATTAGGATGTTAGGCAAACTTGCGATCTGCCACTGCTATCCACAAGTATTTAGAATCCACTCTCACTACACTAACAATTGGTGCCAAGAATGACACTAACTCTCTGTGCACAACCACGAGAAGGATCTGATGGCAAAATAAGAAGAGATCTAAACTTAAAACACTTTCAATCTAATAACAGAGCAAAAAGGCGGTCAAGCCACAACTCCATACTTGGCCCTCCGCTACAAATTCCTCTCCTATGACGAGCTTTCTATTGATTGGAAAGTAGCGGTTATAAGAAAAGGAAAGTGAGAGCTATGCGAACAGTAAACCAAAAAGCATGGGAATCGAGACTGCAGATGAGTCTGATTTATATAGGATTTTTTGTACTCATCTGGGCTTATTATCTTGCATGTGCACTACTATTTCAGCAGGAAAAGTCATATATTTGATTAGGGCTTCACTTAGCAATTGTTGCACTATTTCGGCACATTTTGGTTTGCAAATTACATCGGGTAAGTACTTGGGTACTCTCCGTGCAGATTTGGTTATTTATATTGTATATTGGTGTTGGTGGCTTGTGCTCCATCTTTGGTTTTTGATGTGCAGGTTGTCAGTTTTCTCCCAAATAAGGAATTCTGACTTGTGGAAAACACAAGGTAGTGTGATTCCTTACCGCACGCTTTCTACCAAATCGTGCGTTTTCTGCAGGTTTCTCTTGAGGATTGACAAACACGTATGATTTCTTCACGCATGGTTTCTTTCGAACCGTGCACGAAGGAGACATATAGTTTTATTATAGCTGTCTGGTTTTTTTAGCGCTCTGTGGTAAATCGTTCGATTTGTTCGCACAAGGAGAAGTTCCTATAAAATGCACGGTTCCACCTGCTTGCAAGGAATCCCTACGCTCTTTGGTTACACGTGCATTTTCCTTCTCGCACGGGCGATAACGTCCGTGCTTTAGTAAAATGCATGGGTCAACTCATCTTCCTCCGTAACTTTGTCAAGGAAGTTAATATCGCACGGTTTACGCTCGGTCATGCGCAATACCGTGCGTGACCATTTTTCTGACCTCCTTATATTTAAGTTCAGGAGTTGACTGGAGCAGGGGATATTCCGTCATTTCCTCCTCTCTGAGCGAGAAAATCGCCCTCCTTTCGATTTTTTTTCTCTCCTCCTTGGAGAGCTCGTCCGACAACCGTTCTTCCTCCAATCTTCAACGCAAGCGATGATCTTTCGCCATTTACTTCATCTCCATCTAAAGAGGAGCATTTACAGATCCTTCTCGCTACTATTAGAGAGTTTTCCGGCGACTACCTTCCTTCACGGTTCGAGAAGATGATGTGGAAGACACTTTTGAAGTAGGTGACAAAACTTCAAGCTTTCTCGGAAGTCAACCACCGACCGAGCCCGGACGAAGACCGACAACCTTCGATTCTGGCCGAGAATCATGGCTAGAATTCACGCGTTGGGTTGTAAATCTCCTCTTCACTCTAATTTGGATGTTGTTTCTTTACTTTGGATGTTGGTTAAACTTGCTGGGAACTCTTAACAATGTTCATGATGGATCACTATTGCAAATGTTGTGGTAGTACTTAGTTTGGCTTTACTTTCTTTACTTTTTTTGGTTTGTTTCATGCTGATACGCTGCACTAACATGTGTTAGGGGCTGGGTTGTCGAAGAGGTGCTTTCGACCCTTAACGGTTATGACTCCATGCCATAATACTCATAGGAGTATTCATCCATTGTGAAGCGGTGAAGGCGACTCGCGTAATTAGTTTTACTTGTTCAAAAATAAAAACTCAACACCCAAGCCTTTCTTGCGTTTGCAATCACTTTCCAATGAGGAAGATCTAACTCCCAATCTGCACTCCTCGAGAGATTCGATACTCAGACAATAACTCCCCCAATTTATTACTTGACAACAATCGGTGCACTTGCCGAGATTGCATTATGTTTTTGGTGCCGTTGTCAGGGAGTGCAACAGTTGTGTGTATTTTTTTATTAGAAAAGTTGTTTTAAGTGTTTTTGGCATTTTGATCGGTTTTTGAGTGTTGTATGACAGATCCAAACCCCATGGATAAAGGTGAAGATCTTGGACTTGATCTTGAAACCGCACGAGCAAGGCGAGCTCGCCAGCGTGCTGTTGCTACTGAAGGAAGAGAGAGAATGAAAGATTTAGGTCAAGGAGGAAATGGCCTTGGTGAACGGGTCGTTGAGGTCCAGTAGGAGGTCTTACCCCTCATTAGGACAATGCGCGACTTCACGACCCCTGCCGCCGGAAGTGTTTACCCTTGTTTCGGTCCGGCCATCGTGAATAACCACTTCGAGATAAAGCCCCCCATCCTCAACATGATCCAGAATAACACGCAGTTTTCGGGCCTGCCAAGTGAGGATCTGCAGCTCCATCTGGCAGAATTCTTGGAGATCTGTGGCACCTTCCGCTACTTCGATATTATAGATGACATGGTGAAGCTAAGGCTATTCCCATTTTCGCTACGGGATAAGGCGAAAATAAGGCTCCACACTATTGCTCTAGAGACTGCGACTACGTGGGAGGCTCTTTTCTCAAAGTTCTTAGATAAATTCCACCCGGTGGACCAAATAGTGAATGCCCTAAGGGAGATAGCCACCTTCCGGCAGTTGGACCAAGAAATATTATCTGAGGCTTAGGAGAGATTTGATGATCTGCATCGTCGATGCCCTCAATACAGCTGTGATCCATGGAATTTGGTAGAAATATTTTATTTTGCCGTTGAGCCTAATTACAGGGCCATGATAGACGGGACGGCTGAAGGCACTATCATGAACCTGACTCTGGACGAGGCTTTGAGGCTCCTTCGTGACACCGTTTCTCATAGCATATATTGGACTGCCGGATGAAGCACACATAGGGGTGCGAGAAATTTGTTCGAGCTAAATGCGGTGCAGCCGCGAGCTGAGGCGAGACATCGTACTATTGAAGGAATGATGTTGCTGATGAGATCGACCCCTCTTCTAGTTCAAGTGATGACTATTTCATGGCAGGGTTGTGGAAACCCCGACCATCATATATATGAGTGCTTGACTGGAAAAGCTTTTGCTAATCCCTCAGGTATATCTACTTAAGAGAATATGAACTTTATAGAAAATCAGAACCACATTGCTCCTTATAACATTGCTTATAACCCGAATGCGAGAAATCATCTGAATTTCTCCTTGAACCAAAATGCTCCCGGTCAAAGGTGGAAGGGTGGCCAACATCAGTTTGATGTTCAAGCGTCTAGTAGCGAGCAGCGACCGCCGCAATCGGGTTATAATCTAAATGCACAGGGGACTCAAAAGAGTGCGTTAGAAGAGATGGTGGAGAAATTCGTGGAGATGGCTGAATATAACATGGCCACTTAGACTGCCTCCATGAGAAACTTGGAGACATAACTAGGGAAACTGGGCCAAGTGTTCTCTGAGCGTACTCGGGGCACCCACCCGAGCGACAGGGAAAAATTCCTTGTGAGCAACGGAAGTGTGTTGAGGGGACGGATGAGTGTATTAAAAATGAAGTTGTTGTGAAGTGTGAAATAAATGAGGTAGAGACAGTGGCCCTATATGATTCCGGATCTTCTTGCAACATTCTTGCTTTGCGAGATGTTTAAAAATTTAATTTAAATATCGAATCGAATATCCGAAAAAAACTCTTGCTAGCCGATCGGTCGGTAGTGAATATCGACGGTGAGATAAAGGAGGTGGAAGTGATATTTAACGGGGATACGGTAGTCGCTGATTTCTAGGTGCTGGGACCAATAGGGAATGCTTCAAAACCCATCTTAGGGGTCCCCTTTATGAAAGCTAGTGGGGCGACGTTGCAGTTTAATGCGAGCGACATCACCTTGGCTTCCAAGGTTGATGCGCCTTTACCACCGCCCCTTACCTTTATTATTCTGAATGAACCCGAACAACTGCAGGATTTGAATGTTGTGTTATCTTATAGGTTGCCTAGTGTTGTTCAGACAGGTGTGCTGTAGAAAGGGGAAGATAGGGCGGTTAAAGTAGCAGGAATGCTGAAAATAGCTGAAGGGGAAACAAAAGCGAAGTTTGTTTGAGTACAACGAGTTGTAGATGAGAAGGGTGGTAATGATCGGAGTGAAAGTCATGTTGCTGAGAATAAGGAGAGGAGCACGGCTGTTAAAAGCGTGCATAAATTTTAAAGTCAAAAACTAATATTGAGCCAAATAATTTGTGTAAAACTATAAAACAGGTTAGATGGGATGATCTATCACCCTCAGCGGGTAATGAAAAGATGCCTCTAGACGGAAAAGCTAGAGCTACCTCTGAATTGGATGGAGTGGTTGTACCACCATGTCGTTCTCCATCAGTGGAATGACGAATAAAAGAACTACGAATGTGCAAGGCGGTTGATTTTGCCCGTCGGCGCAAGAAGGAGGAGGAGAGGAGTAGGGGAGATTCATCTTCCCTGGGCAATAAATATTATGCTTCTCCATCGTCTCGCGTGTCTGGGGGGATCTATAACCAGATAGCGGTTAGCTGAGATGTGAAGGAACTCCTGGCTTCCAGTTTTTTACCTTTTCTCTAGTATAATATTTTCTTCATGTTGTGTGTGAAGTTTTTGACTTAATCGTTGCGTACTGCACTTATGCTTTTGAACTATATATAAAACTGCTAATATAGTTATTTGGTCCATCTTAAGGGCTGTAAAGAAAAGTGGCTCCTGGGAGACAACCCATTATTTTGTTTTTGTTTTTTGTGTGCATTTTCTTTAGTATGGATTGTTGAGCTTGGAGGTATCTTCTTTTGCAGGTGGAGTTCATTCGGGAAGTGGACTAACAATTGAAATTAATGCCAATATTCTGGTATGCTCATTTCTGAGCATTGGGTAACCCCTTCTCCTTACCTACTTTTTAATTTCACGATCACATTGTTGTGTTATGATGTTTAGGCTAAGTCTGGTGAGGAGAGTTATGTGGGGTACTCACGTATGTGCATTTTACCATTGCCATACTAGAAGAATATATTCATTTGCTGTTTGTGATGATTGGCATTTTGTACCACTATACAACACTTGAGTGTGTGCTTGAACAGGAGCACGCCATTAGTTTTATCAACACAAGTGTACGATTTAGAAAATTTCAGTGCTGGCCTAGGATTATTAGGCGGAGTAAAATGTTGCCTCCATGGGGGCTCCTAATCGAGTGCTCACGTCTCATTTAGGATTACGTGTAGAATTATATTCTTTTTATGCTTATAGCGTATTTTATTTCTATTAGCGTAAATCTTGTTTATTCTACTCGCCTACTTCAAATCCGGTGTGAATCAAACGGTAGCGGAGGGATGTGTGTTGACATCGCTAGACTCATATTGCTCGAGTCGGGAGGAAGGATTGTATTTCTTGGTGGCTAAGAAATTCCCATAGCTACTCTCAAAGCAGGGTACATGTTAGTCAAGTGCGCGTGTGATGTAGGCCGTCACTTTGTTCTAGTTTGAGCCTTGTACCATTCCCGACGTCTATCCGCTGCTATCCCCGTTGAGCCTGTCCCTTCCTTTGACATCCTTACGCCTCACAACCAAAGCCATATAGCCTTTCCTACTCGATCACTCGAATGTGGTCGCTCAATTGGTTCATTTTGTTGTAGTTTTGTATCCATTATGTGTAGCTGTTATGCGGTAGCTTTGTGCTGCTTGTGGTGTTGTCGTGTTTTCTACTCGTTTTGGTTATTTGGTTGAAAAAAAAGAAAAAAAAGACGAACAAAATAAATGAAATGAAATGGAAATGAAAATTCCCAATGTGGAATAAGAGAAAAACAAATTTTGTTATAGAGTTATAGTTTTATGGTTATGAAAATTTGTTGTATTGTGTTCGTAGGAGCGTGCATGCACCGTTAAAAGTCTAAGTCTGGTAGTGCGGTGCACGTGTTTGTCATTGCGTGTAGCTGTGAGTGTTTTCAGGTGCTCTCATTTAGGGTGTGCGTATATGTCGTGTTTTTATTTGTATACCCTGTCACACCCCTATCCGTCACATAGCATATAGCAGTATGTCCGGCCGAGGCCCGACGCCATATACTACGGACCGACCGGTTGGTTACTTATTGAATCCAATCAACCAATCTAAAAATCCTACACAGATATCCTAGCGGAAGCAAATTATTAAGTTGCACTGATAAAAAAACCCAGCCAAGAAGGAATGTCCATTACAATAAACCCAAGGGAATGTATACTACACAAATATTGGCCTTATGGCCTTAAAATAGTTTGCTCAAATATAAGTGTTTTCCAAACCTCGGCACACAGGCCGGTCATACATGAGAATAAGAAAAAACACTCAAAATTAGGCCTCCGTGGGCCGGCTTAGCAACTTGGGCTTTAGCCTGCTATTTACACCTCGGCTCCGCAGCACCTGTAAGAAACAATCCACCGCACAATGGCAAACAAAAGCAAAGGTCAGCTATGCTGACCAAATTATAACGACCCCACCCCCAACTCGGGGTGGCGATGCTATTTTCCCTGCATTTTGTTAGCAAAATCAAGCAATATAGTGTAAACACACTTCATCACAGGTGCAGGCACGCACGGACACACACACCCCGTGCACTCCGGGCACACTCACGGCGAACCGGCCAACGTCACGTCAATTTAAGCCATAGACGTTTACGTCTCACCACAGTCCATTGGACTGAGAACCTTATAAGCATTTTGTCTTCCTGGCACGGGTCACATCAATTTAAGCCATAGACCGCCAGAGACACTCATCTATGCCAACATTCCCACTGAACAACATAGAACAGGTACAGTTACTCCTGACCCGTTGCTCACACGGCAACGTCAATTTAAGCCATATGCGCGGGTCAAGACTCCCCGAGTCCCGTTTCTATAGCATAGTTCACATAACCCAGTTATGTTCAAGTTGGCTCCCCAACAACCATGTTGGCAGAATCACGCATCTGCCCAATTTTTTGGGTGCACCTTGGAGTTAGTCCCCAAGGCTCCCTGCTGCAATCTACCCCTTAGAAAACCCGAAAAACAATCATTTGCACGGTGTCTTCTCCAGCCATATATGCAATGCAACATCACCGATCCAGACAGACTTGTCCGGGTAGGCTTCACACATCATGTCTATTTCCGTTCACGAATACGGACTCTACACAAGGGGGACTTGACATATCTACCCCAAGGAACGCCACAAACTCACCGCATACTCGCGAGAGAGGGCTTCCTGTGCAAAGGAAAAGATGACTTCACATGTCCAAGGATGAGAATCATTACCCTTGCATTTTCCTTGGCGCCATGCAAATCTATGGGGATGAAAAGCACTTGAATCTCCTTGCCTTCAGAAATCCGAAGTCGGCTTACGATTTGGAGCTCCGAAACTCCATCGGTGACCGGATCTAGCCTTCCTTCTTCTTCCTTGCTCTCTCTAGAATATAGAAAGAGATTGAATTTAAGAAAATGAGGAATTTACACCACTTAACTGACCTTAACCCTAAGGGGAAACAATATGAACCATAAGATCCAGAAACAAGGAAACGAATGGCTGTGATTCAGCCCGAATTTCGAAAACCTAGGCTGAACACGGGTTCCGACACTCCCGTGTTCAGGGTCGTATCACCCATTCGCCGTCGAAACCGACGCGTCTCGAAAAGAACACGGGCACCCGACATGCCCGTGTCAGGCATGACATCCCCATGTCGATGGGCGTGTTCCCTCAACGACACAGGCCCAAAATAACCCAAGCATAACACGGCCATGGGACACATCCGTGTCACATGCCATGTGCAAGACACACCCTGGGACACGCCCGTATCCCAGGTCGTGTAACTACCTTAAAACCAACTGCCACCAACACGAGGAGGACACGGGTATTCGACACGCCCGTGTCGAATATCACACGCACGTGTCGGACCCGAATACGCTTGGGCTCAGGTCGTTCATCCCTCACTCAACGATCGTTGATTGCAAGGCTCTGAGTGACTGACATATCCTGGGATATGCTGGTGTCCCAGGCCGTGTTCACCCCCCCTCGATGATCAATAACTCCAAAATCATTGACCATGCGACCAACGCCGAAGCCGAGACTGATACGCCCTAGGACATGCCCGTGTCCCAGGCCGTGTCACCACTACCAAAATCCAGATTTGGCTCAAAACGCCACCCATCACCCTTTTGAGTTTTGGGGCGTTACAATGCTCTCCCTCTTAAAAGAATTTCTTCCACAAAATTACCCAAGGAAAGATAAACAATACCAAAAGAGTTACCTGAGAGAAATAACTCTGGGTACTCCTCCAGCATGGTCTGCTCCCGTTTCCAAGAGAGCTCCTCACGACCGCAATTATTCCAACGGACCTTGACCATCCTGATTTCCTTATTATGGAGTCACTTAACCTCACAGTCTTCAATTCAAACGGGCTGGACCTTAGTCGTCAAACCTTCGTCCATCGACAATTGATCAACTGCGTTCACCTGCGAAGGGTCTTGCACCGCCTTCCACAATACAGAAATGTGGAATACATCGTGTAGTCCACTCAACTCCACCGTTATCCTTAAACGATAAGCCGCTTCGCCGACCCGCTCCAGAATATCAAAGGGTCAAAGGTATCTTAGGCTCAACTTCTTCAAGCGTCTCACCCGTGAAACACCCTTGAACAACTTTTCATTCAAATACACCTAATCGCCCACCGCAAACTCCACGTTCTGGTGCTTGGCATTGTAGTACTTAGCTTGCCTGTCCTTAGCGATCAACAAACACTCTCGAATGATTCGCACAAAAGAAGTAGCACTCTCCACCTCCTGTTTCTTGTACAACCTTGCCTCACTAGTTTCTAGCCACAATAACAACGTGCGACACTTCCTACCATACAGGGATTCAAAGGGCTCCATTTGAATACTCGTCTGGTAGCTGTTGTTGTACGCAAACTCCACCAAATACTGGTGGTCTTGCCAATGCTTCCCGAAGTCTAGAACACACATGCGGAGAATGTCTTCCATAGTTCTGTTGACCCTCTCGGTCTGCCCATCCATCTACGGATGGAAGGCTGTGCTGAACTTCAATTTATTCCTTAGCATCTATTGCACCAACCTCTAATCATTGGACATAAAATGCCCATCGCGATTAGTCACGATGCTGCGGGGCACACCGTGCAAAATGACTATATTATCCATATATAGTTTCGCCAGTCTCTCCACTAAATCATCCTTCCTATGCGGAATAAAGTGCGACACCTTTGTTAATCGGTCTATGATCACCCAGATGGCGTCATTCACCTTCTGCAACCTTGGCAAGCCATGCATAAAGTCCATCGATATGTCGTCGAACTTCCATTCTGGAATAGGCAAGGATTACAAGAATCCTCCAGTATTTTTGCACTCCGCCTTTACCAAGGCGCACATTTGACACTTAGCCACAAACAGTGCCACGTCCTTCTTGAGCCCTGGCCACCAAAATAGCTTCTTTAGGTCCCGGTACATATTTGTGCTCCCTGGGTGGATTGAGTACTTGGTTTTATGAGCCTCGTACATCAACTCTGCTCGTAGATTTCCCCCACTTAGGATGCACAAACGATGGTCCTTCCTTAACAGCCCATCCTCAACTGAAAACTGGGAATTTGACCCATCCAACGATGCATCCATAAGCTCCTTCATGCTACCATCCAACTTCAATGCCTGCCGAATGCGATCAGCCAGGTCATACTAAACTTACATCCAGTTCAACAATGCTTTAGCGCTAGTCTGCTTGTCCACACAACAGATCTCCAACGCCTCCAACTCCTAAACTAGCCTCTCAACATGAACCGACAACTAGTTGGCTTGGGCAGGAGCCCTGCGACTCAATGCATCCGCAACTGCATTACCCTTCCCGAGTACATAATGAATCTTGAACGTGTAGTCCCCCAGGAACTCAATCCATCTCCGCTGCATCATGTTGATATCCTTCTGATCCAACAGGTACTTCAGGCTCTTGTGGTCAGTATAAATATCGAACCTTACGCCGTACAAGTAGTGTCTCCACAGCTTAAGCGCAAATATCATGGCTGCCAACTCCAAGTCATGGACCGGATAATTCCTTTAGTACACTTTTATCTGACGCGATCCATAAGCTTTCACACTCCCATACTGCAGAAGCATGGAGCCAAAACCACTACCTGGGGCATCACTATAAATCTCGAAGCCCTCGGTCCCACTCAGCGAACATAGCACTGTCGTCGTTATCAACCATCCCTTCAGCTCCTCAAACGCTTGCACGCACTACTGTGTACACAAGAACTTATGATCCTTCCTTGTCAACTTCGTGAGAGGTAACGCTATCCGCGAGAAGATCTCTACGAAGCACCTGTAATAGCCGGCAAGCCCAAGAAAACTACGAACTTCCGCTACCGAAGACAACACAGGCAACTACCCGTATCGTAATAATCTTGGCCGGATCCACCGCTATACCTTCCCCACTGACAATATGACCAAGGAATGCTACTAAGGGTAGCCAGAACTCGAATTTGAAGAATTTTACATAGAGTTCATTCCTTCTCAGCGTCTCCAAGACTAGATGCAGATGCTTGAAGCGATCTTCCTCGCACTATGAGTACACCAATATGTCGTCAATAAAGACGATCAAAAAATGGTCTAGGTACTCTCAGAATGTTCTGTTCATCAAAGCCATAAACACCGATGGCGCATTCGTCAGTCCAAACGGCATGACCGTGAACTCAAAATGCCCATACCTTGTGTTGAATGCCGTCTTCGGGATATCACACTCCCTTATCCTCAGCTGATAATACCCAGACTTCAGATCCAACTTCGAATATACCGACGATCTGACTAACTAATCAAAAAGATCATCAATCCTTGGGACTGGGTATTTATTTTCTCCGTTAGCTTGTTCAACTCCCTGTAGTCGATACACAGCCGCAAACTCCTGTCATTCTTCTTAACAAAGAGGACCGTTGCGCTCCAAGGTGACGAGCTTGGACGCACATACCCTTGCTCCATCAACTCCTCTAGTTGAACCTTCAACTCTGCCATCTCCTTAGGCGCCAACCTACAAGGAGAACGTGACACAGGTTTGGCACCTGACACGAGCCCGATTGTGAAGTCGATCTCTCGTTGCGGTGGGGCTCTGGGAAGATTATTCGGGAACACATCGGGGTACTCATAAACCAGGGGGATACTACCCAAAGTGGACTTTGGCTCTACATCCTCCAATAACGTGAAGAATAGCTCTGCTCCAGCACGAACTACCTTTACCACCTGAAGAGCATACATCAGCGTCTTGCTAGACACCTTCAGTCCCGCAAAATGTTGTCTCCCGGCCAACACCCAGCATGACCTCCTTACGGTTGCAATAGATACATGCCTTCTGCTCCGAAAGCCAATCCATACCGAAGGGAATGTCAAACTCTACTAGCGGCAGCAACGACGCTAGCAAGTCAAACTCTTGGCTTCCAATGTGAACCTTCACGGCGCATACTCTGTCTGCACGCATCGAACACCCATTCGGTAGCAACACATCCAATTTGTCCCTCTCCATCGATGAAGGGGCTCCGATGCGCGATATAAAACTTTTGGAAAAAAAGGAGTGTGAATCTCCCGTATCGAATAGTGCTCGTGTCAGACTATCGCCAATCAGAACAAAGCCTATACAAACAGTATTAAGCTAACAAGCACTAGGTAACAGTATTTAAAGCTAACTTGCTATAAAATAAACAGTACTTGTCAACATGTCGGCATGTTTGATGGCCTCCTGCTGGCCCAGGTTATAAACTCTCAGTTGAGTCAGAGCATAGTGGGACGCAGTTGACTCCACCTCCTTTCCCTTTTCTTCGTAAGTGGCCCCTTGCTTTCTCTCGGACTTCGGATGTCCGCTCTAACAATCGCGGGCAAAGTGCCCCATCTTTCCACAAGTATAACAAGCACCCGGGGTTCGGTTGGTAGTTGCCCCCGAGGCACCTGAAGAAGGGGTTGGACCCGATGTCATATCCTTCTTGTAGAATATGCGATATCCAGACTTCGAAGTATTCGGCACTTTAAACTCTGATTTCTTGCCACTGGATTCCTTCTTCGCTTGAACATTCTTCATGTCCTTTTCTAAGGACCGGGCCGAGTTGACCAAAGTCATGAAACCCTGCGCCATAGGCCTCGAAAGTAATAACCTCAAATCATCTCTTAACCCTTCATAGAAATGGTTCATCTTGCGCTCCTCATCGACAAAGGTAGAGCTTGCGTATCGTCCAAAACGAGTGAACTCGTGGAGATACTCGTCTACGGTGCTGTCTCCTTGCACGAACTTTTGAAACTCATTTTCCAACACGATCCTCTTAGCTAAGGAGAGGTATCGAGCCATAAACAACCTCAAATATTCCACCATAGAGAGATTAGCCAACTGCCTTCCCCTCAGGTGTTGTAGCTCCAGCCCTTCCCACCATAACCTCGCGTCCCCGTCCAGCAAGAATGTCGCAATCGTGGTCTTCTACAACTCTTCAGTCTCTATTGCTGTTAGCGCTCTATTGACTCTCGATAGCCAATCCTCTGCCTGAGTCGGGGTTCCCATTCCCGAGAACACTGGCGGATGGAAACCATCACATGCTTAAGTTGTTTCTTAGTTGCTCTCCGAGGCAACTCCGACTCCACCATCACCAGTTCCACCCTCCTAGGCTCTGCCGCTTAGAGCGGTACATGCTCCACAGCAGGAGTAGGCTGCTGCACCTACCTCACAAGCTGTGCATTGATCATTGCAAATACAGCTTCTACCACCAATCTACTGGTCTCGACTGAAGGAGGTGTTGTAGGCGCATCATTTGGTGTGCTGCTTTCCTCAGAACCTGGTCGTTCTGATGGTCCAGCACCACTCCTGGTCACCTATAATCGTGCAAAACACCGATAAAGGACCGAACAATATTGTAAAAACAATTTATAGGAACACGCAGGTTCCTCAAACATGTGTATTTTCATTCCTAAGTGGACATTCATGGGTTCTTTTCATGTTATAATGATTACACACACACATGTGCTCACCACCCCTTAAAGTGAATTCACCCACAAATTCATTTAAGCTTGACCGAAACCATTAGTCTGATACCAAATTGTAACACCCATATCCGTCACATAGCATATAACAGCAGGTCCGGCCGGGGCTCGATTCCATATACTACGGACAGACCGGTTGGTTACTTATTAAAACCAATCAACCAATCTCAACGTCCTACACAGAGCACCTAGCAGAAGCAAATTATTAAGTTGCACTGATAAAAGAACCCGGCCAAGCATGAATGTCCACAACAATAAACCCATAGGAATGTATACTATACAAATATTGGCCTTATTGCCTTACAATAGTTTGCTCAAATATTAGTGTCTTCAAAACCTCGGCACGCAGGCCGGTCATACATGAGAATAAGAAAAACACTCAAAATTAGGCCTTCGAGGGCCGGCTCAGCAACTTGGGCTTTAGCCCGCTATTTACCGCTCTGCTCCGCAGCACCTACAAGCAACAATCCATCATACGGTGGAAAACAAAAGCAACGGTCAGCTATGCTGACCAGATTATAACGACCCCGCCCCCAACTCGGGGTGGCGATGCTCTTTTCCCTGCATTTTATTAGCATAATCAAGCAGTATAATGTAAACACACTTCATCACAGGTACAAGCATGCATGACCACATACGCCATTCACTAAGGGCACATTCACGGCGAACCCGTCAACGTCATGTTAATTTAGACCATAGACGTTTTCGTCTCACCATTGTCCCTTGGACAACCAACCTTATGAAAATTTTGTTTTCCTGGCACGGGTCACGTCAATTTAAGCCATAGACCGCCGGAGACACTCATCAATGCAAACGGTCCCACTGAACGACATAGAATTGGTACGGTTCCGCCTAACCCATTAGTTATACCGCAACGCCAATTTAAGACATATGTGCGGGTCAACACTCCCCGAGTACCATTTCTGTATCACAGTTCACATAACCCAGTTATGTTCAAGTTGTCTCCCCGGCAACCATGTTTGCAGAATCATGCATCTGCCCAGTTTTCTGGGTGTACCTTGGAGTTAGTCCCCAAGGCTCCTTGCTGCAATCTACCCCGTAGAAAACCCGAAAAACAAACATTCGCACGGAGTCTTCTCTTACCATATATGTAACGCAACATCACCGATCCAGACAGACTTGTCCAGGTAGAATTCACACATCATGCCTATGTCCGTTCACAAATTTGGACTCTACACATGGGGGACTTCACATATCTACCCCAAGGAATGCCACAAACTCACCGCATACTCGCGAGAGAGGGCTTCATGTGTAAAGGAAAAGAGGACTTCACATTTCTTACGATGAGAATCGTTAACCTTGCGTTTTTCCTTGGCGCCATGGAAATTTATGCGGATGAAAAGCACCGCAATCTCCTTGCCTCCGCAGATCCGAAGTAAGCTTGTGATTTGGAGATCCGAAACTCTGCCGGTGACCAAATCTAGCCTTATTTCTTCCTCCTTGGTATCTCCTCTCTCTATAACTTAGAAAGAGATTGAATCCAAGCAAATGAGGAATTTACACCCCTTAACCGACCTTAACCCTAGCGGTAAAGAGCCTGAACCATCAGATCCAAAAACAAGGAAACGAACGGTTGTGATTCAGCCCGAATTTCAAAAACCTGGGCCGAACACGGGTTCCGACACACCCGTATTCAGGGCCGTATCACCATTCGCTGTCGAAACCGACGTGTCTCGAAAAGAATACGGGTACCTGACACGCCCGTGTCATTGGGTGTGTTCCATTAACGACATAGGCCCAAAACAACCCGAGCACAACACGGCCATGGGACACGCCCGTGTCACATGCTGTGTGCTAGACATGCCCTGGGACACGCCCATCTCCCAGGCCGTGTAACTGCCTTAACACAAACTGCCACCATACCAAGGAGGACTTGGGTATTCGACACGCCCGTGTCGAATATCACACGCCCGTGTTTGACCCGAACACGCCTGGGCTTAGGTCATACGTCCCGCACTCAACGATCGTTGAGTGCAAGGCTCTGAGTGACTGACACACCCTAAGACACGCCCGTGTCCCAGGCCGTGTTCACCCCCTCGACGATCGATGACTCCAAAATCATCGACCACGTGACCAACGCCAAACCCGAGCATGACACGCCCTTGGACACGTCTGTGTCCCAGGCCGTGTCACCACTACCAAAACCCGGATTTGGCTCAAAACGCCACCCATCACCCTTTTGAGATTCGGGGCATTACATACCCCGCCTTTAGCCTCCATTATACTCCATGTCCTACGGATTTGCGCTTGAGTCAAACTAGTGTCGTGGAGACAGTTTGAACGGGCGATCTTATGGTCATCGACATTGGTGTATTCCTTTGGAGGTTATCCAGATCCCTTGCATTGGCAATGCTCAACTCAGTGTTTGTCTGCTTTCTCCTTACGCGTGACAGAATGATTCCCCATAATTCTTATAGAAGAGTAGTAATAATGATTAGGGTTTCACTTAGCCATTGTTGCACTGTTTCGACCCATTTTGGTTTACAAATTACAGCGGGATGTATGGGGTATGTACTAGGGTAGTCTCCGTACGGATTTGGTTATTTTATGTTGTATATCGGTGTTGGGGTCTTGTGCTCAAGCTTTGGTTTTTTACTGTGCAGGTGGTAAGTTTTCCCCCAAATTAGGAATTCTGATTTGTGGAAAATGCACAGTCGTGTGATTCCTTTGCACACGCTTTTTACCAATTTGTGCATTTTCTGCAGGTTTCTTTTGAGGATTGACCAACCCGTGCAATTTCTTCACTCACGGTTTATTCCGAACTGTGCGCGAAGGAGACACACGGTTTTCCTATATCTGTGTGGTTTTTTTTAGTGCTCTTTAGTTAACCGTGCGATTTGTTCACGTACGGGAAGAAGTGTCCGTGCGCGAGTAAAATGCACGATTCAACCTGCTTGCCGGGAATATCAGCGCTCTGTGGTTACCCATGCATTTTCCTTCATGTACGGGCGACAGCGTTCGTGTGCGAGTAAAATATACGAGTCAACTCGTCTTCCTCCTCAGCTTTATCCTCGAAGTTAATATCGCACGGTTAACGCATGGTCGTGCACCGAACCGTGCAGGACCATTTTTTGACCTTCTTGTATTTAAGTTCTGGAGTTGATTAGAGCAGGGGATATTCCGCCATTTTCACCTCTTTGAGCGGGAAAATCACCCTCCTGCCGCTTTTTCCTCTCTCCTCTTTAGAGAGCTCCTTCTCGCTGCCTCGTGCGCCACAAACAAAGATCTTCCGCCATTTCCTTCATCTCCATCTCAAGAGGAGCATTTGGAGCTCCTTGTCGCTGCCATTGAAGAGTTTTCCTGCGACTACCAGCATTCATAGTTCAAGAACAAGACGGGGAAAACACCATTGAATTAGGTGACAACACTTCAAGCTTCCTCGGACGTCAATCACCAACCGATCCTGGACAAAGACCAAGAATCTTCGACTTTGGCCGAGAATCATGGATAGCCTTCACGCATTTGGTTGTAAATCTCCTCTTTACTCTCATTTGGATGTTGTTTCTTTGCTTTGGATGTTTGCTAAACTTGTTTGGAACTCTTAACAATGTTCATGATGGTTTACTATTGCAAATGTTGTGGTAGTTCTTAGTTTGGCTTTACTTCCTTTGGTTGCTTTGGGTTATTGCTTGGTAATACCCCGCACTAACTTGGGTTAGGGGCTGGCATGGTGAAGAGGTGTTTTCATTCCTCAACGGTTATGACCACATGCCCTAATACTCATCAGAGTATTCAACCATTACGAAGCGCTGAAGGCATCCCGCGTAATTAGTTTTAGTTATTATAAAATAAAAATTCAACCCCCAAGCCTTTGTTGCATTTACAATCGCTTTCTAAAGAGGAAGATCACACTCCCAATCAGCACTCATCGAGAGATTCTGATATTTAGAGGATAAATCCCTCAATTTATTACTTGACGATGATCGGTGCACTTGCCGAGATTGCATCAACTACAACTCTTAACAAGTGAGCTACTAGTTTTGAGTTAACCTTGCCTTGGGAGTGCGCCCCTAATTATAGGCTCGAAGGTACCTAGGGTATAAGAGGATCGAGCCGAGGTGAGGAGATAAAAAATTTGACAAAAACTACCTAGCTTCCAAATAGTATGAACGGGTGATAAGCCCTTGCAGTTTGGAGCTCTGGTCGGGCGCTTGCTTATTTCTTACTAGCCTGTCTGAGCGGTATAAGAATCCTTTTCTCCATGACATGTGATGCATTTGAACGGCAAGTGTACCGGTCGCACAAGTAATATAAAATGGGCAAATTTCCCCAAGTATCGATCTCGAGGGAACACAGTAAGGGGAGAGTTAGTGTCGAGGAGGACTTGATATTGAAGTCCTTAGGTCGGAGTTAATGAACTGGGGGTTTTGATAGTTGCGGAAAAACAAAATAAAACACTATTAACTACTCCTATGCAATGTCGCTATGCGATACTTCGCCAGGCAGGATGGAAGACTACACGTGATGCTATGCACCGAATCGCTATGGGAATGGACGAGTAGGCTTACGCAATGAGGGTCGAGATCACCTCTTTGCTATGCACACCACTAGCAATTGCTAGTGCGGCACGGTGTTGTGGCGGATGGAAAATAAAGGCGCACCTCAAGAAAATAACATAAATATGAAATCACATAGACATGATTGGATACAAATGTTTATCAAAATAAGCACAACTTTATCATATACAAGAGATCAACTATACTATAAACAACAAGAGAATAAAAGTGTGTGAAATCGACCGGATCTGAAGTCTTGCTGAGGATTCACGGTCGGATTCGCCGGGTTATCAATCCACATCCTAGCTCGGTCCTCAACTGCGTCCGGGGTAGAGGAGGTTGTTACTCACTACCAATGGACACATATATTTGTGTCACAAGCCGGTGGAGGATGGCACAAACTTCTCCTAGCTTGATGGAGACAGCTAGGTAAAAAACTCTTCTTGAAGCTCAAGGATAAAGGAGGAGGCTGAGAGGAAGCTCCGACTTGTATTTGGCGATGAAAGCTTGCTTGGAGCACCTACCTATGGTGGAAGACGAAGGAAAACGCCAGAAGGAATGGCTCTCGGTGAAGCTCTCAATAATGGCAGGATATCTGCGCTTAAATAAAAAAAAAGGTCAGAAAATATGTCACGCACGGTCTGGTGCACGACCGTGCGTGAACCGTGCTATATTGGCGTGAATAAAATGGCTTGTGAGAGAGATGCGTTGACCCGTGCGTTTTACTCGCACACAGGCGCTTCCGCCCGTGCGTGAAGGAAATCACCCCGGTAAACACACAGCGCAGGAAAGAATGAAAAACAGGAATACCGTGTGTTTCCTTCTCGCACGGTTTGGCCGAAACTGTTTGTGAAGAAAACACATGAGTAGACATATACGTCCCCAAAACTGTTGTGTAAAACGCACGATTGTCAACACACCATACGCAAAGACATTCGAACGACCGTGCATTTTACACAGAAAATGAAAAATAAAAAAGGACATCACGACCACCCACATAGAAATAAAACCAGCTGGAGCGCCATCTCCAGCACTAAAAAGAAATCAACAGCAACTGAAAAGAGCCATGGGGAGCACCATGTGCTTTCCCCCAATAAAGGAATGTGCAATTGCACACCCAAGGGCTAAAACAATCCACTAGTCGTGAAGTGAATATCTAAATAAAAATATAACTTTTCCGATTGAAAAAGTAGTACACATGCAAGTAAATAAGCCCAGATGAGTCTGAAAAACCCTATATAAATCAGACTCATCACACCCCCAGACTTACCAATTTGGGCGTCCCGAGCAAACAAAATCTATACAGATAGGTAAAATGATTTAGCTAACATAGAAATTATGATATGGAGCACCATGCGATGTCGCATGCTCGTACGCGTTATCGCTATTTATACAATACGTAAACAATATATAATATGTATACAAAATCGTTTACACTTTTCACAATACGTACCAACATTTTATTATTACTCAAAAATGGAATCACGATGAATCTTCTGGTCACGTGTAGGAAGAAAGTAGGCAGGCCACTAAGGTGAGCTTTGCCAAATACCGGGGCTCAGGTTCACCTCCAAAGAAATAATCAATGTCTGGGACCATATGCTTGCCCGTTCACACTCTCTCCACAATACTAGTTCGACTCAAGCGTGAATCCGAAGGACTTTAGGATAATCATAGGGCTTGGGTTTCAGTGAGGTAAACAAAGATAAACAGGAAAGTTATGCACCTAACCTAAATGAGCTAGCATAAACAAAATCCAACCGCTAACCACAATACTAGGGTACACCACACCCCGAGACATAACTTTAAACATATGGGTGTGTGCACCACCTACTCCCAAAACAATCTCATCTCAAATAGGATTTTCAATCAAGCTATTTCTTTTCACTTTTCTTTTTCACAAACATTTTTTCTTTCAAATCATCATTATTTTAACAATTTCAGCAAATATAAATTTGGAGCACATCCATATATTCACTAAGAATATCACCACATCAACACCTCAAAATGAAAAGGTAAAACACTAAAGGTTGACTTGGGTGAGCGACAAGGATCGGCTATGAGGCTTTGGTGAAATAATGGTGGAGCTGAATCAAAAGGACGGGCAGGCAAAAATAGGGTTAGTGAAGATAAGACATTAGGAATGGTATATAACTAAACCGGGCTAAAATGATGGCCTACATCACGCTCACGCTAGACTAAACCCACGCACCAATGCTTCGAGAGTAGCTTGGGGCAAGTTCTTAGACACCGAGAAAGTTGATCCTTCCTCCCGACTCAAGCAAAAAAAGTCTAGTGACGACTACACACATATATACACTACCGTTTGATTCACCCCGGATTCACCAATTTGAGTAGAATAAAAAAATATTAACGCAATTAGAAAAATATAAAACTATAAGTATACTGAAAAATTAAATCTACTCTAATTTCTACACGAGACGAGAGCACTCGACTAGAAGCACTACAGGAGTCAACATTTTACTCTGTCTCACAATCCTATGCCAGCCCAATAATTTTCCCAAATCAGACAAAAGAAACGAGTTTAACTCGCAGCACGTTAATAGCTAAGCACGCGCTTATGTTGGTGCAGTGGTGTGCGATGCAATGAACTAATCAAAATAAAACAATAAATGCTTCTAGTATGCACATGAAATGTGCGCGTGCAAAAGGTAACAAATACAGTCTCTCCCCTAGAGTTAAACTAAGCTACAACATATGATATAAAAATTTAAATCAAATAGAGACAAAGGAAGAAGTTACCCAATGCTTACCTAGTGAGCATACCAAAAGACGCTTGAAAAATAGAGGCAGGTCCGCCAAAATTAGAACCATAACCCCGCCAATACGAAGTTGTCATGAATACCTGTAGGGGTGAGCTCTGCAAAAATAAAAGAAAAATATACAAAAAGAAATGCTAAAACTAAAATAGACATGAAAATAAAAAATTTAGGAAATATAGATAACTACTTGGGTTATTGTCATCCGAGCATGACTTATGAAATTCTATACATTTCTAGCTAATAGGCCTATAAAAAGAAAAATGAATAGGTAATTGTTCAATTATCCATTTCAGTAACGAGTACCGATACGGAGATAGAGCAGTTATCCCTCTGCCTAAATAATCATACCTTCTCCTTGTAGGCAGAGGAAATAGAAAGAAAGAAGAGGAGGAGCACTGGTCCTCACTCATCTCACCATAAAATATATCCTTGCCTAGCAAGGTATCGTCTACAGGGAGACAACACGAGGAGAAAGCAATCAACATAGCTTCCTCAACAGAGGAGGAATCAACCTCCTTGCAAAAGAGGATGCTATCATCGATGACTCGAGCTAAAAGCTCCAATTCCTCCTGAAGCACCTGCGAAGACTCAACCCACACGGGCTCAGATATAGAAATGGGATCAAGAAATAAAGGAGATTAAAAACTAAAATAATCAGAAATAGGGGGAGTGGTCCCAGTCTCACTCCCAGCAAGATCAAAGCTTAGATCATCGTCGATATCATCAACTGACTCACTAGCAATTGGGATAGATAATTAATTCAAAGAAGCGGAGGAACAACAACATCAGATAAAATGTGTCGGGGTTCCTCTGGTGGTGAATACAAAAGAGGGTAAGATTGCATGGGGAGAGATGACAATACAATGTCGTCACACCGATCAGAAAAAAATCTGATGGGTATATCCGCAGCAGTCCCCCATAGACAAGGTGGTACTGCGAATATATCATCAGAATCAGAAGTGGAAGCTGATTGAGAGGTGGATGGAATGAATCAGATAGCTAGTTCATCATCCTCCACCAACTTGCGCTAAAATTCTGCATAATCTTTCAACGCGTGCTAGGTGCTATGACAACACAAGCACTGTTTTCCATTACTCCTCGGTCAGGTGGGACAAGAGAGGAATAAAAAAGAGATGAAGTGATAGAATATAAGTGACCATAAGACTTGGGTATGGTGTATGAAGTACCATAAGTGGACGGTACTCCATACACTGAACCACGAGAATTATGCTCACTATCTTTAATGCGGCACTCATCACTACCATGCCTATAATCCCCGCACCATCTGCAACGGATATTCATATAAGAAAACATGGTGCAACAAGAAAGAATTCACCAAGAGAAATATTCTAGGAAAAAATTAACTATACACTAGCAGATAAAAGAAAAGGAATGCCTGCTGTTGAAAAATTAAAACTAGGAAAGTAATAAATAAAAATAAGCAACAAATTCTAAAAACAAAAGCAAAAAAGAAACATGAAATGTACCAATGGAAAAAGGGCTTCTATCTCCTATCTCCCTCTCCAAAAATTCACACCACTGTGTTCCCTGGCAATGGCGCCAAAAACATGATGCGTTTGAACGGAATGTGTAATGGTGGCACAAGTAATATAAAATGGGTGAATTTCCCCAAGTATCGATCTCGAGGGAACACAGTAAGGGGGAGTTAATATCGAGGACTTGAGATTGAAGTCCTTAGGTCAGAGTTAACGAACAGGGGGTTTTGATAGTTGCGGAAAAAAAACACTATCAACTACTCCTATGTAATGCCACTATGTGATGCTTCGCCAGGCGGGATGGAAGACTATACGGGCCGCTATGCACTAAATCGCTGGTCGGATGGACGAGTAGGCATACAGAATGAAGTGGTGAGAACGATATAATGAGGGTCGATAGCACCTCTTCGCTACGCATGCCACTAGCAATCGCTACTGCAACACGGTGTGGTGCCATATGGAAAATAAAGGCGCACCTCAAGAAAATAACATAAATATGAAATAACACATACATGATTGGATACAAATGTTTATCAAAATAAGCATAACTTCATCATATACAAGAGATCAACTATATTATCAACAACAAGAGAAGAAAAGTGTGTGAAATCGACCGGATCCGAAGTCTTGCTGAGGATTCACGGTAGGATTCGTCGGGTTGTCAATCCACGTCCTAGCTCAGTCCTCAACTATGTCCGGGGTAGAGGAGGCTGTCACTCAATCCTAATGGACCCATCTTCTTCGTGTCACGAGTCGGTGGAGGATGGCACAAACTTCTCCTAGCGCTATGGAGACAGCTAGGTCAAAACTCTTCTTGAAGCTAAAGGATGAAGGAAGAGGCCGAGAGGAAGCTCCGGCTTGGATTTGGCGGTGAAATCTTGCACAGAGCACCTCCTTATAGTGGAAGATGAAGCAAAACGACGTAATGAATAGCTCCCGATGAAGCTCTC
The DNA here is from genome assembly GCA_039513925.1 of Platanthera zijinensis. Taxonomy (NCBI): domain Eukaryota; kingdom Viridiplantae; phylum Streptophyta; class Magnoliopsida; order Asparagales; family Orchidaceae; genus Platanthera; species Platanthera zijinensis. The sequence goes on along the minus strand of CM077089.1, from coordinate 38,360,031 downwards.
AAAAATGGCAGGAAGTCTGCGCTTAAATAGAAAAAGGTCAGAAAATTGGTCACGCACGGTCTGGCGCACGACAGTGCGTGAACTGTTGGATTTTGGCACGCAGAAAATGGTTTGCGAGAGAGAAGTGTTGACTCTTGCGTTTTACTCGCACATGGGTGCTTCTGCCTGTGCGTGAAGGAAATCGCACAGGTAAGCACAGAGCGCAGGAAAGCAGGAAAAATAGGAAAACCTTTTGTTTCCTTTTTGCACGGTTTGGCCGAAACCATGCTTGAACAAAACGTATAGGTAGCCACAGATGTCCCAAAAACTGTTATATAAAACGCACAATTGTCAACAGACCGTGCGCGAAGAATTTGCATGACCATGCATTTTACACAGGAAATGGAAAATGAAATTGGACATCGCTACCACCCGCATAGCAATAAAACCAGCTAGAGCACCAGCTCCCAGCACTAAAAAGCAATCAACAGAATCAAGAAAGATCCATGGGGAGCACCATGTTCTTGCCCCCAACAAAAGAATGCGCAATTTCACACCCAAGGGCTAAAATAATGCACTTGTGGTGAAGTGAAGATCTAAATAAGAATATAACTTTTCCTAATGAAAAAGTACTGCACATGTAAGAAAATAAGCCCAGATAAGTCCGAAAAACCCTATATAAATCAGACTCATCAAAATGAAACTATGCTTGAGTTAGCATTATAGACTCCTGGGTAAACATAACAATCATAACAACTAGGCTTATAATTTTATTTCTTTTGGAATTAGACTCAGGATCATAACTGCTTCAGGATCGGGTTAAATACCCCACGTGATGCACTCCCATCAAGTGTACTAATCATTCAAGTAATATAAAATGGGATGTTATCTCCAAGTATCATCACATGTAGATCACGATAAGGTGGAGTTAACTTTCTCGAAAGGACTTGAGATTGAAGACCTTTAGGTTTGATAATTACAGAGGTTATTTTGTGTTGTGGACACAAAATAAAAGAAACCTAAATAAACAATGTGGCTCGCCGACACCACTTTGCAAGGTTATTTGACTTATTGAATTTGTAGAAGTGATTTGAGGCTCATTAGCACCCCTTATTTAGGCGAGTGGATTATATAGGTACTTATCACCGCTTCGCATCGTAGATGGACGATAAGGTTTGCGGATGGAGTGAAAATGCATTGCAAAAAGGAGGGTCGTAATCATCTCATCATAATGCTCAACCAAAATCATTGGCATATCATAATATAGTGAAACCACACACTAAGTATAAATTAAATATACTTTCATAGAAGTATAATGAAAGAAAATAGAGATTAAACAAGTTTAGGTAACATTCATCATCAAATTATAAGTCATTTCCTACCATACAACCAAGCAAGAATAAAATAATTATAGAGATACAAACAACAATCGAGACAATATCGTATAAATGGGAAGATACACTAGGTTTTCAATGCATGCTTTGCACTCCATTCATCGACTGCATCCGATATCTCTGAAGCTCCCACCACCTCTCGCCATTCTTCTTGAGTGTCTATGATGTCCATGCTAATCCACTTATTCTTCCTCGCAATCCTTCTAAAATAGAATGGATATCAACTTCTTGAGAGCTTAGGATGATGGTGAAACACTATGGAGTGATATCGTCATTTAAAAGAAGAAAAACAGAGCAGCAGCCCCTCCCAATAAGGTTTAGGTAGAAAAAAAATCATGGATCTATGAAACTTAAAAATAGTGGTTTAAATATAAAAATCATAAAAATTTGTTCTTGCATGATTAGAAGAATGACCGTGACTCTTTTTATAACACAAAAATGCATGGACGGAGATAGAACATAATATTTTTGAAGAATGCAGAATTTTTTTCATGCACGACAATGCGATTTTTTAATGCACGACCATGCGTGAACAAAATAATTTCAACATTAAAATTCATATTTCAAGGGCAACAAAGGCACGATTTAATAGACCATGCGCAAAGGAATAATGCAAGAATATGTATTATGCATAAAAACTTTAGACAAAGCAGGTTGCCCATACATAATAACCCCTGTGCAAAAGAATTTCACACGGTTATGTAATAAGAGATTAAGGAAATCATGCAAAAAAAAGATAGTGTACGGGTCAAATGCCCGTGGGTGAAGGAAAAATGCATGACTATACAAAATACATAGAATTCCAAATGGTATTGGGCTCTGCCCTAGTGTGTCCAAAACTTCAATAAGAGCTGCAAAACGTAATACGGAGCACCATGTGCTTACACCCAACAAAATAGAGTTTAATTGAGCACCATAACGAGAAAAATGTGAACTTCTTTTACTAATGAGGAACAAGTGAAATATAAGCGATTATGTGCCAAATGTGAAGTGCATGTGTATGAAATGTAGTAAAGATAAGTTCTTAAAACCCTATAAATATCAGACTCACCACACCTACAGACTTAGCTATTTTCTCATCCCAAGTAAAGCAACCCTCATGCGGACTAGAAACAGAATTAGTTGGCATAGAAACTATAAAGTGGAGTACCATGCTAAGTAGCATACTCATGTATGTAGAAATACGGGAGAAAGAATTTTACATAATAGTTTATAATTTTGGTCACGGGCTGGGAGAAAGTTCACCTATTTGCTAAAGTTCGGGGCTCGGGACAACCTCCAAAGAAATCCATTAATGTCAGTGACCGTAAGCTCACCCATTTGCACTTTGTCCATAGCACTGGTTTGGTGTTGCATAAAATTTAAAGATAAATAATATTCTACAAATTCAATAACTATAGGCAAGAGCACCTATCTTTCGTAGTATTGGATATTTAAGAATTAAATATCAAGTGTCATATTCCATAGGTCTGTTGATTACTTCTACTCATGCAAATTAATATTACTCTATCAAAATATGAAAAGGTGATAAAAATAATTAAAGACAAAAAGGAAGAAAAGAGCATTCGATTGGAAATCCTTCTTAAGTAAAAGAGATCGTAAATCTTAAATTCATAAGAAATGGTCGAGAATAATTCAACCATAGAGGTTCCCAAAATATGAAAGCGCCTCTCTCGATAAAACGCTAAAACCTAACCTTAAGTTGATTAATTAATCCTCATCTAGTCGATACCCCTATGATGTCTTTAGGCGGTGAACCCCACTATTGGATTTGACGCCAATCTGAGACATTTATGACGTCCTCAATCAAGGAGTGCATGTAACTCCTTCCACCAATGATCGATCTATACCCACTACAACATTTTTGGTCTTTAGCAACATTTGAAAACTGTTGCCTAAAACTGTAAAGTGTTGCCAAAACATTAAAAACTGTTGCCATAGGGGTGTATGCCTATGCCCGTGTTACCAAAGACCTAAGGCAATAGTTTTCACATGTTTAGGCAACATTACATGAAACTGTTGCCTATATACCTCGTAAAGGCAACAGTTTTTACATTGACCTATTGTAACATTTTCAAAATGTTTAGAGTTACATTTAATAAATGTTTCCAAAACTATTCAATTAATAAAAAAATATAAATTTTTTAAAAAACATGAAAATAAATTAAAACTTCAAAAACAAACATGTTATATCATGAGACATTTTTTATAACGCATAAATATATAACAATTTTACAAGACAAATATTTTCATTTAAAATATTAATGTTGCACATGTTTTATCATTAAATTAACAACCCATCATTAGCATCACAATTTACCAAAATACATCAAAATAATTAAATATTACAGTACACAAACAAAATTATCTAAATCAACTTAAACATCAAATGGTCTTCATGATATGGGGTCATCGATCATATTGCAACTCCTCATTTGTCTTCCCAATCCCGGCCAACATCAAGAACTTTCTGCACAAAGTAAAATAATATATATATAAATAATGTAGTATGTATGGCTGAAGTTAGGTCGGATTATACTAGCAGTATGACCCACTTACAATACAAAATTTCAAATCTATTAGTAAAGGTCAGCCAGCTGTTGAAACTAAGGTAATTCTTATGTACCAAAAAGTGAATCTAATAGATCAAAGATTTATAGATGATGGTCGACTTACTGATGCTGAAAAATGGGGTTGACAACATAGAATTGACCTCTGAATAACATAAGCATTTATTGAATGACCACCGATATTATATGCTGCCTGAGATCAACTATCATCTTTAGAGTTAGGAAAGCTCATTCAAGAAGCTAAAATGATAATTTTGACATGGAAATAGTGCTAATATTCTCTACCTTAAGAATGGATGATTTACTTGTCATGCCACCCTGATTGAATCCATAAGCCAAAAAAGCCTGCACAAGTCATGGCAATAAAACTGCCATATTCCCATTCACCACAAAATGGACGGGCAAGCTTGGATCTCTTAAAATACCTCAAATTCTATTTGTCTTATAATGAGCATTTTCATGAATTAAGCATATAACAAATAATTCTGATCAAATAATTTAAAGTTTGTGACATAAATGTTCATGGTGTCCTTATAGGTATTCCACAACTTTTGGGGCATTAGAGTTAGATTTGTATTTTTAAAATTCATCAAAAAGCTCGGGCATATGAACTAAATTAAATTTCACATAAACATTGTCAGAGAATATTATATTATATGCATATATACACACACACACAAGAGGGATTAAAGTAGTTGTGGTTTTCAATTCATGATATCGGAGAGTTTGAGGTGACGGAATTTATTGCCTTCCATTAATGTGTCTTGTTCATCTCCTTTGTTGATTGTATAAATCATCATCTATGTGATCTCATGGTTTTTTTGTTGAGTCATCATTGTAGTAGAATTCAGTGGAAAGGTACAATATCTTCGCATTTCGACAAACTATTTTTGTTGCTATTTTTTTTAATTCAATTGTTTCCTCATAAACTGCTTGTGTTGGATTATTTCTGATAGGACCAACATAGGTGGTTTGACCTTTGGATTATTTTCACCATAGTGTTTTCCCTGCAATCTTTGTGTCTTTGAAAGATCGTCAGTTTATCTCAAAAAATCACCAAGCAATGGAAGGGAGCATTCTATAATTTTTAAGCTACTTCGAGAGAGAATTTATTTCAATGGAATGCAAAATTTTCCCTTTGTTTGTTGATTATTTTGGACTAAACTATGATAGTGAAATTTGACTTTTCCTCTAGTTGGTGCTTCTAGATTATCTATAATATTGGAATTTAACTCTACTCTAGTTGATGTTATGTTAGTAGATGGTTTCCCACTTACAAAGATCAAATATCATATATAATGTCTGTGAGTAGAGTGGTTTATGTTAGGTAGGCTAGATTTCTTCAGAATTTGTCTCAGTCGATCAACCCATATGTTATTTATGTTTAATTAAGTAATTATACAGCTTTTCTTTCATCTAACTCACAAACTTGGACCACTGATTCTAGTGTCGCAAACCAAGTGACAACTGACAAATAACCTAAAGATTTTTTATTAGATATCTACCAAGGTTTCTTGTACACCTATTTTGCTGTAGATTGCTCCACAACATACCTGAAGAAACTTGAGGCCATTACCATGCATCCTAAATAAGAATTTCCTTCAGTTTTATATGTACCTAAATTCCTTTTAAGTTAATTATATATAAGTAAAATTACTAAGGCCTTGAATTATACAGTGATGCTTTTACCAAATTCTAGCGCCTTATAGGACCTGAGTATGAGGAGAATGGTTGTATGGGAATTAAGCCTAAAAGACCTTACATTTTGAAAACAAGCAGTCGTGCACGGGGGACCCCGTGCGGGCAACATTTATCGTGGGGGTGAAATTTGTCGTGGGGCGAGATATGTTGTGGGGCAACATATGTCATGGGGGCGACATTGGTCGTGCAAGCAACAATTATTGTTGGTGCGACATTTGTCTTGGTGGATACATTTGACGTGGGGGGCGACATTTGGCATGCGAGTGACATATGTTGTGGGGGCGATATTGGTTGGGGGTGTCATTGGTTGTTTGGACAACATTTGTCTTGGGGCGACATTGGCCGGGGAAGGTGACAATCGGCGGGGACGGTGACAATCGGCAGGGGTGACGAAAATTGGTAGGGGCGGAGACAATCAGTGGGGGCAGCGACAATCGGTGGCGGCGACAATCGGTGGCGGCGACAATCGGTGGCGGCGACAATCGGTGGCGGCGACATTCGGCGACATTCGGCGACATTCGGAGGAGGGCCACAACATTCGGTGGATGGCCGCGATGCTTGTGCTTGATGCTACCAATCCAACGTCATCATAAAATGGACGTCAAACAAAATTTTATTTAAAAATATTGCATAACAATTTTTGATTGGAATTTACCTTAAACTAAACATACTAATACAAAACAAAATAAATAAACCTTAGCAATCAAATTATACCTTTATCACCAATGTACCTCGTAGGAATGGAACAAAACTAAGTAAATCATGTAGGGTGATGACACACGCCATGTCACACTGATCCCTATCAAGTTTATCCTCTTCAATATAAATATTTGCAATAGCGATCATTAATGAAGAAATTTCAATTAAGAAATAATATCAAATATGAAGGAAGAACCCAAAAATATCAATTAATTCATAGAGTTTTGGTAAATTTGCATATGATTCCATCAAATTAATTCATTGACCCAGAATGAATGAAGTACAACAATTTTATGCCCAGATTACCCAGAATGAGTGGAGTCAACATGAAATGCAAGTTCAGGCTATGAGCTCAGCATAAACCATTTTGCCAACATGAAATGCAAGTTTCAGCTTCATAAATACGACATCCATTCTGTAAACATGAAAACCCGAGGGAGGATAAAAACTATACATCACAGCCTTAACATGAGGGGGGAAATGATAAGACAACTGATAAGTTAATTTGATTAGAAAACTCACAGGTATTCTTGTGCTTATCTAATTATAACAATACCCAACATGACAAACATCAAATGTTAAACCATAAAGGTTTTCTCTTCCCTTATAATATAAAGATGACATCCCCCACAACCAGGCAAACATCATTCACTCTTACTTGAGATAAAATGCAAACACTTTAAGAGTCAGATATCAAATCAATCCACAGAAAAATCAAAGAACTACAAGTCACCACTTGTCTTATGGATCCAAGTTAAGAGACATTTGCATGGAAAATCTTTTTTGAATAGAGTACAGTTCATCCGTGATGCAAGTACTCCAAAATGCCTCAAACTGTTGGCAAACAATTTTAATACAATGTGAGGGGAAATAGCTGTGAAATTACAGTTTTAAGAGCTTATTACCTTTCTATGTTTAAATGGATAGCCTCAAAGTTAAATTTATCAATACTCCCATTTTGCTTGAGAGTAGGTACCAAGATCTGAATGATCTCGGTTGAGGGGCCTTCTATAAAGAATGAATCATAAACTTGCTTGCGCACTATCGGAGGAAAGGGACTCAACCAATGAGACGTGACATCTGTAGATAGTATACATGAAATACATGCATCAGACAAGCAAATTTTTACAATCTCCTTAGATAAGTAACCTTCAAAAATCAAAGCTCTAAGGCATTACATGAGTCAAGTGAAGATAAATGTTTAAAGATAATAATCAATGAATAAAGTGTTATGAACTACCTAGAAAGCATCTAGATGTCTCCTTAGATAAGCAGTGCATGCAGCCTCTCTATCGTATGCCCCCCAAATCACCGAAATTGAAATCAGATGCCCATTTGAAAGCAAATCACTAGTCACTTTCGAAAAAAATACTAACCTAGAAAGCCCTAACCAGAGTAGAGAATTTGAAGTCGGCCGGGGAAGAGAAAAATATCACGCCAGGAACTTACATTCAAGGGAAGGCCAAGTTAGGAGCAAGAAAACCCTAGGCTTGGGCGGCGTTCTACCGGCGGACTACTTCAGCGCCAGCAAAGGCGAAGAAAACTCGAGGCTTGGGCGACGGTCCTCGACGAAATCACAAAGGGAGGGCGCCCGGGGCAGCATTCATCCGGTGGTGTTCTTCAACGCCGGCAAGGAGGAGATCAAAGCTTTTCTGGCGAAGCCGAACCTGGAGGAGAGGAGGATTGGGGGTTTCGGTGCACAGGGTCGTTCGGCAGAAGAGGAGGAGAGAAAGAACCAGGTGTGCAGTTAATGGAGGTGTTTTAGGTTTTTTTTAGTTTTTTAAAGTTAGAATTTGTGTGTTAATAGTGATTGATTGTGTTTATAACATTGCTCTTTTTGTTTTGGGGAATTAAGGTAATTAAATATCGTTTCGAACGGAAAATGAGCAGATATTCGCACACCCGGGAAACTCAAAACTTATTTTGTTTCGGGGGCGTTGCCCCCGAGCCCCCACCGGGGACAGCGGCACCTCCGCCGGGGGCAGCCGCCCCCGGACCCCCGCTGTCGTCGACTACGGATTTATCGGAGGGATTCACACTTCGATTCCTCTAAGCTCACGTGAGCAACTCCGGTGTGAGAAACAAGAGGACTGGAAATGTTTCACAACTCCAACAAATTAAATCCTGATATAAGTTAATTAAAATCCCGGGTAGTTATATAGAAAACTAACGGCCCTTTTAAAAACGTCTCAAAAAATGTGGAGTCACGATTGAACAAGAGTCGCCAAAACACGTGGCTATTAAATAAAAATTTTGTAGTGTGGAGTCAGGAAAAGATTATCGAGGGTTTGTGTATGTGTTAGAAATATTGTTTTTATAAAAATAATTTTAAAGTAATAATTTGGCGTTGGAGAATAATAATTTTGGTTATTCCTAAAGTAATCTTTAGGCAACACTTTTAAAATATTGCAAATTAATTTTTAAGAAGACAACATATCATAATTGTTGCTTAAAGTGAATCCTCAAGGGCAACATTTCAAAAATGTTCCCTATAAGAGATTAGAGAAAAGTTTTTGAATGTTGCACAGAAAGTGTTGCCTAAATATGTAAACCTATTGCAACACTTAAAAAATGTTCTCTAACAAAGTTTAGGCAACATTTTTATAACTGTTGCTAAGCCAAGTGTTGCTAAAGACCAAAAATGTTGTAGTGACCTATCCATAGATCTTTCGATGAACTATAATACGGATCATGACTTGATTTACATATACCGGAAATATGGAATCATTATAATAAAATAACGATGAATCATAATTTTCACAATTAAGCGCTATGAAAAGGAGAATGTGAAATAAAATCAATTAAGAATATATCTGATCAAATGTTTAAATATTACCTACTTATGATAAAAGGAAAAACAATTTTATATCAAGGAAATGTAATGATAAATGAATGAAAAAAAAGCTACACTATGATTGAAATTTTGAAACATATATAAAGTAAAAATACAGAAAAGAAATTATAGAAATTGAATAAGAAATGACACAATCCAAAGCTAGGATTTGATGATGGACTCCTTGGCAACCTCTAGATTTTATATCAAAAATTCTCTGGAAGTTACATCCTTAGGTCACACTCATGACCTAGGGCATGAAAGGTACAGAACGACTGCCCTAAAAGCTCGAGAATGTTGGGTGAAAAACTGCCAAAATCGGTAAATTGGTGGTACACACCCCCTGTTCAAGCTCGTGACCACATCGTGTCTTGACTGGTTCAGAAAATGGAAGGAAATGGAGTGATCTGTAGTAATTCTAAAAGTAGTGAGACTGGTCACACCACATGGTCATGCTCGTGACCATTAGCATGTAAGCTGAATTTTCTCGATAGTAGAAACTAGTTTCTTTAATGTTTATCACGCCCCCTCCCAATCACATCCGTGAAAGGGGGCGTGTAACTTTAAATTGGCGTAGATTCGACTCTGGAGGTCTCTAGGGGAGTAACGACCCGTGACTATGGTCTTGACATTATGTTATGATCGTGACTCGGGCGGGGGGGGGAGGTAATAGATATTTTTGACCAAATTCTCAAAAAATTCTCCTAAACATGACTGTGAACTCGAAATTATTATTCGCTACCCTAGTTTGCCTGAAAACAAAAATTAAAGCAAACAAGAAAAATATTAAACTAGAAATAAATAAAAGATAATACATTACTAGTAATGTTTTGTATAAACATAACAGTATATTATGTACTATCAATTACACCTATACTTAAGCTTTTTCTCATCCCGAGCAAAACTAATTCATAAGTATGAGAAGAATCCATAGGGAATTGTAAAAAAATTTACTTATAATTATGTACTCTAAATAATACATGACCTAAGTCAAAATAAGTTAAGAAAAAATTTAGACTCATAAGAGATAACTCATTATTCATAAATTAAAATGAGTAGAATAGATATTAGTGAAGAGATTCTCTATCTAAATCATCATTATCAAAAATGCATTGAATTAAGCAAGTAATCCAAGACTATAATTATAGAAAATTTAAACAGTATTGAAAACTTATAGAAAACAACAAAATATTAACTAAACTCTCATATATAAATCTTGGATAAGCAAATGAAATTTGCTAAATGGGGGTAAAATTAGCATAAAATAAGATGCTTTTATTGGGAAATGATTAATTATATCCTCTCATCTAATTTTTTTTTAATTTTTTTTAAATAACCCAAATGTATACATTTAGGAGTGATGAATTTTATCCACTCATCTCCATCCCATATAATATTTACTTATTTGGGTGCATATATTTACGAATGAAGAATTTTATCCTCTCTTTCCATGACATATGATCTTTTTTGGTTTTTTAAAATTCCAAAAAGGGTGCTAGGTAGGGGAAGAGCTAGGTTTTAAAGGCTATAAAGTTCTAAAGGAAAATATAATTTTAGAGCATAGAAAATAATTTGAGTAAACTTAAGAATCTATGCGCTAAAATTAATATAAGTAAAATCTAAATATTTTAAGCACAATTTCTAAAAAAATTGAACTATGATAATTTATTGAAAGAAAATAAAACTATGAAATATTCTAAACAAAACTGGTTAATGAAAAATTCATCAAGTCAAATTCATCAAAAATTAAAACTAACAAATTTTGAAAATAATGTAATACAATAAAAATAAAACTCTTTAAAAAGCTTATAAATAAAACTCATAAATAAAATTAATTTTCCTAGGTACGAAAAAAGTTTAGAAGAATATAATATTAAAAAATTTATAATAAAAACTATATTTTTTGGAACAAGTTTTTTTAAAGTTTTAGATTTTTTTGGATTTTCTAAAAATAAATAAGATAAAAAAAATTTTAATTCTTTAAATATCCCATGGGAATCCCACTGACGGGCTCACAGGGTACTAGACATTTTATTCGATGAAAGCCGAACACACCCATTATGTAAGAAATTTGATTTTTAATGTTTTATAATTTTTTGTATTTTTCAAAATTTTCATATCAAAATTGAAAATAAATAAAAGAAAAGGATTTTTTGTATTTTTTTAAAGATTTTCATTTTTTGGATTTAAAAATAAAATAAAATAATGAGAACCAACCCCTATACATAAAAATAAACATTGTCCTCAATATTTATAAGCCCACTAGGAGGGGAAATATAAGCCAAAAATGTTAAATTGCAAGGAAAACAAGATAACCAAGGGGAGACTCCCAAGAGCGCTTTCTTTTTCTCGTCTTTAAGCTAGGCAGATATTATTAGCTAAATGAATAATAAAAATAAAAGTGCACAAACAACTACCTTCAATCACCACAAAAATCGTAAATAAGAAATAGAGGAACATGATTTTTCAAATTTTAAATAATGAAAATAATTATGAAAATAATTATTTTGTAGTGCATTTCATCGCAAATTATTTGTGGTGCTCTTCATCAAAATGGTTGATCAATAAAAATAATTTCGATCAACAATTTCGATGAAGATTATTTGTTGGTTGAAAATAAAAATCACAAATAAAAATTATTTGTTAGTTGTTAATCGATAAACCATTCCGATTAAGAGCACTACAAAAATAGCAAATAATTTGGCGCGTCCGTGTGACTTTCAAAATATTAAATTTGTCTGAATCTCAACAACTTTAACGGTCAATTGAGGTAATATTTTTTTGAAAGAAAATAAAACTTCATTTACTTAACATAAAGGAATTCAAAAAGAAAAATGAAAAAGAGAATTGGGGTGGGGGAAAAAGAGAATGATAAAAGAAACCAAAATTTGTGCTTTCAAAATATAAAGAATAATTACTTCCCGGGCAATAATGCCAAAAACATGATGAGCAAAATTTTAAGATAAATAATATTCTCCAAATTCTACAAACTATAGGCAAGAGTACCTATCTTTCATAGTATAGAATATGTAAATATTAAATATCAAGTGTCATATTCTACGGTTTTGTTGATTACTTCTACTTACTCAAATAAATATTATTCTATCGGATAATGAAAAGGTGATCGAAATAATAAAAGAGAAAAAAGAAGAAAAGTGCATTCGATCGGAAATCCTTCATAAGTAAAATAAATTTTAAATTTTAAATTCATCAGAGACGGTTAAGAATTATTCAACCGTGGAGGTTTTCCAAATATGAAAGAGCCTCACTCGATAATACACTAAAAACTAACCTTAGGTTGGTCAATTAACACCCCTTGGCTAGTCAAAACCCCTAAGCTTTCTTTAGGCGATGAACCCCAATATTGCATTTGACTCAAACCCAGAAGATTTATTTCATCCTCTCTATAGGAGTGCATGTAACTCCTTCTACCAATAGGAGATCTACACATATTCACAAATATCACGATCAAGTAGAATACAGATCAAGACTTGATTTACATATACCGAAAGTATGAAATCAATATAATAAAATCAAAGATGAATCGTAATTTTCACATTTAAGAGTTATGAAAAGAGAATACAAAATAAAATCACATAAGAATTTATCGATCAAATGCTAAAAGATTAGCCACTCATGATAAAAAGGAAGACAATTTTATATCTCGGAAAAGAAATTATAAGTGCATGAATAAAAGCTTCACTAGGAATTGAAATTGCAAGATAGAAAGTAAAAATACAAGATATAAATTATTGAAATAGAAGTAGAAATGAACCAATCTAAATCTGGTAATGGATTATACACCCCTTGACAGTAGCTGGAATTTATTGGAAAAAATCTCTAAAAGTCACGCGCCTAGGTCACGACCGTAAACTAGGGCGTGTAAGGTACTGAATGATTGCCATAAAATCACAAGAACATTAGGACAAAAACTGCCAAATTGGTTAATTGGTAGTGCATGCCCCTAGTCACACTCGGGACCAAGGAGTGCCTTCACCATGTTAGAAAATGGTGGGAAACAGCCCGATTTGGAATAATTCTGGTAGTTTCTTGACTAATCATGCCCCATGTTCACGCCTATTACCAAGGGCATGTAAAATGAAATTTATCGACGACGGAAATTGGTTCATTTAATGCTTATCACACCCTTGAAGTGGAGGTCATGGCCCAAAGTCATGCACGTGATAGGGGTGATGTATCTTTAAAATGACATGGATTCGGCTCTAGAGGACTTTTGTGTAGTCACGACCTGTGACTATGGTCATGCCCCCGGGTAACGTTCATGACCCGGGGGTGTGTAACTGTGATTTTGCAAAAAATTCTCCTTAAATTCTTCCGTATACTGCTGCGAGCTCAAAATTTCTATTCACAACCCAGTTTGCTTGAAAACACAAAAAAGCAAATAAGACATATATTAAACTAAGAAAAAATTATATATAATTAAATACTAATAAAATATTTATTAAAAATAACTATAAATTTTTTAATATCATTTGGTTCAATGCTCGAATTAGTAAGACTTTGGGTTTTGAGATGGGGCTTGGTTTACGATAGGTATGCAAAGATAAACACGGAGGTTCAACGCACCTAACCCAAATATGCTAATATAAGATTACATTACACGAACCAATAATACACATGGGTGCACTAGTTTGGTTCTAGCAGCCTTTCATCTTAAAATCAAGTGAACAATGTATGTGTATCCCCGATTATCTCAACCTATGGAAGGAAATATGGCACAACTAAATGATCAAAGGGTAGTTATTGATCCCCATATTGGGCATGCTAAAAATGAACATGATGTGAATCGATCGAGGACACAGAACATACGCGATAATACCACTCATAAAGTTCGGATTGTGTATCCTTCATTTAGATCAGTAATCACAAATAACTAGTTCGAGATTACGTCTAATATATTAAACATGATCCACAACAACGCGCAGTTTACTTGCTTACCAGATGAAGACCCCTATCGTCACTTGGCCAACTTTTGTTAGATATGTGTAATGGATAATTTTTAAGGTTTTAAAAAAAAGTGGATTATGCTCTCTAATTCAATATCCAATGAAGGCATGCGTTCCTTATCCTCTAAATTATTGGATACATAAGAAAAATATAAAGGTCATATTACCCGAGGCGCGTCGATTACTTCTACTTTGGGGAAATCACAATTATTTTATCCTCCAATTTTTTAGGATGGTTTTACTGAGCTAAAAAAGAGAAATAAATGCGATGTAGGAAAGGGTTTAAGTAATGTTTAAAAGGACTAGTACTCAGTCTTGAATCACCTTGGCATGAAAATAATCAAAAGGAAATTTCAAATTCCAATTCACTTGAATTAAGAACTTTAACTGTTGCATTCCCGAAGCCTGAACACTCTTCTCTTGAGGAAGTGCCCAACTGAGTTTAGGATGAAATGATAAAACTCTTATTATAAAATTGAATACCTAAAGCCTACTTTACATTGTGAATCCCACAATGGGATTTTACTCCATTTATATCATCCTCTCTCGGGGCGGGGGGGGGTGCATGCAACTCTCTTTATCCTTAAGTGATTGATTTGTACTTGACCCTCTCAGGCCACTAAAGATAAAAACATGCATGAAAACCATACATCAAAAAGTTTTCTTCACTACTTTAAAAATCAAGGATAAATCAAAAGAATTTAATCAAAGAGAAAGAGAGAGATTGAAGATCATAACTCATTTATCTAATCCTCAGATCATCTCGATCGAGTATTAATGAGAGTTTAGTTAATCATGGTGATGGGGTAAGAGGAAGACAAGTAATAAGATTGCATGAAAATTAATTAATTAAGAGAGAGAGAGAGAGATCAAGGAAAAAAGAAATGAAATTATCTATTGATGATTCGAACAAGATTACAAGTAGAGTAAGAGCTAAGAAAACATTACTATAAAGCTAAAAAAGCGATTATAGGTTCACTAAAAAGATTTCATGAAAATTCTGAGGGAGAATACATGAAAATAAGAGAGAGAATAAGAATATAAGAGAGTGATGCTCAAAAACCATAAGAACAGAAACAAATAGCAATTCAACACTCCAAAAATTTGAACCCTTGCCCTCAGGAACTACTGAAACTTATAGACATTTTTTATGAATTGCATGACCCCTGTCATGCCCGTGACTGGGGGACGTGTAATACTAGTTGACCTTGGTGGGAGGAAATCTAGCAAGATGACATGAGGCTCAGGAATTAGGAAATACACCCCCTGTCATGCCCGTAACTGGGGGTCATGACAAGTATAGCTGGCTGCAGTTCGGAGAATGTTGCGTTGGATCAACCATGGTTGGAACTTGGTGGTACACGCTCATGCGAAATACGGCAAGATAAGGGTCATGCTTGTGGCAACTGGGCATATAATTTGAATTCTTCTGAAATTGGACTCATTACCATGGAAGCTTTAGGATTAGGTTACAGGCTCCAGGTCATATAATGTGAATTATTCTAAAATTGGACTCATAATCATGACAGTTTCTAAAATTGGACTCATGATCAAGGCAGCTTTATGACCTGGGGTCGTATACATGGAATGATTGCAAAAATGTCCCAAAATCTACAAAGCATAACGTAAGAATAATAGAACAAGATTTTCAAAAAGAAACTAATAATAAGCTCAAATTTAATAAAATAGAAATATTCAAATAATAAAATTAATCTTTTTGCCCTAATAAATTAAGCTAAGTGAAGTTATATCAAATTCCCCCAAACATATTATTTTGCTTGTCCCCAAGAAAAAGTCCTACAAGCTATAAAAATATAGAAGTCTAATAACACAATTAAACCATGCTAAACACGAGTACAATGCAAAATTAGAAGTAGAGAAATTATGAAAAGAGACTGAAAATTATTACTTAATATTTGAACATGATTTTATAATTTTCACTAACATAAAAACGGATCATTCCAAAATTTTAACAGAATAAAAAACATAATAAAGTGACGAATGAAGAATGCATTGAGTTGCTACTTAAGCCAAAGAGAAATTTTATAATCATATCAATTCAAGTCAAAATTCAATATTCCTACCTAAAGACTTACCCAATCTAATTTCTCGCTATTATACTAAAAATAAACTTAGGAAGAATGAATAAATAGGACTTTAGTTAGGCATTATTTTTGGCGTAGGTTTAAGGGTGCAAAAATCAAAAGATACAAACACAGGGTTTTTAGCAAATTTAAACAAAGATGTGAGCTTTGCAAAAATATAATTCCGAGAAAATAAATTCATTTCGAAATATTTTTTCTTTCTTTTCCTTCATCATCATTTTTTTTATTAAATTTTTTTCTTTTCTTTTTCATTTTAAAATTTTTCTCACTTTAAATGTTTCCTTCTTTTGTAGCAAAAATAGATACAACAAAAAATTTTCCACCATCTTCCAAAAATAGAACACTCAAACAATAAAGTCATTGCTCAAAAGTGAATTAAGTGTGCAACATGGGTTGGTTATACGGTTATGGTGAATTATAATTGTGATGAGTCTTAAATTTATAGGGTTTTCTGACTCATCTGGACTCGATTCCACTCACTTGCACTTCATGTTTCGTTTGTTATTGCTTGTACATCATTTGTTCACATTTTCTCACGAAGTTCCCTTTTTTAGCCCGTTGTGGTGTGCTCGAATATGGTGATCATCCCAGGCTCAAGCATTTTGTTTGCATATGGTCAATTTTGATAGTGGGTGAGTAAAATTGCATGAATTGTTTTTTCATCTAAAAATTTAATGTATTAATTACCCGTGCATTTTCTTCACAAATTGTTGGATTCAACAGTATGAGAAGGAAAGTACACGAGTTTCTTTATTTATCCAGATTTGCAAAGATCTATCACTGTACGTGCATTTTGTTCTCATACGAGCTCTTTCACCTATGTGTGATCAAAATTACATAGACACCTTTTGCTCTAGGATACGAGATTTCTATGCGATAAATTATGCGCGATGCAAGCACGGTTGTGCGTTCGACTGTGCGTGCTAGTTTTTTACTGTATACTGTTTAAGCGTAGGTTTTCCCCCTATTTTTGATCTTTCGTTCTTTTTTGCGCTCATGTTCTCCTCTCTGCTATTTTTTATCGCTCCTTTGCCGCCCACCATCGGGAGGTACTCCAACCACATTTATCTTGAAAATCAAAGTCTAAGAAATTCTCCTTGGCCTTCTCCAACACCGTTCGTTTCCAAGCTCTGTTTCAAGGTATTAATCATTGCATTGGTGTTCTCCGGCAAGACAGCGGCTGAACAAGATCAGTAAAGAAGACGGGACATTGTAAGGTGTTGACATACCTTCTATACCCCGGAAAGCAACCGTAGACTTAGTGCGGCTGTGGATTAACAACCCATCGAATCCAGCCGAGAATCGCGGTGAGTTTTCGTCTTTAGTTATAGTCTTTCCTCCTCCTTAGTGTAGTCATTTTTTCTTTAAACTTTTTTGTTGTGAATTATGATGTCCATGAATGCTAATTGTAATGATTGTTAAATTTACATGTTTGCATAGTTATCAATGTCGTTGGTGTGATTTGAGAAGCTCTCCACTTCATTTTCCCTCACCCCAACATGTGAGTTATTGCACTAGCAAATGATAATTGCGTGCCTTATAACAAGATACCTACGACCCTCATTCCGGCTATGCGATCCCTCCATCTACTAGCCTTCTTTTCCATCTGCCATCTGAAGTAGTGCATAGTGGCCTGCATAGTATCCACTTGCAAAGCGAAGGAATATTTTTGACCCGTATTTGTTATTTAAGTATTTGTTTCTTTTCAAAAACCAAATTCAAAGCCTATTTTAATTTCCTAAAATATTTACAATTACTTTTCTAAATGACTGCCTCATGCATCCTAACCTGTGTTTAATGAAGATTGATACTCGGGGGAATATCTTTGTTTTATATTACTTGTGTGACCAGTACACTTGTCGTCATGTGCATCAAAGTGGGGCTACAAAAAACTGAGAAAACCCACAAGGTGGCTAACAAAAATTTAAATTTTAGGTGTGGTATACAAAGTGTCAAACTTAATCAAAAAGAACACCTAAATCTTTTTCAAGCTTCTAAGTGTACTAAACGTAAAATTTTGAAAACATCAAGAGATGTAAGGTTCAAAAAAAATTAAGAAAACTATCTTTACATGAAAATGAAAATAACTAGTTTCTACACCGGTTCACGTCTACTACACTTACACTATTCAACATTAAAAAGATTTTTTAGAAAGAAAATAAAGGATGATAAGTTTTATAATAATGAAAAACAAAAAAAATATATGAATAATTGCAAATACTCAAGAAAACATTCAAAAATAACATACTACCCTAATTATGAATACTGCACGAGTCAACATAATTCTCACTAAACATTTTTAAAATGAAAACTAATCTAATTTTTTATCCAAACTCGTAGACATAAGATTAAAAATAACAAAATGCAATGTTATATGGTACTATAGAATGTGACGAATTAAATCAATTAATCAAAGGTTGTAAAGGTTTTATCTCTTTTTTTTATTTTGGATTTTCAAAATAAACTATATATACAAATACTAGAAAAACATAAGAAGAAAATCCTAAATACTATTTTATTAACTCTTGGACATGAAAATCCTAAATACTATTTTGTGTCAAGTAATATAAAAACTTGCTCGACTGTTTTCCCGACAATGATGTCAAAAACTTGATGCACTAATGACAAGTGTGCCGATTGGTCAAGTAATATAAAATGGGTGAATGTTTCCCAAGTTTCGATCTCACAAAGAATACAGTAAGGTGGAGTTATCTTTAGAGGAAGAACTTGAAATTGAAGTCCTTAGGTATGAAGGTTAAGAAAGTGGTTTTGGCTTGCGGAAACAAAATAAGAATAAAGTTCTAATTTGCTATGCAGGACGTTATGCACTACTTCGTATGGCTGATTGAGATAATGTAGGCTACTAAGCACTGCTTTGCAAGGCGAATGGTCATGAAGGATCATGGATGGAATGCAAACGCTTTGCGGAATTGAGGGTCAGAAACACCTTATTACGAAGCTCACACATAGCAATCCCAACCACTCACATAATAATCACTCCATGTAAACACCTCATATTTGTAGAATAACAATGCATAATAATGAATTGAAGATTTTATAAAATATAGGGTTCAAACATCATCAAAATATAGAGAAACTAGTCACCATCATCAGGATGAGTTAAGGAAGAGCTAGGGATACAACCACATATATAGGCTCATTGAGATTCATTATAGGATTTGTCGAGTTGTCAATCTGTATCCTAGCTCGGTCATCAAATAATGTATAGGGTCCAGAAGAGTTGTCACCTTCTTTTAATATACCCATTTTCACTTTCTTATGATATGAACACATTCAAATCTGTGTCTTCCTTCCTCAGTATTGAGAGTAGGGCTAGAATCTCCCCCCTTGAAATGATTTGATAATGCGAGGTGGCTTCAGGAAAAAAGGTTGAGGAAGAGTGGAAATAAAATGGATCAAAAGCCCCATCTAGTGAAAGAAAATCAGGACTTGTTCGTGGATGCAGAATCCCCAAAAATTACAGCTTAAATAGATAACGTTCAGAATTTTGTTCTTGCTACATCGTCCGTTATAGAAGCACGCCATCACACATAAACAAAATAAAACACAAATTTTTTAGGAAAAAAGGAGGTCATTTGATTTTACTTAGGCACCAGCAAAACCAACCGTGTGTTAATAAAATGAATGACTCGAGGCAAATTGACAAAAAAGGGCTCCAGAACGCATGGTCGCAGTAATAGTGTGTGAAGAAAACACACGTCCATGTAATTTCTATAAGACAGAATTCCAACATAATAGGGATATGCCAACCAGCAAAGCAAACCTCCAACTTTGGAAAAGTCGTCCTGTACCCAAAAATAATAGGAAACCAATAAAAATAGATATAGGGAGGACAATGTGCTTACACCCAATAAAATAGTGCGCAATTTCACTCCATATTGGGCCAAAACTATGCACTTCGAGTGAAAGTGGGAACAAGTGAAATAGTAATATTTTAGATCAAAAAGTGAAGGGCAAGTGAGTGAAAATGAGCCCAGATGAGTTCGAAAAACCATATATAAATTGAACACATCGAGAGTATTGAAGGAAAAGTGCACAGGTAACCGGCCTAGTATCTGCATCAAAAGTGGGTTCCAAAATGACGACAGAACAATTACCCGTATGCATGAATAATATTTGCTCCTTATAGGTAGACAGAAGAGGATGTAAGAGGAGGAGGAATCCTCACTATAGTGCCACACCAAGGCGTAAGTTTGATACCTTGTCACATATAGTGCCACACCCTTCTAGGGTCTTTGTCGCCAGAGTATCTTCTTAAGATTTCGACACAACTTCGTGCCTCCCAAGTGAGTTGAGTACTTGGCATAGCATACCACAACTCCACCCATAGATTACCCATGCTTGTGTCGCACAAACGATTGTCTTACCTTGGTAGCCCACCTTCAACCGTCGATTTGGGATTTTGACCCACCAAGCCGCACCCATGATTTCCTTCATGCAGCTTCCCAAACCATAGTCTACCAAATACGATCAGCCAGGTCATACTGAACTTCCGTACAGTTCAATTACGCTTCGACGCTAGTCTGCTTGTCAATGCAAGAGATATCTAACATCTCCAACTCCCAGGTCAAACTCTCAACATGAACCTACAATAGTTGGCTTGGGCGGAAGCCCTGCGTCTCAACGCATCCGCAACTATATTGCCTTACAACGGGCAGAAAATAACTTTTGAACGTATAGTCCCCCAGGAACTCCATCCATTTTTGCTGCCTCAACTTCCGATCCTTTTGATCCAACCGATATATCAGACTCCTATGATCGGTACAAATATCGACTTATGTGTCATACAAATAATGCCTTCACAGCTTAAGCGCGAAACACAAGGTCTCTAACTCTAGATGGCGGATTGGGCAATACTTCTCATGCTCTTTTAGCAAATGCGAGCCATAAGCCATAACATTACCACGCTGCAGCAGCACGCAATCCAAACCACTGCCCAAGACAGTGCTGTAGATCTCACTACTTTTGGTTCCACTCGGTGAACTTAGCACTGGCGCCGTGGTTTACCAACTCTTTAACCCTTCAAAGTTTGGGCGCACTCGCGCATCTAAACAACCTTTTAAGCTTTTCCTTGAGAACGTTGTGAGGGGTAAATCTATCCGCGAGAAGTCCTGTACGAAGCGCATGTGGTAGTCGACCACATTAGAAACTCTGGACTTCCGCTACCGAGACAACACAGGCCACCCTCCTATTGTGACTAACAACGCTGGACCCACACACTCCCACTCTACCAACTATAGGACAGAGGAGCTCTTCCGAGGATAAGCCAAGACTCGTGTTTGGATAACTTGGCGTATACATAGTTTCTCCTTAGCGTCCACAAAACCAAAAGTAGATATTAAGAAGTGATATCCTTCGCACTTCAAATACAGCAATGTGTCGTCGATGAAGACGATCACAAAAATGGACTTGGTATTCCATGAACGTTCCGTTCATCCGGTCTGTGAACACTGATGCCACATTTGACTTCCAAGATGGCACGATCGTAGGATTGGATTGCTCATTCCTCGTGCTTAACACCGTCTTTGCGATATCACTTACCCTTATTCTCAAATGAGGGTAACTGGACTTACGATCCAACTTTAAGTATACCGGTTACCCGACCAACTAATCAAGAGATCATCAATCCTTGAGATCTTGCACTTTCTCTTTTCCGTTAACTTATCCAGTTCCTCAAAATTGATACAGAGCCGCAATCTCCCGTCCTTCTTCTTAACGAAAAGGATCGGTGCGCTCCAAGGCGACAAACTTGGATGCACGCAACCCTGCTCCAATAAATGGTCGAGTTGAATCGTTAGCTTCGCCATTTCCTTAGGTACCAACCTATAAGGAGAGTGTGACACAGGTTTGGCACCTGGCATAACTCAATTGTGAAATCAATCTTACACTATGGTGGGGCTCCAGGGAAAACATCAGGGAAACACATAAGGATATTCGGGTACACCTGATTAACTATCCAATGTAGGCTTCGGCTTCACAGCCTCCTATGGTGGTAGTAACGACGCTTGCAAGTCGAACTCCAAACCCCCAACCCGTACCTTTACGACACAGACTCACTCCTCGCGTGCATTGAACGACCACTAGGCAACTACACGTCCAATTTGTCTTTTACCATCGAAGGAGGTACTCCAATGCGTGATATAAATCCTTCGGACAAAAGGAGTGCGAAGCTCCCGTATCGAACAATGCTCTCGCCAAATTACCAATAAACCCACCAAAGCCTAGAACCTCTAGTCCTAAGTTAATATGCATAAGGTATCAGGTATAAGAAGCTAGATTGCTAACAATTAACCCATACCCTTCTTCCCGACGGTTGGCCACATGGCCTCCTGCTGGCCAAGGATGTCCATTCCTAGTTGGGCTAAAGTAAACAGCGATGCGGTGGACGCCACCGCCTTTCCCTTCTCCTCAGATATTGCCCCCTACTTCTTTTTGGACATTGGGCATCCACTCCAACAATCCAGGGCATAGTGCCCCGAATTTCCACAGGCAAAGCATGCATCCGGGGTTTGAACTGTAGTCGCTCCGGATGTGCTAGAGGAAGGGAGTAGACCCGACCTCCTAGCCTTCTCCTACCACCTACGGCACACAGATTTTAAGGTTGTCATCTTGACCACCGAATCCTTTACCATAGCATCTTCGACTGCTCCTGCCAAAACTTTACTTGTCTTCTGATCACTCTCCCAACAATCTATGGCGAGGTGCCCTTTCTTGCCACAAGAATAACAATTGAGGGTAGTTTGGGTAGTAGATTACCCAGCCTCTTTTCTCGGCATCTTTCGATTGGCAGTCCTTATAGGATCTGTAGGGCTTGGTACCCTATTCACTGGTACTTGGTGATTTTTCCCCAACTCCACCTCCAAAGCTTTGGCGCACTCCACCAAAGCTAGGAATCCCAATAACTTTGGTCCTAGCACTAGAATACGCAACTCGCTGCGTAAACCGTTAGAAAATCTATCAACTATAGATTGCTCGCTTTCCCATTCAAATCCTGGGTAGCGCCTTATCATAAGGAATGTATGCAAATATGCGTCAACTGAATGCGCTCCCTACACCGCAGTCATGTTGATTTGCTGCCCTAATTGACCTCCAAATGCCCTTTACTCCAACATACCTCCCGATGTTGGGGCCATCTCAGGGACAAAGGGTTGCACATTACTTGCATGTTGTGCATTGGTCACAACAAACACTGCTTCAACCACTCTTATTATAGTTTCCAAAGAAGTAGGGGTCTTAGGCACGTCGCTTGGTACAGTACTTTGCTCAGCAAACATGTGTTCAGACTGCCACGCTCCACTTCCGGACACCTATAACCGTTCAAAACACCATAAGTAACTGAACAAAATTGCAAAAAGCAATTATAGGAACACGCAGGTTCCTCAAACATGTGTATATTCATTCCTAAGTTGACATTCATGGGTTCTTTTCATGTTATAACGATGACGCACACACATGTGCTCACCACCCCTTAAAGTGAATTTGTCCATGAATTCATTTAAGCTTGACCGAAACCATTAGTCTGATACCAATTTGTAACACCCCTATTCGTCATATGACATATAGCAGTAGGTCCGGCCGGGGCCCGACGCCATATACTACGAACAGACCGGTTGGTTACTTATTGAGAACATTCAACCAATCACAACGTCCTACACAGAGCATCTAAAGGAAGTAAATTATTATGTTGCATAAAGAATAAAGAACCCTGTCAAGAATGAATGTACAATACTCAATCCATAAGGAATGTTTAATACACGAATATTGGCCTTATAGCCTTATAAGAGTTTGCTTAAAAAAAGTGTCTTCCAAACCTCGGCACGCAGGCCAGTCACACATGAGTACAAAAAGGAAAACACTCAAAAATTTTCCTTCGAGGGCCGACACAATAACTTGGGCTTTAGCCCGCTATTTACCGCTCGGCTCCGTAGCACCTGCAAGAAACAATTCACCGCACGGTGGTAAACAAAGGCAACGGTCAGCTATGCTGACCAAATTATAACGATTCCGCCCCCAAATCGGGCGACAAAGCTTCTTACTTGCACTTATTAGGAAAACAAGCAACATAGCGAAATACGCATCACATCACAGGTGCATGCTCACATGAACGTACACCCCGTGCTCTTAGGGCACTTACTCGGCGAAGCCAGTCCGAACCCCATACGGTCCTTGACTCCACCACCACCCCCAAGGTGGAAACTATTGTGAGCATTTAGTCTTCTCAGCCGTAGCCTAGACTCGATCTCCAAACCTCGGCAAGTCCCACGTAAAACTTTAAGTCGCTTTAACCAAGCAGATGGAGCGAGTAGGGTTCCACCAGCCCGTTGCTCACCCCACCATTGCCATTTGGCCTTCGACACGGGCTAAGCTTCCACAGTCCCAAATATCTTTCAAACACGGTACATAGCCCCGCTATGTACCCAGTTGGCTCCCAGGCCACCGATATGACAGAAATGCATTTCCGTCCAGATTTCCGGGTGCACCTCGGGGTTAATCCCCAAGATTCCCTGATGCATTCTACCGCATAGCAACCCGAAAACAATCAAAATGCTCGGAGTCTTCTCCTGCTAAAAATGCATAGCAAATCATCACCGATCCAGACCAAAATGTCCGGGTAGGCTTCACACATCATGCCTATGTCTATACTACACTTCCGAACTCTAACATGGGGGACTTTACATATCTACCCCAAGGAATACCTCAATCTCGCCGCACACTAGCGGGAGAGGGGTTTTCCCATGCAAAGAAAGAAGAGCTTCATAAGCTCAAGATGAGAATCGTTACCCTAGCATTTTACCTCGGCGCCATGACAATCTAGCCGGATGGAAAGCACCGTATCGGCGTCGCCTTCGCGGATCTGGACTCGGATCGCTATTTGGAGCTCTGAAGCTCCTCCGGTGACTGGATCTTGGCCTTCTTCCTCCTCTTTGCTCTCCCTTCTATCTAACTTTTAGAGAGATATAATTCTGGGCCCTATTACGGAATATAATTAATTAACAACAGCCCCCCACCATTGGATCTCAAACCAAGAAAATGGACGGCTGTGATTCAGCCTGAAATTACAAAATCTGGGCCGAACACGGCCTGCGACACGCCCATGTCCAGGACCATGTTGCCCATTAGCCATCACGCATGGCGCCCCGACCAGTACACAGTCTGTGACACGGCCTCCGACACCCCCATGTCACATGTGACACGCCCGTGTCAGGGCCTGTGTCACGCCCCATGTACAACCACCAACAATATTTCCCGGAGGAGGACACGACCTGCGACACTACTGTCACACGGCCTCCGACACGCCCGTGTCACATGTGACACGCCTGTGTCACATGTGACACGCCCGTATTAGGGCCTGTGTCACGCCCCGTGTACAACAGCCAACAATATTTTCCCGAGGATGACACGGCCTGCGGCATAGCACCCGACACGCCCGTGTCTTATGTGACACGCCCGTGTCTGTGTCCGTTTCATGGCCTGTATACATAACTGAGAAATCTCCCTAGTGTGACACGCCCTGGGACATGCCCGTGTCCCAGGCCGTGTGCCTCAACTCGCCGATCGCCGATCGCCAAAACGTCGACCACCCGACCCGTGGCCGAAAAGGCCCGTGACACGCCTGTGTCATGCCCGTGTCATGCCCATGACACGCCCGTGACACGCCCGTGACACGCCCGTGACACGCCCGTGACACGCCCGTGACACGCCCGTGACACGCCCGTGACACGCCCGTGACACGCCCGTGACATGCCCGTGACACCTGCTCCATGTCCCAGACTTGGCTTAAAATGTCATCCGTCCCTCTTTTGAGTTTCGGGGTATTACACGGGCGTGTCCCAACCCGTGTTCAATGGTGCTGAGTGGCTTTGACGCTGGGTGATTTCGATATAGTGTAGAGTGGTGTGTCACGAGAAGTACACAGGTAGGGACACAGGGAAGTCCCTACCCGTGTTCAGTTGCTTTGAGTCTGTCTAGAGAATGACACGGGTAGGGACACGGCTGTTTCCCTACCCGTGTGCCCCAAGGCAAACAAGATGAGAACTGCCTAGAGCAGGACACGGGTGTCGACACGACTAGTACCATGGTCGTGTCACCTGGACACGGGTACCGACACGGGCGTGTTAGTACCCGTGTAGGAGAATGAAATGACAGTCGAGTCGTTTCGCCAGAGCAGGACACGGGTAAGGACACGGTCGTGTCACTACCCATGTCACTTCTGTATAAAATAGAAAAGGTGAAACCCTAACCTTTTCATCCACTTTCCAAGTTCCATTTTCTGGAGGGAGAAGTTTTGAAGGGGAGTTCTTGCTGGAGCTAGCTTTGGAAAGAGTGATGTCGCAGAGGAGGATGACAAGATCTATGGTCGAGGAGGGTGTTACCGCTGGAAATGAGGTGAGCTTCCTACCCTCTCCCTTGGTGCTAGATTTGTATATATCTAGGTGAGATGTCGACTCAGGAGAGTCTAGACATGGGAGATTGAGATTTCTCTAGAAAGGGCCTTGCTAGGACATGTGTTCTAAAGGCTAGTCATCTTGAACCTCCCCTTCCTCAAATTATGATGGGGGAGGATCCATAAAGAGAAATGGCCTTGAGAGAGAGAATAAGGGTGGAGGAGCTTTTGGTGGCAATTTGGGGAAAATCGCATCAGGAGGAAGATGAACGGATGCCGTTCATTCCGCTTCAAGATGCGTGCAGAATTTGTGTTTTGCACGCAGTGACCTTTTTGGCCATTTTCGGGCAAGCAGTGGTCGAATTTGGGTTTTTGACTAAACACAAAAGTCGTAGCCACTGAAATTACCTTTCCAACGTGTGGTTACACGCCTCCGGGTGAAGCCTGTAACCAAGGAAATGTCCGATCGAAGTAAGGGTTGTAAACTAAGCGCACTGAATTTGTATTCTGTACGTTGCAGTCTTTGGAGCCGATTTCGTGTAGGTAAGAGCCTTATCTGGGTTACAGGCTGAATGCAAAAGTTGTTTCCAATGGAAATACCTTTCCATAGAATGGTTACTCACACTCACCAGATTCCTGTAGCCACGGGAATCCTCGTTTGAAGTTGTTTGTCCAGATTTCATTTTGCACTTAAATGTTTGGGTGATTATAACATGAACTTGGATTCGGTGGAATTAATGTTGCAATCTTATGCCAGTTTTTGGTGAACTCTTTTATGATAACCACCATAGTATTATGAATGTTGAAGCTTGTTAATTTGAATTCGTAATATGAGTGGTGATGCAAGCTCAAATTTTACGAAATGTCTTGATATAAATTGCTAGATCATTTATGCGCATTGTATTTACACTATGTGGAAATCGTTTGGGGTGACATGTAGATGAATAAACTATGGCCATATGTATGTTGAGGTTATTGAATGATGTTTAGTAGTCCAATTCTTAGAGTGTCGTCTCCCTACGGGTAGCATTGTGGAAGGTTGTAAGTGCGGTGTTGGCCGTCACTAGTCGGAATGGGTTGAGATGAATAAACTGGATGGTTGGACTTGACCCTTGTGCTTTCTCCGAGGTTCCTTACATGCCACGGTATTGTGGAATTGCATGCAGTGTGAGTCGACATGCGGTGTCGTAATCCTGGGTTAAGGATAGTGTGGCAGGTCTACGGCTCTCCTATCATTCCACCGATGGGAGTTGACGGATAGACTTTCGGCGGTTGGGCTTGGCCCTCGTGGTTTCTCCGAGGTTCCTTCCGTGCCAAGTGATCGGTTGGACTTGATCCTCGTGCTTTCCCAAGGATCCATCTGTCATACATGGCCAGTTCGGGGCTAGGATCTTGGTGCACATCTACCCAAGTGAACCCGCTGGGCCGTAGTACGCATGGGCTTTGTTGTTCTGTTCTTAGCTTTGAGCCGTACCGAGGCCTAAGTGAAGTATTGTGAATACCCAGTGGAAACGCCCGCTCTACTGTCACCATCTGGCCACGACGGTTGGCGCCTGAGAGGTTAGCTACCTGCTCGAAAAGTGGGAACTACTAGTCTGTGTCGACAGAGCAACTGCATGTGCGTGATCATGGGTGTGTTATTGCATCGCATACATAACATTTCAACTCATTACATACACAAGACCATCATCATATAAGTTTGTATGGGCACTCCTATACGATGAGTTAGTTATTGCTAAACGATCCTCAACTTATATGCTTATATGGGCATCCATATAAGTTGAGTTATTTTTTGTTGTAACTCTATATTCATATGTTGTGATAGATGGTAGAACTGATAGAATTTCTTATTACTCGTATTACCACTTGCTTGTTCATACTCCTGTTTATTATATATATATGTACCCTGTATATTTCTCCGCCCGGTGTAGAGGAGTCGCCGGGGGAGCGGATGTGAAGCCACGTAGTCTTTATGACTAACAGTTGCTACATCTACTTTTTTAGGAGGAAACACTCCAGGTGGAGAAGCAGGTGATGGAGCCGGTCAGCCAGGACAGGGCGATAGGGCCTGAAGGGATGTTGCCATCGTTACCGTCTAATACAGATGTGAGTAATGAGAGTTTTTATTGTAGCCCTTCGGGGCAATTTTATTGTTATACTCTGATATTATAGAAGCATGTTTTAGCTTCTCTTTTGTATACATTTGGATATATAACCTGTGTGGATTGACTTCTTGTATATTCTTTTGGTTGGGTTGGCATACTGTTTTGATATTGGTTGTAGCCGGCAGAATAGGCGACTTGGGGTACAGACTAACCCGTGTGGTTGTGCTACCCCAAGACGGCTGTTCTGCCCATAAGACCCCTCTCGTGCCGTGTTCTGTGTTCCGGGAGGGGTGTCTTACACGCCCCCCCTGACATGCCCTCATCAGGCATGACAGGGGGGCGTGACCTACCCGAAAAAAGTATATAAATTCAGGCCTCCCCCTTGGATCCAGCAAGTACTTTAGAGTGAGAGGGGAGGTGCTTCCCTTTTTTTCTTGGAGTTTTCATGCTTCTCCTCTCCCTCTTTCTCATTTTAAGATTTTTAATCCTAGTTTGTTTACTCCTTTTGTATTAGTTTTTTGTAATTGCTTTAGTAGCTTAATGTAAATGCTAGCATAGGTTTTTATTTCATTGCACTTGTAATCCTTTATTCTAAGTTGTAACTCTCTTTTAGTATTAATAAAATGTGCCCTTTTTTTCTTTTTTTTTTAATGTTCTTCTACCCAACTCTCTACCTCCACTTCTACATGATTAACTAATCCTCCGTGTGCTCGATCTTGATGATCCGAGGTTCGAGTTGATTAAGTTATGATGCTTTAAATTTACTTTTTCTTTTTAGGGTTTAGTCCTTCGATTTACTCTTGAAAAATCTTGGTTGGAGTTATCTTTGGGTTTTCTAGGAGGATGGCACAACACTTGTGTACGTAGCGGAAGTAATAAAATCGAGAACAACCCAAAAGAGATTTGGGATCGGGCCATGAATATTGAATTAAGAAGTTAAGAAATAACTAGGTCAAATTTACCTTACCGGTGTTGAGTCAAAACTCAACAGAGATGCTCCAAGATATGAGTCCTTGTCGGTGGCGAGTTCTACGTAGAATAATGTCTACGTCTCTGCAGAAATCCACACGAGCAGGAGAGCACCGAGCCTCATCGCACGAAAGATCAGGAAGGAGATCAACTGCACCTTGCACTTCCACGGACTGCTAGCACTAGTAGAAAATCGACTTTTAGTGACGAATTTTTTCGTCATTAAAAGTTGAATTTTAGTCACTAAAGATAATTAGTGATCAAATATTGTCCGTCACAAAGCGGTCACAAATGCCCCGCCACTAAATGTTTTTAGTGACCAAAATGAGTTACGTCACTAATCGTATATATTTAGTGACTCAATTAACTATAGTCACCAAAAGATTCTTTTGTTATGAAATTGATTTGTTCACTAAATTAATTTTTAGTGATTAAGTTGAATCAGTTACTGAATGAACATTTAATGACCATATTGATTCGATCACAAAATGTTTTCTGGTGACCAAATTAATTTGGTCACTAAATAAATTTTTGGTGACTTAAGCCGGCCATGAAATATTGTTTTAGTGACCAATCTATTTCGGTCACTAAATAATTCTTTAGTGATCAAATTGATTAAGTCACTAAATAATATTTTAGTGACCAAATTATTTCGTCACCGGATGTGTAATTTCAGTGACGCAATATGTGGTTACTAAAGAGACAACACGATATACTATTTTTAGTAATACCATGTACTTTCATTTTTTATTCCTTTATAATTCAATATTAAGACATTCAAGCACAAGAAAAAAAAATTAAATATACAATCATAACAGAAGTTTGTTCAACATTATTTTATTAATAAAGAAAAAAGTGGGAGATAGCATAAATCTCTCAATACAGAATAATAGTTTTAAACCATAATTAAACTAAATACATATTCATTCTTTAGCTCATTTAAATGTGCATTTTATAACTTCTGAGATAATGATAGTCCTTAGAAGCAGGCCCAACATCTCAAGGCCGGTGGAAGATCTGCATGCCCTTCTCGAACTTTGTCCATGAGATGTTGTTGGGGACATGAGTTAGGTACTCACTGATCTCCACCTCGCAATTGTCGATGACAGCGGTGGCAACGCTCAACACATTGATAGTCTTCTTTGTACACTTAACCATGTCCCCATTGAACATTGAAGGATCGCCAAACTCTAGCCTTCTTAAGATTCTTCCCATTTGCGCCATGCTCAGACATTAACCAAACCTGAAGGTAGAGTAATAATCATTATGCCAATACGAATGATTTATACAATTTTAGATTATTATTAAGCATCAAGATTATACCATACCATTTCTCTTTTACCCAAACTACCAAAATAATGAGCACAAGCTTAAAAGACTCATAGCATTCAATCACAGAGCATACAGATTGAGTAGCAAGCAACTTTTAATGACGATATGTGATTAAATAGCCATATCTAATGCAATTAGAATCTGCATCAATTTTGTAATCAATCACAGAGCAGCAAGCAACGGAGTCAGAATTGCAATTGCATACAGATTGGCAATTGAATGTTCTGTGAGCAAGCAATCACAGAGCAGCATTAAAGGATTAACTACTACCCCAATATTAAGAATTCTTTTACTTGATATGTTATTATAATCTCAACCAAACAAAATGTTGAAAATAGATACCTTGGTAGCAAGCAAAAATGGAGGCCATCGAACCATCTTGAGGCTTGGATCTGAAGAAAAATGAATGAGAAAAAGGGTCATCTCCCTGAATCATGTTAACTTAAGGGTTAGATTATATGCAAGATAATTAACATTGAAGAAAGAGAAAAGCAAATAAATATCATGTCATTTAATTTCTACGAATTCTATTGAAGGAAACGGAACGTCCTATGATACGTTGTTTAATAATAGAAAAGGAAATAACTCGAGCTCTTTATTCATCTCTCATGGGGGCATTATATATGTCTTACATGGACTCTTAAAGTTAAAACTGCAATGTGGGACTTTGCTAGTCCCGTCCTGCAACACATCGATGATGATAATGATAAACCTGTTAAGGCCCATGTTCCATTGTTAATATTCAATACAGGTTACAAATCTTATTCACTTGTTCTACTTGAAGAAGGGTAATCTAAAGCATCATCAGAAACCCGTGATACCCAACAGAATAATATGGTCTGAGAACTCTGCTGCAGAGAATGTTAGATTAACTGAAGTGGGATCATATGCCAAGTGCCACTCTGATGA
The DNA here is from genome assembly GCA_039513925.1 of Platanthera zijinensis. Taxonomy (NCBI): domain Eukaryota; kingdom Viridiplantae; phylum Streptophyta; class Magnoliopsida; order Asparagales; family Orchidaceae; genus Platanthera; species Platanthera zijinensis. The sequence continues at coordinate 38,328,063 of CM077089.1, read as the reverse complement.
GTATAGTAGAGAAGGAAACTAGAAAGTTAGAAGAGAATACATAGTGCATCAATCGTCCTTGAATCAACCAATGCACTATACTGTCACGGATACTGGAAGAGGATCAAATCAAAGCTCCGTTTGGGAGGACTTATTTTCACCGGCGAAGCGGTCACGAGCGCATGAATCGGGCCTTAATTAAGGTCTGGTTCATGTGGTCGTGACTAATTGACCGGTGAAAATAAGTCCTCCCAAACGGAGCCCAAGTAAACTTGCACGCACTTGAGATGCAACTATCCCGTTCACAACATTTCTATTTTGAGCCCTTCGATTCCTCCTGCAATTCTCTTTTCGTTCCCAATGATCGTGCCCCATTCTGCCATTTTTCTATGGGAAAACAATGCTCAATCATTAAAGATATGTATTATAATAAACCTTTACCTCAAGAATCAGATCAGTATATAACCAAATTTGATAGCATTGTAGTTCCATATTCAATGGGCCCGCACCATTGCTCTAGCCCAGATGCTGCACCATGCATGTTATTATGTGATAATATTATTCCATGACCGATCAAGATTAAAAAACCATGTGTATTCCAATCGTTGTGAGTTGTCATTGAAGGTCATCAAACTGCGGAATTGCCATTTATCTCCATCAACATAATACTGATCTAAGTATGGCCTTGCTTCTTCGTAGGTGAGTGATCTGGACCACTTCACTCTTTTCCTTAAATCCGCAACTCGTCCACTGCAGTTGTACTGCCCCAACTAAACCATCCTGCAATCCAATATAGAACCAAATTCAGGTCCGGTTTACTTTCTGTCTGCGGCCCTTTGCTTTCATTAAGGCTCCGTTTGGGGGGCTTATTTTCACCGATCAAGCGGTTGCGACCGCATGAACCGGACCTTAATTAAGATCCGATTCATGCGATCGTAACCGCTTGACCGGTGAAAATAAGTCCCCCCAAACGGAGCCTAAGTTCTTGATGAAATAGGTAATTGGCAAGATGTACCTTCAAATTGCAGTATTTTGACAAAATACACACCAAAATGGTTAACTTTGACAAAATGTACCTCTCAATTAGAAAAAAGACTTGCAAAATATACCCCTAAGAAACCCCACCAGGGTGCAAATCAATGGCCTCAACACGTACATATTGCTGACGACGGTCACACCCTAGAAATGGAGGGAAAATGTGCACACTTATGTCATCCCGAATACTCTACTGATGAAAGAATCTTCGTGAAAAATGAAGAGAATATGTCAAACTATTAAAATGATTACCTGATAAAGTGACCTTGCATTCCCAAATATGAAGTCAATAGATCCTTGGATGTAACATTGATAGAAATAATGCTTCCCAATCTGATCAAAAAGTGTATCATGCGAGCCCAAGATTCGGCTTTGATATTCAATGCCCGGCAATGGGACGAAGAACTAAAAATCGAGTTTTTGGCAATTCCTACAGAATCTAAGTTTCAAAATGAAGTTTTGTCAAACACATGTCCATCTGGAGCCAAAATAGCAATGTGCCATATCACTAACTTATACAGAAGAATAAAATATTTACTGCAAACAATCAGGTGAAAAAACTATAATGTGTGAAGAGATTTACCAGGCAAAAAAAAACAAAACATTATTTGATTTCACAGTAATAGTAACCAATTTACCTGATTAATGACAAAATTTTCCACTTTGTTGAATTCTCACTTCAAAATTGACCTGTGACAAACAGAAGCAGGCTTGTTCTGCCTCTTACTCTTAGTGGTAGCAAGAACAACAGAGAGATCCTTCCCAGCAGGCTGAATAGATACAGTCTTCTTATTCGCCAAACCTAAATTTTAAAAACAAACACCTAAACCCTAAATCAAAACGATCAAATCAAAGAAAAATCCAATTAATTCATTGTGCTCACTCACCGGAGTATTTGAACGAGTGGACATTAAAGAGATTGTTCTTCTCCTTGCTAAACTGCACCTTAGCATTGCCATTGCCAAATTGCTTCACGAGGAAGGCATTATTCTTCCTCACAATCTCCCAAATGAGCGCGTCAGGGACAGTGGCCATTGTAGCTTTGATTATAAACAAAAGATGAGGACGACGATGAAATCTACACAATATCTTTGAATAATCTCCAGGAAAGTATGAGATTAAGCTGATTTAAAGGGGAACACAGCTAACAAAAACATTCGAATCTATAACAGTCGTTTATCCATCCAGATAAACACTGGATCTACTGATAAAATCAATTCAAACAAAGCCGTGGGCTATCATATATGATTTAGCTTCTCTTATCTAAATAATTATATATTCTGAGAAGTGATCAGAAGTGTTGCGGCATAAGAGCCATGGGTTACGTAGTTTAGCTTCGATTGGGGAGACTTATTTTCACCAGTCAAGCGGTTACGACCGCATGAACCACTTGACCGGTGAAAATAAGTCCTCCCAAACAAAACCTTAGTCTCACTACTCGAGTTAAGAGATGACCCTAAACTCAGCATAACTTATTTACACACCAAATACGCAATTTATTTGTTGTGATCGTGTAATAATAACACATCCTTGAATACTTTATGTAGTAATAATAACCCATCATTAGAATACAAAAATTGTGTGTGTATTATAAACTAACTTATGCAATCAATTTATTTTATATTATTAGGCCTAAGATTCTTTCTTGGACTATAATTAACATGCAATTTTTAAGGAATCTAAATTAGATTAAACTTTAACATCCAAAAATTGATGTTGTAGATATTTTTGCTGCTTGCACCACCTTTTTTTCCAATTGAACCTTTTCGTCAAGTTTTGCATTTTACACAAAAAGAAACACACATAACTATTTTTTGAGCAATGTTATAAGCAGTTTAAAAATGATTGTTTGCACTTATAAAATATCTAAAATCTTTCATTTTAAAAAGGTATGAAAAACATTTATTAGAGTTCTTTCTCCATTGCCCTAGATAACTGGTGTCAGATTCGTCTCCAAGGATCAACTCCACTACAAAATCTCTAACAACTCCTTTAAACTCTCATTTGATCATGAATGTTCGAAAACACCATTGTTCAAATTTATGAACACTACATAGAATCTAGTTTCTATCACCAAAAGCCTCATTTTTTGATGAATATTTCTTTGGGAGAACTCAATTTCACAAAAAATTGAGATTTTTTTCTTCCCTCGTGCCAATCTACTTGCACTGGAATTTCTGCCAAGTAGTACAGGAATTTCACAGAAATTTCACTTGCATATGAATTTCACCGGAATTTCACTTGCATAGGAATTTCACTTGCACAAGAATTTCACAAAAAATTGACTTTTAACCGAACATGATCAAAAATGGTTCATTGTTTAATAGCTTGAGAAATCGAAAATAGAATCTGCCAAGTACTAGTGAATGAAAAAAATTCCCAAAATTTTAATGATTATACCTGGAAGAGGAAGATAAGCGGCAGGGGCTTTACAACGACGGGGCTTCGAGCGACGGTAACTTCGTGCGACGGCGGCTTCAAACGACGGAGGCATCGAGTGGTGGCCGACGGATGCAGGAGAGGCGCAGGAAAGGGCGAGGGGCAAGGTGCGAGGTGCTAGGGTTTCCCGTAAAAGGAATGAAAGCGGCGCGTGCAGTGAAGGAGGAGCGGCAGCGTCCGGGCTTCGAGTGGTGGCTTGCCGTCGATGCAGGAGAAGCGAACGGGATGCGCAGGAGTTGCGAAAAATTTCTGAGCGGAAAATAGGGTTTCTGCGTGCCTATTCATCTATTTGGATAAGGCGGTGTTTTGATCGCTTATGCCGGTACGGGGTTAGGGTAGAGCAAGTTACGGGATAGTCTATTGTTCATGTGTTAGTGGAAGTTAAAGAGCTAGTGATATGGGTGTTATTTGTTAGTGTGAATTGAGTGTTTGTAAAAATGTTCCTTAGTAAAATTGATTGGCCGGGCCGACAGTCTCATATAATGTCTTATCTAAACTAAAATAACTTTAAAATTAAAGTGCAAGATTAGTAAACGTTTCTTTTTTTAAATACATTAATGCAGATTATATATTTGGCGACAATGTGTTACAAGCTCTCAACTTCATCCTCGTCTACAAGCAGCTTCTTCGTCCACCTCCTCATCGTCCCGCCCCCGTCAAATTCCATTTATATAACAACAATCTTTCTGTAGAATCTAAGATATCTTCTGACAGACTCGTCTGTTGGGAAAAACGAGTGTAAAAACAACACAGAAAAACGCAGAATACAACACAGGAATTTAACTTGGAAAAGCCCAAATCTGGGGAAAAAACTACAACCATCAGTACCACACAAATCCACTATGAAGAACGTTCAAAGAAATTTCGGTCGGGGACTTCGCCCCCGAACCCCCAAGCAGGGGGCACGCTGGCCCCCTGCAACCCCCAGCGAGCTCAGCGCCGAGCTCGACCGGCGAAATTATGTCGAGTGTCCAGTATATCCAACGCAGTCAGGCTCCATCTCTAACATCATCATGGTTGACTAAAATTAGATGTCAAAAGATTGGTGAAAGAAGTGGTCAGATGCTTGATAAAACTCAAAATCTATAACAAAACCTCTGTCAATGAGTATATACATTTAGTGACCGAACTTTAATTTTGTCACTATAATCATGTCTTTAGTGACTGAACCTTAATTTTGTCACTAAAGACGTCTCTTAAGTGACCAACATTAGTTTTGTCACTGAAGATGTATCTTTAATGACTGAAGTTTTTTTGTCACTAAAATCACGCATTTAGTGATGAAATATATTCCGTCACTAAAATTTGGTGACTAAAACCTCGTTTTCTTGTAGTGTAGGTCCGCGCCAGGAATAGCCACACCGGCGACTGTCGCCATAGAGGAGGTGGTCGGTGGAGCGAACGATGCGGCGGAACTCTTCCGTCGGGAGGGATACAAGATGCGGCGGACTGAGAGAACGGCGGAACTCTTCCGTCAGTTTCGAGCAATCCACCAATTTTTTTCCCCAAAACCCTAAGTCCTTATTTATACCAAAGGTATAAACAGATCTAAGAGTATCGCTATCCGCAGACTACACAGCATAGGTATCCAGAATCATTTGCCAAGAATGAGCTCCAGGTTCGGCGAGAATGAGATTCGGATTCGGCGAGAATCAGCAGACAGAATCGACGAGAATCATCTGCAGGATCGTCGAGAATCGAGGAACGAATCGTCGAGTATCACCAATCGCCGGGAATCAAACAATTCGATTCTCGATGAATTCGTCGAGAGTCGGCGAGTCATACTCGACGATTCTCGACGAATCATTCGTGACGAATGATTCTCGACGAACTCGTCGATAGTCGGCGAGTCATACTCGACGATTCTCGACGAATCTCCTTGGCAACGTTTGCCTGACCCCATTCTGTTTGGTGATTGGTAACCCTTACCAACACAGTCAATCTTCCAACTTCTCCACATGCTCTTATGTGCGACCCTGCAGGCTCATATCGCGTTGGCAGTGAGATTACATGTTTGACCACTTCTAGATCACCATGGTAACTCCAACAGTCTCCCACTTGATCTTGAAAGTATCAAACCAAAAACCTCACAAATAATGAGCGGCATCTAGCAATGCATCATTGCTCCAAGCAATAAGAGTTCATAACTCAAAAGCCTAAATGAACAATGTTTCAGCGTTGTCTTTGTACCTTTGTCCTTTACATCCGGAAAGAACTAGAGGCATGGACCGTGTCACCCTCATAATAGCTCAATCCAAGTTTCTTGATCTAGAACGGACTTCTAGAGAATGGTGAGTCCAATATCACATATTGACTCAACCAAGCATGGCCATGCATTTCTCAATCCAGTTCCATCAAGGGGCCCATGGATGCAACTCCTGTCATATAGGAGGACAAATCTCATATCTGGTCTCACACAAACACCCAAATGATTCGTAACGTGCCCAACAACCACCCTTATCAGAAAACCTTTCTCAAGGAAGACTTTTGATGGCAACAAAGCACGCTCTTTCTCACTTGATGAATGTTGTGACTTTAGGTCAAAGGATCACAACACCATTGTGAATTGAGACCTACTCGTGACACGTTTAGATAACAATCCACAAAGTAGTGTCAGGTTGGGTCTGTCCAGTACAACTTGTTTATTAACAAGTACACACGTGATGACTTGATATCACAATATCATAACCTATGAGAACTGGTCATCAGTCAACACACGTGCTAGTCTTAATGTATCATCATCACCCATAGTTTCTATGATGATACAGCGACCAGGGACCTTTTAAGAATGAAGCTTCAAATAAATCATAGGCTCTCACATTGAAGTCATGTACTTGATGTCCTATGGAAGCGAACATTCTAAGGGTATTTATTATGTTAACATTTAACTATCGCATAGAGAAATCATAATAAAAGAACTTGCCATTAATTGTAAAAGAAAAACATTGGTACACAATTGATCATATGAATAAATAACAAATAGCCAACAGAATATATATTTACACGCAACCCACAAGACACTTACTAGATCTGATCATTTAGGTATCGTATAACCATTGATCTAGTATGACCGTCATGCTTTCTCTATGCGAGAGGCTTTGTTAGTGGATCCGCAATATTCTCGTCAGTCGGCAGTCTGCAGATGTTCACATCTCCTCGTTCGACAATCTCACGAATAAGATAGAACCGCCGAAGTATGTGCTTGGAGCGCTAATGTGATCTAGGTTCCTTAAATTGTACAATTGCACCATTGTTATCACAGTAGAGAACTACGGGACCAACAATGCTAGGAACTACATCAAGCTCGCCGATAAATTTCCTAATGCATACAACCTCCTTCGCTGCATTAGCTGCAGCGATATACTCGGCTTCTGTTGTAGAATCAACAACTGTCTCTTGCTTGGAACTCTTCCAGCTCACAGCTCCTCCATTAAGGCAAAACACAAACCCTGACTGAGACTTTGAATCATCCCTATCAGTTTGGAAGCTAGCATCCGTGTAACCACTTACAACGAGCTCTTCCTCTCCACCATACACCAAGAACACATCCTTTGTCCTTCTCAAGTAGTTCAGGATATTCTTAACTGCAATCCAGTGACACTCACCGGGGTCTGACTGATACCTGCTAGTCATGCTCAAAGAAAAGGAGACATCGGGTCGACTACATAGCATTGCATACATGATTGATCAAATTGCCCAAGCATATGGAATCAACTTCATGCGGTCCTTATCTTCACAAGATTTTGGACACTGGTCCTTAGAGAGATTCACACCATGAGACATGGGTAAAAATCCTTTCTTGGACACAAGCATGTTGAACCGCTTCAACACCTTCTAAATGTATGTACTCTGGGTCAAACCCAGCAACTTCTTTGATCTATCTCTATAGATCTTAATACCGAGTATGTAAGTTGCTTCACCCAAATACTTCATAGAAAAGAAGTTTCCTAGGTTGTTCTTAACAACTTTCAGGGTAGGAATGTCATTCCCAATCAATAGTATGTCATCTACATACAATATCAGGAAGACAACAATGCTCCCACTGATTTGCTTGTAAACACAAGGATCATCTTCATTCATGATGAAACCAAACTCTTTGATTTTCTCATCAAAACGAAGATTCCAACTTCGAGAGGCCAGCTTCAGTCCATAGATGGACCTATTCAGCTTGAATATTTTAGTGGCTTCATTTGGGGATACAAAACCCTCTAGTTGTGTCATGTACACTTCCTCAAGGAGGTTTCCATTAAGGAAAGCCATTTTGACATCCATCTGCCAGATCTCGTAGTCATAATATGCAGTAATAGCAAGCAATATCCTTATGGACTTTACCATGGCAACAGGGGAAAAGGTCTCATCATATTCAATACGATGAATTTGCTTGAAACCCTTAGCCACCAGTCGCCCTTTGAATGTCTGTACATTCTCATCCATATCGGTCTTCTTCTTGAAGACCCATTTGGACCCTATGGGTCGTACCCCTTCAGGTGGTTCCATTAAGTTCCAAACTTGGTTTGCATACATGGAGTCCATTTCGGATTTCGTAGCCTCAAGCCATTTCTCGGAGTCCGGTCCATTCATAGCCTCTTGGTAGGTAGCTGGTTCATCATCATGATCTATAAGCAACACATTACCTATTTGAGACATGAGAAATCCATATCTCTCAGGCTCAAATCTAGGTCTACTAGATCTACGTAGGACTTGTGTTTCTTGAGCAGGTTCTCTAGCTACAACATCTTGTAGTCCTGTCTCAGATTCCAATTCTGGTTCATTCATTACTTGTGGTTCTTGAACTTCTTCAAGTTCTAACTTTTTAGTCTTTATTGATAAGAATTCTCTCTCCAAGAAGACGTCAGTCCTTGCGACAAACACTTTGCCCTCGGACGGTAGGTAAAGTAATACCCTTTCGTTTCCTTAGGATATTCCACCAGATAACATTTATACGATTTGGGTTCCAGCTTGTCAGGCATTTGACGTCGCACGTATGCCTCACAGCCCTAAATTTTAATGAACGACATACTAGGACGCTTCCCAGTCCATATCTTATATGGTGTCTTCAGAACCGTTTTCATTGGAGCGCGATTCAGTGTCATTGTAGCAGTCTCTAAAGCAAAACACCAAAAGGAAACAGGCAAGTCTGCATGACTCATCATCGAACGTACCATGTCTAACAGAGTACAATTTCTCCTCTCAGACACACAATTATGTTGTGGTGTTCTAGGTGGAGTGAGCTGTGATACAATACCACACTCTTTCAGATGATCACGGAACTCATGACTCAGGTATTCGCCACCTTGATCAGATCGGAGTGCTTTAACCCTTTTAGCCAACTGTTTTTCTACTTCATTCTTGAACTCTTTGAACTTTTCAAAGGTCTCGGATTTGCACATCATAAGATACACATATCCGTATCTACTGAAATCATCAGTAAATGTAACGAAGTAGAAATACCCACCTCTAGCCATGGAGCTCATGGGTCCGCATACATCACTATGTACAACACCCAAGAGATCTTCAGCCCTCTCAGTATAACAAGTGAAAGGTGTTTTAGTCATCTTGCCTAACAAACAAGATTCGCATCGCTCAAATGATTCATAATCAAATGAGTCCAAAAGTCCATCTTTATGGAGCTTGGATATGCGCTTCTTGCTTATATGTCCCAAACGATAATGCAAGAGCTATATAGGGTTCGAGTCATTTGTTCTTAGTCTTTTATTATTTTCTACATTATAGATCAGATGGTCCAAGTTCAAAACATAAAGACCATTAAACAATTGGGCTACAGCATAACAAACATCATTCTTAAATATAGAACAACAGTTGTTCTTAATTATAAAAGAAAATCTAATCATGTCCAAGCATGAAATAGATATAATGTTTCTAGTTATGGCCGGAACAAAATAACAATTATCTAATTCTATTACAAGCCCACTGGGCAAAGAAAGACGGTAAACTTCTACGGCTACAGCAGCAACTCTTGCTCCATTGCCGACACGCAGGTCCACCTCCCCTTTACTCTGTAATCTTATCATTTCCAGTTCCTGCACATTTGTACAAATGTATGAACCACATCCGGTATCCAATACCCAAGATAAAGGAGCAAAAAGTTTTATCTCTATAACGTAAATATTTGAAGCGAAAGTCATACCTCCCTTCATTTTCTGCAGACCCTCAATGTAAGACGGACAGTTCCTCCTCCAATTACCAGCCTTGCCACAGTGGTGGCATTTCCCTTCCTTCATCGTGCTCTTCTTTTTCTTCAGTGCAGAAGACTTGGGCTAAAGATGTGACTTAGGTCCCACCTTCGTCTTCATAAAGCCCTTGCCCTTGCCCTTGCCCTTATGCACCATCAGTATGGGGCTGGCAGGCTTGGCCTTCTTCATGTTGATCTCGGAAGTTCTTAACATGCCTAGGAGCTCGGGCAATGTCTAGTCTATTTCATTCATGCTGTAGTTCAAGACAAACTGCTCATACCTGTCCTGCAACGATTGCAGGATCAGATTTGTGGCCAACTCTTTACCTAGAGGAAAACCCAGCCTTTCAAGGTTCTATATATACCCAATCATCTTTAGTACGTGAGTCCCTACTGAGTCTCGAACTCCCATCTTGCACTGAAACACGCTTTTGTGACGTCAAACATCTATTGACGAGCTTGCCCTTGAAATATTTTCTTGAGATGCTCGTCAATCTCTTTCACCCCATGTTATCATGTTGCCACAGAAGCTCAGAGTTCATGGTGTCAAGCATAAGGAATTAGATGTCTAAGGTGTCATCACTATACTTCTTATAAGTATCCTTATCAGCATGGGAATAATTCCCGGTCGGCACCTCGGGGGCTTCTTCTTCCAAGACATAGAGCTTTCGCTCTTGCCTGAGAACAATTCTCAGGTTCATATACCAGTCCATGTAGTTGGTCCCACTGAGCTTATCCTTCTCAAGGATGGCTCTCAGAGACAGAGTGGAGTGTGAACCACTTGCCATGGAATTCTACAAGAATTCATGCAGAATGATATCAGTACCAAAATTTCAAAATACAATTTAATTTTTAATTTGGACTTCAATTAAAACTCCCACTACTTTATTCAAAATGATGACCCTCACTATCAATTCAGAGAGTTCATGCGAGCTACTCTCTTAGTGGACAAGATCCGTATTTCACCAACACAATGAGTCAGCTTTGGCTTTTCTCTCACAATGTGGTTATTTAGGTAGGCAACGCTTGCCCATTGCATCCTCATGCAATTTTTGTATGGTTGGTGAATAACTCCTTATTCGAATCCATCATATGGTGCATGCCAAGTCTATGCCTCTAGGAACTCAACCTTTGAGGCCACCTAGTTAAGTTATAACCGATGTCGATTGTGGGATATCACAATTATGCGCTCGCACCCTTACCAAGATAGATTAGTGCACCTTGCTTTGGCAAGCCCACACTTCATCGATCGAGGCAGGAAGAGTGTCATCCATCGGAAGGCATCCGAACACTTAATATTTGATGAAGGGAATTTTTGATTATAGGTTAATAATTAACCATGATCAATGTGCACATCAAAAGAAAAACACTTTTTGTTGGGTATTGTATCCACAATGTACCTGATTTGAAGAAGCCCCTAAACAAGCTAAGGTGAATTGACAATGTATTTGATTACTTGTCTTCAAGTTGTGCTTGCAGCTATTCATCGCTAAGTACACACCAATGTCAGGGTGCAGTAGGTCAATATACACGGGTCTGTGCAACGTAATCCCTCGTTGAGCAGATCAGTGTGTTGGCTTACGTGTACTCTCTATTGGAGTGTACTTATTTTCAAGCACAGGGTTTTGTAAGTTCAAGAGCAGACAAGGATCAAGGATGGGGCAAAGACCAGCTCACGGGAAGAAAGACGAAAATCGTCTAAGTACAAATCGACGAGAATCACTAAGTGATTCTCGCCGATTCGACGAGAATCACTAGTGATTCTCGCCGAATCGTGAGAATCACGAACTGATTCTCGCCGAATGCTGCTGGTTGTCTCGAAGCCGCCTTGAATTCTTCTAAGGCAGAATCGTCGAGAATCACGAAGTGATTCTCGCCGATTCGTCGAGAATGACTCTGCATTCTCGACGATTCGGCGAGAATCAATTGTGATTCTTGCCGATTCTCACCAGCTTGTGTTATCAGTGGAGATTGAATTCTGTTAAGTAGAATTCGGCGAGAATCGTAGTTGATTCTCTCCGATTTGGCGAGAATCACCTATGATTCTCGCCGAATTTGACTTGGGCAAATTCTTGCTGTTCTCTGGACCAGTCCAAGTTACCTGGATTATTTCAAACCGGACTTAGGTCTTCTTGTTGGTGGGGCCCACAACGGTCATGTGGAATGACCTAATGTATAAATACCTCCGTATGGTTGAGTGGAAAAGAGACGCATATACGCATTTATGATTCAAAAAGAAAGGCCGCCGACGTGACCTAGATCGCGCATCTTGCTCTGCCGCCGTCGTCGACGCTCGTGCAGTTAGTCGCCGTTGCTGATCACGGTTTCTTCCAGATCTCCGGCAACAGAAGCTTAGCCTAGCACAACGTCTCAAGCGTCTAACCAGAGATCTTTTGTCTCTTGATTCGTAGATCGGGAAAACCATCCCCTTCCGAATCGATCGAGACGATCGATCCTAGTGTGATCGTTGGAAGACCTTGCTACCTTTGCTACGAAGGTTGAATCTCCATAGCATCGCCACAGCACTCTGTTGCCGCCGCCAATCCCGAGAGCCAAGCAGCCGCCCTTTGCCGCCGCCGGTTTCGGGGAGATTCTCTCCAAGAGAGATCTAGGGTTGTGGACTCTTCGTTGACTTCAAGAACACGTCGTCGAACGAAGAGGGACACCTTAGTCTCCATAAGTTGTTTGTATTTCTAATACATTCTATTTTCAATTTCATTGTAAAGGAACGATTGGTTCCTATTTGTAAGGGTTGGTTGCAACCCGTGGTGTGGGAGTGGTGACTCCTACGTGTGGAAGGGTTCCTTCCATTAGTGCAAGGATTTGATTTCAATCCTGTTGGTGAAGTGACCGAGTCGTCCCTGGTTGGGAGTTAGGTCGAAGGGGGAAAGTGGACGTACCCAAATCGGGTAACCACTATAAATTGCTTGAGTCTTTTCCGTGCTGTGTTGTTTGATTTATTTGTGCAGGTAAAACTTTAATTCCGCAAAAACACTACAAGACACCTATTCCCCCCCCCCATAGATAAAGCTAGTTGGCACTAGGTGGACTTTCAAGTGGTATCAGAGGTAGGTTACTCATCAAAAAGGTTCAGACCTTTAGTAGAATCCTACCACAGTGTCAAAAGCATGGAGCTGGATTGTGAGATCTCTCCGCTAAGACTCCCCACGTGCACAAAGGAGTATTATCTCGTCTGGAAGTTGAGAGTGTCATTTCACTTCGAGGCTATCGATCCTTAAGCATCTATCATCTTGGAAGAGGGTCCATTCATTCCAATGAAGACCTCCGGCTCTGGAAAGGATATCCAAATCCCCAAGTGTATTACTGAGATGTCGGAGACTGAATTCTCATTATTCAATCTGAACAAGATGATTCGTCAGATCATCATGGATGTCTGGTCTTGACCTTCTCGATCTAGACTGGAAAAGTGTAGGACGGCCAAGTCAATGTGGGTAACCATCTCAGATCTTATGGAGGGGTCAGAGAAAGTAGGGATCTGCTGTCAGCAAGAGGATGAAGCCTATTTGGGGGTCCTCGTCTCTGAAGATGAAGGCAAGGACCAATCGGTCAGCATCAGGGCTCCGTTGTCCTTGTCAGAGACTGAAGAAGAAATTGAGGAAAGCAGTTCTGATGAAGCTGACTCAACGGTCTCTGGCGATATTAACAGTAACTCTGAAGAGCAGGTAACTTCTTCATCTTGCCCCTCGTCTCTTGAAGTTCCTGAAGACAGGAATAGTTCGGATGGCTTCCCTTCAGAAAATCCTGATTCCCTGAAGAGAGCCCTTCAGAAAAGCAACCTACTTGTTGAGGAGCAAGCTCGGGAGATTGCTCGACTAAAGATCTTGTTGGATCTCCAATTGGCATCCAACAAGGTTAAGGACTCTAAAATCTCAGATCTAGAGAGTAGTCTAGAGAATGAGAAGAGGATAGTATCCAACTTTTCCAAGGTTGATGCTATCAAGAGAAATGGAGAAAATGGGTGGATCTCCCAAATTATCAAATCATGGAGAAATGGGAAAACGGTATTCAGACCCCCCACCCCAGGCAGGGAAGGTACTCATCATGCCTTTAGATATGACCATAGGAACAACCGTGGTCACTGCAAGGATGATCAGCCCTCGTGTGGAGACACCCATAGTGCAAGGGCTGTCATGGCCACCCATGAGAGAATACCTAAGGCTCATTCTGAATCCTTTGTATTCTCGGTCTCAGCCCCAACTCGATATGAATCTGCAGGTATCAGCTCTCACTGCGCTTCTCACCACCCTAGGACACAAGAAAGGGGGGTTAGAAGTCATGCAGTTAGTGCTCATGGGGCCTCTGGAAGGGCGCCGACTGAAAGGAAGGCACCACCTCCCAGGCTTCATGACGCTCGCTACATGCATTCCTTCCACCCTCCCACGTGTCACGGTGGAAGAGGCAACTTTGTGAGCAGATCCGGCTCTATCCTATTTAGACCTATGACCATGACTACCTCAGTAACCAGATCAGGTCAGAAACGGCGATACAACATTCACAAGTTTTAGTGCTGTGGCAAGGTGGGTCATATTGCCATAGATTGTTGGGACAACCCCTCTGTGTCAAGGGCAAGGGCATATCCACCTCCTCTGGGCAGAGGTAGTCTTCCTGACAGGATATCTGAGGGACGGTATTCGAGTTTTTATGCTAACAAGAACCTAGGACCCAATACATATTGGGTTCCTAAGGTAAGGTAACACTCTTTTGCAGGGTAGTCTAAGTTCCTGTAAACCTAATGGGAACCAGACAGGAGATGTTCCAAGAATGACGTTGAACAAGTATCTGGAAAAGGAGCAGTGCCATCAACACAGGCACATTCAAGTTGACCACCTGGTGTGCCTTGAGCAGAAGATCTAAATGATACATCTTTTAATCTCAGGTTTGCAATGGCTTCAAGGACCAACGCCGGCCTGGTCACTGGATGTGAGTTGGTTCGAACCGAGTTCTCACATGCCTCGGATGAGTTCTGAAACATCATCATCATGCTTGAAGAGGCTGGACTCACTTTTGTACTGGAGCACCCCTGTAAAATTCTGGATAAGGAAAAGATGGAATTCTTCGCAACCGCCAAACTTCGGAATGAAGACACTATCATCAAGAGTAAGGTTGCAGGTGCAAGGATCAAGATGTCTGCAAGGAAACTGACTCAATGCTTGCAGCTCTCCAGTTCTGAGCATGAGGATAATCTGGAGGAACATGATAGAGCCAGAACCCTATTATTCTGTGGACTAGCTAGGGGAACTAGATCGATAAAGAGAAAAGAAATGAATGAGGAGGGGAAACTCTTGTCCAACATCATTGGGAAAGTACTGATATGCAAACCCGGCTCATACGACCACATCTCAGCTGACATGTTCAATATTCTTGTGGCGATAGTCTACCGAAATAGATTCAACTGGGGGGCTATGCTTTTTGAGAAGATTAAGGACACTCTCAGATCTCCAAGTTTTGGAAGAATCATCAGCCTATATCTCAATCAGTTGAACGGAGATAGGTTCTACATGAGCAAAGGAGTTCATTTGCATTATTTGAAGAAAATGGACTCCAGCGTATTTGACAGATGGGAGCGACGCATAGGGAGAGGTGCAGTGGTAGTAGAACAAGAAGAATCTCCTGCCGAGGACAAAAGAACTTCAACAGATTCCTTGGCAATCCCCAGTGAAGTTCCTAATGCACTGACTGCAGGAACAGAGGGGGAGCCTCTACCCGCTTCTGCTAATGTCATATCTGACATCTCTCAGATAGCTAGAGATGCAGTTGAGACTATGCAAGAACTGAGGGGGAGCATGGTGTCAAATGCACCAGACCCAGATTTGTAGAAGCCAAAAAGGGGGAGATTACCCTCTCGGCTAAGGTGCTAAGGTGTATGCTCCAAATGCTCTAAAGATAATGGTATGGAATTTCAACTCACTCTCGTTTTTCAAAGTTGTGTTTTCTTCCAAGCCGTTATATTCACCTTAGCTTGTAGGGCTTAGGCTTCTTCAAATAGGGGGAGATTGTTGGGTATTGTATCCACAATGTACCTGATTTGAAGAAGCCCCTGAACAAGCTAAGGTGAATTGACAATGTATTTGATTACTTGTCTTCAAGTTGTGCTTGCAGCTATTCATCGCTAAGTACACACCAATGTCAGGGTGCAGTAGGTCAATATACACGGGTCTGTGCAACGTAATCCCTCGTTGAGCAGATCAGTGTGTTGGCTTACGTGTACTCTCTCTATTCGAGTGTACTTATTTTCAAGCACAGGGTTATGTAAGATCAAGAGAAGACAAGGAGCAAGGATGGGCCAAAGACAAGCTCACGGGAAGAAAGACGAAAATCGTCTAAGTACAAATCGACGCTGATTCGACGACTAGTGATTCTCGCCGAATCATCGAGAATCACGAACTGATTCTCGTCGAATGCTGCCGGTTGTCTCGAAGATGCCTTGAATTCTTCTAAGGCAGAATCGTCGAGAATCACGAAGTGATTCTCGCCGATTCGTCAAGAATGACTCTGCATTCTCGACGATTCGGCGAGAATCAATTGTGATTCTCACCGATTCTCACCAGCTTGTGTTATCAGTGGAGATTGAATTCTGTTAAGTAGAATTCGGCGAGAATCGTAGTTGATTCTCGCCGATTTGGCGAGAATCACCTACGATTCTCGCCGAATTTGACTTGGGCAAATTCCTGCTGTTCTCTGGACCGGTCCAAGTTACCTGGATTATTTCAAACCGGACTTAGGTCTTCTTATTGGTGGGGCCCACAACGGTCATGTGGAATGACCTAATGTATAAATACCTCCGTATGGTTGAGCGGAAAAGATACGCATATACGCATACACGATTCAAAAAGAAAGGCCGCCGGCATGACCTAGATTGCGCATCTTGCTCCGTCTTCGTCGTCGCCGCTCGTGCAGTTAGTCGCCGTTGCTGATCACGGTTTCTTCCAGATCTCCGACAACAAAAGCTTAGCCTAGTACAGCTTCTCACGCGTCTAACCAGAGATCTTTTGTCTCTTGATTCGTAGATCGGGAAAACCATCCCCTTCCGAATCGATTGAGACGATCGATCCTAGTGTGACCATTGGAAGACCTTGCTACCTTTACTACGAAGGTTGAATCTCCATTACATCGCTGCAGCACTCCGTTGCCGCCGCCAATTCCGAGAGCCAAGCCGCCGCCCTTTGCCACCGCCGGTTTCGGGGAGATTCTCTCCAAGAGAGATCTAGGGTTGTGGACTCTTCGTTGACTTCAAGAACACGTCGTCGAACGAAGAGGGACACCTTAGTCTCCATAAGTTGTTTGTATTTCTAATACATTCTATTTTCAATTTCGTTGTGAAGGAACGATTGGTTCCTAGTTGTAAGGGTTGGGTGCAACCCGTGGTGTGGGAGTGGTGACTCCAACGTATGGAAGGGTTCCTTCCGTTAGTGCAAGAATTGGATTTCAATCCTGTTGGTGAAGTGACTGAGTCGTCCGTGGTTGGGAGATAGGTCGACGGGGGAAAGTGGACGTACCCAAATCGGGGAACCACTATAAATTGCTTGAGTCTTTTCTGTGCTGTGTTGTTTGATTTATTTGTGCAGGTAAAACTTTAATTCTGCAAAAATGCTACAAGACACCTATTCCCCCCCCATAGGTGAAGCTAGTTGGAACTAGGTGGACTTTCAAGTGGTATCAGAGGGAGGTTACTCATCAAAAAGGTTCACACCTTGAGTAGAATCCTGGCACCAATGTCAAAAGCATGGAGCTGGATTGTGAGATCTCTCCGCTAAGACTCCCCACGTGCACAAAGGAGTATTATCCCGTCTGGAAGATGAGAGTGTCATTTCACTTGGAGGCTATCGATCCTCGAGCATCTATCATCTTGGAAGAGGGTCCATTCATTCCAATGAAGACCTCCGGCTCTGGAAAGGATATCCAAATCCCCAAGTGTATTACTGAGATGTCGGAGACTGAATTCTCATTATTCAATCTGGACAAGATGATTCGTCAGATCATCATGGATGTCTGGTCTGGACCTTCTCGATCTAGACTGGAAAAGTGTAGGATGGCCAAGTCAATGTGGGTAACCATCTAAGATCTCATTGAGGGGTCAGAGAAAGCAGGGATCTACTGTCAGCAAGAGGATGAATCCTATGTGGGGGTCCTCGTCTCTAAAGATGAAGGCAAGGACCAATCGGTTAGTATCAGGGCTCCGGTGTCCTTGTTAGAGATTGAAGAAGAAATTGAGGAAAGCAGTTCTGATGAAGCTGACTCAACGGTCTCTGGCGATATTAACAGTAACTCTGAAGAGCAGTTAACTTCTTCATCTTGCCCCTCTTCTCTTGAAGTTCCTGAAGACAGGAATAGTTCGGATGGCTGCCCTTCAGAAAATCCTGATTCCCTGAAGAGAGCCCTTCACAAAAGCAACCTACTTGTTGAGGAGCAAGCTCGGGAGATTGCTCGACTGAAGATCATATTGGATCTCCAATTGGCATCCAACAAGGTCAAGGACTCTAAAATCTCAGATCTAGAGAGTAGTCTAGATTTCCCTTGGAAAAATCATCAATAATTGATGATCCAGAATTAAATCTAGACATTTAGAACACTTCTAAATCCCTAGGTTTACACGTACTGGAATAACCTAACTTCCAATACAACAATAATGGCTGAAACCTGGCTATGATACCACTGTTGGGTTTTCTAGGACGGTGGCACAACACTTGTGCACGCAGCGGAAGTAATAAAATCAAGAACAACCCAAAAGAGATTTGGGATCGGGCCATGAATATTGAATCAAGAAGTTAAGAAATAACTAGGTCAAAGTTACCTTTCCGGTGTTGAGTCAAAACTCAATAGAGATGCTCCAAGATATGAGTCCTTGTCGGTGGCGAGTTCTATGTAGATTAACGTCTACGTCTCTGCAGAAATCCACATGAGCAGGAGAGCACCGAGCCTCGTCGCACGAAAGATTGGGAAGGAGATAAACTGCACCTTGCACTTCAACAGACTGCTAGGTCCACGCCAGGAATAGCAACACCGGAGACTGTCGCCGGAGAGGAGGTGGTCGGCGGAGCGAACGGTGCAGCAGAACTCTTCCGTCAGGCGGGGTACGGGATGCGGCGGATTGAGAGAACGGCGGAACTCTTCCGTCAGTTTCGAGCAATCCACCGATTTTTTTCCCCAAAACCCTAAGTCCTTATTTATACCAAAGGTATAAACAAATCTAAGAGTATCGCTATCCGCAGACCACACAGCATAGGTATCCAGAATCATTCGCCGAGAATGAACTCCAAGTTCGGCGAGAATGAGATCAAGATTCGGCGAGAATCAACAGACAGAATCGATGAGAATCATCTGCAAGATCGTCGAGAATCGAGGAAGGAATCGTCGAGTATCACCAATCGCCGGGAATCAAACAATTCGATTCTCGACGAATTCATTGAGAGTCGGCGAGTCATACTCGACGATTCTCGACGAATCATTCGCGACGAATGATTCTCGACGATCTCGTCGAGAGTCGGCGAGTCATACTCGACGATTCTCGACAAATCTCCTTGGCAATGTTTGCCTGACCCCCATTCTGTATGGTGATTGGTAACCCTTACCAACACAGTCAATCTTCCAAATTCTCCACATGCTCTTATGTGCGACCCTGCAGGCTCATATCGCGTTGGCAGTGAGATTACATGTTTGACCACTTCTAGATCACCGTGGTAACTCCAACAGTTATATCATCGATATATAATTTCCATATTTGTTTTCACTCTTAGCTAGCCGAGAGGCTCGTAGTTTAAAGTGAACACTCAAGAGTAAAGAGAGTTGCACGCATCCCTCGAGAGAGGCAAACGTTAAATCTCCTGGATTTGAGTGAAATCCAATAGTGGGGTTCACTGCGTAAAGCGAGCTTTAGGTCTCCGATTTGGATGAGATTTCGATCGGACCTTCCTAAAATCAGTTTGGCACGACTTCGAGAGAAGCATGTTCAAGCTTTAGGAACATCCACAGTCTAGGACCTTTACCTTTTTAAGTTAAGGTTTATTATCGCATTTTTAGTCAACTTTTGCCGAGGTATTCTCGATCGAGTGTTTTTAAATTTCATCATTTCAACCCCTCGTTATAATCATTTTTAGTAGCTCTTAATTTAACTGCATGTAGTTCTCTTTCTAGTGCTATATTTCTTTTCTTAATCGCAATTAGTTTTCTCTCAAACCCTAAAACAATCCTTCAATAAGATAATAGTCTTCGTGTGAGTAAGATTACTCAACAGTTCCTGGATCTTAATACGACACTTGTGCTCCCTAGCTATAATTCAATAAGTATACTTACTTAATTAGATTGCTAGTTCGCTTTTTATTCTCTTCACGATTAGTAGACACCATGTTTTTGGCGTCGTTGCCGGGGATCAACTTTTGTTGATAATTCGAAATCACGAACCTATTACTTTTATTATTTCTCCTTCTCACCCACTTTCTCAAAAATTAAAAATTCAAAAAAATATTACTGCTATTAATAGAAACCCACATCACAAGTTTTCTACACCACCTAACTCTCTTGAAAAGGGCAATGTGGCTTAAATGCCACTATCTTGTCTAGTACCTTGCGAACCCTTCATCGTGTAGTCCTTGGGAATTTCGGGAGTTAAACCTTTAAAAAAAATCTCTTTCAAAATTTTTTAACTCTTTTTTCTAGTTTTTTTTTCTCTTCCTTTCTCTTCTATTCTTCTAGTGCATGACCCGCTGAAATTTGTCAGTTATTTTTGACTTGGACCACGAAAATGACCGTACTCTTCAGAGAAGATTGCGATTTCAAGGCCCTACTCTCCAAATACCGATTGAGGATTCCGAGTCATTTTCTACCATAAGAATGGAAGAACACCCTGCCCTAAGAATAGAAGAACCCCACATAGAGTAAGCCCTGCAAAGGCCTATATCCTATTATGCAAGGCAAAATCAAGAGGGTACAGAATCAAGCATAGTGTGCCCTGATATAGCTAATAATAACTTCGAACAAAAGCCTAGCATAATTCAAATGGTGCAGCTGTATGTGCAATATGACAGAGTTCAAAATGAAGACCCGAATGCGCACATCGCTAGCTTTCTTGAGATTTATGACTCCTTTAAAATCAACAATGTTACAAATGATGCTATTAGGATAAGACTCTTCCCCTTCTCCCATAGAACTAAATTTAAATAGTGGTTGATGACTCTGCTAAGAGGGAGAATCACCACTTGGGATCAACTAATCGAAAAATTTCTGATGAAGTATTTTTCGCCAGCGAAAACTACAAACTTAGGAATGACATTTCTGCCTTTTTTCAAATAGATTCTGAATCTCTTTATGAAACTAGGGAATGATTTAAAGAACTCTTAAGATGATGCCGCCATCACGCATTGCCTGTATGGATATAAGTGCAGAGGTTTTATCACAGGCTAAATAAAAATACAAAGCAAATGATAGACGCAGCTTCCGGTGGCACTTTAAACCACAAAACCCTGGAAGCAGCTCTTGAGCTTTTCGAGGACATGGCCATGAAGACATGTTAGTGGAATGTGCCTAGACCTCGCCCAAACAAACCTACAGGTATATTTGAAGTAGAAAATGTCTCCCAGCTTGCCCTGCATGTGGAAATACTAAGTAAAAAGATAACGGAAATGTTTGCTACCTCCACCCCTCATGTATGGGAATCTGTAACTGCTGCCCCTGAACAAATAGATTATGTTATCAATGTGCATAGGAATGCTTTTAATAATTTTTCTGCTGCAAATTTTCCTACGCTGGGCTTTGCTTTTCCGAATAGTTATAATCCCGCTTTACGAAACCACCCAAATTTCTCGTGGAGTAACCCTTTGAACGCCACCACAAAATGATTTTTCTACACCCCCTACACCTCTTCAAAATTATCAAAACCTCCAAACTTTGATGAAATGTTTTCAAAATATATGAATGTTATTGACGCAACTATAAGAAGCCTAATCGGATCAGTTAGAAATCTAGAGAACAAATAGGACAACTCGCAAAAATTATTTTTGAGCGACCCGCCGGGTCTCTTCCTGCCAAAGTCGAGCCCAAACCAAGAGAGCAAGAGAAAGCTATAAATATTCAGAGTCAGAAGCAGGTTTCCAGTATGGTTAGCAAAGAGCCCGAGGCAAGCTCTGCCACCGTTTTGAATATTCCAGCACCTGCTAAAAAAGAAGTTATCACTCCGTTCTCTGCTTTAGAAAAAGATCTCGCTCCACCAAGTATTTTTAAAAATGATCCAACTCCACCATACACATCCCAACTTAACAAACAACGTCTTGATGATCAATATACCAGCTTCTTAGAAATATTTAAGCAAATCCACATAAATCTACCCTTTAATGAAGCGATTACCCAGATGCCGAAGTACGCCAAGTACCCAAAGGACCTCCTGACTAATATGAAGATGTTAGAGAACTTATCACACATCACATTAAACGTCAAGTGCTCTGCTATCTTGAAAAATAGTTTACCAAAGAAGATTAGTGATCTGGGTAGTTTTTCTATCTTGTGTGTCTTTGGTGATCTTTCTATCAAGCATGAATTGGCCGATTTAGGTGCAAGTATCAACCTATTGCCCTTCTCATTATTTAAGAAGTTAGGAATTGGTAGCCTCAACCCCACGTATATGAGTATCTAGCTCGCTGATAGATCTGTTAAGTACCCATTAGGAATAATGGAGGATGTTCTAATCAAACTCGATAAAATCATCTCCCGGTGGATTTTGTCATATTGGACATCGAAGAAGACATCGAGGTTCCCCAGATCCTTGGCCGACCCTTCCTTGCCACCTCTCGAGCTATCATTGACATAAGCAATGGCAAGCTCTTCCTTCGAGTAGGAGACGATGAAGTAACTTTCTCTATCACCCCTTCGATGAAAAATACCCTAGAAAATGACGACTCCTATTTTTTCTTAGATGCCTCAGATGAAGAATCTTCCTAGTACCTTTCTGAAAGTGAAATTGAGATTTCTTATTTTTTTTCTTCAACTCGTTCATTGAATTTCTGCAAGAAACGACCATGGTCGCAGACTCCGCCCTTTCCAATTTTCCGTATAAAGTAAAAGTCTATGAAGATATTATTTTTGAAAAGGAAAGAACTTCCAAATCATCATATGAAGAACCCCCTACCCTAGAATTAAAATAACTGCCTAAACATCTTATGTATGCCATCTTAGGAAAAGGTTATAAGCTACCAGTAATAGTTTCGGCCTACCTAACTGAAGTGCAAAATGATAAACTCCTTCTAATTTTATGTAAACATCGTCGAGCTATTGCTTAGAAGATTTCCAATATCAAGGGCATAAGCCCATCTTTTTGTACCCACAACATCCTAATGGAAGATAGTTTGTGTAATTCCATCCAACCTCAGCACCGCATAAATCCCAATATTAAAGAAGTAGTTAAGGACGAGGTTATAAAGCTGTTAGATGCACGAATTATCAATCCTATTTATGATAGTAAGTGGGTCAGCCCAGTTCAGGTAGTGCCAAAAAAGGGAGGGATAACTGTAGTTAGTAATAAGAATATTGACTTAATCCCGACACGGACGGTAACGCGGTGGCGAATGTGTATTGACTATCGTAAGTTAAACGACGTCACCCCCAAGGACCATTTTCCCTTCCCATTCATCGATCAAATCTTATTGTCACTATCCGTCCAATGCTCTTATTGTTTTTTTGATGGCCTCTAGGGGTATTTTCAAATCCCCATCTCTCCCGAGGTCCAAGAGAAAACTATGTTTACTTTTCCCTTCAGCACCTTCGCTTATAGAAGAATGTCGTTCGGATTATGCAATGTGCGAGCTACATTCCAGTGATGTGTGCTCGCTATCTTTGATAAGTACGTAGAAATCATTATGGAGGTGTTTATCGATGGTTTCTCCGTGTTCGGTGATACATTTGATAGTTGCTTAGAAAACCTAGAAAAAGTGTTAGAGAGATGCGAAGAAACTAACCTTTTCTTAAATTGGGAAAAATGCAATTTTATGATGAGGGAAGGGTTAGTTTTGGGTCATAAGATTTCTACGAGAAGAATTGAAGTAGACAATAGCTAAGATAGAAGTTATCGAGATGCTGTCGCAGCCTACGAACATCAAAGCTATAAAAAGTTTCCTAGGACACGCTGGCTTCTACCGCCGCTTCATAAAATACTTCTCGAAAATCACCAAACCCCTTACACATCTTCTGAAAAAAGACGCCCCATTTATTTTTGATGACCTTTGTCTATCTGCCTTTGAATTAATAAAAGAAAAGTTAATTAATGCCCCTATTATGATAGCTACGGTGGGAGACCTTCCCTTTGAAATTATGTGTGATGCGAGTAGTTTCGCGGTGGGAGCCGTACTAGGACAATGAATATCTAAAAACTTACACCCCATCTATTTTGCAAGTAAAACACTTACATCGGCACAAGAGAATTATACCACAACCGAGAAGGAGCTCCTAGTTGTTGTTTTCTCTTTTGAAAAATTTCGTCCATATATTACGCTTTCCAAGATAATCGTTTTTACGGACCACTCGGCCCTCAAGTATCTTCTTGCTAAGATGGATGCCAAGCCGTGCCCGATTTGCTGGGTCTTTCTCCTCCAGGAGTTTAACTTAGAAATCCGTGATAAGCAAGGAGCCGAGAATTTGGCCGCCGACCATCTCTCGCGATGAGATAATCCATATATAGAAAAATTAGATGAAAAATCTTTTAATGATTTCTTCCCCGATGAGTAGTTGCTCTTAATTAACACATCCCCTTCTCTTTGGTTTGCACAGATAGCCAACTATTTAGTGGCTCGTGTACTCCCGAAAGAGTCCTTCTCTCAACAAAAGAACAAATTATTATCTGAGTTGAAGAACGATTTTTGGGAGGGCCCGCATCTTTTCCGAGTCTGTGCGGACCAAGCGATAAGGAGATGTGTCTCTTTTGATGAAGGATTAGATATTTTAAAACATTTGCATAAAGGACGGACTGGTGGTCACTATAAAGCTGCTCGCACTGCCCACAAAGTGCTTTGTGCAGGTTTTAACAGTCCTAGCCGGTTTAAAGAAATGCAAGCCTTTGTTAGTAGGTGTGATTGTTGCCAATGGTCGAGAAATATTTTTAATAAAAATGATATGCCGCAAAATTATTTCCTTGAGTGCAAAGTTTTCTACCTCTCGGGAATTGATTTTGTTGGCCCTCTTCCTTTTAGCTTCGGTAACAAGTTCATTTTAGTTTGATGTAGGCCACTCCCTAAAGAAATTAAAACACGAAAAGACAAAAGGATTCCTAAGGGGAATTTAAGCGAACACGTGGTGTGCGCGCAAAACTCGAAATTTTGGTAGAGTTTTGTTTAAAATATCGCGATCTCACAAGGGAAAAATTCCCACCCAAACCTACAGGAACATACACACATTCTAATATCATAACCTAACCATACATCTAGCATCGCATCACAAACATTTTCCATCCACATGGAGAGTGATCCGTACTAAAGCTTCGATTCGGAAAATAGTCCAAATGCATCCCTCAAAACAAAACCATACGAGGATATACCAAATCCTCTTGATCCATTCGAATCCAAAGGCTACACAAAGCCCGGTCTGCAAATGACTAGTGGGACCTACCCTTGCAAAATCTTCACGAAAAATTTTGATGAACATAATACAAATTTCAGATTTTATAAATGCAAATGTGAATCAATAATAAGGATAAAACATGAAATCACAAGTCTCCACTAACTCATAAAATCAAGAAGAAGATCACACAAGTTTAGGGGAAGAAAATCGTTACCCAATAATCTGAAATGAGAGAGGAGGAGAGGAGGAGGAGCAAGAGAACTAAGGAAGAGTCACACTTCCACGAATTCAGCGGAGTCACACTGAATTAGGGAGAACCGAATCGCCTTCTTCGGAGTCACACCGGAGGAGGTTGGAGGTCGCCGGTGCAGCAACAATACACCCAAAGAGGTGTGGCAGCAGCAGCCGATCGGCGATTTCCTGGAGGTGTCGGGTCCGGGTTTCGGCCAGGACGAGAGAGGGGCTGGGCAAACCGTGAGGTTTAGGGTTTTCTTTTTTTTTTTCTTATTTCAATTTATTCTCCCACTCCACATACATATATTTATATATGATTACACCTCTCCATCCAACCCTTCATCATATTAAATTTAATCCTAGCCACTCCATTAAACTTACAAAATTAAAAACAACATAATAAAGAGACTTATGAAAATAACTTATGAAAATAATGATAGGAAAATTATAATATTATTTCAAAATGAAATAATCATTATAATCATAATGACGTGACGAGATGCCGGCGGCGGCGGTGGCGGAGGCGATGACGATTGCTGCAACGACCATCAATGTCCACGAACATGTAGCGGCGACGATCAAAAGAGAGATCCATGTGGTGGAGGTGATGATAGTTGCAGCAACGACCATCAATGTCCATGAACATGTAGCGGCGGCGATCAAAAAAGAGGTCCATGTCAGCACGAGCAAATGGCGGGGCATCCACGCCATCAATCCTCCCCCGCTCGAAAGAACTTATCCCTTATGAGTGGCCAGGTAGAGAATAGCAAGGGACATCAGCATCCACAGGTAGCATAGTAAGAGCGGGAAACCACAGGGTAGGACAAGAAGTGCGGGCGTCCGCAATAAAACAGAACTTATCCTGCGCAAGAACAGCAGAAAACCTCATAGATGTGTCAACATAAAGAAAAGCAGTGCAGGTCTTACCATCCAATGTGAAAACCAAGAAACCCAAATGGAAGTGTGACATGGAAATAATATCACCTCTCAACCCAAGAGACTCTGAAGTGGAAGAGAGAAACGTCGAAGAAAACCGCTCATGTGGAGACCAGATTTGCAAAATTAAATCCAAAAAATTGAGACACGGTGAAAAACCGATTGCATCGTAAAAATCCAAAAGAATTGCATTAATCTTAAAA
The DNA here is from genome assembly GCA_039513925.1 of Platanthera zijinensis. Lineage (NCBI taxonomy): Eukaryota > Viridiplantae > Streptophyta > Magnoliopsida > Asparagales > Orchidaceae > Platanthera > Platanthera zijinensis. The sequence continues at coordinate 38,301,489 of CM077089.1, read as the reverse complement.
TTCTTGAAAATCATGAAAGGATTGGCTCTCCAATGTAATAATTTGGTTACGGAACCCAAAGGTATGCACTCGGGGGCTAACCAGACTAAATTAGAATCAATAATTCTGCATTCAGAAGCTCTCGAAGGTGAACGGACGTGAAAGTGATGCAACTCATAGACACTGGCATAAGGCAACGATATATGTACATGTAGTTCATACCAGGATGGATGAAAGATATGTGCATTTTGATTTGGCGGGTAACAATGTCGTGAGGACACCAAATCAATAGGCACAGTCGCCATGAAATCATACGCAGTCGCAAATGAAAACATGCCCGCCGGCGGATACTCACTAATACATAGCCCACTAGTCATATCAAACGGAGATGCTAATAACGACGGTTTAACTAAGTGGATCGGACTAGGTAAAATCAATTCGTGTCCTAACAAGTCCGCTAATCGATCCAAAAGTACGGCTACCTCATAAGGTAAATCTTCCAACTCAGTTGGTAAGTCAGATAACTACGGGCCATCGTAAGGTTCCTCAACTATCATAGGAGACGGGCCTGAAATATGGTCGAGGGGAGGTATGTTAATCCCAGGGAGGGATACCTCAGAGGAGGCATCATCATCCAGGCCACTAGGATATTTAATCTCCTCATTGTCACTATAGTCATCAGAATAATCGGTATCTCCCTCAGTGGCAGGCTCAGCCGTCGAAGCTAAAATAGCAAAAACCCTAGGCTTTGTGGGGCACTCCACGACATAGTGGCCAATCACTCCACAAGCACAACATGTAGCGTTCTCCTTGCAACTCTTAACTATTTGCCTAGGATTGCCCCGCGGTTTTATAGCATCCCTAGTAGAGACAACGATAGGTTGCGGGATAGAGGACCTAACCTTTTCCTTATCACTAATGGTAGGTGTACAAGTGCTCGAAATAGTCAGATCTTGGTAGAGCAAGGATCTAGCGTGAGGCTTATTGTCACTCCTATGATCAGAAATGATTCTAGTTCCCAGGCAGGAAGAATGAAAATCATGAGATGTCCAGGAATGGGAGTACAAGGGGATGTACTAGTTCGATGTAAGCAAAATCTTAGGCGGCAGATCACTCAGATAATCAAAGTACTGAGAATGGCAGTGTGGAGGGTAATACTCATCCGTTAAATAATTCTTCATAATCTGCCAACCTACACGTGAGTTGTCGAGGGATGTCCAAAAACGTCTCTCCTCATTGAGCTAGAAGGTCTGGGCTCGACCAAATAATTGTAGTTTTGCAACGGGAATCCTGTGGGGGTCCACAATATGATATCGCTCAAAATAACGTTCCATATCCTTCACCCAACATAAAATCACTCGCATCATCCTAACCTATCATAGGTTGGAGCAGGATCTCTAACAGGCCAAGAGTTGCGCGATGGTGGAGTCAAATATTATGATAACATAACGTTATGCTCAACGAATGAAAGTGAGTGTGCGGAACTCCCAATGTCCGCCATAACAGACCAACAAAAAAACTCAAACTAAGTAAACACGTAAAACTTTTTTTAAAAAACTAAAATAAAAATAAAAGACCAACAAACGTGCCTAAGTGCAAATGGGGGGGGGGGTAGCTCGGAACGAGCGATCGTTGCCAAGTTGAGAAATTGGCAAACCTCCCTCTGATACCAAATTGATGTAGGCCACTCCCTTAAGAAATTAAAACACGAAAAGACAAAAGGATTCCTTAAGGGAATTTAAGCGAACACGTGGTGTGCGCGCAAAACTCGAAATTTCAGCAGAGTTTTGCTTAAAATATCGCGATCTCACAAGGGGGAAATTCACACCCAAAGTTGCACGAACATACATATATACTAATATCATGACCTTACCAAACATTTAGCATCGCATCACAAACCTTTTTCATCCACATGGAGAGTGATCCGGACTAAAGCTTCGATTCGGAAAATAGTCCGAATGCATCCCTCAAAACAAAACCAAAAGAGGATATACCAAATCCTCTTGATCCATTCGAAACCAAAGGCTACACAAACCCGAGTTTGCAAATGTCCAAAGGGACCTACCCTTGCAAAATCTTCGCGGAAAATTCAGATGAACACAATACAAATTTCAGATATTATAAATGCAAATGTGAATCAATAATTAGGATAAAACATGAAATCACAAGTCTCCACTAACTCACAAAATCAAGAAGAAGATCACATAAGTTTAGGGGAAGAAAATCATTACCCAATAATCTTAAATGAGAGGAGGAGAGGAGGAGGAGCAAGAGAACTAAGGAAGAGTCACACTTCCACGAATTCACCGGATGAGGGAGAACCGAACCGACTTCTTCGGAGTCACACCGGAGGAGGTTTGAGGTCTTTGAAGCAGCAACAGTACACCCAAAGCGGAGCGGCAACAGCAGCCGATCAGCAATTTCCTGAAGGTGTCGGGTGCGGGTTTAGGCCAGGCCGAGAGAGGGGCTGGGCAAACCGTGAGGTTTAGGGTTTTGTTTTTTTTATTCTTTCAATTCCTTCTCCCACTCCACATACATATTTTTATATATTATTACACCTCTCCATCCAACCCTTCATCATATTAAATTGAATCCTAGCCACTCCATTAAACTTAAAAAATTAAAAACAACATAATAAAGAGACTTATGAAAATAAAGAAAGGAGGATTATAATATTATTTCAAAATGAAATAATCATTAAAATCATAATGACATGACGAAATGCCTGCGGCGGCGGTGGTAGAGGCGACGACAGTTGCGACAACGACCATCAATGTCCACGAACATGTAGCGGCGGTGATCAAAAGAGAGATCCATGTGGTAGAGGCGACCACGGTTGCGGCAACGACCATCAATGTCCATGAACATGTAGTGGCGGCGATGAAAAAAGAGCTCCATGTCGGCATGAGCAAATGGAGGGGATTCCTCGCCATCATAGTTGTTGTAGATTATGTTTCATGATGGGCTAAAGCCCAAACTCTTCCTACTAATGACGCCCGAGTCATAATTATGTTTTTGAAAAAATTATTTTCTCTATTCGGTACTCCACGAGCCATCCTTAGTGATAGGGGTTCACATTTCTGTAACGCGCAGTTTTCTAAAACTCTTATAAAATATGGCGTTACACATAATCTTTAAACAGCTTAATACCCCCAAACTAACGGACCAGTCAAAGTAGTGAACATAGAGATAAAACATATTTTTGAAAAGACTGTTTCCACTTCTAGAAAAGACAGGTCAACCAAATTAGGCGATGCTCTATAGGCCTACGAAACAGCGTATAAAACCACCATCGGATGTACGACATATCAGTTGGTTTATGGAAAATCGTGCCATTTACCCGTAGAATTAGAACACCGAGCTTTTTGGGCCTTTGGTTTTTTAAATTTCAATCCCCACTTTGTCGGTATTTTTTGAAAATTTCAACTTAACGAACTCGACAAGTGGCGCTCTTAAACATACGAAAATAACAAATTTTATAAAGAGCGGACGAAACGTTTCCACGACATACACTTAAGGAACCCAAAAACATTCAAATCTGGTAACAAAGTTCTTTTATATAATTTACGTTTACGTTTATTTCATGGAAAACTAAAGTCATGTTGGTCTGGGCCATTTTTTGTTAAAGAAGTTTTTTCATATGGCACTGTGATAATTTCACACCCTAATAAGGGCGATTTCAAAGTGAATGGACAACATCTTAAACTCTATTTTTTTTGGTGATGATGATGTCAGTCCAAACAATGTTAAGTTTCTTCTGCATGAACATTAACTAACTTAAGACAGTTTATTTTTGTTAAAAACTTTAATTATTATTTTTGACAATAATCTTTTGGACAATATTATTTTTTTACGTCGAGCTCAAATGACGTTTTAAATAAAGGGTGCTTTTGGGAGGCAGCCCAAATTATTTTTCTATTTTCTTTATTTTACACTTTTTGCCCTGGACGGCTTCGACAAGCTGAAGCTTCTGCGATCACCTACTACAATGCTGCTGAATCAATCACGAAGTCCAATGAAGACATTTCAAGAAATTCCAAAGCTCAAGCTTGGGGGAGCGACATCAATCAACATTCACGGCGCATAAATCCTGGGAAATACCGGTTTTTCAATTCTGTACTTTCTTTTCTGTTTTAATTTCTCTCTCTCCTTCCCATCCTTTCTCCATTGAGGACAATGTCCATTTTAAGCTTGGGGGAGGATTTCATCCTCCTCTTTTCTTTATTTTTTTATAAATATCTTAAAATCTAAAAAAAATGAGAATAACTTAAAAAATAAAAAAAATTGAAAATATTTCAAATTCATAAAAAAAATACTTATATAGTATTTGTTCTTTACATTAATAGTTTAAACAAATTTTGGTGTTTCAATAGTACCCCTTGCCTTTTCTTTTGTTTTTCTCAATATTCCCTATAACAACTTAGCTAATTATGATCTTTCTAATCATTTTTTTAATTATGTTTCACAAGTAAAATGTTGGTCATGCTCTGTTTCTAATTCACGATAGCATGTTAACGTGAAACGTTTTTCTAAATCTCGCATATTTATTATGGTTTTTATTGTTTATTTTCTTTACTTTCTCGAAAATCTTTCACCCACTATTTTCCTTTTAGTTTTGGGATAATTTTTGTAATGTTAAATTTTTATTAGCATAGTAAATGTGAACGATCCAAGTCACCTATTATTTCTATTTTAAAGATAATTTCATTAGTCTTCTTTTATTATCTAGGATTTTCTTTTTGAAATTTTTCAAAGCTTATGCTTTAGATAAATTTAAAAACATGAAAATGATTTAGACCATTTTTGTTTCCGTTTGAGCCTTCTTGCAAACTTAAAAAATTTTATCCATAGTTAGCCACTTTTGAGACTTTTTCCGATTTCAATTGTTAGCTCCACTTATCATTTCATTTTCAAGTTAATAAAAAATATATTTTCATGATTATGAAGGGTTTGTTTTGTGATATATTTTGAGAACTTTTGAAAAAGTATGCACAAAAGAAGTGTGTACTTTGTTGGCCAATTTCAAAATGAAAAAAAAATTATTTATGGCCTTTGTTTTGAAAAGAAAAAAAGGAAGGAAAGAAATAAAATGAAAAAGTAAACGAAAGAAAAAAATTTATTGGTATGATTTAGAGAATTTTTAAACTCCTTATTTTGTTTAGTGTGATTTTAAAGCCTCCTTCTTTATCTTAGAATTACACTCTCTAATCATAATCGTAAAACCAAACATTTCAGTCCTAATAAGCCCTTTGATTCATGTTTTTGAATTTTATTTATTAGCTAAGTAAAAAAGAAAAGTAAAATAGTAAAGTTTTGGATTTTAAATTTAGATTTGTGTTATTTGATTGATATAGTTATAATGTGTCTCTTGGATCTAGTAACAACTCAATGTGTTTTTCCATTTTATTACTTTGCTTAAATTTAATTATAGAATTTTGTAAAAATTATGGCTGATTTATTTTCATTAGTAAAGTTTATAAATTGTTAAACCATATTTAAGTAATTGTTTTAGGTTTACCTTTCACCTTCTCCCTACTTAGAATTTTGCATAGTACTTGTGTAAGCATAATTAGAACTTTTTTTATTAATCACATTTTATGTTAGCTAGTTATTATATTTTTACTTAGGGACAAGCAAAGCTTAAGATTGGGGTAATTTGATAGTACATTTTGTAGTCTAAACTATTATGGTATTTTTATGTTTTTAATACACAAATCATTTCTTGTAAGCTTATATATTGACCTCCTTTTGTATATTTTCTTGCAACTAATGTTTTCTCTTCTTTTTGAAGATTTTCTCAGTATTTGGCTAAAATGACTTGACATGCCCCCCTGACACGCCCTCCGTGGGCATGTCACCGAGCGTATAACCTGATCCTGAGGAAGAATGCTGCAAGAACCCAAATCCTGAAAAAAACACCAGACACGCCCCCTGACTCGCCCTCTCTGGGAGTGTCTCTGAGCGTGTCACCATCATCCCGAAGCCTGCTGCCACATTTAAAGATTTTCCATTGATGCACGTCAACAGTACTGACACGCCCCCCGCCCCCCCCACCCAACATGGGCGTGTCACCGGGTGTGTTCTACCTTTTTTGACGACTGATGGATTTCTGACCAATGATTGAGACATGAAGTGCCTTACACGACCCCTACCCTATACGGGGGTGTCCTAAGGCGTGTCCACCGACGTATAGAAGAAATCATCATTTCCGTCAGAATTCAGTTCCCGAGGTTAACCCCGTAACTAACACACACCCCTGACACGCCCTCTTCGGTCATGACAGGGGGGCGTGACCGACCCGAAAAAAGTATTTAAATTCAGGCCTCCCCCTTATGTCTACCAAGTAGTTTAGAGTGAGAGGGGAGGTGCTGCCCTTTCATCTCTTGGAGTTTTTCATGCTTCTCCTCTCCCTCTTTCTCATTTTAAGCTTTTTAATCCTAGTTTGTGTACTCCTTTTGTATTAGTTTTTTGTAATTGCTTTAGTAGCTTAATATAAATGCTAGCATAGGTTTTTATTTCATTGCATTTGTAATACATTATTCATAGTTGTAACTCCCTTTTAGTATTAATATAACGTGCCCTTTTTATCTTTATTTTCTTGATATTCTTCTACCTAACTCTCTTCCTCCACTTCTCCATCATTAACTAATCCTCCTTGTACTCAATTTTGATGATCGGAGGTTCGAATTGATTAAGTTATGATGATTTAAGTTTACTTTTTCTTTTTAGGGTTAAGCCTTCGATTTACTCTTGAAAAATCTTCGTTGGAGTTAGATCATCGATATATAATTTCCATATTTATTTTCACTCTTAGCTAGACAAGAAGCTCATAGTTTGAAGTGAACACTGAAGACTAAAGAGTGTTGCATGCACCCCTCGAGAGAAGCATACGTTAAATCTCTCGAATTGGAGTGAAATCTAATTATGGGGTTCACAGCGTAAAGCGAGCTTTAGGTCTCTGATTTGGACCATAGTTCGGTCGGACCTTCCTAAACTCCGTTGGGCATGACTTAGAGAGAAGCGTGTTAAGGCTTTAGAAACATTCACGGTCATGGACCTTTACCTTATTAAGTAGGGTTTATTATCGCATTTTAAGTCAACTTTTGTTGAGGTGGTTCTCGATCGAGTGCTTTTTCATTTCATTGTTTCAACTCCTCGTTTTAATCATTTTTAGTAGCTCTTAATTTAACTACAAGTAGTTCTCTTTCTAGCGCTATATTTCTTTTCTTAATCACAATTAGTTTTGTCTCAAACCCTAAAAAATCCTTCAATAAGAAAATAGTCTTCGTGTGAGTAAGATTACTCAATAGTTCCCAGATCTTAATACGACACTTGTGTCCCCTAGCTAAAATTTGATAGGTATACTTGCCTTGTTGGATTGCTAGTTCGGTTTTTATTCTTTTCACGATTAATAGACACCAGGTGTATTTCTCAAAAACTTCGATTTATTATAAGAGATAGTTTATGAAAATTATTTTTCTATGTTAAGTATCATTATCTTCTACAATTAGATATTTTATATATGTTTGGGGTTATTTCTAATATTAAAATTAAAAAGATTACAAAACAATTTAAACACCACCAAAACATATCCATATTAAAAACAATTATGATCTTCACATACACCACAAAGATCAATTATGATTAAAATGATATTTTATTGTTAAATTCATGTTAATCGTATATCATAATTCATGATTCATCAATAATTAAACCTAAATTTACAATTTCTTCCACACTTAGTTATAATATGTGGTTTTTGGCCATCTAAATCACCTAAAGAGGGGGCTCAATAGGTAGTTTTGTAATTAAATGATTTCAATTCTAATTTCAACAGTTATAAGTAAATATAAAACACAAATAGCAAACACAAATCTTGACATAAATATTATATAGTGGTTCCCCAATGTATGGGTAAAATTGTCCTTGTGTGACTATCTAGTAGTGGTTTAGACTCAACAATCTCCTCAAAAACTCAGCCCCTTAGAGCTTACAGCATAGTTCCCTCATTATCTCTCAAGTCTTCTTCATAGCCCTCCTTCAGGCACACAAGCCATACTATCAAACCTATCAAGAAGTCCTACCCTCAAAAATGCAGACCATACAACTCAGATTGCTCAAACTCCTACAACTCAAAAACTAAGCTAGTTTCTACCTCAAAGATTCACTAAGTCCTATACTGAGGCTTATCACTAAGCCCTACACTCTGACTAGGAGTACAGCCCTACATGTCAGACTTATCAAGAAGTCATACAAAAATGTTGAATGTAATGTTTATAATAAAAGACTAAAAAATAGACCTTGAATCCGAATCTTCTATTATTATTGCAATGAAAGAGTTTTTTAGAAGCATTCCCTGAGTGGATTGAATCTTCAGATAGAAAAGATTTGTGGCTTTATTCCTTGATCTATAAATCCCATTTCATGCTAGACTCGCACGCATTAGAGTCAAAAGTCCTGTCCTGACTCGGGCTCGGGGTGCGCCAGTTTTGACACGTAAAATTCGTCGGATATAGTCACAGATATCGGACGAATTCGTCGAGTATGACTTGTGAATTGAGTCCAGAACTATTCATCGAATATCATAGCAGATATCCGACAAATTCGTCGAGTATATAAAACGAATTGGACTTCAAATACTTTGGTAGGTAGAATTCATCGAAAGCTTTGAGTGAACTCGATGCCATTTGACGTAGCGTCGATTAGATAAGACGAATTTCACTTATAATAATTATAGATTCGGGAAGAGTCGTGTGCTCTTAGTGAACTCGATGCCACACGATGAAGTAGCGAGTGATACTTGATTAACTCAGCACTTTGACATAGAAAATAAAAAGATCAACGAGGTGTGAGTGAGATGAATGCCGAAGTCGCATATGTAGAACGAGAGAGTTCGAGTATCGGAAAATAACAACTCTTGACTTAGAAAATATCGGACTCAATAAAAGGCACTGAGTAACTTAATCTACGAAACCATCGAGTGATACTCGACGAACTCAACACTTTAACTTATTAGTATAGGACTCGACAAGACGTCGAGTGATCACGACGAATATTGACGATTCCTCGAGTGTGAATAGTATACACGATGATATTGACCTAGAGCATTTTCGACAGACCATGTGGCTTGTTCATGCGTATGGGTTGAACCGGGTTTTCAGAATATGCACTGATAGCTCCTTTGGACCAGTCTTTTCAGTATGACTTAATTTAAGTAAAAATAGGCAGTCCAATATTGATGACACATTGCAAAGCAATCGAACCCTAATTCTTGTTATAAAAAGGAAACGTATAAGAAAACCTTGCCGTCACTTCCATTTATCGCCGAGTCGTTTCCTGTGCCGAACCCGTCGGAAGAGAGAGAATCACCGGTGTCAGATTTTTTGGAGGAAGAACTTTCCTTCCATGAAGAACAACACCGACGATGAAGAAGATGTCGTCGAGAATGATAAAAAGATCCATGGTCAGAAACGAGGTGAGCTTCCTACACTCTTCCTTGGTGCTAGATCCTTAGTTATAATATTGACAAGATGTCGATTCAAAAGAGTTGGACTTGTGTGAGATGAAGATTTTTTAGGAAGAGACAATGCTAGGACCTTGTCCTAGAGATTAGTTGTCTTCAACCTCTCCTCTCTTCATTGTGATGGTGGTGGACTTGATTTCATGAAGAAGGATGGTCTATTGAGGGTGAATAAGGGAGGAGGAAGTGTTGCATGTGGTTTTAAAAAAATGTCTTAAGGAAGAAGACGAACCGATGTCATTCATTTTGCTTTATGATGCGTGTAGAAATATGTTTTCTGCATGCAGCGAACTTCGAGGATGTTTTTGAGTGTGAAATAGCCGGATCTAGTTCTTGGGATGAATATGACAGTTGTAGTCCTTGGAAAGAACTTTCCAACGGATCATTACACGTTTTCATAGGAGCTTTGTAGCTCATAGAATTTCCAGTCAAAGTTGCTGCACAGTAATAACTTATGTGTAGGATACCTTCATGTTAAGGTATCACCGATTTTGGACTAAGTAGGAGAAACGTAGCAAGTTGATGTTGAGGTTTGGATGAGGCGGTCTTGAGGTTTTTGGGGGGAAGGCTTCGTTATAATGTACCCGAGATAAACAAATGGTTTGAAGGATTTAATAATTGAATGGTTTGGGGAAATTAGAGAACAATTGGTTTGATGAGAATTAGTGGCACAAATGGCTACTTGTGAAATTAGATAAAGATGTACACGATTGTAATAAGATGATTGAATGTGTAAGGTATACTTATGCTATCGTGCTTGATGAATACAAAAAGAGTTAATATATTGCTGAGATAAATGTATGAATGCATAATTGTTGTGAATGCATGTTATAATGGAGGACTTAGATGAGGTAAATCTCATGCCCATGAAATGTGTTGATTCATGATCTCAAGTACTGGATGGGATAGTTTGTATAGTCTAGTGCTTGGGGTGTATCTCCCTATGGGTGGAAGTGTGGGATTGGTATATTGTTCAAGGTGGCTTGCTGTTGTATTTTACTATACGACATAATAGTTAAGCGCAGCAGAATAAGGATACAAGGAAAAACCCAAAAGTACGTTATGGATCTTGCGATGAACATTAATCAAGATGTAATATTGCAATAAATGAATTTATTCCTTTGTAGGATTAAGTCGATACTCAACCTAGGTGCTCCTATTGAATCCAACGAATGGCAATGACCGGAGTTCCGAGCGTAGAATAGTGTCCACTACTCTACGGGCATCCACACGAGAACAGAGAACCCTAGACTCTTGTCGCACAAGATCTAGGTTTGAAAGTGGTTTGCGTTCAACGTCTCCATAGAGTATTAGATTCGATCAAGGAGAGGCAGAAATGATGATGATGACACCAAGGAAACACTTTCTCATGGCGGCTTAGGATGGCTGACAGTCAGTGGCGACAAGCGGCGGTCATCGGCAACAACGACGACGGTCACGGATGTGGAATAGTTCCGTAGAGAGGAAGAAGCCATCGGTTTAGCGATTAGGTTTTGAATTAACAGTCTACTATTCAGTTCAACAGTTAAATAATATTTATACCTTGAACCGAACCAGCCAATACCAGCAAAACATATCGAATCGGACTTAGGAAAAATCAAATAGGCGAGAGAAAAATTTGATGAGTATCGAATTGATATTCTACAAATCGGCGAGAGGCATATGACGATACACGATGAATCATGAAGTGGACATGATGACACTCGACGAATCGGTTAGAGATTAATGCGATACCCGATGAATTAGCTATAGTTCATGAAGATACTCGATGAATCTAGACCATTCGTCGAAACCCCTTACCTATACTCGATGAATTTTCCATAGTTATTTCTGTCTACATACCGGTCGACCCATATTAACAATAAAGGTCCCGAAATGAAATTCCACCACGTCCAGATAGTCATATGCGTGTACCTTCACTCATATCACATATGAGCAAGGCCAACACAAACCTATCCAACTTATCCAATACTCTTATGTGTGACCCTATAGGCTCAAACTGCGTTGACAGTGATGTTACATGCTTGATCAATTCCAAATCATCATGTTATCAACAACAGTCACCCACTTGATCTTGAAAGTATCAAACAAAAGCTTCACAAATAATGAGTAGCATCTAGAAATGCATCATTGCTCCAAAGAAATAAGAGTTTAAAAATCAAAAGCCATTATGATTAATGTATTAGTGTTGTCTTGTCCCTTCGTCCCATACATCCAGATAGAACTACAGGTAAAATCATGTCACCCTCATAATTGTTCAATCCTAGTTTTCTTGATCTATAATGGACTTCCAAAAAATGGTGACTCCAAAATCATATATTGACTCAACCATGCATTTCTCATTCCCATTCCATCAAGGAGCCCATGGATGCAACTCCTGTAACATAAGAGGATAAATCCCATCTCTACTCACAAACAATTACCTAAATGATTTGTAATGTACCCTATAACCCTCTTTATTATCTAAATTTCTCAAGACTGGACTTTTGATAGCATCAAAGCACGCTCTTCCTCACTCAATGAGTGTTGTGACTTCAGGTCAAAGAACCACAAACATCATTACCACTTGATCCATACTTGTGACACGTTCATATAACAATCCACAAAGTATTCTCACGGTGGGTCTGTCTAGGATAACTTTTTCATAATAAGTACCCATGTGATGCCTTGATATCACAATATCTTGACCTGTGAGGATGGGTCATCAGTCAACGCACATGCTAGTATTAAAGGCATCATCATCGCCCTTAGATTCTAAGATGATACAACGACCAGGGACCTTTAAGAATGATGGTTCTTGGATCATAGGCTCTCACTTCAAGTCACTACTTGACTTATGGAAGCAAACACTCTAAGGACATTTGTTAAATTGAACTACTATATCACAATAGAAATAATTGCATAATAAAAGACTTGCCAAAAGTGTATGAATTGAAATGTATACCATACTTTTATTCATCAAATGGAATATCTAACAGCCAACAAACAAACAATCAATAAGATTCAAACTAGAGTTGATCATTCAGGTATCGTATACCCATTGATCTAAAATGACCATCATGTTTTCTCTGTGCGAGAGGCTTGTCAGTGGATCTGTAATGTTCTCCTTAATCGGCACTCTACATATGCTCACATCTCCTCGATCGACTATCTCTCAAATTAAATGGAACTGTTGAAGTATGTGCTTGGAGTGCTGATGAGATCTAGGTTCCAAAGCAAGTTCAATTGTACTATTGTTGTCATAGTAGAGAACTACGCGACAAATAATTATAGGAACTACATCTAACTCGCCGATAAATTACATAATCCATATAACCTCTTTCTTTGCATTTGTAGTGGCGATATACTCAGCCTCAGTTGTAGAATCGGCGATTGTTTCCTTCTTGGAACTCTTCCAACTAAAAGCACCTCTATTTAGGAAAAATAATAATCCAGACTGAGACTTTGAATCATCCATATCAGTTTGGAAGCTAGCATCTTTGTAACCCTTTACAATGAGCTCTTCCTCCCCGCCGAATACCAAGAACGTATCCTTAGTTCTTCTCAAGTTCTTCAGGATGTTCTTGTTGGCTATCTAGTGACTTTCACCAGGATCAGAATGATACCTCTTAGTCATGATCAAAGCATAAGATAAATTGGGTCTAGTACATATCATTGCATACATGATTGACCCAATTGCCGAAGCATATGGAATCAATTTCATGCGATCCTTATCTTCAAATGAAATAGGAAAGTGGTCCTTAGAGAGAATCACACCATGATAAATGGGTAAGAATCCATTCTTGGACTCAAGCATGTTGAACTATTTCAACACCTTGTCAATATATATACTTTGGGATAAACCCAGCAACTTCTTCGATCTATCTCCATAGATTTTAATACCAAGTATATAAGTCGCTTCACCCAAGTCTTTTATTGAAAAGCAGTTCCCTAAGTTGTTCTTAACAACATGTAGGGTCAATTTGTCATTCCCGATCAGCAGTATGTCATCTATATACAATATCAGGGAGACAACTATGCTTCCACTAATCTATTTGTAAACACATTGTCCATCCTCATTCCAGATAAAACAAAACTCTTTGATCTTTTCATCAAAACAAAGATTCCAACTTCGAGAAGCCCGTTTTAATCCATAAATGGATCTCTATAGTTTCCATACTTTAGTGGCTTCACATGGAGATACAAAACCCTCGGATTGTGTAAAATACACTTCCTCAAGGAGGTTTAAGTTTAGTAAAGTCATTTTGACATCTATCTGCCAGAACTCGTAGCCATAATATGCAGCAATAGCAAGCAGAATTTTGATGTACTTAACCACAGCAATAGGGGAAAAGGTTTCATCATAGTCAATACAATGAATTTGCTTGAAACCCTTAGCCACTAGTCGCTCTTTGAAAATATGTACATTCCCATCCATGCCGATCTTCTTCTTGAAAACTCACTTGCACCCTATGGGTCTTACCCCTTCAAGTGGTTCAACCAAGGTCAACTTTTTTTTCATACATGGAGACCATTTCAGATTTCATGGCCTTAAGCCACTTCTCGGAGTCCGGTCGACACATAGCCTCTTGGTAGGTTACTGGCTCATCATCATGATCCATAAGAAACACATTACCTATTTAAGACACGAGAAATCCATATCTCTCAGCCTCAAACCTTAGTCTACCAAATCTACGTGGAACTTGTATTTCTTGAGCAGGTTCTCCAGCTACAACAACTTGTAGTCCTAACTCAGGTTTTAATTCTGGTTCATTCACCGTTTGTGGTTCTTTAAGTTCATAAAGTTTTACCTTAGCAGTATTTCTACTGAAGAACTCTTTCTCAAGAAAGACAACGACCCTCGCAAGAAACACTTTGCCCTGAGATGGTAGGTAGAAATAGTACCCTTTTGTCTCCTTAATATACCCCACAAGATAACACTTATCTTACTAGGGTTCCATCTTGTCAGGAATTTGACGTCATATGTATGCCTTAAAGCCCCAAACCTTAATGAACGACATACCAGGACGCTTCCCAATCCAAATCTCAAATGGTGTCATTAAAACCTCTTTTGTTGGAGCGCGATTTAGTGTTAAAACAACAGTTTCTAGTGCAAAACCCCAAAAGGAAACAGGCAGATCTTCATGACTCATCATCAATCGCACCATGTCTAATAAAGTACGATTCCTCTGCTCAGAAACACCATTATGCTGTCGTGTTCTAGGTGGAGTGAGCTCTGATACAATATCACACTCTTTCAGATGATCACAAAACTCATGACTTAGGTATTCGCCACCTCGATCAGATCAGAGCGCTTTAACCCTCTTACCCAATTGGTTCTCTACTTCATTCTTAACCTCTTTGAACTTTTCAAAGGTTTCAGATTTGCACTTCATAAGATGTACATATACGTATCTACTGAAATAATCAGAAAATTTAACAAAGCAGAAGTACCCACCTCTAGCCATAGAACTCATGGGTCCACATACATTATTATGTACTATACCCAAGAGATCATCAGCCCTCTCCTTGAAACCAGTGAAAGGGACCTTAGTCTTCTTGCCTAACAAACAAGATTCACCTCTCTCAAAAGATTCGTAATCAAATGATTCCATTAGCCCATCTCTTTGGAGCCTGGATATATGTTTCTCATTTATATGGCAAAAATGACAATGCAAAAGATACGTAGTGTTCAACTCATTTGTTCTTAGTCTTTTAGTATTTTCTATATTATAGATCTAATGGTCTATGTTCAAAACATATAAGCCATTAAACATTTGAGATATAGCATAACAAACATTATTCTTAAATATAGAACAACAATTGTTCTTAATAATAAAACAAAATCGAATCATGTCCAAACATGAAATAGAAGTAATTTTTCTAGTTATTGTAGGAACAAAATAATAGTTATCAAGTTCCAAAACAAGCCCACTGGGCAAATAAATATGGTAAACCCCTACAGCGACATCAGAAACCCTTGCTCCATTGCCAACACGCAGGTCCACCTCTCCTTTACTCATCATTCTTCTTCTTCCCATTTCCTGCACATTTATACAAATGTGAGAACCACACCTGGTATCTAATAACTAGGATAAAGGAGAAGAAAGGTTTATATCCATAACATAAATACCTAAAGTGAAAGTCATATCTCCCCTCATCTTTTGCAGACCCTCAATGTATGAAAGGCAATTCCTCCTCCAATGACTAGCCTTGACATTGTGGTGGCACTTTCCCTCTTTCCCTGAGCCTTTCTTTTTCAGTGCAAAAGACCTGGGTTCTAAAGCAGACTTAGGCCCTACCTTGTTCTTCTTGATGCCCTTGGCCTTGCCCTTGCCTTTATGCACAATTAGTATGGGGCTAGCAGGCTTGGCCTTCTTCATATTTATCTCGGCAGTTTGCAACATGCCTAGGAGCTCAGTCAGTGTCTTGTGTATTTCATTCATGTAATAGTTCAAGGCGAACAACTCATAACTGTCCAGCAATGATTATAGGATCAGGTCTGTAGCTAACTCTTGTCCAAGAGGGAACCCTTATTTTTTATGGTTCTTGATATACCTAATCATCTTGAGTACGTGAGTCACGAATAGGTCCCGATCTCCCATCTAGCACTTGAACAATGCCTTAGTGATGTCAAATCTCTCTTGATGAGCTTTCCATTGAAACATTTTCTTGATATGCTTGTCGATTTCCTTGCAACCCATTCTCTTGTACTGCTTCTGAAGCTCAGAGTTCATGGTCGCAAGCATGAGACCTTCGACGTCTAAGGAGTCATTGAGATACTTCTTGTAAGCATCTTTATCAACATGAGACGCATTCCCGATAGGCTCATCAGGGGATACCTCTTCCAAAACATAGAGCTTGCGATCTTTCCTGAGAACAATTCTCAAGTTCCTGTACCAGTCCAAATAATTTGTTCCACTCAGTTTTTCCTTCTCAAGGATTCCTCTAAGGGATATGGTGGAACGTGAGCCACTTGCCATGGATATTCAATAAGGATACAAGCAAAGCAAATTTGTACTACATTTTAAAATATAATTTTCTCTTTCGATTAGGACTTTAATCAAAATAACTCCCACTATTTTTATCAAACAGATAATCCTTGATATAAATTTGAAGAGTTCATGCGAGTAACTCTCTTAGTGGACAAGATACTTATTTCACCAACACTATGAGTCAGATTTGCTTTTCTCTCAAAATGTAGTTATTTAGATGGGCAACGCTTGCCTATTACATCACTATGCAACTCCTGTATGGTTTGTAAATAACTCTTTATTAGCATCCATTATATGGTGCATGTCAACCCTATGCCGTTGGGCACTCAATATTTGAGGTCACCCAATTAAGCTAGACCTGATGTTGATAGTAGGATATCCTAATTATCCGCTCGCACCCTTACCAACGTAGATTAATGCACCTTGCTTTGGCAAGCCCTCACTTCATTGATCGATGCAAAAAGAGTGTCATCCATCAGAAGTCATCTGAATACTTAATATTGCTTAAGGGATTTTAATATTTGATTAACTCTTTAATCATTTTTAACATTCAACCAATGTTCACATCCACAAACATTAAACAACATACATAATCGAAATGCATCCCAGATGTGCACAAGAAGATCATCAACACTTGACGAACTGGGCTAAATCTGAACATCTAGAACACTTCTAAATTTTCAGATTTACATGCACTGGACATGAGCAACACCAACTCCACTTACAAAGTAGACAAGCTCGTCTCACTATGAGAGATTCAAAATCTAACACACACATGGTTTTACTAACCAACAAGAGAGACGGTTACTATTAAGAAATTTCAAAGATATCACAATGAAATAACATGTGGACCTGGGCATTTAGAACGCTTCTAAAATTTCCAGATCTACATGCAATGGATTTAGCAACTTCTGAAACAATGATCATCACACAACCGCACTCTGATACCACTGTTGGGTTTTTTTATATGACATAACAATTATGTGCAGCAGAATAAGGATACAAGGAATAACCCAAAAGTACGTTGTGGATCTTGCGATGACCATTAATCAAAAAGTAATATTGTAATAAATAAATTTATACCTTTGTGGGATTGAGTCGATACTCAACCAAGGTGCTCTGATTGATTCAAACTAATGTCAACGACTGGAGTTCCGAGCATAGAATAGTATCCACGTCTCTACGGGTATACACACGAGCACGGAGAACCCTAGACTCTTGTCGCACAAGATCTAGGTTAGAAAGAGGCTTTCCCTCAACGTCTCCACAGAGTATTAGATTCGATCAAGGAGAGGCGACAATGACGATGACGACGCTTAGGAAACACTTTCCTGCGGTGGCTTGGGACGGCGGGCATACGACGGCGACAAGAAACGGTCGGCGACAACAACGGCGACGGTCGAGGATGAAAAACAATTCCATCGCGAGGAAGAAGCCAACGGTTTCGAAATTTAGGTTTAGAATGAACAGTCACCTATTCAATTCAAAAGTAAAATCATATTTATACCTTGAACCAAACCAGCCAATGCCAGCAAAAACGTCGAACTGGACTTAGGAAAAATCAAATAGGTCGAGATAGAAATTCGACCACTATCGAATTGATATTCGACGAATCGGCAAGAGTCATATGATGATACACGATGAAATGTGAAGTGGTCATGACAACACTCGACGAATCGGCGAGAGATTATTGCGATACTCGACGAATTGGCCACGACGATACTCGACGAATCGAGACCATTCATCGAAACCCCTAACCTATACTCGATGAATTTTCCTTAGCTATTTCTGTCTACATATCGGTCGACAAATATTCAAAATACAGGTCCCGGAATGAAATTCTAGTACGTCCAGATCATCATATTCTTGGACCTTCACTCATATCATATATGAGCAAGGCCAACACAAACCTATCAAACTTCTCCAATACTCTTATGTGCGACCCTATAGGCTCATACTATGTTGGCAGTGAGGCTACATGGTTGATCACTTCCATATCACCATGGTAGCACTAACAATTTCCACCGTGTTGATGTTGAACCCTTGAGTGCTTGGGAGCAAGGAAATGTGAAAAGGTATAAGTGCGTGAGAATTTTATAGCACAGTATTGGCAATGATGAAAAGACACTCTGTTAGAGCCCTTGCATAATAGATGGCAAGTCCATGTGATTTTGCATGGAGTGTGAGTTGACACACGGTGTCATAATCCTTGGTTAAGGATCGCGTTGCAAGTCTACGGGCTCGCCAATCGTCGCACTGATAAGAGTTGTGTAACATCCCATTTCTTACTAGAGCCCTTAACTAAGATTAGGGTAGGATATGTGGTGGATGAATGGGGACAGACTAGGTTTGACCCAATGTTTAGGGTGGATTTATATAGGACCCACAATAGGGTTCAATCGACTCTTACTTAGGAAAAGAATGTTCTATAGTCAATAGGAGTCGAGTGCGTTGAGTGCACTCGACGTCATTCGACGAGGTGTCGAGTCAACTGAGTTCACTCGATGCCATTCGACGAGGCGTTGAGTGGACACAACACAGCATTGACTGGTCTCAATGCCACTTAATGCTTTTGACTTAGAAACATTCTGGATGTTGAGGCATTGAGTGGACTAAACGCGGTATTGAGTGGTCTCCACGCCACTCAACAGTTTTGACTTAGAAACATTCTCGATGCTGAGGCATTTAGTGGACTCAATGCATTGTTGAGTGGTCTCAACGCCACTCAACGCTTTTGACTTAGAAACATTCTAGATTCTGAGGCATTGAGTCGACTCAATGCGGCGTTGAGTCATCTTAACGCCACTTAACTCTTTTGACTTGGAATCATTCTGGATTCTAAGGCGTTGAGTGGACTCAATGCGGCATTGATTGGTCTCAACTCCACTCAACACTTTTGACTTAGAAACATTATAGATGCTGAGGCATTGAGTGGAATCAACGCGACATTGAGTGGACTCAACACACCGTTGAGTATTCTCAATCCCACTCAACACTTTTGACTAAGAAAACTATGACTCAACAAGGAGTTAAGTGCTCTCAACACCACTCAACGCTTTTGTAAATAGACTATTTTTTGGTCTAAAAACTGTGTTTACTGGTTCATATATACGTGTTGAACCAAATTTTCTGGATAAGTGTTTAAGGCTCATTGGACCACATTTCCTTGATCAAGACCTATCTAAAGCAATAAATGGAGGACCAATATTAGAGTGTCTCAAGGACAAGACAGATTTAAAGTGATGATTCAAGGTTCATTATTAGGGTGACACGTGGCAGGCCACTTAAACCCTAACTCTTCTCATAAAAGGAAGAAATAAGAAGCCCACAGACATCTTCATTCCTGCCAAGACCACCATCACCTTCATTGAACCAAGAGGAGTGGAAAATGACTGCTGGAGCTAAGCATTTGCCTAAGAAACCAGAAATCGAGCCAACTCGCCAGAGCAAGGGACGGCCATGGCTCACCACTACTGTACCCGCAGCCAAACTCGAATCCATGTCAGTTTCTCCTCCTCTCCCTCGATGCTAGTATTCTAGATCCACTAGGAGAGATATCGTCCTCAATTGATCCCGATGCTATGAGAGGAAGAGGGAGAAAGACCGATATTTCCTTATTGCTCAGGTTCACCGTAGGTGGAGATAATCGTCGGCGGTGGCAGTGGCCCAGGTGGCCGAAAATGAGAGATCAACATTGCCTAGGTCAATCTAACCTGGATTGTTGGCTGGAGGAGGAAGATGTATGGATATCGTCGATTTAAATCTTATAAACTATAGCATAGTATTATTATTATGTGTATTTCTGTCGCATGTTAAACAGACACCTGCATGATAATTATAGGCCTTATAAAGGCATATTCAGAGGAAACATGCAACAAAGAAAATGCATCCCTAGGCCTTAACGTTAATTTGACACCCTAAACAGGCATTTTGGAGCACTGTAGCTCCCTGTAGTGTTATTATCCTGGGACTGCTCCTATACTAGGGCAGTATTTTAAATGGACGCCTTGGTTAAACTATAAGTACACTTGAAGTGAAATTTAGTTCAAGCTTGTGTGTATACCATACTTAGACTATGTCCAAAAATGAAAATTTTTGGAGGATAGTTTTCTATAGATTTAGTCAAAATTTGATTTATTACATAAATGTGATTTAGGGAGTTTTACAACTCCAAATACCCCAAATTTGGGTGGCATGGTCATATGGAAATCACATGACCTGGTAAATGTGTAAGACCATTTGGACCCTTGCATTATGGGGAAATCCAACATACGTGGTGAAGGTAGACTTGTAAAAAGTATGCTAATTGTATAAATGGGAAATTATTCTATTAGGCCCAATGCATGTCCATGGGATTTTAGATATAGGCTCATAGGGATGAAATACACCTCTCATAGAAAGATTAAAATTTTTGGGATCAAAAATTCCATTAAATTTTAATTATTGGAAAATTAGCTCATTTAGAATTAAAAATGAGAAATAGGGCTACTGACCATAGAAAATTTCAAAGATTTGTTTCAAGCCCTAATAGGGCATTTAACATCTATAGAAAACTTTATGAGCTTGTTTGAGAAGTATATCTTGTGTATTTAGTATATTTACAATTTTACCATTTTGGGATTTAAATTAAAAGTAGGGCTAATATGTTTGGAAAATTATGGAAAATTATATAGACAATTATTTCTGTGAAATAAGCCCCTATGAATTTATCTAAGAATATTTTGATTATTAATTATTTCGAAAACCTTAGTAGTTACATTTTTTTAATAATTTTCATATATAATTATTTTATGTCAAATCACTGACTAGGAGTATGAAATTCTATTTTGAGTACTACTATGACAATGTTAATCACTAGTAATTTTCTAGGAATTTTTAGATGAATATTTTTGATACTTCATTTGGAAAATGGAATAATTGTTATTATAATCATAATAGAAAATGAATGGTAAATCAAGTGGAAAAATTAGCGTCTTTGGTGAACACCCATTTTTAACCTTGATGAACTCAAGATAAATTATCTAGACATAATGGACCATTGGATATAGTAGTTCATGTTCAACGTGAGCTTGGTCACGTAAATAAATGATTTAATTTATGGTCCTAAATACTTAGAAAAATGATGAAATTCTAAATAGTCAACTTCATACACATGACAAACCCATGATATATATTTAGGGGCCTTTGGCCCAAGGAATTGGAAGTCATCTCATATGGGTTAGAATTAGATCATGGGTTGTGCTTAGTAAAAAGTGATGTGTAACACTAGTACCCACATGGAAATGATAGGTGGTTGGATTGAGAGATGTATTGGAAAGTTGAAACCCTGCTTGTTATCACGAGTATGTAACTACATAGTAACGAGTGATTGATTTCAAGCCACAAGGAGAACAACTATAGTGGCGCCCAGCCAAAGATCGTCGCTCTCCCCTTCGGTACCTTAAGTCATTAGGTTTACTCAAGAGTAATAACGAGATTAGGGTATTAATAATTGTAGACATTAATAAAAGTAACTGTCCTTGAGAAAGGGAGTTTTGGGCTTCAGCCTAACGTAGTTCCTACTTCCCTCGAGAGCCCTTCACCGAGCATGCCCTTGGCAGTCTAAGGATTAACCCAAAAATGCTATGTATAACAAGTATTAGATAAGATTAGTATAATAAGTTAAGGTAACGATGTGACCAACTCACCTGTATAGGTTTGGAGCGATTCAGGACGGGTTTAGTCCTACGAGCCAGAGGCTCGGATGAGGATATAGGACGGGTTTAGTATAACGCCCCAATTTTCGATAATATTATTTGAATTGGTATCGTCATATTTATGATGTCAAGGTGTTACTTTTTCTACGTCATGTTGACAGCACTAGACCATTACTGCGTTTTCGTATCCGTTGGGTCTAATTGACCAGATTTTGGGATTTTGATTTGGATTGCATGCTTTCTCAGATTGAAAGGGGTGCAATTTTGAGATTTTTGGACTTGTCAAGTTTTTATTGCGATCCGAGCATTTTTGGAGTATCGGCACGTATTTTGATCTTTGTGTTGATTTTTTGCTTGAGTAAGCATTTGATGATTGTGTCTCAAGATTGGTGAATCATTTAACACCCCAAAATCCCAAATTTCCAAAGTTTGTAATTCAGGCTTAGACATGGCCTGGGACACGGGCGTGTACCAGGGCGTGTCCTAGGGCATATCCTGCTCGGGCTTCTCGAGAAGACGGTTTGTGTGGTTTGGTCTTGAGAATGCGTTTAGTAAGGCACACAGCCTGGGACATGGGCATGTCCCAAGCCATGTCCTTCTCGGTGTGCACTCAACGCCATGATCTCGACACTCAATGCTGTGAGCTCGATAATCATTGAGTGAAGCACACGCCTAGACACACGGGCATGTTAGAGGGCATGTCCCTCTCAGGTTATGGCAAAGGTTATGCGGCCTGTCGAATATGGGCTAGAAACGGGCGTGTCAGAGGGCGTGACAGAGGGCGTGTCCCTCTCGGGTTGTGGATAAGGTTATACGACCTGTCGAACACGGTCTAGACACCGGCAGGTCTGAAGCCGTGTCAAGATACACGGCCTGTGACATAGGCATGTCACAGGGCCCGTGTCATAGGGTCGTGTCTTTTTCTGGATGAGTCGGTTCGTGTATCGCTTACAGTTTACGGGAGTTTCACATCCCGTGTCAGCCGCAAAATTAGACTTCTACGCAAATTTATGGTCGTTTGTTTCCCTCATCCCTTATCCAATGGCCCCAGGTATTCTCTGCTGGGTTTATCTCCGGGATTGTATAAAGATATCATTCTTCACTTAGCCATTATCTCTCTCAAGAGCTTATCGAAAGAGGAGAGCTAGGAGGAGGAAGAGGAGAAGATCCGGATACCGCAGGAGCGTTAGAGTTCTATTAAGAGATCTGAGTCCAGATCTATGGAGGCAAGATCACTGCGTTCATTTCCACCGGATAAGATTTCTTTGGCTCCCAAGAGATCGTCAAGGGTAACGATCTTCCTTCTTGGACAATTAAAGTCCTTCTTTATACATGAGCATGGGATCCTCCACCAAAAAGGTAGAAGAGTAAGTGATACCCGTGGGTTGATAGTTGTTATCCCCAATTGAGTCTGCATTTAGACCCGGAAATTTGTAGTATGGGATTGGCATATTATATGAAGCCCATCTGGACAGGTTGGTCTGGATTGGTGATGTTGCAGATTGCGCATCGGAGAAGACTCCACACATAGACATGTAGTTTGTGGAGTCAATGGGTTGTTCCTCTGAAGGGAAGTTGCAGTAGGTACTGGAATGTGGAATTCCATGAAAATACCCTTGTAATGCTTGTGTCGAAAAGACCAGTTTTCTGGCACTGCATGAATTGCAGGGTTTGGGTTGAGTTTGGGTGCAGATAGAGAGTTCTGCTGAACCTTCCAAGCGATCGCGAAGGACGCCGGCATTGACTCCCCTTTTGGATTGTGAAGCCAGTCCTTGGTGGATATTATGGCTATTAAGAGCTGTGAGCTCTTAAAATGCTTCTTGCCGTACAGGAAAGGTGAAGCCAACCTGCGCCTTTAATTGTAACCGCAAGTATGATGTGCTTGGTGATGGCAAGGTGATTTGAGCAATGGGGGGTGGTGGATCTGTACCTGCATTATATTGGCTGTATAAGAGAGTGCCATGGCATTGGGCTTTTGTTAGCAATATAATGATAGTCTTAGGCCTACGCGCCATCAAGACTAAATGCTCAATGGTGTTGATCCCGGTTCGATGGTGTACCAAAAAGTGTGCCTGAGAGAACACATTGTCGGGCCGGTTGGCTGACGGTTGTGATGGATTGCTTGTGCGTGAGAGCACAATATATATGATATCTGTCTATGCATTGCTATTCCTGTAGAGAAGAAATGCCACTGCCCAAGCAAAGAGTTAGGATTGTTATAAATTGGTCAGCTGAATGCTGACCGTTGCCTTGTTTACCACCTTCTGGGTAGGTTGTCCCTATGTAGGTGCTGGTGAGCCGAGTTGGAAGTGAAAGGTCTGAAGTCCCTGCGGATGTTGTTGCTGCTTCTGCTAGCCCTTGAGGCTGCTTTCTCTTGTATTTTGTTCATGTATGGCCGACCTGCGCGCCGATGTATGTAATCCACACTTTGAAAAGAGGAACTGTAAGGCCTTAGGATAGCTTGTATGTATTTGTTGTACACTTCTTTATGAGTTGATATATAAAAGTGGTTTATATTTTTATTGTGGACATTCCTGGCATGAGTTCATCGTTGTTGTTAAACTCTTCCGCTAGCATGATCTAAGTTAGGATGTGATGGTGTAGTGGTATTAACCTGTGACCTAGCCATCTGTTTGTGGTATATAGTGTGGGTCCCTGACCGGACCTTCTATTATATGTTGTTTAATGGGTGGAGTCGTTACATTTTGGTATCACTTTCTCTCGGTCTTCCTCTTTCGAATTCGTGGTCGAATTCTTTTGTGGTGTGGCGAGCACGTGTCTGTGCGAACCGCTTTAACACTAATGAACTCTTGAATGTCCACTAAGTAATACAAATACACTTGTTTGAGGGACTTGCACATTCCTATTTTGATGTTATTGCTTGCGTGAGGTCGCTAATGTGTGTCTTTTCCACCTATAGGTGACTTGTAGTGGTGCTGGGCAGTCTGAGCCCCAGCGGTCTGATGAGAGTACGACACCAGCATAGGTGCCTACACCTCCTCCTTCTGTAGAAACTGTCCTCTTAGTTGCTGAGGACCTCTTTGCAATGTTTCAAGCACAACATATTTGGCAAGCACAGCCGATAGCGGTGATAGAACGGGTTGCTGTAAGGCCAGAACCTGTTGCAGTTGTGGACCCTTGAGCAGCTGAACGGCAGTTAAAACACTTCATGAGTTTCAATCCACCTATGTTCACTAGCGAGGGATCCCCAACGCAGGCTAGGGATTGGTAATCGCGCATCAAGCGTATACTGATGGCGATCGGGACGGAGGAATATAAGAAGATTACCTTGGATACCTTCATGCTAGAAGGTGAGGCTCGGATATGGTGGGATGAGGTTGAGTTACACCATTTAGCGGGCAAGCAGTTGACTCAAGTGTCGATGGAGGAATTCTCTCGACTATTCTTGAAAAGAATTTGCCAGCGGCACAATGCATTGCTATGGAGAACGAGTTCCAATGGTTAATGCAATGAGAAAGTAGCGTTGATACGTACTTACATGAGTTTACCAGATTGGGACAATATATGGGGTCGATCTTCGCAGATGAACAACGAAAAACAAATCAATTCTATGAAGGTTTACGGGATGAGTTGAGTTTCCTACTCTCTAGTTCGGTGACCCAAGGGTTCTAAGCCTTGGTTGATAGTGTATGTACACTAGACAAAGATATGAAGCAAGTGCAAGGTAAAAAGGACTTGGCTATGATAAATAAAGAGTTCAAACCACCCCGCCCCTGGAAAATCATACTACTAAAAGAAGTGGGGCAAGAGGACCAAGCCTCCTGGGCAAAATTCTGCGACTGTGATGTCGGGATCAACTTTAAGGCAGGAGCCTCGCACCAGCTTTACCTGTGGCAAAGTGTGGCATATAGCCCATGATTGTAGGGTGCTCAGCCAAAGGGGGAAAAGAAGACGGGCGCGTCTTATCCTTAGAAGGGAAAAGAAGTGGTAGAGTCCTCTACATCCCAGGCGCAACCCAGAGTTTATAATCTTTGCCAGTAGGAGGCTATAAAGTAGAGTCACGTAATCACCGGTATGATTTAAGATATTACTTGCTTTGGTTTTATTGCATAAATTGTTTGTAGCTTGTGCATGATGTGTGTGCTACAGGCTTTGTCCTGATTCAGAATAACCCGTCGAGAGCCCTGTTTGATACGGGTGCTTCGCATTCTTTTTTGTCGAAGGACTTTGTGTCGCGAATTGGAGTACCAAGTCGTGGGACGACAGATAGGGTGAAGGTATTATTGTTGAATGGTTGTGTGATGATTACGGATAGATCTTGTGATATTGAAGTTTATTTAGGAAGTTGAGATTTCGGTTTGAGTGCAACTGTGCTACCGATATCGGAGTTTGATGTGATCTTTTGCATGGACTGGCTCTCGGAGCAGCGTGCCTGTATTGATTACAATTCAAAGGAGATCACACTTGGCCAGAATATCGAGCTTGAGACTAAGTTCGTTGGTATGCGAGGAGTGAGCGGGACCTTGATGTCTGCACTCCAAGTCGTCAATGTTGTTCGGAAGGGCGCGAAGTTATTCTTCAGGCTTGTTCAGGCAGTTGAGCCAAAGGCCAGTGTGCTTGAGGTTCCGATTATATCGAAGCTCGCCGATGTATTTCCTAAGGATCTTCTTGGGTTACCACCCAAGCGAGATATTGACTTCTCTATCGAGTTGGTTCCAGGTGCGAAACCTATGGCCCGCTCGACATATCGTGTTGTGCTAAAATAAATGGCGTAGTTAAAGGTCCAACTGTAAGAGTTGATGGAACAAGGATACATAGGCCCAAGTATGTCACCTTGGAGCGCACCTGTTCTGTATGTGGAAAAGAAAGATGGTAGTTTACGGTTATGTATTGACTATCGTGAGTTGAATAAGCTGACGAAGAAAAATAAGTATCCGATTACATGGATAGACGACTTGTTCGATCAGCTATTGGGGTCAACCGTCTATTCAAAGTTGGATTTGAAATCAGGATATTACCAATTGCGGATTTGGGAAGGTGACAATCCCAAGACAGCATTTGCAACACGCTACGGTCATTATGAGTTCACGGTAATGCCGTTTGGGCTATGTAATGCGCCTTTGGTATTCATGGATCTAATGCACTGAACGTTCCAAGAGTACTTAGATCTCTTTGTAATCGTATTTATTGATGATATATTGGTGTACTCTCAGTCGAAAGTTGATCATGTGAATCATTTGCGGATGGTGTTATACACCTTGCGGAGGAACAAGCTATATGCCAAGTTCTCAAAGTGTGAGTTCTGGCTATCATCATTGGCTTTTCTAGGCCACGTGGTAAGTGGAGAGGGAATAATAGTGGATTCGTCAAAGATAAGCGCCATACAAGAGTGGCCGGTGTTGTCCTCAGTGGCTGAAGTTATAAGTTTCCTTGGTTTGGCAAGGTACTACAGGCGGTTTGTAGAATACTTCTCACGGATCGCTTTGCCTCTTACCACCTTGACGAGAAAGGATCAGAAGTTCGTTTGGACGCCGGAGTGCGTGCGAGTGTTTGAAGAACTGAAGAGTCATTTGACCACGGCGCCTGTGTTGACATTACCATGTGGTACAGATGGCTTTGAGATCTATAGTTATACGTCAGGGAGCGGCTTAGGCTGCATTCTTCTGTAGTTTGTGAAAGTGATTGCTTATGGCTCATGCCAGATAAAAGTGCATGAACGGAATTATCCCGTCCATGACTTGGAGTTAGCGGCGGTGATCTTTGTGCTTAAATTGTTGCGGCACTATCTATATGGTGTAAAAGTGGATATCTATACAGATCATAAGAACCTAAAGTATCTGTTGGACCAGAAAGAGCTGAATATGCGACAACGAAGGTGGATGGAATTCCTTGGGGACTACACCTTTGATATTCACTATACTACCAGGAAGGGAAATGTTGTCGATGATGCCTTGAGTCGCAGGACTCCGATGCGGGCAAGTTTGTTGCAGATGCATGATGAGCGTCTGATCCAGGAGCTAGAAGCGTTAGAGATTTCTTGTGTTGACAAGAATTACATTGTCGATGCATGCTTGAACTGGACGGAGGTACAGTATGACCTTGCGGACAGGGTTTGGCCAGCAATGGACCTTGATGAGAGTCTCCAACGCTATGCAAAGGATGGGTCAGATGGCTAATTCTCCTGGGATGATGGCTTGTTACGCAAAGATGGCCGATTGTGCGTCCTAAGTGCGGATAAATTGAGAGAAGAGTTGATATACGAAGCTCACTTTGCAAAGTACTCAATTCACCCTGGGAGCACAAAAAAGTTTAAAGACAAGAAGAAGCTATTCTGGTGGCCAGTCTTAAAGAGAGACATAGCTCGTTATGTGGCTAAATGTCAAACTTGTGCTTTAGTGAAAGCAGAATGCCAAAATCCTGGCGGTTTGCTGAAGTCGTTACCAATTCTGGAGTGGAAGTTTGATGATATCTCAATGGATTTCATGCACGGGTTGCCGAGATCTCAACAGGGGAATGATTCAATCTGGGTGATTGTAGACCGGTTGACAAAAGTGGCTCACTTCCTACCGAATTAGAGGGACGATTCAGTTGAAACGTTGGCAAAGATCTATCTGGAGCAGAATATCTGATTGCACGGTATTGCCCGGAGCATCGTCAGTGATTGTGATGGGCTATTTACATCAAATGATTGGAGGCTAATCCATCAGTTGTTGGGCACAAAATTAGCATTCAGTATGGCCTTTCATCCCCAAACAGATGGACAAACTGAGCGGACCAACAGGACGATGGAAAATATGCTCTTAATATGCGCCCTGGACTTTGGTAAGAGGTGGGAAGATCATCTCTATATGGTGGAGTTTTCCTACAAAAATTGTTACCAAGCGAGCATCGGTATGACTCCATATGAAGCTTTGTACGGTCGGAAATGTTGTACACCGCTAGCTTGGGCGGAAGCATGCGAATCAAAGGTATATCCGCGTAAGGATGTCGAAGAAGCTACTTCGACGATACGCTCTATTCGAGAGAGGCTACTAATAGCCTAGGATCATCAAGAAAAGTACTACAATGCCAAGCACCGGAACATGGAGTTCGCGGTGGGAGATTGGGTATATTTGAAGATCAAACCATTAAAAGGCGTGTCCAGGATTCGGCGGTTTAAAAATCTAAGTCCGAGATATCTTGGTCCATTTGAAGTGGTGGAGTGAATTTGGGAAGCTTCATATAGACTAGCTCTTTTGGCAGAGTTGAGTGGCTTGCATGATTTCTTTCACATCTCAGTGCTTAGAAAATCCATCAATGATCCAGCCCAAGTTGTGGAGAGTTATAGTGTATCGGTCGAGTATGGGCTAACGACGAAGGTTAGGCCCATTCGGATGGAAGGCAGAGCCAAGAAATAGTTGCAGAACGAGACAATCGGGATGGTCAAAGTCCGGTGGGACAATTATGGCCGTGAAGAGCTAACATGGGAGCAGGAGCAGACCATGCGTGCGGAGTTTCCTAAGTAATTTGTTTAAACTATATAATCGTGCGTCATTTATTGATCGTACATTTTGTTATATATCGTATATCTTTATTGATTGCTGGGTTTCCTTGTTGTGCCTAAATTTTGGGACGGAATTTTTGTTAAGGAGGGGAGGGTTGTAACACCCCAAAATCCAAAATTTCCAAAGTTTGGAATTAAGGCTTAGTCACGGCCTAGGAAACAGGCATGTCCTAGGGCGTGTCCTGCTCGGGCTTCTCGAGAAGGCATTGAGTGTGGTTTGGTCTCGAGAAGGCGGTTAGTGAGGCACGCGGCCTGAAAAGCGGGCGTGTCCCAAGCCGTGTCCTTCTCGGTGTCCACTAAATGTCATTCTCTCGACACTCAACGCCATGAGCTATACAATCGTTGAGTGAAGCACACGCCAAGCCACACGAGCATGTCAAAGGGCGTGTCCCTCTCAGGGTTGTGGCTAAGGTTATGCGGCCTGTCGAACACTGGCTAGACACGGGCGTGTCTTAAGCCGTGTCAGGACACACGGCCTGTGACACGGGCGTGTCACTGGGCCGTGTCCTTTTCTGGATGAGTCAGTTTGTGTACCGCTTTCAGTACACGGCTTGTGATATGGGCGTGTCACAGGCCGTGTCAGCCGCAAAATTAGACTTTTCAGCCAATTTGTGGTCGTTAGTTTCCCTCATCCCTAATCAATTGGCCCAAGGTATTCCCAGCCGGGTTTATCTCCGGGATTGAGTGAAGATATCATTCTTCACATAGCCATTATCTCTCTCAAGAGCTTAGTGAAAGAGTAGAGCTAGGAGGAGGAAGAGGAGAAGATCTAGCCACCGCGAGAGTGTTAGAGATCTGTTTAGAGATCTGAGGCCAGTTCTGTGGAGGCAAGATCGCCGCGGTCCTTTCCACCGGCTAAGATTTTTATGGCTCCCAAAAGATCGTCAAGGGTAACAATCTTCCTTCTTGGACAAGTGAAGCACTCCTTTATACATGAGCATGGGATCCTCCACCAAAATGTTGGAAGAGTAAGTGATCCCCGTGGGTTTATAGTTGTTATCACCAATTGAGTTTGAATTTAGACCCGAAAATGTGTAGTAGGGGATAGGAATGCTGTGTGAAGCTCATCTGGACAGGTTGGTCTGGATTAGTGATGTTGCATATTGTACACCGGAGAAGACTTCGTGCATAAACGTGTAGTTTGTGGAGTTAATGGGTTGTGCCTGTGAAGGTTAGTAGAAGGAAGTACTGGAATGTGGAATTCCAGGAAAATACCCTTGTAATTCTTGTTTTAAAAAGTCCAGTTTTCTGGCACGAATTGCAGGGTTTGGATTGATTTTGGGTGCAGATAGAGAGTTCTACTGAACCCTCCAAGCGACCGCGAAGGACGCCGGCATTGACTCCCCTTTTGGATTGTGAAGCCAGTCCTTGGTGGACATTATGGATATTGTGAGCTACGAGCTCTTAAAAGTCTTCTTGCCGAACCGCGCCTTTAATTGTAGCAGCAAGTACGATGTGCTTTGTGATGGCAAGGCGATTTGAGAAATGGTGGGTGGTGGATCTGTACCTGCGTTATGTTGGTTGTACAAGAGAGTGCCAAGGCATTGGGCTTTTGTCAGCAACATAATGAGAGTCTTTGTCCTGTGCTCCATCAAGACTAAATTCTCAATGGTGTTGATCCCGGTTCGTCGGTGTACCCAAAAGTGTGCCTGAGAGAATAGATCGTCGGGCCGGGTGGCTGACGGTTGTGATGGATTGCTTGTGCGTGAGAGCACAATATATATGATATTTGTCTATGCATTGTTATTCCTGCAGGGAAGGAATGCCACTGCCCCAGGAAAGGGGTAGGATTGTTATAAATTAGTCAGCTGAATGCTGACCGTTGCCTTGTTTACTACCTTATGGGTGGTCTTTCCCTGTGTAGGTACTGGTGAGCCGAGTGGGAAATGATAGGGCTGAAGTCCCTGCGTTTGCTGCTGCGGCTGCTGCTAGCCCTTGAAGGCTGCTTTCTCTTGTATTTTGTTCATGTGTGGCCATCCTGCGAGCCGATGTATGTAATCCACACTTTGAAAAGAGGAACTGTAAGGCCTTAAGGCCAGCTTGTGTGTATTTGCTGTACACTCTTTTATGAGTTGATATATAAATGTGATTTATATATTTATAGTGGACATTTCTGGTATGAGTTCATCGTTGTTGTTAAACTCTTCCGCTAACATGCTCTGAGTTAGGATGCGATGGTGTAGTGATATTAACCTGTGACCTCGCCGTTTGTTTGTCGCATATAGTGTGGGCCCCCGGCCGGACCTTCTATTATATGTTGTTTAATGGGTGGAGTCGTTACACGTCGGATTCTAGGGTTGTCTTCGCTTGGGGTCGGCTGGTTGCGTTTAGGCTATATTTTTAACTCATATTTCCTGGTTCAATTAGTTTGAATATGATAATTATTTTAATTATTTTATTAAATCCTTATGCTGCTTTGATTCTCGGGAAGCCCTCCTTAGGGTTGGTTTTCGTCGACCTGAGGCGGGAGGTGCAGTTTTTGGGCGCTGCCTGGAGTTTGGCAAAGTGTCGATCGGAGGTCGATGATCGTCGAGCAGAGGTCGATGAAGCATCGAGCGGAGCTCAGTTAAGCGTCGAGCGGTTCTGAGCTCGATGATAGTTGATCGGGTTTTCCGTTGTGCTCGACAAACTCTGACCGGAATTCGTCGAACGGGTTTTGTGTTCGACGAACATCGAGAAGAATTCGTCGAATAGATTTGATCTTCCCATTTGTTCTCGAGAAGTCCTCTTGTTCTTGAGAAATTGATTCTTGTTGTTCTCGAGAATCCTTCTTTAGTTCTCGAGAAGCCTTTTTGTACTCGAGTAGTTTCCCTTGTTACTCGAGATGGTTGCCTAGTTCTTAAGAAGGCTCTGCTGATGCAGGATCACATGTTGACATCAAATATATCTACGGATGAACACGTATGCCTCTATATGATCCAATCCGAAACTCGCACATTCGTCAATGCACCGCAAACTTTATACAATTCTATCAAATAGATGCTAGTGTACGGGAAGCCAAACAGATAAGGACCGAACAAGGGCAATAAAAACCAATATTATTTCCGGCTGAAAGGACCAACCCGGTCCGATTGAGCGAAGTTTGTACCAAAAGAGATCTACCGAAAATAATTATTCAGTAATGGTAGATCTC
This sequence comes from Platanthera zijinensis, assembly GCA_039513925.1. Classification (NCBI taxonomy): domain Eukaryota; kingdom Viridiplantae; phylum Streptophyta; class Magnoliopsida; order Asparagales; family Orchidaceae; genus Platanthera; species Platanthera zijinensis. The sequence goes on along the minus strand of CM077089.1, from coordinate 38,268,683 downwards.
TCCCAACAAAAGAAAATGGGGCACGCCAAAACCCTCTAGAACTTAAATGAAAATTAGATGAACAACAAAAATCAATCAAGAGAAAAACACGAAAATTCAATGCTTCCAAAATTACGCCAAAGTAAACCACCACGGGAATTAATCTAAGAGAAGAACACACAAGAAGGTAGAAAATTATCGTTACACAACCGGAATGGATGATTCTGATTTCTCTACTTAGATCACTCTTCAACGGCTCCGCCGGAGTCATGCCGGTTGGAGAGAAACTAGTCTACCTTGGTCTCTTCACGCTGGAGTTGGAATCCATAAGGAGACAACCTTATATATCTTGGCCGATTTCACCACAAGGACAAGAGTTTGTCGGGTTTGTAGAATGATGCGGGTAATTTTCTTGAGATGGAGGTGGTAGGTTTTTGGTGAGGCGTAGGCCGATTTTGAAGAGGAACGTGGAAGGGTGGCAGCTAGGTTTTTGGGTAGGGGGAAAGGGCTCGGTTTGGGTGGAGCGATTAAGGCTATGACCGAATATCGCCAAGTAGTGGTGGAGGAGGAGAGGGGGCCGAAAATAGAGAGGGGAGGGGATGTTGGCCGGCGGCCCAGAGAGGGAAGAAAGGAAGGATGGACGAATTTTGCCTTGGAGGGAGAAGGAGGAGGAGGAAATTTAAAGGCTTGAATTCTAGGGTTTATTTTTTTTCATTCATATCTAATCAATATGAGAACCATACATTCCTATATATAGGCTTACATCAATGTTGTGGCTATATATTGCCCAAAATTAAAATGTAACACACACATTAACTTAAAATATTACATGAAAATGAAATAAATATTACAATAAAAAGAAACGCTTCAAATAATTATTATTTGATTGGATTCCGCCTAGGGCGGATATTATGGCATCGCTCCTCATAGTCATCATAGTGCCGCAAGTCTTTATTTTGAGGTGGAGAAAGAACTTCCGTAAGAACGCCGTTATCGCCTTGAACATGTTGAGGGTCATCGTCTCCATCAGTCCTCCCCCGCTCAAAACAACTCATCACCGATGAGTTGGTCTTAAAGTATAGGTACAAGAGAGCATCATCCAAAAGAACCACGTAGAAGGAAACAACACAACTTGGCGAGGAGAGCACTTCATCTTCAATTATCCTGTCATGCAAAAAGGTGGTCCTAGCGAACCTTGGAAAAGCATTAGGCAATAAAGGAAAACAGGTGTCTATATCAAAAACCAACGTACCTACTGTGAAGAGCGATGAAGTGAGCGATCCAAGCACAAACCCACTACCCAAGCCATAAGAAAACATAGTGGTCTCAAACGGACAGGCAAATAATTCAAGTGGTGGAGAAACATTTGGCATTAAATCAGAAACAATAAAAATAGGGGTAATACCCCAATAAGTGGATAACTCCAATGATATGCGTATTCTCCTAATTTCTTTAATATCCGAAAAAGGTCTAGCTCGCCAACTTTTTATAGTGCCTGAAGGCAACCGTTCAGGGACTAGACGCACCGAAACTAAATCGCCAACCTCATAGTGAGACGCTCTTTTATGTAAGCTAGCATGAAATTGATAAAATGTTATTTGTATGGTTAGCGCTTCATTAATGTGCTTATATAATTTATGAACATGAGAGGCATAAACTTGTGCTAGTTGACCTTTCTTATAATACAGTGGTAGCGAAATCAATTCAAAAGGCACATGTGCTTTATATCCATGCACGATCTCATTCGGTGAGCAACTAGCATGTGAATAATAATAAGACGCAACTTGATTGAGTAATTTTTTTAAAGTGCGCATAAGTATATTACTACCGTGAGGTGTGAACCCATGTGCTATGTGACTCAACCCAAATACGGAGGATAAAGGGGTTAAGTCAGGGGCTAGGGGAGCCATATATCAAAGATGATTTTCATTGGCTCCAAATTCGGAGTTCTAAATTTATATTTAACATTTTCACGCTTAGCATGAAATATGCCAAGGGGAACCGCTCATCATAAATAATAGAGTTGGATGCTCCAAGGTGCTAAAAGATGTGCGAGCGATACAACTCATGGGGCCTAACCATGGTCATTAACGGGTGGGAATGAGGGTCATCAAAAGGCGCTGGATAAATGAGTGCAACTGGGTGTGGTATATAAGTATATCTAGTGGACACCACATACAGAGGCATAATATCCAAAGAGTCAAAAACATTCGAGGATAGAACCATAATAAGACACGCAAAAAAATGAACAGTTAAATGTAACACGTAGTTAGATCTACGGGGTGCGGTAAACTATCAAAAAACTAGTGTGGTCAACTTAGTAATGTATATACGCTGAGAAAACACCAATGTAGAAACTATTAAATTGGGCGCGTCACCACAACTCAGTCTAGGACTACCGATTTCACGTCGTAAAATGCTAACTCATGTGGGCACAAAAATAGGATGAAGGGTCGATAAAAGCAAACCCAGGATAAAAAACAAATCAGAATTAGTTTCACCTGTCGGTGATAACATCAATGAACTCTCAGCTGGGGGTAAAACCAAAGAATCATCCAAAAATACCACTTTCTTGCTTGCAATTTCTTCCAACACACTACACAATTCATTCAATTCAGAATCAGTAACGGTCTCAGAAATGGGCAAAATCGAACCCGACGAAAATTTTATTTCAGATTGAGCTTCAGACGATGGTGGTAACATAAAATAACTATCGTTCAGGTTCGCATCACTAAAATCATCCAAACATAATCTTCTCATATAAGGTGAGTCTTCCCAATCAGTCGGGACATCCATTAAGTCAGGTTCATCAATGACAATAGAAAAATCATCACTCACAGGCTCCTTAGATAACTCAGATATAATCTCAGTGGGTGTGATCGTAGGCTCTAACATGATGGGGATCATAACATGGAGAGGGCACTCAACACTAGGGTGAACAGACACAACGCTAGTAGGGCACGTAATAGGCAACGAAATACTCTCACAGATCGAAACATAAACATTATATACATCATCTTCTAAATCACTATGGTATCCAATCTCAATTTCAGACTCATGAGAATTGGTCAAGACATATAAGGTTTGAAACAAAACTTATATGTCTCAAACATCGCAGAGGTGGTTACGTCCTCTAACTTTTGCAACCAGAAAATCTTGATATATCTCAAGACTTGGCACATCGGATTCCACTTGACATTTCTAGATTAAGAAGCGGTTGATCAACCTTCAGGAAGGATTTATAATCCTAGATAAAATCTAACACATTATACACAATAGATAGGGGCGATTAAAGCCAACAATATAACATTTCATCAAATCACTACAACACTATAATGTTGAATTATCATGACAAGAATTATAAATTCAAGACTATTCTAAAGGAAGATTAAACCTATCAAGAATTTTGAAAGACAAAAGTGTAGAAAGATAAAAAAACAAAAGCTTAACAGTTACCAACAAATTGGAGAAAGGGGGAAAGAGGGAAAACCACCACTTGCCTTGGTTTTGCCGGAAAAACTCTCCAAATCACTCCTTGTTGTAGATCCAGGCTAAAGAAGATGAGGGGAGTCAAAATCTAACATGAAATAGCCGAAATAGAGGTTAGGGCCAAAAATCCTAATGAGAAAAAAAAAACTCAAGAAAAGGGGAAGATTTTACCATGATGTCGAAGCTCTCGCTAAGAGCTTTCCGGATCTATGTTCAGTTGGAAATTTCGAGCATCGGAGCGCCGTCGGCGGCCACCGGAAGAATCACGAAAAAACACTCTCTCTCTCGCTCACGCCGCTCTAGTTCTGGAGATGTACAGGAATTCGGTCTAAATGAAGGAGGAAGAAAATGTTTTCTAATATATATATAAGGTATATTATAATAATAAAATAATTTTCTTACCTAAAATAGTTAAAAATGCTGATAAAAGAACTGAGGGAGGGGTTAGCTGGACCGCTAACCCCTCCCCCAATTCTTTTTAAGTAATTGAGAAAATAAGGTTTTCCACTCGAGAAATCCATGGTTCTTCTCGAGTAATCCTGTCCAGCAAACCCCTCCCCCAGTTCTTTGCTCAGTATTTTTAACTGTTTTAGGTAAAAAATTATTTTATTATTACTACTATACCTTATATATATATATATATATAAGAAAACCTTTTCTTCCTCCTTCATTTAGAACAAATTCATGTTCATCTCCTTAACAAGAGTGGCGTGAGCGATAGAGAGAGAGAGAGAGATTTCGTGATTCTTCCGGTGGCCACCGACGGCGCTCCGATGCTCAAAATTTCCAACCAATCATAGATCCAGAAAGCTCTCACTGAATGCTTCGTCATCGTGGTAAAATCTTCCCCTTTTCTTGAGTTTTTTTACTCATTAGGGTTTTGTCCCTAACCTCTATTTTGACTGTTTCTTGTTAGATTTCGACTCCCCTCGTCTTATTTATCTCCGATATACGACAAGGAGTGATTTGGAGAGTTTTTCTGACCAAACAAAGGCAAGTGGTGGTTTTCCCTCTTTCCCACTTTCTCCGATTTGATGGTAACTATTTAGCTTTTGTTCTTTAATCTTTCTGCACTTTTTTCTTTCAAATTTGTTGCTATGTTTAATCTTCCTATGGAATACTCTTGAATTTATAATTCTTGTCATGATAATTAAACCATGTAGCATTGTAGTGATCTGAAGAAATGTTATATTGTTGGCTTTAATCGCCCCTATCTATTGTGTTAAATGTGTTAGAATTTATCTAGGATTGTAAATCCTTCCTGAAGGTTGAACAACCACTTCTTAATCTAGAAATATCTAGTAGAATCCGATGTTCCGAGTCTTGAGATATTTCATGATTCTCTGGTTGTGGGAGTTAGTGGATGTAACCACCTTCGCGATGTCTGAGATTTATATCATGGTTTTCTTTTATTGCCAGTGTAAGTAGGCGAATCCACCGCCGCAAGGTTTGTTTCCTTTATTAGTACCTTATGGAACTCTACCGGGTGTTTGGAGGTCTGCGGTGAATGGTGGAGTGTATGAGTCTCCCCCGCAGTTAGACGGATATTATATATTTGTGAGTGTGTGTCAAGATGAGCGACCACCTCGCCTGTATTTTTGGGTAGAGTTGATCGAGCACATGTGGCTAATAAAGTTTTTGAGTTTTCTTTCTTATAATTTAATCTTGCCTTCCACCTTTTTAGCCATGTGCATCAGGTGTGATTTGTTGTATGTGACGATTCAAGTAAGTTCTATGTTTCTGATTTTGGTACTTTACTTCTGTGCTTTACTTCTCTATTTTTGGTCTTTTGTTGGTACTCCTTTTGATCGTTGTTAACTTTTTGTCTTACTTTTCTGCCACAGCTTGTACCTTCTTACTGAGCTATTCTGTGTTTATAATGCCTCAGGTTCAGAGCTTTAGCAGGTAGTGGAGTTGGTTTTTTTTGGAGTTTCTGCACAGAAGTGTTGGCTGTGGTTTTCACCTCGCCGTTGTGAGGTAGTTTGTTGTTTTAGTTCATTTACTTTGTTCAGTCAGACATACTTTCGTATTTGTGGGGTTCGTGTCAGCTTGTTGACGCCCATAGGTTAGTTGAGTTTGGATACCTTTCTCGCTACTAGTTGTTCTCTTTTTGATGAAATGGATTACTTGCTCTCAGGGATGATTTATGCTAGGAATGCATGTTAGGTATTTTCAAGTATAAAACCTACTATTATTACTTCATGCATAACATATTTTAAAACTCTAACTCATTATATTTTGCAACCGTAAAAGCTAATTTTTGTACTATTATAAAACTAGAGTCATGCATACCATGAGTTGTTTCCTAGGGAACGTCTACACTCAAGTAGGATGTTTAATCTTATGTATGAAGTATCTTCCACAGCATATAAACTATTTTCTTTCGTGGACTTGATCATACACCAAGCCGAGGGATATGGTTAAATGCTTAACTTAAATTGTATTTTCACTAAATCACCTAAAGATCTCTCTTTTTGTGTCTAGTAAGAGTTTTGCCTAAGCATCTGCAGTTATCCCCTACTAACGAGGCATCATAACGCGCATATCCCTTACTCTGATAAATTATCAAATTCAATGAAAATGCGGGTTGTGACATTTAGTCCTTCGAGCTGGAGGCTCTGATTTTTGGATACAGGATGGGTTTCGTCCTGCGAGCTGGAGGCTCGGATGTTTGGATACATTACGAGTTTAGTCCTACGAGATGGAGGCTCGGATGTTTGGATAAAGGACGGGTTTAGTCTTGCAAGCTGGAGGATTAGATGTTTGATACCAAGACGGGTTTAGTCCTGCTAGCTGGAGGCTCGGGTGATTACTTCAGAACGGTTTGGTCCTGCGAGCTGGTAGCTCGGGTTTCAAAATAACTTGCATGTGCATAGAACATATTAGTGTCAGGTTTTGCGGTACTGTCCAGTCATCACACCGATGGTAGTTCGGTGACTCAGGTGAGTTGTGATGGTTTGAGGGGCCACTAGGTCATTTTAAACAGCGGTCTGCAGGACAATCCCCAAAAATGCACATCCGACCAAAAATGGTGGATTTGCCAGCAAATTAGTACACAGAGACTCCAGAATGTGCACCTAGGACATGTTCGGAGATGTACGGAGGGTCTAGGCCAGGTAGTGTGTATACCCTAGGATGCGGAGATGCCCGTTCCGCTGCTACCATAGACACAATGGTGGTACCAGAGTGTTCAACTAACTCCAAAAAGTGGGAACTAAAGGTCTGTGATCATAGTGTCGTGTTTGTGAGTTGCACTTGTATGAACCATAACCCGCATAATATATCATAGCATATATACATACCTAGATCATATGCATTGCAGATCCTTATCATATAAATCAGTATGGGCTCTTTTATATGATATGTTATAATTCCTGAAACCGTAACTTATAAGTTTGTATGGGCATTCATATAAGTTAAGGTACTCCTATGATGTTAGTATAGCCGTAGATAGTTTACTTTCTGCTCAGTTTCTTTACTTTACTTACTCACTTCTTTTCAGTACTACTTTACTTACTACACTTCTTTTAGTACTGCTTTCCTTACATTACTTGTGTTATATATATATAACTATTATGTATTGACATAACTGTTAGAAATATATCTATGATAGAATAGATCCACTATCACCTTCTTCAATTTTTATATTTCTTTGTTGTCCTCCGCTTTCATCCTCCCACTTGGTGCCTAGGAGTCACTAGGTCAATTTTTATGACTAACGATCGGATGTGACCATATAATTTTAGGAGCTCGAGGAGCTGGAGCTCTAGTACAACCAGCAAGATAAGGTAGGAGGACCTAAGGAGCAGATACCACCTAGTACTACCGTAGCTCTACATCAGGTGATGACGAGTGTTTCGGTTACTGCTTCCGCTTAGTGTTGTTGAGTGAGAGAGAGATTAGATTCAATTTTGGCATATAGTGGCCATAAGCCCTGTAATGCCTTGAAACTCAAAAAGTGACGGGTTGTGTTTTGAGCAAAATCTGGGATTTGGTAGAGGTGACACGACATGGGACAAGGGCGTTTCACAGGGCGTGTCGTGCTAGGGTTTGACGACGGTCGTGTTGTTTTCGAAATTCTAGTCAGCGGTCGTCGGGGTAGTGAACACGGCCTGGGACACGGGCGTGTCCCAGGGCATGTCAGCCACTCAAAGCTTACCACTCAACGATCGTTGAGTGAGGGCACACGGCCTGATACACAGGCGTGTCAATGGTCGTATGCTACTCGGGAAGTTTGCGGGTTTGTGTTGAGGGAGCTACAAGACCTGGGACACAGGCGTGTCCCTAGGCGTGTCTAGCACACGATATGTGACACGGGCGTGTCACGTGGCCGTGTCGTGCTCTAGACGTTTTGGACCTGTGTCGATGGAGGAACACGCCAAGCTACACGGGCATGTACTGGATGATACGCGCGTGTCGAGCCTGACACGGGCATGTCGAGTGCCTGTATTCTTTTTGGGACGTGACAGTTTTGGTGTCAATTTAGGCGCACGACCTTGGACACGGGCGTGTCGCAAGCCATGTTCGGCCCAAGAAGTTTATTTTTTGGCCAAATCACAGCCGTTCATTTCCTTATTTTTGGATCTAATGGCTCAGATCTCTCAATATAAGGGTTAAGGCCGAGATTGAGTGTTTAAACACTCATTTCTTTTGGGTTCACTCTCTGACTAACCTCTAAGGGGAAGGGAGAGCAAGGAGGAAGAAGGAAGAGAGATCTGGTCGCTAGAGGAGATTCGGAGCACCAAATCGAAACCGAGCCCAGATCAGCTGAGGCAAGATCATCGCGGTGCTTTTCATCCGTGTAGTTTCCATGGCACCGAGAAGAAACTCTAGGGTAACGATTCTCAACTTGAGCATGTGAAGCTCTTCTTCCTATGCATAGGAAAACCCTCTCATGCGAGTGTGTGGTGAGTTTGCGGTGTTCTTTTGGGTAAATATGTAAAGTCCCCCTTGTTTAGAGTCCGGAATCGTAGTACAGACATATGCATGGTGTTTGAAGCCTACCCGGAAAGGTTGGTCTGTATCGGTGATGTTGCATTGCATGAGTAGCCGGAGAAGACTCCGTGCTTTTGATTGTTTTCGGGTTTCTACATGGTAGATTGCAACAGGGATACTTAGGGATTAAATCCAAGGCACACCCGAAAAATAGGCTGAAACACATTTCTTCCATCTTGGTGGCCTGGGAGCCAACTTTGAACATAACTGGGTTATGCGATTGTATGATCAGATTTTGGGATCAGACGAAGCTTGGCCCACGCATATGTCTTAAGTTGATAATGTGGTGTGAGTAACGGGCAAGTGGAACTGGACCTGGACTATGTGGTTTGGTGCAGAGACCTGAAAACAGGGACTGGACATTGGCATAGTCGGGCCAGTCTTAGGCTTAGACTGGAAAGTCTAAAAATGCTTACGAGATTTTCCGTCCAAAGGATGGTGGTGAGAGAATGGTTATGACCGGTTTTACCGAGTTAGTGCCCTGAGATCACGGGGTGTGTGGCCGTGTGAGCCTGCACCTGTGATGATATGATTATTCACTATATTACTTGTTATGCTAAAAAGTGCAGGGAATAAGCTTTGCCGCCCCAAGTTTGGGGGCGGAATCGTTATAATTTGGTCAGCTTTAGCTGACCGTTTGTAAGACCCCATTTTTTTTTCTTTTTCAACCACCGGGGTCTTAGGCCCAGAATCGCCGCTTTGCGGTGACTCCTTCACGTCCTGAAGGGTCATCACCACAAGGCGTCGATTCTGCCGGCCAATTCGATCACAGAAAAGTAGCATAATTATTGAAGTAAGAATAATGCAGTCCACAATAATACATCACATGTAAATAAGATAAAATCTCCACGAAGGGAGTGTCCACAGAAATCATCAGAGTACTATAAATACGGGCTTATGCCCGGTACAATATGTCCTCACTACAAGTCTCTCATGCGGAAGCGAAAATAGAAACTACTCAAGGTCGAGACTCACGGTCCGGCTGTGTGAACTCCGGAGCTAGACTGCCCCATCTCTAGGCGCACCGATCTCTGGGGCTGCTCCTCCATGCTGGGCTCCACGATCCCCTAAATGATGCGGTTCGAAAACCGTTAGTCATAAAGACTAAGCCCTATCATCCCCTACCCCTTCCCCCATGGCTCCTAGGTACCGAGCGGGGAGGAAAAAGGGAAGGACATGATGGTAGAGATAAATCAAGAAACAGGTGACTATGGACTTAATCTAGCAAGATGTATTCGGTGAGCAGTTAATATGATTGTTATAATAGGTCTAGCAATAAGAAAAGCAAATATATGCATTTAAACCTTCACTTATGCGAGAACACATAAGCAAAAGGGATCTTTTGCAAGGCTCCCATCGTATAGAGTGTCCCATACCACTTATACGTTGGTGGGTGTCGGTTATCAAACAACAATGGTTGTTATATATTGAAATTAACCTTTGATTTATAAACTTGCCCACACAAGCTTATAGACCAAGGGGTCGTTTTGCAGGTCCTAATGTATAAGCGTCACATACCACTTATACTTTAGGTGTCAGGGTTAAATGAATCGATTATGCTTTGACATGCTAGTGGGTATGATGAAACATGCAGGTGCAACTCACACACCCGACTGTGTGCACACAGACCTTTAGTTCCCCCTTTCGGAGCCGTTACCTCCCAGGATACCTCCGTAGTGGCAGACGGAAGCGGGGTGGGCCTCGCCCACCTAAAAACCAGTAAAAGCACCACTGGTCTGACCTATCGTACGCCTCAACTTGGTGCCTAAGCAGACGTACTCTGGTGCACCCGACGTCTGCGCGCACCGACTCTGTTGGCGGATATATCTACATACCGTGCTAACCACCTCGCCGAGTCAACGATATCGGGTCGGTGCAATCGAACTCCCCGATATCGTAAAACCCACCACCTTAACTTCTCCTATCTTATGCACATGCAAGTTTAATCGCAAACACACAAAAACCGAGCCGAAGCTCCCCGGACCAAAACGTCCGTCTCCAAAACAACCGAGCCGAAGCTCCCCGGACCATCCCGTCCGTCTCCAAACCGACCGAGCCGAAGCTCCCCGGACCATCCCGTCCGTCTCTTAACCAACCGAGCCGAAGCTCTCATCAATCTTCCTGTGCCAAGAGTGTTTGTGAAAAGTGCAGCCCTAGTTACCTAGTTACTCTTGTCGATTTGTTATTACAGTTTACGTTAGCCCAGGACTGCCCCCGGTATACCCCGTGAAGGGCTCTCAAGGGGCACTAGGAACCAAGACGGCAGCATTACGACCCGAAGTTCCCTTTCACAAGGCACTTAATATTATTGGTTTATTTCCCTTAGCCCGATTCCCTTCTCATATTACAATAGACTATCCTAGGGTAATTTTTAACCTTCCACTCTTCGGGAAAGACGATCTTTCGTCGAACCCGAGCACCTCTTAACTCTAGCTATCACCACTACTCACTACTCTTTATATCTTCCTATTGCGATTTCCTCCACTATTGCCCACCCAAACAAAATGAATTATTTAACTTCAATGTCTTCCTGAAATCATGTCTTATTTCAATTCACAATTGCTATATGCAGACCGACCTAGGCTACATGTCGAACCGGTTATGCAATGATCCATTACTCATCCAAATGCCCTAAATTATTTACTGGAGACTTACCATGATATAAATGACCTAAGTCCAGAAAATGGAAATTTTCCTAATTTATTTGGCATTCAATTAAATTCCTCGAAAATCCCAAGGACTACCGGTTTGAACATGAACTACCCTAAGTTCTCATGCAAGATGTCCAGCAAATTTATGATAAATACTAGGTTATCTCAATAGGTTAAATCCTAAGTATCATAATTTTTCTATCATTAAAAGGGCATGAAAACTATTTTTGAAATAATCTCTAACTTCTGTTGTTTATGAATCAAGTACAGAAAATATTCTTCCAAAAATTATAAATAATTTATGCCATGCAGATAAATGCCTAAAATTAGCACTGGCCAAGTCTCATAATTTTCCAGCAAGTATTTTATCCATAATTAATTTTTAAACATAAAAGCCCTTTCTATCATCTGTGAACAAAGTACCAGATTTATTCAACATAAAATTCTATAAAAATTCAGGGATCAATGTTCTACTGGTCAAGATCTAAATCCAGAATTTTAACTGATTATAAATAATTTAAACCTCCAAATAATTGAAACAACAAATCGGGCAAATAATCCGTTAACACATGAAGTATAATATTTATCAATCATAAAATTCCAGGAAAATTATCATAAGTCTAAAACATCCTAAAACTCCCTCCTCCCGAGTTTCATAATTTTTGGATTAGATTTAGTGCTTAAAATAACTAAAATACATATTAATCCTAAACCAAAATCTCAACTTCCAAGGTATCTAATTGCCTCCAATTCCTTCACTACTTCAACCAGAGGGTTTTCATCATATCATCCCCCTCTCCTCCAAATTTCAAGGGCATACAAGAGCTTTTGCTCCTATGACCTTCACAAACCCCAAAACCCTTCATTTAGGGTTTGAGCATGGATCCTAGGGTAAGTCAACCCTAAACCACTCCATTTTTCTCCAAACAGGTTATAACACCATTCTAAGTCAGAGATCAGAAAATCAGCCTCTGTTGAGGCGATTTGACCTTTCCAAATTCTCAGTGCACTTTTTAATAAAAGGTGTCTCACTAACGCCTAGTTAAGGGTAGAAGATTTCTCAGCCAAAACTCCTCCAAATCACTTGAAATTTTACACAAACCTAGGTTTTATAGCCAGGGACCACTCACCAAAATTTGGGAGGGTTTGGAGATCATTTGACCATCTAAATAAATTCCTCCAAGTTTATTAAATTAAAACAAAAACTTTAGGCAAAATATCTCCAAAAATTCCCATTTTTGGACAGCCTCTAGATATATATATTATAGACCTCCAGCCCAAATTTCAAGTCATTTGGACATGTTATGAACCGTGGGCAACCATTTCAATTTCTGGTTAGCCTAGGTCTTGATCCCACCAAAATGAGTGCTGTGGTCAAACCACTCACCCAAATTGAATAAAATCAATTTTAAATTAAAGTAGACCCAGAGGGCTACAACTTTTGTGACTGGTCATTTTTCCTAATTCGGCCTCTAAGTGCCTCGTTTTGCAGCATCAAAATATATTCAAATAATCCATTTTTCCATTATGTAATATATAATAATCTATGTATTATAATATTAATTCTACTGTTCATCTTCTTCATGAACCCGAAAACAGACAGAAAACCATTTTTTTCCTGTAAGAGTTCCGTGATCCGTCGCCGGCCGTTCGGTCACTTCCCTGGCCAGCCACCACCACCACCACCTCCGTTGAGGTGATGGCTATCGGTCGGCGGTGGTTTGGCCGCCGGAGGTGGCGGTTTCCGGCGAACTCAAAAATACCTTTTACATGGTTTTCTTATGAAAACGAAAGACGGGTCCAGCTCCGTTGAGCGCGAACCTCCTTTCTAAGAATCCTAAGATCTACCCATGAAAGAGAAGAAGCAGAGGAGGACCTTGTTCGCGGTTTGAAGGCGAGAAGAACGACGGGGTGCCATGGCGCGGTGGTGGCGTTGCTGAACTTCTCCTCACAGCAAGAACAAAGGTCTGACCCGTTGCTTGAGCGTGTAACCTTCTCCTCTGGTTCTAGGTGGGCTTTTATGAGTCAGAAAGTGGGAAGGTGAATGGGTAAGCCTTTATGGCCATGAAGGTTCTCCCCTTAACGTTTCGGTTACAGTGAAGGGATAAGAAACGGTGGAAACTGAACAGGTGTGTCCAGCTGGCGGCTTCCTATTGGACCATATCTTCCTCATTTATTATATAATTACAGAAGGAAAATGGCCTGAAATTACTCCTGGTGTAACTTCCCACACCAGCATTTATTACCACGCGTGTTAGCATAATTTCGGGCCTGAACCGTCGTTTCGGCCAATGTCACGGGCGTGACACATAGGTCACGGGCGTGACAGGCCCGAATAGCCAATTCTGGGTTCGACGATCGTGACGATCGTCGAACTGAGATCGACGATCGTCGATGGATGGTCACGGGCGTGACACCTTGGACACCTGGGCGTGACACGGGTTGTGGTCACGGGTCGTGGGCGTCCAGGCCCGCACGAGATTTTGGGGGTCGACGATCGTCGAATTGATGATCGACGATCGTCGAAGGCTGGTCACGCCCTAGGTCACGGTACCTCTAGCTCACGGGCGTGACATGCCCGAACGACAAATTTCGAGGTCGACGATCGTCGAATTGAGATCGACGATCGTCGAAGGCTGGTCACGCCCTAGGTCACGGGCGTGACACTCATGTCACGGGCGTGACATGCCCGGGCCGCAAGGTCGACGATCGTCTCACAGCGATCGACGATCGTCGATGGGGTCACGCCCATAGTCACGGGCGTGACACCTTGGTCACGGGCGTGACATGCCCAGACAGCACGTTCGACGATCGGCTCGTGGAGATCGACGATCGTCGAAGTAGTCACGCCCAAGTCACGGGCGTGACGGGTCGGTCACGGGCGTGACGGGTCGGTCACGGGCGTGACCAACCCGTGACCCGAAAATATTGATCGCTTTATTTCAAATTTTGGGCTTCCTAGGGTTTTGTCACAACTAACCGACTCCTAGGGGTCTAGCCGGAAATGGGATGTTACACCGTTATTCTTGTTTGCCACCGTTACGGTAATTTGTGCTTGCAAGTGTTACGGACGAGCGGTAAATAGCGGGCTAAAGCCAAAGTTGTTGAGCCGTCCCTCGAAGGCCTTGTTTGTTTACTTATTTAAATCATGTATGACCGGCCTGGGAGCCAAGGTTTATAAGACACTATTGGTTTAAGTGAACTGTTGTAAGGCCATAAGGCCAGTACATTTGTGTATTTTGTACTTCATTCCTACTGGGTTTTCTGTTTGTGGACATTCATGCTTGTTGGCAGGGTTCTTATTATTACAACTTAATAAATTGATTCTGCTAGATGCTCTGTGTAGGACGTGTGTAATGGTTGAATGGTTTCATCTAGTAACTCGTCGGTCTGTCCGTGGTATACGGCATTGAGCCTCGGCCGGACCTACTGCTATATGCTATGTGACGGATATGGGTGTTACAATTTGGTATCAGACTACAAGTTTTAAACAGGGTTAAATGAATTCGTGAGCGAATTCACATTAAGGGGTGGTGAGCACTTATGTTTGCGTCATCGTTATAACATGAAAAGAACCCATGAATGTCCACTTAGGAATGACAATACACATGTTTGAGGAACTTGCGTGTTCCTATAATTGCTTTTCGCAATGTTGTTTGGTCGCTTATTGTTGTTTTATACGATTATAGGTTACTAAGAGTGTTGCTGGGCCGTCAGAACGTCTAGTTTCTGAGGCAAGCAGCTCACTAAATGATGCGCCGAGAATACCTCCTTCGGCTGAGACCATTCAATTGATAGCATAGGCAGTGTTTATAATGATGAATGCGAAGCCTGTGAGACAGGTGCAGCAGCCTGCCCCTTCTTTGGAGAAAGTACCGCTCCAAGAGGCGAAGCCAAGGAGAGTGGAGCAGGTCGTTGTGGAGCCAGTATTGCCTTGGAGAGCAACGGAGAAATAGCTTCAGCACGTGATGGGTTTCAATCCCCCAGTGTTCTCGGGGATGGGAACCCTAACTCAAGCAAAGGATTAGCTCTCTAGAATTAAGAGAGTGTTGATAGCTACTAAGACTGAAGAGTGGCAGAAGACCATAATTTCTACGTTATTGTTGGATGGTGACGCAAGAAAATGGTGGGAAGGCTTCGAGCTACACCATTTGAGGGGTAGGTAGCTTATTGACGTCTCGGTCGAGGAATTCTCGAGACTGTTCTTGGCTCGATACATCCCCTCAGCTCAGAGGATAGCAATGGAAAATGAGTTCTAGAAGATGGTACAAGGTGAGAGTAGCGTGGATGACTATCTCCACGAGTTTACTCGATTAGGTCGGTATGTAAGCGTTATCTTTGCTGATGAGGAGCGAAAGACCAACCTATACTACGAAGGTTAAGGATTACTTGAGACTGCTACTATCGGGCCGATGAAGCAGAGTTTCCTGACCTTGGTCAACACGACCCCGTTTTTGGTGAAAGACATGAGGAATGTTCAAGCGAAGAAGGACTCCCGCAGTAGGAAGTCAGAGTTCAAGGTGCCGCCAACAAAGTCTGGTTTTCGAAGGTGGAATAAGAAGGCTAGGACATCGAGTCCTGCCCCTTCTTCGGGTGCCTCGGGGGAAGCTACCAACCGAACCCCGGGCACTTGTTTAACTTTTAGGAAGATTGGGCACATTGCCCGCGACTGTTGGAGCAGACGTCCAAAGTCTGAAAGGAAGCAGGGAGCAACTTATGAAGAAAAGGTCAAGGCGGTGGAGTCAACCGCATCCCATTATGCTCTGACTCAACCAAGAGTCTATAATCTGGGCCAGTAGGAGGCCATAAAATAAGCAGACGTGGTGACAGGTACGGTTTAAATTTATAGCAAGCTAGCATTAAATAATGTTACCTAGTGCTTGTTAGCTTATTACTATTTGTATAGGCTTTGTTCTGATTTGTGATAGTCCAGCAAGAGCACTATTTGATACGGGAGCTTCGCACTCCTTTTTGTCCGAAAATTTCATATCGTGCACCAGAGTCCCTTCTTCGATGGTGAAGGACAAATTGGACGTGTTGCTGCTGAATGGGTGTTCTATGAGTGCCGACAGAGTTTGTGTCGTAAGGGTTCATATTGGAAGTCAAGAGTTTGACCTGCTAGCGTCGTTACTGTCGTTAGTAGAGTTATATGTCATCTTCAGTGTGGACTAGTTTTTGGAGCAGAAAGTATTTATAGATTGCAACCGTAAAGAGTTCATGCTGGGTGCTGGGCAGGAGACAACGTTTGTGGTATTAAAGGGGTCAAGCAAGACGTTGATGTCTACTCTTCAGGTGGTGAAGGAGGTTCGTACTGGAGCAGAGCTGTTCTTCACGTTAGTGGAGGCTGCAAAGCATAAGCCCACTTTGGATGGTATCGCAGTGGCATGCAAGTACCCCGACGTGTTCCCGGATAATCTTCACGGAGCCCAACCAAAGCGAGAGATCAATTTCACGATCGAGCTAGTGCAAGGTTCCAAACCTGTGTCACGCTCTACTTATAAGTTGGCGCCTAAGGAGATGGCAGAGCTAAAGGTTCAACTTGAAGAGTTGATGGATCAAGGGTATGTGCGTCCAAGTTCGTCGCCTTGGAGCGCGCCGGTCCTCTTTGTTAAGAAGAAGGATGGAAGTTTGCGGCTGTGTTTCGACTACAGAGAACTGAACAAGTTAATGGAAAAGAACAAATACCCGATCCCAAGGATTGAAGATCTCTTCGATCAGTTAGTCGGGTCATCGGTATATTCAAAATTGGATCTGAAGTCCAGTTACTATCAGTTGAGGATAAGGGAGAGTGATATCCCAAAGACAGCGTTCAACACAAGGTATGGGCATTTTGAGTTTACTGTTATGTCGTTCGGGCTGACTAATGTGCCATTAGTATTCATGGATCTGATGAACAGGATGTCAAGGGATTACTTAGACCATTTTGTGATCGTCTTTATTGACGACAAATTGGTATACTCGCAGTGCGAAGAAGATCACTTTAAGCATCTGCATCTGGTTTTGGAGACGCTAAGGAGGAACAAACTATACGCAAAGTTCTCCAAATGTGAGTTCTGGTTGTCCTCAGTGGCATTCCTTGGTCACATAGGCAGTGGGGAAAGGATTGCGGTAGAATTGGCGAAGATTGTTGCGATACGAGAGTGGCCTGTGTTGTCTTCGGTAGCAGAAGTCCGGAGTTTTCTGGGGCTTACCGGCTATTACAGGCGCTTCGGAGAGAACTTCTCTCGAATAGCGTTACCTCTCAAGAGGTTGACAAGGAAATATCAGAAGTTTGTATGGACACAGGAGTGCGTGCAAGCGTTCGAAGAGTTAAAGAGTTAGTTGACAACGGCGCCAGTGTTAAGTTTGCCGAGTGGGACCGAAGGCTTTGAGATCTAAAGCGATGCGTCGGGAAATAGTTTGGGCTGCGTGCTGCTGCATTATGGCAGTGTTATTGCGTATGGCTCGCTTCAGCTGCAAGTGCATGAAAGGAATTATCATGTCCACGAATTGGAGTTAGCGGCCGTGATTTTTGCGCTAAAACTGTGAAGACACTATTTGTACGGCGTAAAGGTCGATATTTACACCGACCATAAGAGCTTGAAATACCTTTTGGATCAGAAGGATCTGAACATGAGACAACGGAGATGGATGGAGTTCCTTGGGGACTATACATTCAAAATTCATTATATGCCCTGGAAAGGCAATGCAGTTGCGGATGCGTTAAGTCACAGGGCTCCCACCCAAGCCAACTGGTTGTCGGTTCATGATGAGAGGTTGATTCGGGAGTTGGAGGTGTTAGATATCTGTTGTGTTGACAAACAGACTAGCGCCGAAGCACTATTTAACTAGGCAAAAATTAAGTATGACATGGCTGATCGGATTCGGCAGGCTATGGAATTGGATAGCAGCATGAAAGAGATCATGGATGCAGCTTCGGATTGGTCAAATTCCCAATTTTCAGTTGAAGATGGACTGCTAAGGAAGGACAGTCGTTTGTGCGTCCGAAACGTGGGAAATCTACGGGCGGAATTGATGTACGAGGCTCATCATACTAAGTACTCAATTCACCCAGGGAACACGAATATGTACCGAGATCTAAACAAGTTTTTCTGGTGGCCAGTACTCAAGAAGGATGTGGCATTAATTGTGGCTAAATGCCAGACTGGTGCCTTAGTGAAGGCAGATTGCCAAAAGCCAGCGGGTTTCTTGAAATCTTTGCCTATTCCGGAGTTGAAGTTCGACGACATTTCGATGGACTTAAGGCCTTACAAGTTTCTCTTTACAAAAGATGGTTTCATACATCAGCACGCAGGCCGGCCACACATGAAATTCAATTCTTTGCACGGCCTTCTAGGGCCTACAAGCAGCAACAACAAGCGCTTCAGCCCTCTCAATCATGTTTAGCATCAACAAGGGCAACACCTTCATATGGACGTCTACCCCATGGGTGATAAACAAAGCAACGGTCAACATTCAGCTGACCAATTACAACGACCCTACCCCTACCCGGGGCAGTGGTTCCTTCCTTGCATGCATTGCAATCATAATATATATATATCACAACATGTTCACTCAGGCACAACAACATCACCAATACTGGCCTTCGTGCCAGACACTCCGTGCACTCATGGCATGCTTACGGTGTACCGGATAATTCCCTGGGTTCGAACACCGATTAGAAGTTCTTAACTTGTTAGAGATGAAGAGTCTATACTACAGCGCGCGCCTAGAGGGGGGGGGTAGACCCTCTTTCAGGATAAATGAGGATTGGTGTTAACCTAGACACTGGTGAATTTCATACTGACCTACCACAGTAGTAACAAGGGTGGGGTATAGCCCCCGTTTTGCATTGCCCTGATCAATTTTCCCAAAAACTATAGTCATAGGACAACACTTTCCCGTTGATCAATTCGTCAATAACGCATATCTAGACGCGGGTCGGCTGTCCTCTCCCGGCCAGCCGCAGCTTCATAGCTCACGCAGAGCATCCAGTGCACGCATGCACTCACAATATAATGAGATTATGCAAAGCTTCCCAAATCATCATACAACTCACACAGAGCCCACAAAAAAAGGAGTTTACATAACCCCCAATTCACAAACATCCTAACCAACTCCGTAAACTACGCATTTTATACAAGGATTCTTCTCTGGTTTGTAATATAAACATCACCAATCCAAACTAACCATCCTGATAGGCTTCACACAACATGCTTATTCCATACTACTCATTTTTGGATCTAGATGTAGATTCGACCGCTGGAATCACTTATGCTTTCCACCTCTTGGTGGAGGATCCCATGCATTTGCATAAAGTAGCACTTCACTTGTCCAAGCACGAGATCATTACCCTTGACAATTGCTTCGGAGGCATGACAAACTTACCGGTTGGAAATCACAGCGATGGCCTTGCCTCCACAATGCTGAACTCGGATCTCGATTTGGATAGCTGAAGCTACATCGGAAGCCGAAAAGATTCTCCTTCTTCCTTACCTGTTCTCCTCTCTCTCTTCTCTTTAAGAAGAGAATGGACAACCAAAGAATGAGATATACTTCTCAATTCTCGGCCTTATATCAGCAAGAAGAAGCTTGGACCACAGGATCCAATTAGAAGAAAATGAACAGCATTGATCTGCTTTGATGAGCATTTAAATAGGACATACATGGCATGTGACACGCCTGTGTCACAGGTCGTGTCCCTTAAGAGACAACTGAACCGACTCAATAAGGGGTAGATGTGCCCGTGTCAAGCACCTGACACGCCCGTGTCATAAGGTACACGCCCGTGTTAAGGGGCGTGTTCCTCAATCATCATAGGATCAACTCTCCCGAGAAGGACATGGCTAAGGTACATGACCGTAATGACCGTATCCGTGGCCATGTGCTAAAACATGCCCTGTGAACACGCCCACGCTGCACAGGCCGTGTGCAACGCTCAACGCCTCCCTCAACGCCTCCCGACACGTAACCAACCCGTCCCACGCGTAGAAAGGAAATAGGAGTCGTCGAGAATTGTGATACCGGATCGGGAAACCCGAGTAACCAGATTTTTACACGCCCCAGTACACGCTCGTGTCCCAGGCCGTATAACCCAGCCTAAACTCCAAATTGAAATTTAGGGTGTTACAACACCGCTATTTGATTTCACTCCAATCCGGGAGATTTAACGCCTGCCTCTCTCGAGGGGTGCGTGCAACTCTCTTTACTCTTGGGTGATCAATTCAAACTACGAGCCTCTCGACTAACTAAGAATGAAAACCCAAATGGAAACTATATACCAACAATATATTCAACCTAAATAAAAACCAAGAGTAAATCAAAGGTAATTACTTTAAGAAGAAAAAGAAAGCTAAAATATTATAACTTGATCAACTTATTCTCAGATCATTGTGATTGAGTACAAAAGAGGATTAGTTATTCAAGTAAATAGGGAAATAGAGGGGTAGATGATAAAGGTCCATGAAAACTAAAGAATGAGAAATAGAGAAAAAGAAAGCTAACTAGAATTTCATTAAAAACATAAACGGATTACAACTAGGATTGGAGATTAAAAGTGCGTAAAAAGAAAGCTAACTACTGAAATTACACAATTAAAAGAGGTTACAAGTAAGTAAAAGACAATGCATGAAATGTAAAAGTAGAAATGGAGGGAGAGAGAGAGCAAAAACATATGAAAATACTAAAAAATCTAAGAATGAAACTAGAAGCACCTTCCCTCTCTCCAAAACTTTGTTGGAATGGCCTGGTATTTATAGGGAAAAATCTGGCGAGGTCATGCCCCCCTATCACGCCCTGGGAAGGCGTGTCAGGGGGCCGTATAATCTTAGTTAACCTTTTATATTGAATTTCTGGCGGGATGACGACTGGACTTCAAAATCTGGGAACATGGGGGCTGTATGGTACACCCGTGTAAGGGCGTGACTGGGTAAGGTGTTGACTTCGAGAACTGAATTTTGGCAAAAATTATGATTGCTTCTGTACGTCGGTGGACACGCCCGAGGACTCAGCCGTGTAGGGGGGTGTGTAAGGCACATCTTGTCAAAATCATTGGTCGAAAATCAATCAATCGTTGAAAAGGATGGTACACGCCTGGTGGCATGCCCGTGTAGGCGGCGCGTGTTAGTACTATTGATATCCAGCAATGGAAAATCTTTAAATGGGGCAACAGGCTTCGTGATGAGGGTGACACGCCTAGAGACATGCCAAGGGAGGGTCTGTGAGGGGGCATATCAGGTGTTTTTCTCAGGATTTGGGTTCTGGCAGCAAGCTTCCTAAGGAATGGGTTACAGCCTTAAGTACACGCCCGGGTAGGGCGTGACCAGGGGGTGTGTAATAGCAAAATTGGCTGAAAAGCCCAAAATTACCTGAAAAATTGAAAATGAACTAAGTTAGATTAATTACATAAAAAGAAACAAAAAGGAACCTAAAAATTCATAAAGAAAGAGATTTAAACGACAATATAAATATTTTTTCCCTGAATAAACTAAGCTATATTATGCTTCATCAAATTCCCCCATACTAATTATCTTGCTTGTCCTCAAGCAAAGACAACGAGTTAGCGAAAATAAAGAGGATTAATTGAAAAGTTTAAAAATGCTATAAACGAGTAAGACGAGAATTTAGAGGCAGAGAAATTTTGAAAAAGAACTGAAAACTCCAACTTTAACTTCGCACAAAATATTATAAATTTCACTAAATATAAAAACAAATCATCCCAAATTTTGGCAGAATTAAAACTTAATAAAGTAACGAGTAAAAAGCGCATTGAGTCACTACTAAAGTCTAAGAGACAAATTAAAACCATAGTCAATCAAGACAAAGATCAATATTTCTATCAAAACAACACTTACTCAATCTATTTTCTCGCTACTATTCTAAAAAATAAATGTAGGAAGCATGAATCACTAGTTCTTTAATTAGGCGACAGTTAGGCTTAGGTTTTTAAGGGTGTGATATTCAAAAGATAAACACGAGGGGTATTTGCACACTTAAAACAAAAAGAAGTGAGTTTTGCCAAAATAATGCTAGCAAAAATAAAATACTTTCCACATTTTTTTTTCTTTTACTTTTTTCATCAAATATTTTTTTTCTTTTTTTTTCTTTTTTCATACTTAAACATTTCCACTTTTGTAGCAAAAGATAATACAAGGATTTTCCACAAATTTGTTTTCAAAAAGATGCACATTAGCAATTAAAGCTCAAAAACCAATTTAATGTGTGCATATATGTAAGCTATTTGGCCATGGCGAAATAAAAAGTGGGGCTTACAAAAAGGAAAGGAAAAGGCACAAAATGGCTAGCAACAATTATTGTTAGGAAGGGGGCAAAGGCTCAAAAGTTTCAAAAAAATGCCTAAATCAATTTCATGCCTCATAAATCTACTCAAATTAAAACTTTGAAATTTCAAAAGAAGATAAGCACAAAATAGAAATAGAGAATTTGCTTTCATGAAAACAATTATAATAAGCGTCTAGACCAGTTTGTGTCTACTACCCATAAAAACAAGTAACGTTTAAAAACATTTTAATAAGGAAAAATAAAGGATGATAGGTTTTATAAAAGCAAACGAAATTAAAAAAAGGCTATGGAAAAGTGAAAAAGATTAAAGAAATTTTTCAAAAACAACATACTACCCTAAATAGAAACACTGCATGAGTCAACATACTACTCGCTAAACATGTTTAAATAGAAAATTAATCTAATTTATTCTGACTAAGCAAGTAGACATGAGCTTAAAAAAATGCAAACTGGCGGGGTACTAATTGATTTAGCAAAAATTAACTCAATTTAATTTGAGATTGTTTTTCAAAAGTTTGTATATATATATATATTATTTTTCTAAAGAAAACAAACTAAGGAAACACTCCCCCATACTTAAAGTTAAACATTGTCACCAATGTTTAAAGTTAAGTATAAAGAGAGTGGTGAAAAGAGAGAAAAGACGAAAAAGAAATGCAAATAAAAGAAAAAGTTGCTTCCCTAGCGCTTGATGCCCAGACGTTGAAAAATGCATTCCCTCAAACTTGAGCTAAAGACTAGCTCGAGTCCAAGTTGAGAGGCGAGAAGCGGCACAAACACCCGAGATCTTATTCATGCACAAAAGAAAATAAAAAACAACAAAAAAAACGTATATCAAGGGGTTCCTCCCAAGAGCGATCTTTGGTTATCGTCATTACGCTTGACGTTATTGGTTAGCTATATGGAAAATAAAAAGAGAAATGTAAGGGCAACTTGCGTAATATGGGTTGCGACGTGAGTGCCAAAACCTTTTTTAAAAAAATAAAAATATTTTTTTCTATTTTTTTAAATAAATCAAAAGGAAAAAAGATTTAGAAAAAGTATCACGCCAGTGACTCTGGGCGTGTAAGTGGTTTTCTAGGGAGGCGTGCGGGAATATGAAGTGCTGGACTCAGATTCCACAGTCACGCCTCAATGTCACGACCGTGACTCTGGGGCGTGCTTGCCAAATTTAATAGGCCGCAGGGAATCCGAGGCAGACCAGGTCAATGCCTCAGATACCCGCAACACGGGTATGACACGCCAGTGACCATCTTTGGTCACGCCCGTGTCATGTCCGAAAGACGAACTAGAAAAAGCTGTGTACGAAACCATCTACGGGTTTCATAATACAGGCAAGACACGCTGTAGACATGCCCGTAACCCGTAGGTCACGCCCGTGATAGGGGCGTGTACGAGAAAAAGACAAAAAAAATTTTGATGTTTGTTTTTGTTATTATATATATATATTTGTTTTTTTGTTAAACATTCAAAGAAAATATAATAAAATAAATGTTATTAACTTGAAGAATGACGTAGACTTGACGTTCGTCCCCGACCGATCGTCATGCATCAATGTCCATCAAACCTGTAAAAACTCAAAAAGAAAATTATTAAAAATAAAGGATAACCATGAAATGCCACCCACGAGCGCTTTGTTTATGGTCATTGAGCTCGAACATAGTGGTGCATGCTACGTTATGGGTTATTCGGATTGATAGGCTGATGCATGAACAGGAAGTTTAGAATCCTGCACTATAGATAAAGATTGTGAATGATTGGACATGCGTTGAAGTTCTAAAATTGGAGGTTTATCAAACGAAGTTCTTAAGGGGTTACTACCTAATTCAATAGTTTCTAAAATAGGAGTGTGTGTGACCAAATGATTATTACTAATTTCATGAGAGATTAAATTTAAAATTTCAAGATCATCATCAAGAAAAATAGGTGAATAAAAATTTCTAGAAAATAAGATGGTGTCTTCTTCGGGAGAAGCCTCCAAATAGTTACATGATTCGTCATTTGAGAGCGAATTTTTCATAGACGAGTCAATTGTAAAGGTAACTTCTTCATCTCCGACTCTAAGGAGAAGTTTACCGTTACTAATGTCTATGATGGCATGCACAGTGGCAAGAAAAGGATGACCGAGAATGAGTGATACCTCTATGTCCTCTTCAATGTCAAAGATGACGAAATCTATCGGAATGATAAATTTGTCAACTTTGACAAGCACATCCTCAATAATCCCCATAGGGAGTTTGACAGACCGATCCGCCAATTGAATGCACATTTTTGTGGGTTTAGGCTCTCCTAAACCCAACTTTTTCACTAAAGAATAAGGCATTAAATTAATGGAAGCGCCTAGATCGTCTGAGGCACGTGTCACTAATAGATCACCAAATAGACAAGGAATAGAGAAACTACCTGGATCGGGAAATTTCTTAGGCAATTTATTAAGTAAAACCGTCGAACACTCTGTGTTCAATTGAACCGTAGAGATCTCCTCAAGTTTATTTTTATTAGACAAAAGATCCTTGAGGTACTTAGCATATTTCGGCATTTGTGCTATTATTTCGCAAAATGGTAAATTTATTTGAATATTTTTAAACATGTCTAAAAATTTACGGTGATTCTCATCCACCTGGTCTTTTTGCATTCTAGACGAATAGGGAAGAGGTGGTTGATAAGCTTTTGGTTTATTAGAAATAGAAGGCTTAAGCGGAGGAAAAGATGACGAAATTATTACCTCCATATCAAGCGGAGGAAAAGATGATGAAATTATTACCTCCAATTCTGGAGAAGTATCAACCAGAATTGGGGAAGTGGTTACCTCCTTCCCGCTTCGTAGACTGATGGCTTTTTCTTGCTCCTTTGGGCTGGGCTCTGTATTGCCCAGTAGCGCTCCTTGTTGGTGATCGGAGAGAATTTTAGCGATTTGCACAATTTGTGTCTCCAAATTACGAAGAGATCCGGTGATATTTCGGATGTTGGCATCATTTATAGTCATATATTTGGTGAAAAACACCTCGAGATTGGGAGCTTTTGGAGTATGCACTCGAAAATAGCCGGGTGGAATCGTGTTTGGTGGGCGAGCCGCGTTCCCCGTACTACTGAAAGAGAAGTTGGGGTGATTCCTTATACCCGGGTGATAGGTATTACCAAAATTAATTCCCGAATTATAAGATGGATGATTCAGATTACCCATGTAATCTACATGTTCGACAATAGTGGAAGGCTCCCAATATTGGGGCTCACAGGAAGGTGTAGACGAGGAAGCAGACATCTCGTTCATCTATTTTTGTAGGTTCTCAACCTGGAGAGATAAACTAGAAACTGTATCTATTTTGTACATCCCGGCCGGTAGGTGGACGAGATCGGGGTGTACTCCACTGATACGTATTCATGGTCATACCTTCTATAAGTTATTGGGCGGCCGCCGGTGTTAAGTTATTTAACGTTCCACCGGCATCGACATCAATATGTTGTCTCGTTTGTTGATTGAGGTCATTATAGAATGTTTGCACTTGCAACCAATAGGGGATTGCATGATGCGGACAACGGCGAAGCAATTCCTTAAATCGCTCCCAAGTATCATATAATGATTCTGTATCAACTTAAGAGAAATAAGTATGATCATTGCGCAATTTGGCTGTCTTAGTGGGCGGAAAATATTTCGTGATGGAGCCTCTTGGGAGAGAACTCAACCACTGCTTAGCCTTGGTGCGCAAAGAAAAAGGTGAAAGCCTTTGCCGAATGGCATCATCGGAAACCCCATTAATTTAAAAAGTATCGCATATTTCTAAAAAGTAAGAAATATGCGCATTTGGGTCCTCATCTTGAATCCCATCAAATTGTACCGATCGCTGTACTATTTGAATGATGCTTGGCTTCAGTTCAAAGTTATTGTTCGCAATAACGGGTCGAACAATACTTGATTGCGCCTTATCCAAAATTGGCCGGGCATAATAGGACATAGTCCGTTTTCGACCATATTTGGATTTTGGTTATCCAAAATAAAAGAAAATTGAGAAGTAGGGGAAGATGATGAAGAAGAAGAAGACGAAGAAGAAGAAGAAGAAAAAGTGATTCCTTCGGATTCCTCAACTAAATCTGGAGAATTGAGGTTACGGAGTCTTAGGCATGCCACAAGCTTTGCTCGATCTCCGGATCCAAGTCAAATAGATTTGATGGATTCCCTCGGGTCATACATCAAAATAAAAAAAGGTAAAAGATTTAAGATTTAAAAATTTATAAAATAAAATTTCCCGGACTTCCCAAGGGCTACCTAATGACGGGTTCGCATGGTACTAGGCAGTATTGCGGGATGAAAACCCGGCACGGCCCTTTCGCAAGAAACTTTAATTATAAAAATTTAAAGATAAGACCTTCAAATAAAACAACAAAATTATATTAAAAAAAAATTTTGAAACAAAAATAAAAATGATAAAACTAATAGATCCTTGCTTTCAAAATATCAACAAAGGGAAGTCCCCGACAACGGTGCCAGAAACTTGATGATTATTTTCTCCACGCTAACGCGAGTTTCCAATCGATAAGGCAAGTATACCTATCGTTCGGAGTATAGAATCAAGTGTCGTATATAGACTTGAGGCTTGTCGAGTACTTGTACTCACAAGAAAGAGCTATTATCTTATCGAACGGAAAAGTTGTTTAATACTGAATAAGGGAAAGGAAGCGTTATACTAAAAAAAGAGAAATTTGATGATGGAGAAGCTAACACTTGATATAGAATCCCCTTGGGATAAAATAAACCATCTTGAAAAATAAAGCAATGCAAGTTCTTAAATTGCTCACTCGATCGTGGAGGTTCCTAAAGTACAAAGTGTCTCTCTCGAGCTCATGTTTTTGACTAACCTTAGGTTGATCGATTAAGACCTCTCGGCCAGTCGAAACCCCTAAGCTTACTTTAGGCGGTGAACCATACTATTGGATTTGACTCCAATCCGAAGGATTTATGTCGTGATCTCTCGAGGGGTGCATGCAACTCCTTTTATCTTTGAGTGACCTCTTCGTATCCGCAACCTCTCGGTCATTTAGGATACGGATCATAGATTGAAGACCATATCCACACAATATAAATTTGACAACATAAAAATCTAAGATAAATCGTAAGTGATCAAGATTAAGAAGAAGACATTTGATAAAAAAAGAAGAGTTTATTTTATTCCAAGATTCATCATGATCAAGTGCTACATGAAAATTAGCTACTTATCATCATTAGGGAAATACAAGTTAAGGTAGGGAAAGATATAATGAAAATAAAAAGCAACTTGAATTGAAACTTAAAGCAAAACTAAGCTAAGAAATGGAAAATACAGCAAAATAAAATAGCAAACTACAAGACTCCAACTCCCAAAATTCGACCCTGAGCATTTGAAGTTGTCTAGAATTTATAGAAAAAATTGCTGGTTGGTCACGCCCTAGGTCACACCCGTGACCTTGGGCATGTCAGGATAGGAATCATCATCTTGAAACCCCGGGAATGTTGGAGGAGATACCGTTAAAATCTGTTAACTGACGGGTCACGCCCCTAGGTTACGCCCGGTACCTAGGGCGTGTCAAGGTTGTTTCTGGAAAACGGCAAGAAGCTGAAAATGGCGGAAATAAATTGCAGTTGATGGAGGCATCACGCCCACTAGTCATGCCCGTGACCAGGGCGTGTCAAGTTGGGAACGTCAAGCTGGCGGCAACAATAGGAACGGTGGAGTAATTGGCTGGAAACGCCCCTGACATGCCCTTGGTCACACCCGTGACCCAGGCGTGCCATTTTAATCTGACGTGGCAGGGTACAATAATCTTCCAATGGCCGGCACGCCATGTGCAATGGTGTCACGCCTATGAGATACGGTGAAGGATGGCGTGTCGGGCATGTCGAGGTTCTTCGGTCGCATCTTAGTCGATCTGTGGTCAACGTTCTCAGCCCCTGGTGTCACGCCTATGGTCATGCCCATAGAGGGCATGTCATCGGGCGTGTCTAGGCCGAGAAAGGAAAAAATCGCAGTTCCGCTGCAAAGAATTCATAGACTAGCCCTGCAAGATTAAAAAATTATTTTGTTAGATCAAATAAAGATAAAATATAAAAAGTAATTAATTTAAAAACTTTATATTATAAAATTGATATTAATATCTAACTATTAATAGAAAATAACATAATAAAAATAGGAATAATTACAGTTATCACTTGGTCATTCTATCGACAATGACCCAAATGGAATCATGCACAGAGTGAGAGTATGGCAAACCGTGCACAAATTCCATAGCTATATCCTCGAACTTCCACTCTGGCACCGACAATGATTGTAGTAGTCCTCCTAGGCTCTTGCACTCTGCCTTTACCCGATGGCAGGTCTTGCAATGTGTCACATAATATTTGATTTTCATCTTTATCACTGACCAATACATGCTCCTCCACAGATCCACTATCATCTTGGTGATACCAGGGTGCACTAATTACTGAGAATAGTGTGCCTCCCTGACTATATCCTCCCGAATAACACCTCCTACGGGTATATAAATGCGGCCACAGAAATGAATGAGGTCATCACGTAATGAATAATCCTCTGATTAGCCCCCTTTCAGGGCTCTGAGTAATGGCTCCAAAGCTGCATCCAGCTTCTGCTGTGTCCTGATGCGTTGTAACGTCCCATTTCGTGCTAGGCCCCTCGCACGTGTTTTGAGTCAAGAGAGTTGACTCAGGCTTGGGAAGCATTGGCTGAGTCGATTGGACTCGACGAATGGAGCATATTTTTCATAGAATAATTCTAGAAATTAAAGGCATCGAGTGCATTCGATGCCATTAAATGATTTATTACTTAGAAGTACTCTGGATGCAGAGGCGTTGAGTGGACTCAGCACCACTCAATGAAATTATTACTTAGAATATTTTCTGGACTCATAGCGTTGACTGCACTAATTTCCATTCGACGACTATGCTGAGGCATTGAGTGGACTCAACACCACTCAAGGTCATTCGACGAAAAAGCTGAGGAATTAAGTGGACTCAACACCACTTAATGCCATTCGACAGATTAAGGTGAGGCGTTGAGTGGACGCAACACCACTAAACGTATTTTACTTAGAATAGTTTCTGGAAGTTGCGGCGTTGAGTGAAGCCCAAGCGGCGTTGATTGTACACGACACCACTCAACGCCATTCGACGAATTAAGTTGCGGCATTGAGTGAAGTCAAAGCGACGATGAGAGGACTCAACTCCACTCAACGATTTTTACATAGAATTATTCTCGAGCATGTAGACATCCCGAGTATATTGAGTGCACTCAATGCCACTCGACGATTCGTCAAGTGAAGGTTTACATACTCAATGATTTTTTACTTGGCTATTCTTGAGGCCTGAAGGCATCGAGTGTGTTGAGTTCCGTCGACGCCACTCAAAGTTTCGTTGAGTAAAGGAAGTACACTAGACAATTTTAACTTAGAATTATTGTACATATACAAGGCATAGAGTGATTACATCGAATCTCGACGATTCGTCGAGTGGGTATGCAATACATGACAAATTTGACTTTGCATATTTTCAACCCAAGCGGGATTCACTATCTTGAATTTATGGACTAAACCGGTTTCGGGATTGGTTCCTATTGACTTATTTGGACCAGTCCGTTCGATAAGACTTAATTTTAATAATAATGGCATTCCAATGTCAGGCCGACACGTAGCAAAGCAGTTAACCTTAATTTCTCATTATAAAAGGTGAATTATGGGAAAACCTAGCCGTCACTTCACCATTCTTGTCCAAGCAGTTATCCTTGCCGAGCCCGTTGAAGAAGATGAGTTGCCAGAGGCTATTTCTAGAGGAAAACCTTCCCTTCTCTTTTTCGGTGAAGAATAACACCAACTTAAAAGAAGATGCCGCCAAGGAGAGTCACGAGATCCATTGTCAGAACCACCGTAAATGAGGTGTGCTTCCTACCCTCTCCTTTAGTACTAAATCTATAGTTATTTTCTTGGAGAGATGTTGAATCAAAAGAGTTTGGCTTATGAGATGAAGATCTCCTAGGTAGAGACCATGCTAGGGCATGTGCCCTAGATATTTGATGTCTTCAACCTCTCCTCTCTTCTTTGTGAAGATAGTGGACCTGGTTTCGTGAAGAGAAATAGTCTATTGATGGTGAATAAGGGAGGTGGAAATTCTGTATATAATTTTGATTAAATGTCTAAAGGAAGAAGATGAACCAATATCGTTCAACTTGCTTTAAGATGCATGCAGAAATCTGTTTTCTCTGCGCAACAAACTTCAAGACCATTTTTGTGTATGTTACGGCTATATCTGGGCTTTTGACTAAACATGAAAGTCATAGCCCTTGGGAAGATCTTTTAACGGATGGTTACAAATTTTTATATGAGTCCTGTAGACTCAAGATTGTCCAGTCAAAGTTGTTATACAGTCAAGTCTTATGTACATGTTGTTCTCGGGTTAGGGTAGACGTGGGTTTTGTTTTGGGTAGAGAAATCGTAGAAAAATAATGTTGTGGTTTGGTAAACATAGGTTTAAGTGATCGTGATAAACAAATATATTTGTGAAACATATTGGTGCATGATTATAATCAGGAGAATGGAATAACTTTTGGAAGAGGATGTGATGCTCGATAATTGAATGAGTCACCCATAACTATGTTGTCATGTTGATGAATTTGTTAAATATCATTATGCTATCATGATTATCATAAGGAAGCATACTTGTTGGTGAATGCTTGATACTTGAAAAGGAATTGGAAAAGGTTATTTCATGGCCATGAGATTTGATAAATAATGTAAGGTGTAAAGTGGACCACTGCTTAGAGTTGTGTCTCCCTTCAGGTAGTAGTGTGAGATTGGTATGTTGTTTAAAGTGGCTTGCCACCCGAGTAAATGATGAACCCCTGTGTGGTATAGAAATATTGAAGGGTTGGAAGTGCATGTGTGTTTGCCTCACTAGAACGAAGTGTGGATATGGGACTCGGTGTGGAGCCCTTGCGTGCTGTTGAGCACAAGATGTGAATAATAAAAAGGGACTCAGTGTGTAGCCCTTATATGTGAATTGCAAGCGGTGTGAGTTGACACACAGTGTTATAATCCTGGGTTAAGGATTGCGTGGTAGGTCTACGGGCTTGCCAGTCGTCACACCGACGGGACTTGGAAGATAGACTTGAATAGTAGGGCTTTGGTCTTCGGTGCTCATTCCTGAGGCTCCTTCTGTGCTAGTGGACGGTTGGGCTTTGGTCCTTTGGTGATACATTCCCTTAGGCTCTTTCCGTTCCACGATGATAGGCCAGTGTCGGGATTCGTTCTTATTGCACATTTACCCGAGACCTCTCTGAGGCATAGTACGCACCTGAGCTTCGCTATTGTTTTCTTATCATTGAGGCATACAGAGGCCTAGTCTTGGTAGTGTGGATGCCCTCCTAGTAGTGGAAAAGCCTGTTTCACTGTCACTGTTTGGCAACGATGGATGGCGCCTCAGAGGTTAGATACCTTCTCAAAAATGGGAACTACTAGTCTGTGTCGACATAGAAATTGCCTGTGTGTGCATGGGTGAGTCATAGCATTGCATTCATACATTGGATTGTATTAAACACAAAAGATCCTCATCATATAAGTTTTTATTTACACTCTTTTAAGATGAGTTACTTTACTATTAAGTTGATCCTTTACTTATATGTCTGTATGGGCATTCATATAAGTTAAATTACTTCTTGTTGTATATACATACTTATACACTGATGTTGATAGTAGAACTACTATAATATATTATTCTAGTTGCTTTGATATACTCTGATATAAATTAGCACTTTGCTACCTATTTTGTACTACAGTTAATATATATTGTACCCTCTTCATTTCTCTGCCCAGTGCTTAAGAGTCGTTGGGGGTGCGGATGTGTTAGCAACTTAGTATTTAGGACTAATAGTTGCTACGTCTTCCTTTTTAGGAAGAAACCCCACAGATAGAGCTGCAGGTTTTGCAGGAGGGTAGCCAGGTCAGGACGACAGGGCCTGAAGTGACAATACTATCGCTGATGTCAGAGACTTATGTGAGTTTTTGAGAGAGTCATTTTATAGACTTTCGCCATCTTTTATGTACTCTGATATTAGAGAAGCCTTGGTTGCTTCTTTTATTTGTTGTACTATTTAAACATTATATACTTATGTGGATTTTGAATTTGTTGAAGCTAGAAACCCGACTTCTCATAGACTTCGGATCTAGAGTTGTAGCTCACACCTACTCTTCCTGAATTCTTTCCTTGACGTGAGTCTCAGGAGCTAGAAACAGACCGTGGGCTTCAACTTGGAGGTCCCACCTCTTGCCCGGAAGAACTAGAAATCCTTCCTGCTCCTTAGCCAGTGCTGAGCTAGGTGCCTTAGAGAAAATAGATGAAAGGGGTTCCAACAACCTCTTCAAGGCACCTTATTGGTCTATTTATACGCCTCTATGTTTGACTTGCCAATAACCAAACTAAACCGACCTAAAATTACAAAAATACCCTAGGTTGGGTCTTCCAACAACCAAACTCTGCGGTTCTGAGGGGTTATATGCAGACCAAAAAGGGAAAAAGGGTAAAATTACCTGGGGTAAAAGAGTAAAATCCCCTCTTGGGGGTAGAAAATTGAAAACACCGTTTTCACATATGGTGAATAAGAAAATAATGGGCGGGTGAGAGGAGTCTATCAGCACGCTTTGCGGGCCCCCCACCTCGCAAAAGCCTATTCACCATAAGAGGAAAGCACGCGCCGCGAGGGTCGTCTGGCTTGCTCCACGGCTCCCGTTTCGCCCCCTATGCTTTACCTCTTTGAAGCACCGGTGAGTTGACCCTATGATCCCACTCGCCTCTACAATCCTCTTACCCCTCTCGCCCCTAACTCAGCACTTTTATTTGAGTTGTCTCCCGCTAAACCAAGGTTATACACAATCCCCGCTTTATTCGAGGTTGCTCCAAGATCGGAAAGAAAGTCCAATCGTGGCTCGCGGTGTCAAAATTCATTTATGTGAGAATATTTTGTGGGGCCTCCTCTGGGGTCTATATATATGTGATACCAATCCTAGCATGGAGATTGCCCCCTCTTTAATCTCTTCTTTCATCTTTTTCATCATCTCCATGTCTCATAGCCAGAGCTTTCACGAACGTCTCGCAATGGTTTGCAAACAAAATAAAACTAATATGATTGCTCTGGCCCCAGTTTTGGCTCGCACCCCTTCTTCTTTACCCTCGTCTTTTCGCCAGAAGAAGATGAAGACCATTCGACCCCCCTTCTCGGTCGAGGGGACCACTTTGACATCGTTGAAAATCCGTGCTCCTCATCCTACGTCCCTCGAGGAGAGATAGGTAAATTTTTGCTCCTACCCCTCCTCTCTTTCCCCTTTTCCATCTTCTCGCCCATCTTCTCTCCTACTTTATGCTTCTTGAAGGGGAACTCATCCATCATCCCTAGCCTACAAATCCCCATGATACTAATGACATCCATCATCAAGACTCCGACTCGCCTCAATAGTCCACCCCTCCTACTTTGAAGAATGACGACATCTCGTGACTTTCTAGGACCTCTCGCAATAAGAGTAAATGAACTAGACTTTCCCTCTCACTTCATATAGACTTTCCTTCCCGTACCTGGTGTATTCGAGGCCACTGGACTAAATATTCCATCTGATCCCTGGCTAGTACCTGCGCAGGTACCCAGGTCAACTCGGCAGCGGAGGACTTCTCTGAGCAGCCCGCCTTCTCGCCTCCTCCTCGCCCAGACGAGATAGAAGACTATTTGGGCGATTATATGGATACAGTGGGGATGAAGCATAAGACGGCCGAGACGTTTTAAAAGCACATACATATCATCCACGAGATTGAACTAGATAAGCAGGCTGCCGACTGGCGCATTGACTGGCTAGAAATTGAATGCACTCGTCTCTCTTCTGAGGTCGATGATGGCATCGACATAGATGAGACTGACCCCCAGGCCATTGTAAAGTAGGTCGACCATCAACTTCGTCTCATGCATCGTGGTCTTGATGCCGTTCCCACCATTCATGTTCCTGGTCAACTCCCGTGTGTGAAGTCTCGCGATGGAGGGCATTGGAAATTGCACAAGAACTGAAGATCCTCCATCTCATCTCGCCTGTTTAATTTCAACTTGTTATTTATGCCTTGTGGACATGATGTCCACCTTACGCGGAATGAGACAATTAATAGTGCTATCTTGTTGACTTCTTTCATGCTGGGCTCTCATTATAGCTGCGTAAATTGATTTTTCACTTATTTTGTCCTGTTGGAAAAATCCCCGTGGGGCGCCGCACCTCGAGGTTAGGAGATAGAGGAAAGGAACCGTCGGTCAACCTGAAAGTCCACCTAGTGCCAACTAGCTTCACCTATGGGGGGGATAGGTGTCTTGTGGGGTTTTTTCGGAATTAAAAACTATACCTGCACAAGTAAATCAAACAACACAACATAGAAAAGAACACAAGCAAATTATAGTGGTTCCCCGATTTGGGTACGTCCACTCTCCCCCTACGACCTATCTCCCAACAAGGGACGACTCGGTCACTTCACCAACAGGATTGAAATCCAATCCTTGCACTAACGGAAGGAACCCTTCCACATGTAGGAGTCACTACTCCCACACGGCGGGTTGCACCCAACCCTTACAACTAGGAACCAACCGTTCCTTTACAATGAAAAAGGAAATAGAATCTATAAGAAATACAAACAACTTGTGGAGATCAAGGTGTCTCTCTTCGTTAGACGACGTGTTCTTGACGTCGACGAAGAGTCCACGAACGTAGATCTCTCTTGGAAAGGATCTCCTCTAGATCGACGGCTTCAATGAAGGAGGAGGTGATGCTATGTAGATCCAATCTTCTTAGCTAAGCCGACAAGGTCTACCAACGGTCGATCTTGGATCAATCGTCTCAATTGATTCAGATTGGGATAGTTTTCCCGATCTACAAATCAAGAGACAAGGGTTCTCAAGAAGGACACGCGAGACGCATTGTGAGGGAGAGCTTTTGTCACTGGGAGATGAGGAGGAAACCTCAATCAGCAGTGGCGACCACCTAGCACGAGCGGCGCAACAGTCGGACGGAGCTCCGCGACCTAGGTTTTGACGGCTGCTCGTTCTTTTCTTCGCTTCTTTATTCGTTGTACTACTGTTCAAAAATACCTGTGTATTTATACATTAGGTCATCAAGATGACCGTTGTGCGCCCCACCAAGGAGAAGCCCTAAGACCGGTTCGAAATACCGCTGGTAACATGGACCGGTCCAGAATGTGTCGGAAATATGCCCAAGTCAAATTCGGCGAGAATCGTAGGTGATTCTCGACGAATCGGCGAGAATTACCTACGATTCTCGCCGAATTATACTTAGTAGAATTCTAGCTGCACTGATATAAAAGCGGGGAGAATCGGCGGGAGTCACACTTGATTCTCGCCGGATCGTCGAGAATGAAAAGTCATTCTCGACGAATCGGCGAGAATCACTTAGTGATTCTCGACGATTTGGACTTAGACGATTTCTCGTCTTTCCACCCGAGAGCTGGTCTTTGGCCCATCCTTGCTCCTTGTCTGCTCTTGATCTTTCATGACCTTGTGCTTGGAAGTAAGTACACTCCAATAGAGAGAGTACACGTAAGCCAACACACTGATCTGCTCAACGAGGGATTACGTTGTGCAGACCCGTGAATATTGACCTACTGCACCCTGACATTGGTGTTTACTTAGCGATGAATAGCTGCAAACACAACTAGAAGGATTTCATCAAATACAATGGGAATTCATCTTAGCTTGACAGGAGGCTTCCTCAAATCCTGGTAATTGTGGATACAATACCCAACAATCTCCCCCCCTATTTGAAGAAGCCAAAATCCTACTAGCTAAGATGAATTTCAACAACCAAGATAATAAGTGCATTAAACCAAGAGAATGATAATGAAAGCAATCAGACTAATATGAGAGCCAATCAACAAATCACACATATACATATATAGATATCCACATTAAATGTTCACAATTTTACATGATAGTGAAAATCAAAACGTAAGGAAAGCACTAGCTAACACCCTAGAGTTCTTTATCCTTAGCTATCTCTTCTTTAAGCTACTGAGCCAAGAACTTTCTGCTTTACCGCTCTAAATATTATTTGGGCTTTGCATAGTATCTCGGAGGGGGAGCTTTGTTTGCCACCGTATTGGTTCTGACGAATAGGTTTCTTTTGGCTTCATACATTTTGTGCATCTCCCACTCATATTGACTATACACATCATTCCTTTTAACTTGCCCCCTTGGTGTAGTGCAAAGGTGTCCAATATGATACTTTTTGATACTGGGCTCCACCTTTCATTATGCACTTCATCTTCCATCAGTCTGATCTTCTTTTCTGTTGGTGTTTCCTTTGAAGTTCCTTCTTGTATTTGCCTTTTGCCTTTAGCTTTTATGAGTGCTTCCTGATCAAACCAGCTTCTTCGCTCAGCCCTTGCAGCAGCCTTCTTTGACTCGGCTTCACTCAGTGGTACTTTTTCAGTCCTTATTTCTTCCTCAGCAGTATCAGCTAAGCCCTCATCCTCTGGCGGGGCAACAGGGACATGTATGCCTGATGCCTGCCGTACGAGCAAGTGGGCCGTTTCAAACACATACCTATTAGACTGAGCGAAGTTTTCGATTATCAATTGTTGAAGCCCCGCCATCTTAGCTTTATACTCCTCCTCCCCCTTTTACGATTCGACAGCTATAGAGTTTGCATAAGAATACAGGGATGTATCAATGTGCTTCACTGTTTTACCAAATTCATCCAGCAGTGTCTTCTGATTTTCGTTCAGCGTCACCATGTTGGCATTAAACTTTTGGATGTTATCTGCCACAACATGTGTATTATTATTGACCACTGCCAGGTCATCAGTGTTCTTTTTCAGTCCTTTCATTCGAAGAGAGACTGCTATGCCTGCCTCTGTATATTTTTCTTCAAATTTCTTCTCCATCAAATCTAGCTTATGATTGATTTGTACTACATTCTTGAGCATGAGATCCTCAGATTTCTTCATTCTCTTCAGCACTTTGTTTTGGGCTTTCTCAAACTTATCTTTAAGCTCATCCAGCATCCCTTGGACAATGTTTATCGTATGATTTGCTATACTTGCTTGAAGTGGAGGAACCTTAGGCATGCCCTGGTCTGTCCCCTCAGTAGAGGCACTAGGTGAGCTGGACACTAGAATAGATTCCACGGGGGGAATATCGGCATCCACTGTAGGATGTTCTGGATTGTTCACAGAGGGTTGCTGGGAGGGCTCCCCCTCCATTCTTGCATCCAATCTCTCAGGAGCTTGTTCCTCAAATGAAACATCAGCATCCTCCCGAGAATCCACCCCTTTCTCCCTCTCAGGTACTGCTTCCACCTCCTCAGTTTCCATGTTCTCAGTCTTATCGGCCATATAATTCATATCTTCCACTTCTTCCTCTTCCTCCTCCTCATCAGCCACTTCATCTTCCACCACCTCCTCACTATCTTCTTGCACAGTCTCAACCACATCTCTAGCTATCTGAGAGATGTCAGATATGATATTATCAGAAGCGGGTAGAGGCTCCCCCTCAGTTCCTGCAGTCAGTACATCAGGAACTTCACTGGGAACCGCCACAGAATGTGCAGGAGCACTGGCGTCCTCAACTGGAGATGCTTCTTGGTCTATGTCCACGACAACCTTCCCTATTCGACGCTCCCACCGGTCGAATATGCTTGAGTCCATCTTTTTCAAATAGTGCAGGGGCACTCCTTTGCTCATGTCAAATTTATCTTCGTCCAGCTGATTAAGATAGAGACTTATTATTCTACCAATGCTTGGGGATCGGAGAGTGTCTTTAATTTTCTCAAAGAGCATGGCTCCCCAGTTTAACCTTTTTCTACAGACAATCGCCACCAGAGTCTTGAACATATCCCCTGAGATATGGTCGTGTGATCCAGGTTTGCAAATTAAAACCTTCCCAATGATGTCTGACAGCAGTTTCCCCTCCTCGTTCATGTCTTTTCTCTTTATTGACCTTGTCCCCCTGGACAGTCCACAGAATGATAGGGTCCTTGTTCTATCATGTTCCTCTAGGTAATCTTCTTGCTCAGAACTGGATAGCTGTAGGCATTGGGTCAGCTTCCTTGCAGACATCTTAATCTTTGCCCCAGTAACCTTACTCTTGATGTATGTGTCTTCATTTCGGAGTTTGGCTATCGCGAAGAACTCCATGACTTCCTTGTCCAGGATTTTACAAGGGTGCTCCATTACGAAAGTGAGTCCCGCTTCCTCAAGCATAATGATGATATTTCTGAATTCATCCGAGGCATGGGAGAACCCGGTTTGCACCAACTCGCATCCGATGACCAGGCCGACAGTAGTCCTTGGAGCCATTGCAAACCTAGGGAGGGATTTCCAAGTCTAAGTCTAATCCGAAACCACGAGAGTGAATACCAAAGCTACACTAAGCTTAAATCACTATAATGGACAAGAGAAGGTTACCTAATGCGGAGAGGAAGAGGGAGTTCCGGCTGCTTCACTAGGGAGATGACGGACCACCCGAAGAAACTCGCGACAATGATCTGCGGCGAAGCTTGGATGAACACCCTAGTTACGAGCGGGAAGGCCTACGGGATTCGGAGTTAGGTCAACACCGGCTCACGAAGATGGAAATCGCCGGGAGGAGAGGATTGGTGGGATTCCTGCGGGGAGGTCTCGGCGAATATCGGAAGTCGAAGAGTCGACGGGAATTAGAATAGCGGAAGGTTTGATTGTTGGGTATATATATATATAGACCGGGTTTATCTATGTCTAACTTTAGTTCGATGGAAATCGCCGGGATTCCTAATTTACGTCTTTGTCAAGGGTTGGAATGGATTCAAAATGATTGTTTCTTAATCCAAGTATGTTTCAACATACCACACGGCTTAGGAGGCACATCAACTTTGGTTTACCTAACACAATAACAGTGGCTAGAAAATTTTATAAGTTATTTCTAGATCGATAAACGCAAGATCCTTGATGTCAGTTATCATTCTCAGTGATTCCCAATGACGTATCTTCTCAATTTTCCGAGGGCGAACTTGTACCTGATGATGTCAGACTAATCTTTACTAATGGAACAAAAGGTTATCTCACAATTTTACTCCTTCCCTATGTGAAGGAGCACATGTGAAGAATTCTCCATATTACCATTTACTTTCAAAAAGTGGGAATTTATTACTTAGTTAGGATATGTAAACATACATATACACATATATGGAACTATTTATGCATTATGGCTCAAACATTTAGGATAATTGCAATTACCTGTGATAACTGGATGTATCATTTAGATCATCAGAACAAGGCACATCAGGAGGTCAACTGACATGTGTCTGTGTTGATGGCACTGCTCCTATTCCATATACTTTTTACACGTCATTCTTCGAGCATCTCCTGTCAGGTTCCCATCAGGTTTACGGGAACCTAGACTACCCTACAAGAAAGAGTTATCTTACCTTAGGAACCTAATAAGTATTGGGTCCTAGGTTCTTGTCAGCACAATAACTTGAGTGCCTTCCCACAGGAACCCTGGTGGGATGGCTAACTTGGCCTCGAGGATGTGGATATGCCCTTGCCCTTGACACAGAGGGGTTGTGCCAACAATCTAAGGCAAAGTGACCCACCTTGCCACAGCACCAACACTCGTGAATATTGTATCGCCGTTTCTGACCTGATCTGTTGACTGAGGTAGTCATGATCTTAGGTCTAAATGGGATAAAGGCGGTTCTGCTCACAAAATTGCCTTTTTCCACCGTGACACATGGGAGGGTGGAAAGAATACATGTGGTGAGTGTCAAGTGGCCTTGGAGGTGGTGCCTTCCTTTCAGTCAGCACGCTTCCAGAGGCCCCATGGGTACTTACCATATGTTTCCTGACCCCCCTTTCTTGTGGCCTAGGGTGGAAAGTACTGTAGTGAGAGCTGGTTCCGGTAGATTCATGATGAGTTGGGGCTGAGGCCGAGAATACAAAGGGCTCAGGATGATCCTTGGGTATTCTCTCTGGGGTAGCCATGACAGCTCTGGCACTGTGGGTATTTCCACATGAGGGCTGATCATTCTTGCAGTGATCATGGTTGTTCCTATGGTCATACCTGAATGCATGATGTGTGCCCTTCCTGCTCAGGGTGGGGGGTCTGAACACAGTTTCCCCATTTCTCCATGAATTAACGATTTGGGAGATCTACCCATTTTCTGCTTTTCTTTTGATAGCATCTATCTTGGAAAAGTTAGAAACAATCCTCTTCTCGGTCTCTAGACGACTCTCTAGATCCGAGATCTTTGAGTCCTTTACCTTGATGGATTCCAATTGGAGATTCATCAAGGTCTTCAGCTGAGCAATCTCCTTAGCTTGCTCCTCCACAAGTAAGTTGCTCTTCTGAAGGGCACTCTCAAGGGAATCAGGATTTTCAATCTTTTGATTGAAGCTATCCATATCCCTTGCATCTCTGGAAGGACTACCCTCTGAATTGTTCCTGTCTTCAGGAACTTCAATAGGAGGGGGCAAGAGGAAGAAGTTACCTGCTCCTGGCTTTGCTGTTCAGGGTTACCGTTAATATCGACAGAGACTGTTGAGTCAGCTTCATCAGAACTGCTTTCCTCAACTTCTTCTTCAGTCTCTGACAAGGACACAGGAGCCCTAATACTGAGAAATTGGTCATCACTTTCTTCTTCAGAAATGCTGACCCCCATATATGCCTCATCCTCTTGCTGGCGACTTATCCCTGTTCTATCTGATCCCTCCATGAGGTCTGATACAGTTTGCCACAAGGACTTGGCCGTCCTACACTTTTCAAGTCTTGACCGGGAAGGTCCATTCTAGACATCCATGATGATTTTACGAATCATTTTATCCAAGTTGAATAGAGAGAATTCAATCTCAGACATTTCGGTAGTCTCCTTGGGGATCTGCATATCCTTTCCAGAGCAGGAGGCCTTCATGGGAATGAATGGACCCTCTTCCAAGATGATTGATGCGTGAGGGTCGATGGCCTCAAAATAAAAAGATACCCACATCTTCCAGATGGGATAATAGTCCTTTGTGCACGCGGGGAGTCTAAGAGGAGAGATATCATATTCCAGCTCCATTCTGGTTGACACCGGTGCACTACAACAAATATGGACATCAGCCACGTTTTTTTGGCGACATTTGTTTAAACGTTGCCATTGTTTTTAGTTTTTGCAACATTTTTTATACAAAAACGTGTCTAATAATTTTACCTCTGATCTAATTAATTATGAGTTTTTTATCGAATTATGACTAGATATTTTCCTCTCAAGAATTGCCTATTTTTTAGTTTGGCATTGCTAAGGCTTGTAACATTTTACACTACGAAACGTGGCGAAAGCGCGCCACATTGATTAACGTAAATGTCGTTAATGTTAGGCGATGGGTGTATAAAAAAACGTCACGAAAACTTTTGGCGACGGTTGTATTCGCGACGCCTGCGACATGCGCGACATTTATAAAAACGTCGCGAAACCATTAACGACGTTTGAAAAACATCTCCAATGACTCTTAAAAATGTCGTTGATTTCCATATTTATTGTAGTGGTGGTAGGATTCTCCTCAAGGTGTGAACCTTTTTGACGAGGAACCTCCCTATGATACCACTTGAAAGTCCACCTAGTGCCAACTAGCTTCATCTATGGGGGGGGGATAGGTGTCTTGTGGGGTTTTTGCGGAATTAAAAACTGTACCTGCACAAGTAAATCAAACAACACAGCATAGAAAAGAACACAGGCAAATTATAGTGGTTCCCCGATTTGGGTACGTCCACTCTCCCCCTACGACCTATCTCCAAACCAGGGACGACTCGGTCACTTCACCAACAGGATTGAAATCCAATCCTTGCTCTACGGAAGGAACACTTCCACACGTAGGAGTCAC
The DNA here is from genome assembly GCA_039513925.1 of Platanthera zijinensis. NCBI lineage: Eukaryota > Viridiplantae > Streptophyta > Magnoliopsida > Asparagales > Orchidaceae > Platanthera > Platanthera zijinensis. The sequence goes on along the minus strand of CM077089.1, from coordinate 38,226,383 downwards.
TACTCCCACACGGCGGATTGCACCCAACCCTTACAACTAGGAACCAACCGTTCCTTTACAATGAAAAAGGAAATAGAATGTATAAGAAATACAAACAACTTGCGGAGATCAAGGTTTCTCTCTTCGTTAGACGACGTGTTCTTGACGTCGACGAAGAGTCCACGACCGTAGTTCTCTCTTGGAAAGGATCTCCTCTAGATCGACGGCTTCAATGAAGGAGGCGGTGATGCTATGTAGATCCAATCTTCTTAGCTAAGCCGGCAAGGTCTACCAACGGCCGATCTTGGATCAATCGTCTCAATTGATTCGGATTGGGATAGTTTTCCTGATCTACAAATCAAGAGACAAGGGTTCTCAAGGAGGACACGCGAGACGCGTTGCGAGGGAGAGCTTCTGTCACCGTGAGATGAGGAGGAAACCTCAATCAGCGGTGGCGGCCACCTAGCACGAGCGGCGCAACAGTCGAACGGAGCTCCGCGACCTAGGTTTTGACGGCCGCTCGTTCTTTTCTTCGCTTCACTATTCGTTGTACTACTGTTCAAAAATACCTGTGTATTTATACATTAGGTCATCAAGATGACCGTTGTGCACCCCACCAAATAGAAGCCCTAAGACCGGTTCAAAATACCGCTGGTAACATGGACCGGTCCAGAATGTGTCGGAAATTTGCCCAAGTCAAATTCGGCGAGAATCATAGGTGATTCTCGACGAATCGGCAAGAATTACCTACGATTCTCGCCGAATTCTACTTAGCAGAATTCTGGCTGCACTGATATAGAAGCGGGGAGAATCAGCGGGAGTCACACTTGATTCTCGCCGGATCGTCGAGAATGCAAAGTCATTCTCGACGAATCGGCGAGAATCACTTAGTGATTCTCGACGATTTGGACTTAGACGATTTCTCGTTTTTCCACCCGTGAGCTGGTCTTTGGCCCATCCTTGCTCCTTGTCTGCTCTTGATCTTTCATTACCCTGTGCTTGGAAGTAAGTACACTCCAATAGAGAGAGTACACGTAAGCCAACACACTGATCTGTTCAACGAGGGATTACGTTGTGTAGACCCGTGTATATTGACCTAGTGTACCCTGACATTGGTGTTTACTTAGCGATGAATAGATGCAAGCACAACTAGAAGGATTTCATCAAATACAATGTGAATTCATCTTAGCTTGACAGGAGGCTTCCTCAATCCTGGTAATTGTGGATACAATACCCAACATAACCTATTCAACTTCCCCCTTCATATTTTTCTGCCCATCTTTTCGCTTTCCCTATCTGCTATAAATACCCTTCCCCCCAAATCGGGATGACATACACCGGTGTTGTCACCTCTTGCTGCGACCTAGATCCAAACATATCGCTTCCATTCTCTTCTTTGTTTACTCTCACCATTCCTTCTCCTCCACATTTCGCCTTTATCGTCTCGCCTATCATGGGAATGAAAAAGACCGAGGAGGGCAAGGGACGTAGCCAGTGTAGAAGGAGATTTGCTGACCATGATTTTCCCCCCGGTAAGATCTCTAAGGAGGACTACGACTGCTTCACCCGCGATTTCATGGTGGAGGGGTTCGAGTCACAGCCTCCAAAAGTCGGCGAGTCGATCAACATATTCTACTCCATCAAACTCATTTTCCCCATCTCGCACTTCGAGCAAGGTCTGAGACTTCCCCTCTGGCTGGAGGTTAAATAGGTGTTGAAATATTTTGGAGACATCCCCACGCAGCTAAACCCGAATGCCATCTCGGTTTTAGTTGAATTTGTTTGCTACATGTGCAGCGAGCGTATTGAGTTCAACCGTAATGTCATCTGATGAGTCCAAGTTATATACATATTTTTGGACTCATCTAGGCTAGTTTTCTCGATGATGCACTAGACTCGAAAGCCATAATTGTTCATATTTATTACTATGTCCATTCCATGTTCAGCGCACTTTAGGGCCGTTTTCAGTGTGATTTCATAGTTATTTTACTTTTTCCCTATTCTTGGTGTATTTCTGTGTTTGGAGAATGTGGAATGACCATTTCGATGGCTCTTCAATTTTTACTGCAGGTACAAAGGTTGTGTTAGTGTTCTAGGATTGTTTAGGAATGTTTTTTCTCCTAAGGGCTACTGATCTTGTGTTTTTACACGCGCATGGCATGTGGACTCCTTAGCGCATGACCGATGGTTGAGCGTAGTCTGTTCATCGAACCCCAAATGGTACAGTAATACTGCGCACGATCGTTGGTTCTATAGCGCACGACCACTGGTAATGAGCCACTGATCGTGCGCACTATTCTCCATTTTTCCAAGTTTGGTCTTGGGCAATCGCACGACCATTTGACATAGTGCGCATGACCTCTAGTCGTGCGCCACTTCTCCTGCCCATTTATCAAATTTTTTCTAGAGTTCTGCTATTGCTAATCGCACGATCATAGGATCCATTGCGCACGACCTCTGGTTGTGCGCCATTGATCGTGCACATATATATTAATTTTTTATATCCAGCTACAGGTTTCTCTAGAGCAGAGTGCACGATCATCAACCGTTAGTGCGCACAACCATCAGTCGTGCGCAACAGATCGTGCACTGTGATTTTTTGCTGACCGTATTTAAGCTCGTGCTTCCGCGAATCAGGGCACGTAATTTCACTTTACACCCTACTGCTGCGCGCGAAGTGCTGTTTCTCTCCCCTAAAGGTCCTCCACTCATCTCAACCATCCAGGAATCCTTCACCGGTGATCCAAAGTCACCTTCTCAACCCTTCAGAGAGTTCTCGTCCACCAGCAATGTGCAATACAGATCTTTCGGTACTACTCATTTGGGTAAAAAAGGGTGAAAATATTGAAGGAAAGGGAAGAAGATGGAGGAAGACAAGTGAACTGACAATCCATTTACCTTCATAAGCAACCACGGTCTGAGTCTAAAATTCCAGAGTTTAGATCTGTATGGGAGAATGATTCTCCACCTCCTCATGCTGAATTTATGGATAAACATTTTAATCGTAAGGTTTTATGGGCAGATCTGGTTGCCACTATGGGGTCGGAGACGATGAAACCTAAAACCTTGGATGGAGAGTCAGTTGATTACGCTAGGTGGCGTTCCCCTATAGTGGAAAAAAAAGAAAAATGAACGTTTTTTGAATTCGGCTCATTTGTGGAGAAGCAAGGGGCTTGAGGACGGTTGGTAAAACCAACTTGAACCCTAAAGCTTTAAACCCCGGCCTTTCTCACGCTTGTGGGGTGCTATATCATAAATCGGCGTTTAGTTTATAGTTTGTTGGATAGTTTATGCTAGTAACTTATTGGTGGACTTCCGTAGATTTTTTTTAATTTAGTTTCTTGTGGACATAAAACTCTATATCATGCTAAATAACGGTATTCAGTCCACCTTAAGGACGGTAAACAAAAGGGCTCTTGGGAGACAACCCAAGTTGGACCACTTGGTCCTATTTTGTGTGTTGTGTTTCTTTTTATATGTGTATTTATATTTTTCTTGTTTTGCGTGGGATCTCTAATTCACAGGTGCTGGAAATTTTTGAAGCGCGGCAAACCTGCTGCCAACGGACAACCTCGCAACACGACTGGTATGCTTAGTTTTGAGCTTAGGTACATCTTACCCCTAGCTCTTTATATTATTTTGAATGTTTTGTTTTATGAGTTTTCTCATTCAAGTCAGGGGGGAGAGCATGCCTATTGTCACTACATGAGCACACATTTTATAGCATACCAGTTTGTTATTTAATTATTTTAAAATCACTGTAGCACACTGATTGACCCGCGAGCAGACTCTTAATTTGGTTGTTGGTTCGATGAGTCGACCGTCGCGGACCTGCTAGAAGATCGAAGTTTCTAATGAAATGAGGCAAGTGCACCTATCGTATGTAGTACTCGATATTTGGTAGAATACAGAGTGAATATTGTTCTCGGGTTCGGGATGATTATTCCTACACCTCCAGGAGGACTATTATTTTACTAGAAGTAAGGTGGATTTTTGTTTGTCACTTAAAGACGTAAATAAAAGAAAGTTGAAAAATTAATTAGATTATTCGATGACGGGTTAATGCTCGACATCGAATCAGATTAAGACTAAAATAACTTAAAATAATTATTGAACTTAGTTTTCAAATTAATAAAAGGCACTTTGCCGTGGAGGTTCCAGAAGTATGTGCGCACTTATCTCTAGGAATATTGCTCACCTAGACGCTAAGACTATTCGACCGAACGTTAGTCCGACGAAGGATTTCTCTTAACGCCCGCTTTACGCTAAGAACCCCGCTATTGGGTTGGTAACCCAATCCGGCAGAACTACGCTTCTCCTCTTTCGAGGGTGCGTATGCAGTTCTCTTTACCCAGGGGGGATCGGTCCATATGCACGGCCTATCGGCTAGCTAGCATATGGATAACGAAAATAGATCCCACACATTTATTATGTGGGTCTACGCGTCGTTAACCCGGGGCAAACCTTAAGTCCTAAAATTAAAATGAAAATAAAGGACTTTAATTATTTCAAATCATTTTATATGTCCCAATGCTCTTCGATGTCAAGGGCTAATAACGATTAGCCACTCATCGGTATGGGGACAGCTTTATGGTTTTAATGAGGCACGAGTTCGAAACTAAGCACTAAAATGATATAAGAAAGAAGACATAGAAACAACAGAGATTTAGAAACAATTCAAAAGCTAACTAAAATGAGAACTCACGCACACTTCAAAACCATAAATAAATAAAGTAGAGACAAGCCCTACTCGAATGCGTAGTCGGTAAATAAATGCAATTACAAGTCCTACTCAAATGAGTATGCAGGAAATAAAGCGAGTCCTACTCAAACGAGTAGGCGGGAAATAAATGCAAGTACTAGTTCTACTTAAATGAGTAGACGGTAAATGATAAGTCCTACTCGAATGAGTAGGCGGGAAATTAAAACAATGCGCCATTTAACTCTTAAAGAGTAGGCGGAAATAGATGCGTGCACACACACACTCTACATGAATTGAAGAAAACGATAAAATCAAAGCAAGAAAATTTATCTCCTACACTCACGCACTCTACATGATTGAGAAAGCGATAAAATTGCGAGTCCCAGCTCAAATGAGTCGGCGAGAGAATGAAAGCAATAAACTTATCCTCAAACACTCACACACACTAAGTAAAAACAAGATAAAAAAACAAAGTTACCTAAAAATTAAAACAACAACTTTTCTATACTTAGAATTTGTTAAAAATGATAAAAAGGATGAAATAAAAATTAAAAGACCAAATGGTTTTTGAAATTAAAACAAAAGTACAAGGACTTGAAAAATTTAAATGATAACATTTTCATTCTTAGGATCTTACAAAAGTGGGGAAAATGTGATAATAAACAGAAAAACGACGAAAAAGTTTTACATTCCTAAAAAACTAAGTAAGAAAAGAAAAAAAACAAACTCACTCTAAGCTCACTTTTGTAAAATCCTAAATATGAAAACATAAAACCCTAAATCCTAATATATAAAGAAAATAGAACATCAATTACCCTAACTTGGCTAAGATCAAAGTTATATAAAAATGGAATCATAACTTATATATATATTTTATTATATTATTTCATATAAAAGAAACATAAAACTTAAAATTAAAACCTAAAACATAAAAGCTATCCTAACACTTTTGCATAATGAAAATAAACAAAAAATAAAAGCATCACTCATAAACTCACACACACTTTTCATTGAAATAAAAAAAACAAAGATGAACATAAGGGTAAAAAGGAGAAAGAAATTGAGCCACTCAAATACATTTTCATTCCATGTAGAGAGAGAAAGAAGAAAACAAACTTTATTTCCATGATTAAAACTCTCACAAGCTATTACATGGCAAAATGAAAAGCTAAAACAAACATGAAGTGGGAGGGGGGAAGAAAGCCTCCTTATATTGAGTTGGAAGTGCACAAGGGTAGTCCATAAAACACACTAAAGATGGTCCAAAAAAAAGAACCCTTGGACCTTACAAAATTTTTTTATTTATAGACAAATTTTCGGGTTGGTCATGCCCGCGACTAGGGCGTGACAGGGGGTCGTGTAAACACTATTCATGATGCGATATGGCGATTTGACGACAGAGCTGACTTCGGGGATGTACACGGGTCGGTCACGGGAATGACATGCTTGTTACGGGCATGTCTTGGGGCGTGATAGGGAGGTCGATATGGGCGCGGGTTGCGTCAAAAAGTCGCTGCGCGTCTTATCGGGCCAGGAGTTCCATGCCTCAGTCACAGGCGTGACATGCTCATCACGGGCATGACCTATGCCGATTTTCACAATTTCTTCAAATTTTTTTGGATATCAAAAATAAACTCAAGTTAGGAAATATTTACAAAAAAGGCAAATTATTAAACAAAAATAACAAAAATAAATTAAAAAGACTTATGTAATTTACATAAAAAATATGAATATTTACAACTCATCAAATATCCCCAGTCTTAAGCTTTTGCTATCCCAGAGCAAAAGTTTGAGGTGAACTTATAAGGAATAAGAAAAACTCTATGTTTAGCTACCATTTAAATTTAATTATAAGAGAGATCTAAATAAATATACGGGCTATAAGAGTTTAGTCCTAAAATTATGTAGATGATTTAAATAGGGAAAAAGTTTTGGCCAAAAGGCTTCTTGATGTAATCAAATAGAAAGCAATTGTTGTACTGGTTAGCTTAACAAAAATAGCTTGGAATTATATGAACTTTAGCTTATAGGAGTTTTACGGGAAATAATGCAATTTACAAATTATGCTCTCAAAAAGATTTTTGAATTAATTCTAGAATCATGAAATTGGCTAAGGGGGTTGATTGTTTATGAAGTGGCTTGGATTTTGAGGCGTGGTAATTTTTTCTCGAACCTCCATTTAATCTTTTTGGATTATTAGGAAAATGAAATCTTATTTTCCTAATATGTTTTTTTTCTTTTTCAACTTCAAAATAATAAAATTAACTCAATGTATATGTATAGGAGTAATGATTTTTATCCTCTTACTTTGTAACATATAATCTTTTAATTATTGGATGCTTATATTTACGGAATTATCTTATTCCCATTGACATAGAATCTTTTTAGGGGGTAATTTTTTTTTTATCATACCAAGTAGGTCAGATAAATAAGAGGAGAAAAGAAAACTAGATTTTTAATTAAAAATTTTTGAGAGCAACCTTTATAAATTGTATGTTCCAATTTTACAGAAAGCTAAAAGTACGCATAATTGAATTCTATAGTCGTTATTTTCTAACATAATACACGTGCTCCTATCAATGAAAAATTAGAAGTAGTGCCTAAAATGAGTTTACTGTTTTTAACAAAGCATAATGAATTCTTTAAAACATAACCCCGGCTATTTAAATTTTTCAATCTATAATTAACAAACGAATAGTGAACAAAGAATTAATCAAATTCTCGTATAAATAAACTCAAAACAAAATTTTTGATAGTAAGAAAATTAAGAATGATATATTTGATTTATTTGTTTTATAAAATATATATTTTTTTGAATTAAAGTTATTATCTTTTTTTGTATTTTTGTATTTATTTCTTTAATATATACATACTAAAGAAAGGAAAATGCGAAAATCAAAATTTATTTTATTTTAAAGTTTTGTATATATATTTTTAAATTTTTTAGGAAAGTTTCATTCTATTTAAAAAAAATTGGAGAAAAATAGAAGTTATTTACAAGGATGAGAGAGAAAAGAAAGGGGGAAAAGAGAAGAGTATTTACATAAAATATTTACATGAATTTATTTACAAAAATGGAAAAAAAGATTTACAAAGTAAAATTAAATATTTTTAGAAATTTTTTGTTTTTAAAATTTTTTGTTCGTTTTAGATTTGGAAAAAAGAAATGCAAATAAAAGAAGTGCAGAAAATAAAATAGGAAAAACACGAAAACACCCCCATACTTAGTTCGAACATTGTCCCCAATGTTGTAAGATAAGTACGAGGAATCAAAAAAATTAAATGCAATATGTACAAAGGAAAGAGGGAGGGTAGAAACGTCCCTGATGCGTGTTCGGGGTAGCCCGTTTAGAAACCCTGCGTTATTAGAAAAAAGTAGCAAACATGATAAATAAAGTGCGAAAAAGATAAGCGAGGGGTGCCTCCTAGGAGCGCTTTGTTTATAGTCGTGTAGCTTGACTATATTGGCGGGTTTATAATTCGTGGAGGGTTATGGTTTCGTAATGCTCGATCACTGGGTCGCCCGCTATGTAAGACTTTAACTTATGACCGTTTACTTTAAACGAGCCTTTTTTCGGGTGGGAGACGAGTACGGTCCCATATGGAAAAACTTCTTCAACTATGAAGTGATCGGACTAACGATATTTTAGTTTTACTGGAGAAAGTTTAAGACATGAATTATATGGAAGGACAAGATCGCCCGGAGAAAAAAAATTTGGGGACTTGATTTTTTGATCGTGATATAACTTAGAACACTCCTTATAGAACCTATTGCTCTCATAAGCATTTGCAAGCCATTCATCGAGCTCGTTAAGTTGAAGTTTCCTATTTTGAGCGGCTAAGTTGGCGTTGAGGTTTAAAAGTTTTAAAGCCCAGAGTGAGCGATGCTCCAGTTCTACGGGTAAATGGCATGCTTTGCCATAGACTAATGGAAACGGAGTACAACCGGTGGCGGTTTTGTATGCCGTGCAATACGCCCATAACGCGTTGTAAAGTTTAACGGACAAATCTTTACTATTAAGAGAAACGGTTTTCTCTAATATGTGTTTAACCTTTCGATTTACTACCTCAACTTGGCCACTTATTTGCGGGTGGTAGGGGGTGGCAAGCTTGTGCGTGACTCCGTATTTAGCTAACGTATTAGCCATAAGAGCGTTATAGAAATGCATTCCCCTATCACTAACAATTGTGTGAGGCGTGCCGAAGCGAGAAAAAAGTTTTTTAATAAATTTAACGATGACTCCCGCATCGTTGGTTGGGAGAGCTTGCGCTTCCACCTACCTCGATACGTTGTCGACCACCACAAAAAAATACATATTTTTAAATATGGAGGTAGGGGGCCAAAAAAATCTATCCCCATAAATCAAAGACTTCGCATTCTAAAAACATGTTTTGGGGCATCTCGTCTCGACGAGAGATGTTACCCGATCGATGACAGCTATCGCATACACGCACAAAATTATGAGCGTCTTTGAAGAGAGTGGGCCAAAAGTAGCCCGCCTCTAGCGCCTTCTGAACAGTCCGGTTGGCTTTATAATGCCCACCGGCTGGACCCTCGTGGCAGTGCCTAAGTAATTGCATGCACTCCACACCCGCGACGCATCTTCGGACCGCTTGGTCCGCACAGATTCGAAAAAGAAATGGGTCCTCCCAAAAGATATTTTTCAAGTCATAAAAGAATTTCTTATTTTGCTGACTTGAGAACTCCTTTTGAATCACCCGCGTGACTAAGTAGTTCGCAAAACTTGCGAACCAAGGCGAAGATGACGAAGACGAACGAATGGCAAGAAGGCATTCCTCGGGGAATCTTTCATTTTTTCAGATTCGACGAGCGCTTCCACGCCAGGATTTTCTAAACAGGAGAGGTGGTCTACCGCTAGATTTTTCGCGCCCTTCTTATCCCGGATCTCCAAGTCAAACTCTTGAAGGAGCAGGATCCATCGAAGAAGGCGGGGCTTTGCATCAGTTTTAACTAGTAAATACTTAAGGGCGTAGTGATCGGTAAAAATGATAACTTTAGATTACGTTAAATACGAGCGAAACTTATCGAAAGCAAAAACGACGGCTAAGTGTTCCTTTTTCATCGTTGTGTAATTCACTTGTGCGGAAGTGAGCGCCTTGCTAGCGTAATAGATTGGATGAATATGTTTATCTATGCGTTGTCCAAGAACAGCGCGTAAGGCAATATCACTAGTGTCACACATGATTTCAAACGGAAGGGACCTATTAGGGGCCACTAGAATTGGGAAATTGATAAGTTTTTGTTTTATAAAATCAAAGGTTACTAACAATCGCTACTAAAGACAAAATGTGACTCCTTTTCCAAGAGGCGAGTTAGCCGCTTTGTGATTTTTGAAAAGTCTTGTATAAAACATCTATAAAATCCTGTGTGGCAAAGGAAACTCCTAATAGATTTTACGTTAATTGGCTGAGGAAGTTTTTCTATGATTTCTACTTTGGCCTTATCGACCTCTATCCCCTTAATCAAAATCTTATGGCCGAGGACCAAACCTCCTCGAACCATAAAGTTACATTTTTCCCAATTTAGAACAAGGCTTGTGTTACATCCCATTTCCAACTAAACCCCTAAGAGTGGTTTTGTCATGAAAAAACCCTAGGAAGCACAAAAAAAAGTCAAGTGGACCTGTTGGTGTGGATAGGGGCACTATGGTCTACAAGTAGTAAATTCCAAAACCTTGGTTTAAGGTCATCATGGGGCTTCACCAAGACTCCAAGACCCCACCCATACCTTTATAACCCTAGTGAGGGGTCAATGGGTCACTAAGAACCCATGGAGGGCAGTCAAAGGAGCTAGGTTGACCAAAGTCAACTCTAACCCTAATTGGGTCAAATTGACCTACACAAGGGCCAATTGCAGTCCCTTATCCAAATGGACCCCACACATACCCTCATAGACCTAGTGAGAGGCCAAAGGGTCACCAAGGACCCATTGGGACCAATCAAAAAGGCTAGGTTGACCAAAGTCAACTCTGGACCTAAAATGGTCAAAATGGCCTAGTTAAGGGTCAAGTGACCTTCAAGGACCAATCCAACCCCACCTTGACCCTAGGGGAGGCTAATGGGTCACCAAGGACCCATTAAGGAAACCTCAAGGAGGACTACGACCGCTTCACCCGCGATTTCAGGGTGGAGGGGTTCGAGTCACGGCCTCCAAAAGTCGGCGAGTCGATCAACATATTCTACTCCATCAAACTCATTTTCCCCATCTCGCACTTCGAGCAAGGTCTGAGACTTCCCCTCTGGCTGGAGGTTAAATAGGTTTTGAAATATTTTGGAGACATCCCCGCGCAGCTAAACTCGAATGCCATCTCGATTTTAGTTGAATTTGTTTGCTACATGTGTAGCGAGCGTATTGAGTTCAACCGTAACGTCATCTGATGAGTCCAAGTTATATACATATTTTTGGACTCATCTGGGCCAGTTTTCTCGATGATGCACTAGACTCGAAAGCCATAATTGTTCATATTTATTACTATGTCCATTCCATGTTCAGTGCACTTTAGGGCCTTTTTAAGTGTGATTTCATAGTTATTTTACTTTTTCCCTATTCTTGGTGTATTTCTGTGTTTGGAGAATGTGGAATGCCCATTTCGATGGCTCTTCAATTTTTACTGTAGGTACAAAGGTTGTGTTAGTGTTCCAGGATTGTTTAGGAATGTTTTTTCTCCTAGGGGCTACTGATCTTGTGTTTTTACACGCGCATGGCACGTGGACTCCTTAGCGCACAACCGCTGGTTGAGCGTAGTCTATTCATCGAACCCCAAATGGTACAGTAATACTGCGCACGATCGTTGGGTCTATAGCGCACGACCACTGGTAATGAGCCACTGATCGTGCGCACTATTCTCCATTTGTCCAAGTTTTGTCTTGGGCAATCGCACGACCATTTGACATAGTGCGCATGACCTCTAGTCGTGCGCCACTTCTCCTACCCATTTATCAAATTTTTTCTAAAGTTCTGCCATTGCTAATCGCACGATCATGGGATCCATTGCGCACGACCTCTGGTTGTGCGCCATTGATCGTGCACATATATATTAATTTTTTATATCCAGCTACAGGTTTCTCTAGAGCAGAGCGCACGATCATCAACCGTTAGTGCGCACAACCATCAGTCATACGCAACAGATCGTGCACTGTGATTTTCTGCTGACCGTATTTAAGCTCGTGCTTCCGCGAATCAGGGCACGTAATTTCACATTATACCCTACTGCTGCGCGCGAAGTGTCGTTTCTCTCCCCTAAAGGTTCTCCACTCATCTCAACCATCCAGGAATCCTTCACCGGCGATCCAAAGTCACCTTCAACCCTTCAGAGAGTTCTCGTCCACCAGCAATGTGCAATAGAGATCTTTCGGTACTACTCATTTGGGTAAAAAGGGTGAAAATATTGAAGGAAAGGGAAGAAGACGGAGGAAGACAAGTGAATTGACAACCCATTTACCTTCATAAGAAACCACGGTCTGAGTCTAAAATTCCAGAGTTTAGATCTGTATGGGAGAATGATTCTCCACCTCCTCATACTGAATTTATGGATAAACATTTTAATCGTAAGGTTTTATGGGCGGATCTGGTTACCACTATGGCGTCGGAGACGATGAAACCTAAAACCTTGGATGGAGAGTCAGTTGATTACGCTAGGTGGCATTCCCCTATAGTGGAAAAAAGAAAAATGAACGTTTTTTGAATTCTGCTCATTTGTGGAGAAGCAAGGGGCTTGAGGCCGGTTGGTAAAACCAACTTGAACCCGAAAGCTTTAAACCCTGTCCTTTCTCACTCTTGTGGGGAGCTATATCATAAATCGGCGTTTAGTTTATAGTTTGTTGGATAGTTTATGCTAGTAACTTATTGGTGGACTTGCGTAGATTTTTTTTTTAATTTAGTTTCTTGTGGACATAAAACTCTATATCATGATAAATAACGGTATTCAGTCCACCTTAAGGACGGTAAACAAAAGGGCTCTTGGGAGACAACCCAAGTTGGACAACTTGGTCCTATTTTGTGTGTTGTGTTTCTTTTTATATGTGTATTTCAATTTTCTTGTTTTGCATGGGATCTCTAATTCACAGGTGCTGGAAATTTTTGAAGCGCGGCAAACCTGCTGCCAACGGACAACCTCGCAACACGACTGGTATGCTTAGTTTTGAGCTTAGGTACATCTTACCCCTAGCTCTTTATATTATTTTGAATGTTTTGTTTTATGAGTTGTCTCATTCAAGTCAGGGGGGAGAGCATGCCTATTGTCACTACATGAGCACACATTTAATAGCATACCAGTTTGTTATTTATTTATTTTAAAATCACTGTAGCACACTGATTGACCTGCGAGCAGACTCTTATTTTGGTTGTTGGTTCGATGAGTCGACCGTCGCGGACCTGCTAGAAGATCGAAGTTTATAATGAAAGGAGGCAAGTGCACCTATCGTATGTAGTACTCGATATTTGGTAGAATACAGAGTGAATATTGTTCTCGGGTTCGGGATGATTATTCCTACACCTCCAAGAGGACTATTATTTTACTAGAAGTAAGATGGATTTTAGTTTGTCACTTAAAGACGTAAATAAAAGAAAGTTGAAAAATTAATTAGATTATTCGATGACGGGTTAATGCTCGGCATCGAATCAGATTAAGACTAAAATAACTTAAAATAATTATTGAACTTAGTTTTCAAATTAATAAAAGGAACTTTACCGTGGAGGTTCCAGAAGTATGTGCGCACTTATCTCTAGGAATATTGCTCACCTAGACGCTAAGACTATTCGACCGAACGTTAGTCCGACGAAGGATTTCTCTTAACGCCCGCTTTACGCTAAGAACCCCGCTATTGGGTTGGTAACCCAATCCGGCAGAACTACGCTTCTCCTCTTTCGAGGGTGCGTATGCAGTTCTCTTTACCCAGGGGGGATCGGTCCATATGCACGGCCTATCGGCTAGATAGTATATGGATAACGAAAATAGAGCCCACACATTGATTATGTGGGTCTACGGGTCGTTAACCCGGGGCAAACCTTAAGTCCTTAAATTAAAATGAAAATAAAGGACTTTAATTATTTCAAATCATTTTATATGTCCCAATGCTCTTCGATGTCAAGGGCTAATAACGATTAGCCACTCATCGGTATGGGGACAGCTTTATGGTTTTAATGAGGCGCGAGTTCGAAACTAAGCACTAAAATGATATAAGAAAGAAGACATAGAAACAACAGAGATTTAGAAACAATTCAAAAGCTAACTAAAATGAGAACTCACACACACTTCAAAACCATAAATAAATAAAGTAGAGACAAGTCCTACTCGAATGCATAGTCGATAAATAAATGCAATTACAAGTCCTACTCAAACGAGTAGGCAGGAAATAAAGCGAGTCCTACTCAAACGAGTAGGCGGGAAATAAATGCAAGTACTAGTTCTACTTAAATGAGTAGACGGTAAATAACAAGTCCTACTCGAATGAGTAGGTGGGAAATTAAAACGATGCGCCATTTAACTCTTAACGAGTAGGCGGAAATAGATGCGTGCACACACACACTCTACATGAATTGAAGAAAACAATAAAATCAAAGCAAGAAAATTTATCTCCTACACTCACGCACTCTACATGATTGAGAAAGCGATAAAATTGCAAGTCCCAGCTCAAATGAGTCGGCGAGAGAATGAAAGTAATAAACTTATCCTCATACACTCACACACACTAAGTAAAAACAAGATAAAAAATCAAAGTTACCTAAAAATTAAAACAACTACTTTTCTATACTTAGAATTTGTTAAAAACGATAAAAAGGATGAAATAAAAATTAAAAGACCAAATGGTTTTTGAAATTAAAACAAAAGTACAAGGACTTGAAAAATTTAAATGATAACATTTTCATTCTTAGGATCTTACAAAAGTGGGGAAAAAGTGATAATAAACAGAAAAACGACGAAAAAGTTTTACATTCCTAAAAAACTAAGTAAGAAAAGAAAAAAAACAAACTCACTCTAAGCTCACTTATGTAAAATCCTAAAGATGAAAACATAAAACCCTAAATCCTAATACATAAAGAAAATAGAACATCAATTACCCTAACTTGGCTAAGATCAAAGTTATATAAAAATGGAATCATAACTTGTATATATTTTTTTTTATATTATTTCATACAAAAGAAACATAAAACTTAAAATTAAAACCTAAAACATAAAAGCTATCCTAACACTTTTGCATAATGAAAATAAACAAAAAATAAAAGCATCACTCATAAACTCACACACACTTTTCATAGAAATAAAAAAACAAAGATGAACCTAAGGGTAAAAAGGAGAAAGAAATTGAGCCACTCAAATACATTTTCATTCCATATAGAGAGAGAAAGAAGAAAATAAACTTTATTTCCATGATTAAAACTCTCACAAGCTATTACATGGCCAAATGAAAAGCTAAAACAAACATGAAGTGGGAGGGGGGAAGAAAGCCTCCTTATATTGAGTTGGAAGTGCACAAGGGCAGTCCATAAAACACACTAAAGATGGTCCAAAAAAAGAACCCTTGGACCTTACAGAATTTTTTTATTTATAGACAAATTTTTGGGTTGGTCATGCCCATGACTAGGGCGTGACAGGGGGTCGTGTAAACACTATTCATGATGCGATCTGGCGATTTGACGGTAGAGCTGACTTCGGGGATGTACACGGGTCGGTCACGGGAATGACATGCTTGTTACGGGCGTGTCTTGGGGCGTGATAAGGAGGTCGATATGGGCGCGGGTTGCGTCAAAAAGTCACTGCGCGTCTTATCGGGCCAGGCGTTTCACGCCTCAGTCACGGGCATGACATGCTCGTCACGGGCATGACCTATGCCAATTTTCACAATTTCTTCAAATTTTTTTGGAAATCAAAAATAAACTCAAGTTAGGAAATATTTACAAAAAAGGCAATTTATTAAACAAAAATAACAAAAATAAATTAAAAAGACTTATGTAATTTACATAAAAAATATGAATATTTACAACTCATCAAATATCCCCAGTCTTAAGCTTTTGCTATTCCAGAGCAAAAGATTGAGGTGAACTTATAAGGAATAAGAAAAACTCTAAGTTTAGCTACCGTTTAAATTTAATTATAAGAGAGATCTAAATAAATATACGGGCTATAAGAGTTAAGTCGTAAAATTATGTAGATGATTTAAATAGGGAAAAAGTTTAGGCCAAAAGGCTTCTTGATGTAATCAAATAGAAAGCAATTGTTGTACTGGTTAGCTTAACAAAAATAGCTTGGAATTATATGAACTTTAGCTTATAGGAGTTTTACGGGAAATAATGCAATTTACAAATTATGCCCTCAAAAAGATTTTTGAATTAATTCTAGAATCATGAAATTGGCTAAGGGGGTTGATGGTTTATGAAGTGGCTTGGATTTTGAGGCGTGGTAATTTTTTCTTGAACCTCCATTTAATCTTTTTGGATTATTAGGAAAATGAAATCTTATTTTCCTAATATGTTTTTTTTCTTTCTTTTTCAACTTCAAAATAATAAAATTAACCCAATGTATATGTATAGGAGTAATGATTTTTATTCTCTTACTCTGTAACATATAATCTTTTAATTATTCGGTGCTTATATTTACGGAATTATCTTATTCCCATTGACATAGAATCTTTTTAGGGGGTAATTTTTTTTTATCATACCAAGTAGGTCATGATAAATAAGGGGAGAAAAGAAAACTAGATTTTAAATTAAAAATTTTTTAGAGCAACCTTTATAAATTGTATGTTCCAATTTTTCAGAAAGCTAAAAGTAGACATAATTGAATTCTATAGTCGTTATTTTCTAACATAATACACGTGCTCCTATCAATGAAAAATTAGAAGTAGTGCCTAAAATGAGTTTGCTGTTTTTAACAAAGCATAATGAATTCTTTAAAACATAACCCCGGCTATTTAAATTTTTCAATCTATAATTAACAAAGGAATAGTGAACAAAGAATTAATCAAATTCTCGTATAAATAAACTCAGAAAAAAATTTTTGATAGTAAGAAAATTAAGAATGATATATTTGATTTATTTGTTTTATAAAATATATATTTTTTTGAATTAAAGTTATTATCTTTTTTTGTAATTTTGTATTTATTTCTTTAATATATACATATTAAAGAAAGGAAAATGCGAAAATCAATTTTTTTTTATTTTTAAGTTTTGTATATTTTTTTTTTGAATTTTTTAGGAAAGTTTCATTCTATTTAAAAAAAATTGGAGAAAAATAGAAGTTATTTACAAGGATGAGAGAGAAAAGAAAGGGGGAAAAGAGAAGAGTATTTACATAAAATATTTACATGAATTTATTTACAAAAATGGAAAAAAAGATTTACAAAGTAAAATTAAATATTTTTGGAAATTTTTTGTTTTTAAAATTTTTTGTTCATTTTTGTTTTGGAAAAAAGAAATGCAAATAAAAGAAGTGCAGAAAATAAAATAAGAAAAACACGAAAACACCCCCATACTTAGTTCGAATATTGTCCCCAATGTTGTAAGATAAGTACGAGGAATCAAAAAAATTCAATGCAATATGTACAAAGGAAAGAGGGAGGGTAGAAACGTGCCTGATGCGTGTTCGGGGTAGCCCGTTTAGAAACCCTGCGTTATTAGAAAAAAGTAGCAAACATGATAAATAAAGTGCGAAAAAGATAAGCGAGGGGTGCCTCCCTGGAGCGCTTTGTTTATAGTCGTGTAGCTTGACTATATTGGCGGGTTTATAATTCGTGGAGGGTTATGGTTTCGTAATGCTCGATCACTGGGTCGCCCGCTATGTAAGACTTTAACTTATGACCGTTTACTTTAAACGAGCCTTTTTTCGGGTGGGAGACGAGTACGGTCCCATATGGAAAAACTTCTTCAACTATGAAGTGATCGGAATAACGAGATTTTAGTTTTACTGGTGAAAGTTTAAGACATGAATTATATGGAAGGACAAGATCGCCCGGAGAAAAAAATTTTGGGGACTTGATTTTTTGATCGTGATATAACTTAGAACACTCCTTATAGAACCTATTGCTCTCATAAGCATTTGCAAGCCATTCATCGAGCTCGTTAAGTTGCAGTTTCCTATTTTGAGCGGCTAAGTTGGCGTTGAGGTTTAAAAGTTTTAAAGCCCAGAGTGAGCGATGCTCTAGTTCTACGGCTAAATGGCATGCTTTGCCATAGACTAATGGAAACGGAGTACAACCGGTGGCGGTTTTGTATGCCGTGCAATACGCCCATAACGCGTTGTCAAGTTTAACGGACAAATCTTTCATATTAAGAGAAACGGTTTTCTCTAATATGTGTTTAACCTTTCGATTTACTACCTCAACTTGGCCACTTATTTGCGGGTGGTAGGGGGTGGCAAGCTTGTGCGTGACTCCGTATTTAGCTAACGTATTAGCCATAAGAGCGTTATAGAAATGCATTCCCCTATCACTAACAATTGCGTGAGGCGTGCCGAAGCGAGAAATAGTTTTTTTAATAAATATAACGATGACTCCCGCATCGTTGGTTGGGAGAGCTTGCGCTTCCACCTACCTCGATACCTAGTCGACCACCACAAAAAAATACATATTTTTTAAATATGGAGGTAGGGGGCCAAAAAAATCTATGCCCCATAAATCAAAGACTTCGCATTCTAAAAACATGTTTTGGGGCATCTTGTCTCGACGAGAGATGTTACCCGACCGATGACAGCTATCGCATACACGCACAAAATTGTGAGCGTCTTTGAAGAGAGTGGGCCAAAAGTAGCCCGCCTCTTGTGCCTTCCGAACAGTTCGGTTGGCTTTATAATGCCCACCGGCTGGACCCTCGTGGCAGTGCCTAAGTAATTGCGTGCACTCCACACCTGCGACGTATCTTCGGACCGCTTGGTCCGCACAGATTCGAAAAAGAAAACGGGTCCTCCCAAAAGATATTTTTCAAGTCATAAAAGAATTTCTTATTTTGCTGACTTGAGAACTCCTTTTGAATCACCCGCGTGACTAAGTAGTTCGCAAAACCTGCGAACCAAGGCGAAGATGACGAAGACAAACGAATGGCAAGAAGGCATTCCTCGGGGAATCTTTCATTTTTTTCAGATTCGACGAGCGCTTCCGCGCCAGGATTTTCTAAACAGGAGAGGTGGTCTACCGCTAGATTTTTCGTGCCCTTCTTATCCCGGATCTCCAAGTCAAACTCTTGAAGGAGCAGGATCCATCGAAGAAGGCGGGGCTTTGCGTCAGTTTTAGCTAGTAAATACTTAAGGGCGTAGTGATCGGTAAAAATGATAACTTTAGATTACGTTAAATACGAGCGAAACTTATCGAAAGCAAAAAACGACGGCTAAGTGTTCCTTTTTCATCGTTGTGTAATTCACTTGTGCGGAAGTGAGCGCCTTGCTAGTGTAATAGATTGGATGAATATGTTTATCTATGCGTTGTCCAAGAACGGCGCGTAAGGCAATATCACTAGTGTCACACATGATTTCAAACGGAAGGGACTTATTAGGGGCCACTAGAATTGGGAAATTGATAAGTTTTTGTTTTATAAAATCAAAGGTTACTAACAATCGCTACTAAAGACAAAATGTGACTCCTTTTCCAAGAGGCGAGTTAGCCGCTTTGTGATTTTTGAAAAGTCTTGTATAAAACATCTATAAAATCCCGTGTGGCAAAGGAAACTCCTAATAGATTTTACGTTAATTGGCTGAGGAAGTTTTTCTATGATTTCTACTTTGGCCTTATCGACCTCTATCCCCTTAATCAAAATCTTATGGCCGAGGACCAAACCTCCTCGAACCATAAAGTTACATTTTTCCCAATTTAGAACAAGGCTTGTGTTACATCCCATTTCCAACTAGACCCCTAAGAGTGGTTTTGTCATGAAAAAACCCTAGGAAGCACAAGAAAAAGTCAAGTGGACCTGTTGGTGTGGATAAGGGCACTATGATCTACAAGTAGTAAATTCCAAAACCTTGGTTTAAGGTCATCATGGGGCTTCACCAAGACTCCAAGACCCCACCCATACCTTTATAACCCTAGTGAGGGGTCAATGGGTCACTAAGAACCCATGGAGGGCAGTCAAAGGAGCTAGGTTGACCAAAGTCAACTCTAACCCTAATTGGGTCAAATTGACCTACACAAGCGCCAATTGCAGTCCCTTATCCAAATGGACCCCACACATACCCTCATAGACCTAGTGAGAGGCCAAAGGGTCACCAAGGACCCATTGGGACCAATCAAAAAGGCTAGGTTGACCAAAGTCAACTCTGGACCTAAAATGGTCAAAATGGCCTAGTTAAGGGTCAAGTGACCTTCAAGGACCAATCCAACCCCACCTTGACCCTAGGGGAGGCTAATGGGTCACCAAGGACCCATTAAGGAAACCTCAAGGAGGACTATGACCGCTTCACCCGCGATTTCAGGGTGGAGGGGTTCGAGTCACGGCCTCCAAAAGTCGGCGAGTCGATCAACATATTCTACTCCATCAAACTCATTTTCCCCATCTCGCACTTCGAGCAAGGTCTGAGACTTCCCCTCTGGCTGGAGGTTAAATAGGTTTTGAAATATTTTAGAGACATCCCCGCGCAGCTAAACTCGAATGCCATCTCGGTTTTAGTTGAATTTGTTTGCTACATGTGTAGCGAGCGTATTGAGTTCAACCGTAACGTCATCTGATGAGTCCAAGTTATATACATATTTTTGGACTCATCTGAGCCAGTTTTTTCGATGATGTACTAGACTCGAAAGCCATAATTGTTCATATTTATTACTATGTCCATTCCATGTTCAGTGCACTTTAGGGCCTTTTTCAGTGTGATTTCATAGTTATTTTACTTTTTCCCTATTCTTGGTGTATTTCTGTGTTTGGAGAATGTGGAATGCCCATTTCGATGGCTCTTCAATTTTTATTGTAGGTACAAAGGTTGTGTTAGTGTTCCAGGATTGTTTAGGAATGTTTTTTCTCCTAGGGGCTACTGATCTTGTGTTTTTACACGTGCATGGCACGTGGACTCCTTAGCACACGACCGCTGGTTGAGCGTAGTCTATTCATCGAACCCCAAATGGTACAGTAATACTGCGCACGATCGTTGGGTCTATAGCGCACGACCACTTGTAATGAGCCACTGATCGTGCGCACTATTCTCCATTTTTCCAAGTTTTGTCTTGGGCAATCACACGACCATTTGACATAGTGCGCATGACCTCTAGTCGTGCGCCACTTCTCCTGCCCATTTATCAAATTTTTTCTAGAGTTCTGCCATTGCTAATCGCACGATCATGGGATCCATTGCGCACGACCTCTGGTTGTGCGCCATTGATCGTGCACATATATATTAATTTTTTATATCCAGCTACAGGTTTCTCTAGAGCAGAGCGCACGATCATCAACCGTTAGTGCGCACAACCATCAGTCATACGCAACAGATCGTGCACTGTGATTTTCTGCTGACCGTATTTAAGCTCGTGCTTCCGCGAATCAGGGCACGTAATTTCACTTTATACCCTACTGCTGCGCGCGAAGTGCCGTTTCTCTCCCCTAAAGGTTCTCCACTCATCTCAACCATCCAGGAATCCTTCACCGGCGATCCAAAGTCACCTTCAACCCTTCAGAGAGTTCTCGTCCACCAGCAATGTGCAATAGAGATCTTTCGGTACTACTCATTTGGGTAAAAAGGGTGAAAATATTGAAGGAAAGGGAAGAAGACGGAGGAAGACAAGTGAATTGACAACCCATTTACCTTCATAAGCAACCACGGTCTAAGTCTAAAATTCCAGAGTTTAGATCTGTATGGGAGAATGATTCTCCACCTCCTCATGCTGAATTTATGGATAAACATTTTAATCGTAAGGTTTTATGGGCGGATCTGGTTACCACTATGGCGTCGGAGACGATGA
The DNA here is from genome assembly GCA_039513925.1 of Platanthera zijinensis. NCBI lineage: Eukaryota > Viridiplantae > Streptophyta > Magnoliopsida > Asparagales > Orchidaceae > Platanthera > Platanthera zijinensis. The sequence continues at coordinate 38,204,809 of CM077089.1, read as the reverse complement.
AACCTAAAACCTTGGATGGAGAGTCAGCTGATTACGCTAGGTGGCATTCCCCTATAGTGGAAAAAAGAAAAATGAACGTTTTTTGAATTCTGCTCATTTGTGGAGAAGCAAGGGGCTTGAGGCCGGTTGGTAAAACCAACTTGAACCCGAAAGCTTTAAACCCTGTCCTTTCTCACTCTTGTGGGGAGCTATATCATAAATCAGCGTTTAGTTTATAGTTTGTTGGATAGTTTATGCTAGTAACTTATTGGTGGACTTGCGTAGATTTTTTTTTAATTTAGTTTCTTGTGGACATAAAACTCTATATCATGATAAATAACGGTATTCAGTCCACCTTAAGGACGGTAAACAAAAGGGCTCTTGGGAGACAACTCAAGTTGGACAACTTGGTCCTATTTTGTGTGTTGTGTTTCTTTTTATATGTGTATTTCTATTTTCTTGTTTTGCATGGGATCTCTAATTCACAGGTGCTGGAAATTTTTGAAGCGCGGCAAACCTGCTGCCAACGGACAACCTCGCAACACGACTGGTATGCTTAGTTTTGAGCTTAGGTACATCTTACCCCTAGCACTTTATATTATTTTGAATGTTTTGTTTTATGAGTTGTCTCATTCAAGTCAGGGGGGAGAGCATGCCTATTGTCACTACATGAGCACACATTTTATAGCATACCAGTTTGTTATTTATTTATTTTAAAATCACTGTAGCACACTGATTGACCTGCGAGCAGACTCTTATTTTGGTTGTTGGTTTGATGAGTCGACCGTCGCGGACCTGCTAGAAGATCGAAGTTTATAATGAAAGGAGGCAAGTGCAGCTATCGTATGTAGTACTCGATATTTGGTAGAATACAGAGTGAATATTGTTCTCGGGTTCGGGATGATTATTCCTACACCTCCAAGAGGACTATTATTTTACTAGAAGTAAGATGGATTTTAGTTTGTCACTTAAAGACGTAAATAAAAGAAAGTTGAAAAATTAATTAGATTATTCGATGACGGGTTAATGCTCGGCATCGAATCAGATTAAGACTAAAATAACTTAAAATAATTATTGAACTTAGTTTTCATATTAATAAAAGGAACTTTGCCGTGGAGGTTCCAAAAGTATGTGCGCACTTATCTCTAGGAATATTGCTCACCTAGACGCTAAGACTATTCGACCGAACGTTAGTCCGACGAAGGATTTCTCTTAACGCCCGCTTTACGCTAAGAACCCCGCTATTGGGTTGGTAACCCAATCCGGCAGAACTACGCTTCTCCTCTTTCGAGGGTGCGTATACAGTTCTCTTTACCCAGGGCGGATCGGTCCATATGCACGGCCTATCGGCTAGATAGTATATGGATAACGAAAATAGAGCCCACACATTGATTATGTGGGTCTACGCATCGTTAACCCGGGGCAAACCTTAAGTCCTTAAATTAAAATGAAAATAAAGGACTTTAATTATTTCAAATCATTTTATATGTCCCAATGCTCTTCGATGTCAAGGGCTAATAACGATTAGCCACTCATCGGTATGGGGACAGCTTTATGGTTTTAATGAGGCGCGAGTTCGAAACTAAGCACTAAAATGATATAAGAAAGAAGACATAGAAACAACAGAGATTTAGAAACAATTCAAAAGCTAACTAAAATGAGAACTCACACACACTTCAAAACCATAAATAAATAAAGTAGAGACAAGTCCTACTCGAATGCGTAGTCGGAAAATAAATGCAATTACAAGTCCTACTCAAACGAGTAGGCAGGAAATAAAGCGAGTCCTACTCAAACGAGTAGGCGGGAAATAAATGCAAGTACTAGTTCTACTTAAATGAGTAGACGGTAAATAACAAGTCCTACTCGAATGAGTAGGTGGGAAATTAAAACGATGCGCCATTTAACTCTTAACGAGTAGGCGGAAATAGATGCGTGCACACACACACTCTACATGAATTGAAGAAAACGATAAAATCAAAGCAAGAAAATTTATCTCCTGCACTCACGCACTCTACATGATTGAGAAAGCGATAAAATTGCAAGTCCTAGCTCAAATGAGTCGGCGAGAGAATAAAAGTAATAAACTTATCCTCATACACTCACACACACTAAGTAAAAACAAGATAAAAAATCAAAGTTACCTAAAAATTAAAACAACTACTTTTCTATACTTAGAATTTGTTAAAAACGATAAAAAGGATGAAATAAAAATTAAAAGACCAAATGGTTTTTGAAATTAAAACAAAAGTACAAGGACTTGAAAAATTTAAATGATAACATTTTCATTCTTAGGATCTTACAAAAGTGGGGAAAAAGTGATAATAAACAGAAAAACGACGAAAAAGTTTTACATTCCTAAAAAACTAAGTAAGAAAAGAAAAAAACAAACTCACTCTAAGCTCACTTTTGTGAAATCCTAAAGATGAAAACATAAAACCCTAAATCCTAATACATAAAGAAAATAGAACATCAATTACCCTAACTTGGCTAAGATCAAAGTTATATAAAAATGGAATCATAACTTGTATATATTTTTTTTTATATTATTTCATACAAAAGAAACATAAAACTTAAAATTAAAACCTAAAACATAAAAGCTATCCTAACACTTTTGCATAATGAAAATAAACAAAAAATAAAAGCATCACTCATAAACTCACACACACTTTTCATAGAAATAAAAAAACAAAGGTGAACCTAAGGGTAAAAAGGAGAAAGAAATTGAGCCACTCAAATACATTTTCATTCCATGTAGAGAGAGAAAGAAGAAAATAAACTTTATTTCCATGATTAAAACTCTCACAAGCTATTACATGGCCAAATGAAAAGCTAAAACAAACATGAAGTGGGAGGGGGGAAGAAAGCCTCCTTATATTGAGTTGGAAGTGCACAAGGGCAGTCCATAAAACACACTAAAGATGGTCCAAAAAAAAGAACCCTTGGACCTTACAGAATTTTTTTATTTATAGACAAATTTTTGGGTTGGTCATGCCCGTGACTAGGGCGTGATAGGGGGTCATGTAAACACTATTCATGATGCGATCTGGCAATTTGACGGTAGAGCTGACTTCAGGGATGTACACGGGTCGGTCACGGGAATGACATGCTTGTTACGGGCGTGTCTTGGGGCGTGACAGGGAGGTCGATATGGGCGCAGGTTGCGTCAAAAAGTCACTGCGCGTCTTATCGGGCCAGGCATTTCACGCCTCAGTCACGGGCGTGACATGCTCGTCACGGGCATGACCTATGCCAATTTTCACAATTTCTTCAAATTTTTTTGGAAATCAAAAATAAACTCAAGTTAGGAAATATTTACAAAAAAGGCAATTTATTAAACAAAAATAACAAAAATAAATTAAAAAGACTAACGTAATTTACATAAAAAATATGAATATTTACAACTCATCAAATATCCCCAGTCTTAAGCTTTTGCTATTCCAGAGCAAAAGTTTGAGGTGAACTTATAAGGAATAAGAAAAACTCTAAGTTTAGCTACCATTTAAATTTAATTATAAGAGAGATCTAAATAAATATACGGGCTATAAGAGTTAAGTCGTAAAATTATGTAGATGATTTAAATAGGGAAAAAGTTTTGGCCAAAAGGCTTCTTGATGTAATCAAATAGAAAGCAATTGTTGTACTGGTTAGCTTAACAAAAATAGCTTGGAATTATATGAACTTTAGCTTATAGGAGTTTTACGGGAAATAATGCAATTTACAAATTATGCTCTCAAAAAGATTTTTGAATTAATTCTAGAATCATGAAATTGGCTAAGGGGGTTGATGGTTTATGAAGTGGCTTGGATTTTGAGGCGTGGTAATTTTTTCTCGAACCTCCATTTAATCTTTTTGGATTATTAGGAAAATGAAATCTTATTTTCCTAATATGTTTTTTTTCTTTCTTTTTCAACTTCAAAATAATAAAATTAACCCAATGTATATGTATAGGAGTAATGATTTTTATCCTCTTACTCTGTAACATATAATCTTTTAATTATTGGGTGCTTATATTTACGGAATTATCTTATTCCCATTGACATAGAATCTTTTTAGGGGGTAATTTTTTTTATCATACCAAGTAGGTCATGATAAATAAGGGGAGAAAAGAAAACTAGATTTTTAATTAAAAATTTTTGAGAGCAACCTTTATAAATTGTATGTTCCAATTTTTCAGAAAGCTAAAAGTAGACATAATTGAATTCTATAGTCGTTATTTTCTAACATAATACACGTGCTCCTATCAATGAAAAATTAGAAGTAGTGCCTAAAATGAGTTTGCTGTTTTTAACAAAGCATAATGAATTCTTTAAAACATAACCCCGGCTATTTAAATTTTTCAATCTATAATTAACAAAGGAATAGTGAACAAAGAATTAATCAAATTCTCGTATAAATAAACTCAGAACAAAATTTTTGATAGTAAGAAAATTAAGAATGATATATTTGATTTATTTGTTTTATAAAATATATATTTTTTTGAATTAAAGTTATTATCTTTTTTTGTAATTTTGTATTTATTTCTTTAATATATACATATTAAAGAAAGGAAAATGCGAAAATCAATTTTTTTTTATTTTTAAGTTTTGTATATTTTTTTTTGAATTTTTTAGGAAAGTTTCATTCTATTTAAAAAAAATTGGAGAAAAATAGAAGTTATTTACAAGGATGAGAGAGAAAAGAAAGGGGGACAAGAGAAGAGTATTTACAAAAAATATTTACATGAAATTATTTACAAAAAAGGAAAAAAATATTTACAAAGTAAAATTAAAATTTTTTGGAAATTTTTTGTTTTTAAAATTTTTTGTTCGTTTTTGTTTTGGAAAAAAGAAATGCAAATAAAAGAAGTGCAGAAAATAAAATAGGAAAAACACGAAAACACCCCCATACTTAGTTCCAACATTGTCCCCAATGTTGTAAGATAAGTATGAGGAATCAAAAAAATTAAATGCAATATGTACAAAGGAAAGAGGGAGGGTAGAAACGTCCCTGATGCGTGTTCGGGGAAGCCCGTTTAGAAACCCTGTGTTATTAGAAAAAAGTAGCAAACATGATAAATAAAGTGCGAAAAAGATAAGCGAGGGGTGCCTCCCAGGAGCGCTTTGTTTATAGTCGTGTAGCTTGACTATATTGGCGGGTTTATAATTCGAGGAGGGTTATGGTTTCGTAATGCTCGATCACTGGGTTGCCCGCTATGTAAGACTTTAACTTATGACCGTTTACTTTAAACGAGCCTTTTTCCGGGTGGGAGACGAGTACGGTCCCACATGGAAAAACTTCTTCAACTATGAAGTGATCGGACTAACGATATTTTAGTTTTACTGGAGAAAGTTTAAGACGTGAATTATATAGAAGGACAAGATCGCCCGGAGAAAAAATTTTTGGGGACTTGATTTTTTGATCGTGATATAACTTAGAACACTCCTTATAGAACCTATTGCTCTCATAAGCATTTGCAAGCCATTCATCGAGCTCGTTAAGTTACAGTTTCCTATTTTGAGCAGCTAAGTTGGCGTTGAGGTTTAAAAGTTTTAAAGCCCAGAGTGAGCGATGCTCCAGTTCTACGGGTAAATGGCATGCTTTGCCATAGACTAATGGAAACGGTGTACAATCGGTGGCGGTTTTGTTTGCCGTGCAATACGCTCATAACGCGTTGTCATGTTTAACGGACAAATCTTTCCTATTAAGAGAAACGGTTTTCTCTAATATGCGTTTAACCTTTCGATTTATTACCTCAACTTAGCCACTTATTTGCAGGTGGTAGGTGGTGGCAAGCTTGTGCGTGACTCCGTATTTAGCTAACGTATTAGCCATAAGAGCGTTACAGAAATGCATTCCCCTATCACTAACAATTGTGTGAGGCGTGTCGAAGCGAGAAAATAGATTTTTAATAAATATAACGATGACTCCCGCATCGTTGGTTGGGATAGCTTGCGCTTCCACCTACCTCGATACGTAGTCGACCACCACAAAAAATACATATTTTTTAAATATGGAGGTAGGGGGACAAAAAAATCTATGCCCCATAAATCAAAGACTTCACATTCTAAAAACATGTTTTGGGGCATCTCGTCTCGACGAGAGATGTTACCCGACCGATGACAGCTATCGCATACACGCACAAAATTGTGAGCGTCTTTGAAGAGAGTGGGCCAAAAGTAGCCCGCCTCTAGCGCCTTCCGAACAGTCTGGTTGGCTTTATAATGCCCACCGGCTGGACCCTCGTGGCAGTGCCTAAGTAATTGCCTGCACTCCACACCTGCGACGCATCTTCGGACCGCTTCGTCCGCACAGATTCAAAAAAGAAATGGGTCCTCCCAAAAGATATTTTTCAAGTCATAAAAGAATTTCTTATTTTGCTGACTTGAGAACTCCTTTGGAATCACCCGCGTGACAAAGTAGTTCGCAAAACCTGCGAACCAAGGCGAAGATGACGAAGACGAACGAATGGCAAGAAGGCATTCCTCGGGGAATCTTTCATTTTTTTCAGATTCGACGAGCGCTTCCGCGCCTGGATTTTCTAAATAGGAGAGGTGGTCTACCGCTAGATTTTTCGCGCCCTTCTTATCCCAGATCTCCAAGTCAAACTCTTGAAGGAGCAGGATCCATCGAAGAAGGCGGGGCTTCGCATCAGTTTTAGCTAGTAAATACTTAAGGGCGTAGTGATCGGTAAAAATGATAACTTTAGATTACGTTAAATACAAGCGAAACTTATCGAAAGCAAAAACGGCGGCTAAGAGTTCCTTTTTCATCGTTGTGTAATTCACTTGTGCGGAAGTGAGCGCTTTGCTAGCGTAATAGATTGGATGAATATGTTTATCTACGCGTTGTCCAAGAACGGCGTGTAAGGCAATATCACTAGTGTCGCACATGATTTCAAACGGAAGGGACCAATTAGGGGCCACTAGAATTGGGAAATTGATAAGTTTTTGTTTTATAAAATCAAAGGTTACTAACAATCGCTACTAAAGACAAATTGTGACTCCTTTTCCAAGAGGCGAGTTAGCCGCTTTGTGATTTTTGAAAAGTCTTGTATAAAACATCTATAAAAGCCCGTGTGGCAAAGGAAACTCCTAATAGATTTTACGTTAGTTGGCTGAGGAAGTTTTTCTATGATTTCTACTTTGGCCTTATCGACCTCTATCCCCTTAATCAAAATCTTATGGTCGAGGACCAAACCTCCTCGAACCATAAAGTTACATTTTTCCCAAATTAGAACAAGGCTTGTGTTACATCCCATTTCCAACTAGACCCCTAAGAGTGGTTTTGTCATGAAAAAACCCTAGGAAGCACAAGAAAAAGTCAAGTGGACCTGGTGGTGTGGTATGCAAGTAGTAAATTCCAAAACCTTGGTTTAAGGTGATCATGGGGCTTCACCAAGACTCCAAGACTCCACCCATACCTTTATAACCCTAGTGAGGGGTCAATGGGTCACTAAGAACCCATGGAGGGCAGTCAAAGGAGCTAGGTTGACCAAAGTCAACTCTAACCCTAATTGGGTCAAATTGACCTACACAAGTGCCAATTGCAGTCCCTTATCCAAATGGACCCCACACATACCCTCATAGACCTAGTGAGAGGCCAAAGGGTCACCAAGGACCCATTGGGACCAATTAAAAAGGCTAGGTTGACCAAAGTCAACTCTGGACCTAAAATGGTCAAAATGGCCTAGTTAAGGGTCAAGTGACCTTCAAGGACCAATCCAACCCCACCTTGACCCTAGGGGAGACTAATGGGTCATCAAGGACCCATTAAGGAAACCTCAAGGACCAAATTGACCTAAGTGGGCCCCAGTCCAAGTTTGGGTCAAGCTAGCCCAAATGAGCTAACTCAAGCTCAAGCCCATTGCAATTGGGCTAACCTTGTTTTAAATGACCAAATGGACTTGTGGGTTGCCATGGATTAGGTAGGAGCCAAATTTAAGGCTTGGTGATTAGGAGAGAGAAAGCCACCCATGGAGGAAAGAGAAAGAGAAGGAAGAAGAAGGAAGGAGGACTTTGGGCACCTCCTCCCCCTTCCCAACCCTCCCCATTAAATTCAGCAAGGCAAGGGGAGTGCAGCAGCAATCCTTGACTGATTAGAGCAAGCTCCACCCCCTACCAACCAAAGCCGCCATTTTTGACTTAGGCCAAAAATGGCATAGGGCAATTCAGCTACCTAACACCTCCCCTCTCCCTTTTAAAAGCTCCATTGGTCTCCAAGGAGTAATTCCCACCATTTTCCTGAAGGAGCCAGCTAGTTTCCTGTGTTTTTGAAGAAGCTGACCACCACCATGCCAATACGGCGATCAGCACGGCTACAGCCGCCCCCACAGGTCCTCCTCCACTCCTTCTTACATGGGTAGTCCTTAGGAATCATTAGAGACAAGGTTAGGGCTCATTTGAGCCTAATCGGATTTTCAAAATCATGGATTTTCCATGAAAATCCATACCTTCAGGTTCGCCGGAATAGTGCTCCCCGGCGGCCGTGCCGCCGCCTGGAGATAGCCCCGACCACCATGAAGGTGTTGGCGGCGGTGGCTGGCCTGGGAGGTGGCCGGATCGCCGGCGGCAGTGTCTGGAAGAAGCTCCAGGATGGTGAAATCGGGACCATCGGCTGGAGGAAGGAGACAACCATATCTCGTCCGTTTGCGCCAAGATTCGTGCAGATTGATGAATAAAAACTATAGCTTTTACATATTATGAGCTCATTTATGTCACAGCTTTTGTATTTAATGTTATTAAATATTAAAAATACATAGAGGCATTTTCAGAGAAAATGTTCAACACATAAAATGTAGCCCTATGGGTCTACTTTCATACAAAATTTGTTTGAACCAATTTGGGTGACTGGTTTGACCAAGGCACTCATTTTTGTGGGGTCTATACATATGACTAGGAAGACATTAAACAGAGTGCCCACACTTCATCCTTAGCTCAAATGGGCTGAAATTTTGGCAGGAAGTCACCATACCAAATATGTAGACCCTGCTTAAAAATGGGAATTTTTGCAAATAACTTTTCTATAGTTTTGTAAATAATTTAATTTATCTAGGGTAAATTAATTTATGGGTCAAATGAAGCCCAAATTCATCCAAATTTTGGTGGGAGATATATGATGTCAATATAGACCTCTGATTAAAGTTTCATTAAGTTTGGAGGTGATTTGAATAGAAATCATGCAGACCCTAGCCTTGCCCTAAGAAGGGCATTGTAACGCCCCGTTTTTTTGTTCAGCGATTATTTTTATTCTCGGTTGGCGTTACGATGACGCATTTCCGTGGCTTGTGCCATGTGTGGAGTATGGTTTAGCTCCTTAGAACTGAGTGCCCTGTTTGGTAGCCTGTTGGCAAGATCTCCCTAGCAAACCGAGTCGTTTTGGTGACCGGTGAGGCCTCTCGGGGGGATGTTAGTGTTTGGCTTCGTTTGGGTGTAACCCGAGTTCTGTTCGTCGAAAGTTAATTTCGACTTCGCCGTTGTGTTCGTAGCGTGGGTATTTAGCTACGGTGCGAATTTCGTCGAATTCCGAGGTAGTTCGGTTTTCGCGTCGATTTAGTGCTTTAGGTAATTTTGTAATTAATTATATAATTATATAATTATATATATATATATAGAATGAATAGGGCCGATCATTCATCTTCTTCACGTAAGAAACCGCCGGTCCTGTTCGAGAGAAACGAGTAACCGCCGAGCCTTCCCTTCGGACGCCGATTCCCGGAGCGTTTGTGGACGGAATTCGATTCCGAGAGTGGATACGGATTGCTCTCGTCGAGACCTTCATTCCTGCGGTAAGAAATTCGATTTTCGTGAAGTTTTGGAAGGATTGGAATTTTCGGTTTGGGAAGTTTTCCGCCATTAATGGCCAAATCTTTGTTCTAGGTGTTGCGGCCATTTTGATCCGTGCGAAGAGGAGGAAAGCAGTCCAAAGCTTCGCTGAGATTTGAGGCAAGTGGTATTCTTGCCCTTGCCAAGTGTTTTCTTTGAATTTATTTGCTGAAATTGAAATCCCGGTTAGCCCAGGTTAGAGGCCTTGTTGTTTTCATTTTCTTGCTAACTATAAGGCTTAGTTCTTCCTACTGAAACCCCCCCTATGTTGTGATGTTTGGAATCCAAATTGTCGGCGTGGAGCCGTTGTTTTCCTTTATTTTTGAATGTTGCTCTGCTTCGGGTATAGCCGAGAGGGAAGGTTAGGAGGGGGGGGGGTGTGGTTGCCAATTTCCTTCGTTAAGATATTATTCGAATGGTTAGGCATAGTTTGAATGGTAGTAGCGTGCGGCGTTGAGAGTTGTCTACTGCTACTGCAGTGGCGTGAGTCGTGTACGAGTTCCGGTGTCGTTCGGGAAATTCCAAACGGTGCAGGTTGACCGCGCACGGTCATCAACCTTTAGGGCGCACGACCACTGGTCGCGTGCCTCTGTTCGTGCGCGTATAAACTTCAGTTTCTAAAGTTCTATCTCGGGCAATCGCACGAGCGCTGACATCAGTGCGCACGACCACTGATCGTGCGACACTGATCGTGCGCAGTTGCTAGGTTTTCTGTCAGGTTTCCAGGTTCGTTTCGCACGATCATCAGCCGTTGAGTGCGCACGACCACTGATCGTGCGACACTGATCGTGCGCTTTGTATATTTTTTGTTGATAAGCGAATTTAGATGGTTTCGAGTGCGGGAGTTTAGATACTCAAGTGACAAGCAACTACTCGAGTTCTGGATCTTCTGCCTTGGTCGTCCGACTGTCGTCGAGCTCCGCATTCTTTAGTGGGCTTGTGGGTAGTGGTATAAATTTGGCGGTGAGTGAGGCTAGCTCACTCAACGCCAAAGTTTAGGTAGGCGCTGAGTGCGTTTCACTCAACGCCTAGTCGTGTTGGTTTATTTCAACACTCTTCCTTTACCTTATATTTCGTTTCCGAGTGGATTTTCCAGTTGTATTTCTGGGTTTTCCTTGTCGGCCGTTTTCTTTATTTTTCCTAAAGGCCGAATCGTGGGTCGTGAATAGTAGTGGTGGTTGTAGCTCTTTATGGGGGTGGAGTTGTGTGATATAGCCAAGGCCACCCATGGATTTCTTGCTCCAGGTACGGGCTGGGCATGTCGGGTGGAAGGTCCCTTGTGTTTTCACGTGTTGACCCTCGAGCTTTTGACTTGGACATGGTGGATTGGGGGACTGCGTTTGCCTTCGATCCGGTTCCTCGTTGTTGTTTTTGCTACTATCACTTCCCGCAGATTAGGGTGTTAGAAGTTTCTTCTTGGGTAGTTTGCAGCATTCTGGCTCTTGGTAGCCTAGTAGGCCCTGCAGGAAGTGGTTCCTGGGCTGGATCGTTGCTGTTTCTTTGCACGTTGTGCATTTCTTGTTGTCCTATTTTGGACAGTTGTGACTCTTTCTACTGCATGTTTTCTGTTATTTTGTCCTTTGGTTGACTCTTTCATGCAGTTTTACCTTGATTTTTGCTTGCTGAGGTATTCTGTTTTCTTTTGGAATACCCCAGGTTCTGAGCTGTAGCCAGTCTGGTGGCTAGTTGGAGGTGGTGTTGTTGGTGGACTTCCGGACCTTTGGAGTTCTGTTTACCTTGTTTGTGAGGTTGTTTTCAGTACTTTCTTACAGACATATATGTGTGCTGGTGGGTTCGTGTCAGGTTGTTGGTGCCCACTAGTAGTTTTTTTACCTTGTACTAGATATATACTATTGCTGCTACCATTTATTTTCTGGAGATAGTCTACTTGCTTTGAGAAGGTTTTATGCTAGGTTGCTAGTTATTTTTAAACTATAATTACTATTATAAATGAAGCTCATGATCAGCATGTTTTGTAAACTTAATCACTACTTTCCAAATCACGTACGAAAACCGTTTTCTTATATATATTATATAAACTAAGTGTAGTGTCTTGCATAGTATGAGTGGTTCTCTTGGGACCCTTATGCGCTCTTTAGGGTGTAAAACCTAATCAAAGTATTTTTCCGCAGCGTTTAAATATAGTTTTCTTTTGTGGACTAGATGATCCACTGAGCCGAGGGATACGGACTCTAAACATAACTGAATTTTTTTCTATTCATTAAGTACATGATTTCCTTGCATAAAGATTGTAGTTGGATTTGCCTGAGCGTCAGCAGTTATCCCCTGCTTGACGTGGCATCATGACGCGTGTTTTCTCTTACTCTGATAATTCTTAATTCGGAGAAAATGCGGGTTGTGACAGTTGGTATCATAGGGAGGTTGCTTGACAAGTTAGTTGGGCAACCTTCCTTGGATGCTTTTAGTAGTTCAGCATCATGTCATTCACACACCGATATGTCATCAGCACGTCTTGGCAAAAGCACGAACACTACACTCATAGCATAACATGAATTATACGGGGCATATTATGTAGTATGGGATGCATAATATGTGTTCGTATATGGATCCACCATAGGGGCTACATGTGAGGGTTATGTAGTATGGGATGCATAACCTCACCACATGACTGCGACTAGCGCGTTTATTTTTCGTTGCATGGAAATGTTATGTAGTATGGGATGCATAACATTTTCATGTGTACGCTGCTCATATCATGCATTAGGGCCTTTTTAGAATGCATAGCACAATCATGCATATCATAACATTGCATAAGCACAACGCGCCGAGCTAAAGATTTGTAGGATGACATATGTACACACATAAATTTTCAAACTAACATAAGTTCATGCATCCGATCTAGGCACAAGAGTTGGTTAGGTGGTGGTTAACCATCCTAGGTTAGGGATATCATCTAATTATTGTGAAGAAGATAAACTCTCAGAGCAAGTTTGGCAGCTTTAAGTCTATATCTACATATGTATTGTTTGTACTGGTAGTCAGTTCTCGTCGTGGGATTTGGATCTGATTTGCGTTGTATTGATTTTTTTTTTTAGGATGGCTAGGCGTCCTGCGAATCGATCGACTCCCCTGTCTGAGGGTGAATCTTCTGGAGCTCAGAACGATGCGGTGATCGAGGGTCTGCGTCAGAGTAGCGAAGCTATGGGTAGGCAGTTGGAGGAGGTGCAAGCCCAGATTCAGTCTTTGGTGGCAGTTGTGGCAGGGCAGGCTCAGGGTGCGCAAGTTCCTGCAGGGGGGTTAGCTGTTCCTCCTCCTCCTGCACCCTTGAGGCCTCCAGTGGTGGTGCCAGCAGAGATGGCCTTCATCTCGCAGTTTCAGAGGCTGAGCCCTCCCACTTATGATTGGAAGGCAGATTTCATGGTGATAGACGACTGGCTGATCTCCATGGAGGAGATGTTCTCGTACTCAGGGATTTCAGATGATCAGAGGGTGATGATAGCCGCCTATCAGCTTAAAGGTTTGGCTAAGAGTTGGTGGCTGAGAGAGAAGGAGAGCCTGGTAGCCGGATGCTCTTGGGAAGTGTTCAAGGAGATGTTGTTGAGGAAGTTCTTACCCTCGGTCGAGCGTGACCGCCTCATGAATAATTTCCTCTATCTGAAGCAAAGACAGCTCACGGTGGGTGAGTATGAGATAGAGTTTAGTAAGTTGAGCCGTTTTGCCCCTGGATTGGTCAGCGTTGAGGCTGATCGAGTTAAGCGATTCCTCGGTGGTTTGAGGAGTGAGGTGCAGCAGTTGGCCAGTGCTTATGGGATAGTGACTTATGCTGGAGTTGTAGAGGCTGCTCTTAAGGTTGAGGCCATTGAGACGGCGAAGAGCAGAGGCCAGCAGTTGAGGAAGGATAAGAGGAAGTTGGTAGAGGAGAAGAAACCCCTGGTACCCGATGCTGTTCCGGGAAAGAGGAGCAGGGTGGTGTGCAGTTTTTGTGGCCGGTCAGGCCATCCTGTTGAGAGGTGTTTCAAGAAGGCGGCAGCTCAGAAGAAGGAGCAGGTTCATGCTATTCAGGGTGCTCCTGGGAGAGATGTCTCCTGTTCAGTTTGCAAGCGATCCGGGCATGATGCAGCCCAGTGTTGGTCCAGGGATAGAGTCTGCTATCAGTGTAGGGCAGAAGGGTCACGTTAAGTCGAGGTGTCCTCAGGTCCAGTCAGCTCTTCCTGCAGTTCCATTGCAGGCATTACCTCCACCTCAGCGTGTGGACAAGGGAAAAGGGAAGCTGAACGTGATTTCTTCCGAGGAGGCTCAGACTTCGGCCCAGGTGATCTCAGGTTAGTAGTTTGTTGTTTTCTTTCTAGCCTGGTAGTTTAGTTGCTAGTTTATTTGCGGTACTGTTGTGCTAGTTCCTTAGCTTTGTGCGTTACTATAGGGAAATTTAAGGTGAAGAACCGCTGGGCGCGTGTTCTGTTTGACTCCGGCGCTACCCACTCATTCGTGGCTAGAGCCTTTGTGGAGCGTCATCGGTTGTCTCTAGATCGTGTTCGGGATTCCTTCCGTGTCAAGTTTCCCTCTGGTGAATCTGTGTTGTCAGATTTGGGTATTTTGGATTGCCCGGTTTTGTTGGGGGATTTTCTTGCGAAGGCGGATCTGAAGATGTTTGATCTAGAGGACTTCGATGTCATTTTGGGCATGGACTGGCTCTCTCGGTTTGATGCGGTCATTCAGTGCAAAGGAAAGCGCTTGGACTTCATCAGGGACGACGGTCAGCCCGGCAGCGTGTATGCTGATCCGTGTCAGGATTCTCCTGTTCTCTCTGCGGTATGTGTTCAGAGATTGTTTCTTTCTGATTGTTGTGTTTGTTTAGTCTCGGCGGTTGGAACCGTTGATAGCGTGCCACGCTTGGAGGAGATTCCTATTGTTCGTGGTTTCGCCGATGTTTTTCCTGATGATCTTCCTGGTATCCCTCCTGAGCGGGATGTGGAGTTTGTTATTGATTTGGAGCCGGGTACGCGTCCTATTGACAAGGCGCCGTACCGGATGGCCCCTCGTGAGTTAGAGGAGTTGCGAATTCAGTTAGATGAGTTGTTGGCTAAAGGTTTTATCAGGCAGAGTTCGTCACCTTGGGGTGCTCCTGTTTTGTTCGTAAAGAAGAAAGATGGGTCGATGCGGCTTTGCATCGACTATAGAGGATTGAACAAGGTCACTATCAAGAACAGGTACCCTCTGCCGAGGATCGATGATTTATTTGACCAGTTGCGTGGTAGCACGGTGTTCTCCAAGATCGATCTTCGTTCGGGCTATCATCAGCTCAGGATCCGTGAGGCAGATATTCCACGGACTGCGTTTAGGTCGAGGCATGGGCACTTTGAATTTTTAGTGATGTCGTTTGGTCTGACCAACGCACCATTAGCCTTCATGGATATGATGAACAGGGTGTTCAAGGATTTCCTAGACAAGTTCGTTGTGGTCTTCATTGATGACGTGTTGGTTTATTCTCGCAGTGCTGAGGAGCACGAGCAGCATTTGCGTTTGGTCCTATCAGAGTTGAGGAGCCACAAGTTATTTGCCAAGTTGAGCAAGTGCGAATTTTGGTTGCCTCAGGTTTCTTTTCTAGGCCACGTGGTGAACAAGGATGGGATCTCGGTTGACCCAGAAAAGATTGCAGTAGTGACGGATTGGAGTAGGCCGAATACTCCTAAGGAGATCAGAAGTTTCTTAGGGTTGGCTGGCTATTACAGGAGATTCGTGGAGGGTTTCTCTTCTCTAGCCGCACCGTTGACCAAGCTGACTCAGAAGAATATGGCATTTGTTTGGAGCGAGAAGTGCGAAGAAGCTTTTCAGGAGTTAAAGAGGAGATTGTGTATTGCTCCCGTTCTGACCCTTCCTACTGAGGGCATGGATTATGATGTGTATGTGGATGCTTCGCATATTGGTCTGGGATGCGTATTAATGCAGGATGGAAAAGTAATTGCTTATGGGTCAAGGCAGTTGAAAACTCATGAGCGGAATTATCCTACGCATGACCTTGAGTTTGCAGCGGTTATCTATGCGTTGAAGTTGTGGAGGCACTTACTTTATGGGGCTCAGTGCAAGATTTTTACTGACCATAAGAGCCTGAAGTGCGTGTTCACGCAGAAGGAGTTGAATCTGCGTCAGCGGCGGTGGCTTGAGTATGTGGCGGATTATGATGTGGAAATCCAGTATCATCCGGGCAAGGCCAATGTGGTGGCCGACGCCCTGAGCCAAAAGACGGGAAAGATCTTTAACCTCTCCGCCGATCGATTAATTGAGGAGTTCCTCCTTATGGATATTTCAGTGGGATGCTGTAGTTTGCAGAGTAGCTTATCAGTGGAAGAGCCGTCCTGGATTTCTTTGACTAGACTGCATTAGAAGGACGATCCGGATCTGTTGCACCTTTTTACCAGGACAGAGAAGGGAGAGTTGCCAGATTTTTCTATTGATGATGCGGGTACTTTGAAGTACCGCGGCAGGTTTTGCGTTCCCGCTGTTGGGGACATTAAGAGTATGATTTGCAGTGAGGCTCATGGTTCCAGCGTTGCCTACCATCCAGGATCTACGAAGATATACCGTGACTTAAGGCAAATTGCTTGGTGGAATGGTATGAAAGGAGATATAGCCCGATATGTTGCTAAGTGTCACACTTGCAAGCGTGTGAAGGCCGATCATGGAAGGCCCGGTGGCAAGTTGACTCCGCTAGATATCCCGACTTGGAAGTGGGAGAGTATATCAATGGACTTCATTACGGGTTTGCCAAAATCCCCGAGAGGATTTGATTCTGTTTGGGTTATAGTGGATAGATTGACGAAGTGTGCTCACTTCGTGCCTTATAAGATTGATTACCCGATGAAGAAGATAGCGGAGTTGTACTTGAATGAAGTCATCCGACTCCACGGTGTGCCGGTTAGCATCATTTCTGATCGAGACTCCCGGTTTACTTCTCGTTTTTGGCAGAGTCTGCAGGAGGGTTTGGGTACGGATCTGAGGTATTCTACTGCGTACCACCCTCAGACCAATGGGCAGACGGAGCGGGTCAATCAGATTGTTGAGGATATGATCCGGTGCTATATTTTAGACCACGGTGGAGCGTGGGATGAGCGTCTGCGACTCATGGAATTTGCTTATAATAACAGTTATCAGGAAAGCTTGCAGATGGCTCCGTTTGAAGCTTTGTATGGGAGGCGCTGTAGGACTCCGTTGTTTTGGGCTGAGGCTGGTGAGAAGCCTTTGTTGGGTCCTGATGCTCTGGAAGAGATGGAAGTCGCCGTGAAGCTTATTCGGGAGAAGCTTCGTTTAGCCCAGGAGAGGTATGAAAAGAACGCCAATCGGCGTAGGTCTGCCTTGGAGTTTTTAGTAGGGGATCATGTATACCTCAAGGTTTCTCCAATGGTTGGTGTAAAGAGATTTGGTAAAAACCGGAAATTGGACCCAAGGTATGTGGGCCCGTTTGAGGTTTTGGAGCGGATTGGTGTGTCTGCCTATAGACTGGATTTGCCAGCGAACTTCCCTGGTGTTCATAATGTTTTTCACGTTAGCCAATTGCGGAAGTGTGTGCGCAGCAGTGGGCAACTCTTGGATGTTGTGCCCCAGTTAGAGCCCAACCTCTCTTTCGTTGAGGTGCCAGTTCGTATTTTGGATACTCAGGAGCGTGTGCTGTGAAAGAAGTCCATACCGATGGTGAAAATTCTATGGAAAAATCAGGAATTGGAGAGCGCGACTTGGGAGCTAGAGTCGGCCATGAGGAGGGCGTACCCTCACCTGTTTCTCTGATTTGATCGGTATGTTTCCCTTTGTAACTTCTGTTTGTTACTTTTCCTTCTTTTGTAGGAGGGTTGTGCGTAAAGTTTCGGGACGAAACTTTCTTTTAGGGGGAGTGACTGTAACGCCCCGTTTTTTTGTTCAGCGATTATTTTTATTCTCGGTTGGCGTTACGATGACGCGTTTCCGTGGCTTGTGCCATGTGTGGAGTATGGTTTAGCTCCTTAGAACTGAGTGCCCTGTTTAGTAGCCTGTTGGCAAGATCTCCCTAGCAAACTGAGTCGTTTTGGTGACCGGTGAGGCCTCTCGGTGGGATGTTTGTGTTTGGCTTCGTTTGGGTGTAACCCGAGTTCTGTTCGTCGAAAGTTAATTTCGACTTCGCCGTTGTGTTCGTAGCGTGGGTATTTAGCTACGGTGCGAATTTCGTCGAATTCCGAGGTAGTTCGGTTTTCGCGTCGATTTAGTGCTTTAGGTAATTTTGTAATTAATTATATATTATATAATTATATATATATATATAGAATGAATAGGGCCGATCATTCATCTTCTTCACGTAAGAAACCGCCGGTCCTGTTCGAGAGAAACGAGTAACCGCCGAGCCTTCCCTTCGGACGCCGATTCCCGGAGCGTTTGTGGACGGAATTCGATTCCGAGAGTGGATACGGATTGCTCTCGTCGAGACCTTCATTCCTGCGGTAAGAAATTCGATTTTCGTGAAGTTTTGGAAGGATTGGAATTTTCGGTTTTGGGAAGTTTTCCGCCATTAATGGCCAAATCTTTGTTCTAGGTGTTGCGGCCATTTTGATCCGTGCGAAGAGGAGGAAAGCAGTCCAAAGCTTCGCTGAGATTTGAGGCAAGTGGTATTCTTGCCCTTGCCAAGTGTTTTCTTTGAATTTATTTGCTGAAATTGAAATTCCGGTTAGCCCAGGTTAGAGGCCTTGTTGTTTTCATTTTCTTGCTAACTATAAGGCTTAGTTCTTCCTACTGAAACCCCCCCCCCCCTATGTTGTGATGTTTGGAATCCAAATTGTCGGCGTGGAGCCGTTGTTTTCCTTTATTTTTGAATGTTGCTCTGGTTCGGGTATAGCCGAGAGGGAAGGTTAGGAGGGGGGGTGTGGTTGCCAATTTCCTTCGTTAAGATATTATTCGAATGGTTAGGCATAGTTTGAATGGTAGTAGCGTACGGCATGAGAGTTGTCTACTGCTACTGCAGTGGCGTGAGTCGTGTGCGAGTTCCGGTGTCGTTCGGGAAATTCCAAACGGTGCAGGTTGACCGCGCATGGTCATCAACCTTTAGGGCGCACGACCACTGGTCGCGTGCCTCTGTTCGTGCGCGTATAAACTTCAGTTTCTAAAGTTCTGTCTCGGGCAATCGCACGAGCGCTGACATCAGTGCGCTGATTTAGGCCTCCTTTTGGATAGCTTGAGCCTTTCTCATCCCAAAACCTTAAACATTATACCTTTGCTCACCCAATTTGAAACTTATCTCTATATTTTTGTGGTATTCCAACTCTAAAATACACCAAGGCCAATTCTCGTCTAGTAGCACCTATCATTGAGTTCGTCATGAAATGATTTTTCATAGTGATATGTGGCCTGAGTGCGTGTACACTTGCACCCATTCGGAATGATCCCTACTATGAAATCCCTACAAAAACATAGTGATATGTGGCCTGAGTGAGTGTACACTTGCACTCATTCAGAATGATCCCTACTATGGACCTTTGGTTAAGAAACAAAAGAAGAAAATATAAGGGAATGATAATACGTGCATAGTCTGGGGGTGCTCATAAAATATCAATGTATGTTAAAGGTCCTTATCATACAAAGGGCTCAATTGTGATCTAGTTTATTTTGCTTACCCCACCTATAATCACCTATCCTAAGCCAAAACAATACACCACCATACAAGTCCTAAGGATCCAACTTTACTAATTCTCATGAGTGTTATGGAGAGGGTGTGTAAAGGGAAGTGTATGATTATCAATAGGGAGATTTTTAATTTTTGAAAGACTAATGCATATGTTATCAAGATTGTTATTTTCTCCTTACAATAGTTATGGATAACTATAATTATAATTCTAAGAAAGAGTGAAAAGTAGTTAAGATATGTATTGGAGAAATTTTTAAGAAAAAGTTATATTTAGAAAAGTCTGCTATACTATTTCCTATACAATTGCAGCATCAAATCTCTATTCGAATTCAAAACAATCAGTGTGCGGAAGAAGAATTATGTATTGGTAACCCAATTGTTTGAATTAGTTTGCTTAGCGACAAGCAAACACTTAAGTCTGGGGATGTGTGATGATTACAATTATGGTAGATTTTTATTGTAATAATTGTAATCATATCCGCTGATTTCTACCTCTTTATTCAAGTAATTGCACTAAATAATTGAGAATTGGTATTGTCATGAATAGTAGAGCATAGTTTAAAGTTGTTACTATTTAATGTATTGAACTTCTCCCTTACTATGTCATTTTTCTAATGCAGGTACGACTAGCCAGTGGAACTAAAAGTCTTGGAGCAAACAGGGGAGTTTACGGGGCCAACAGGACTGAACACAGGAGAAGATTTGCTCACACACGGGTAGGAACACGGCCGTGTGCCTACCCGTGTTCCATCCCAGCTGAAGCCAATTTCCCAGCCCCCGTGTCTGAAGAACAGGAAGAACAACACGGCCGTGTTCCAAAACACGGCCGTGTCAGTACCCGTGTGATCCAACACGGCCCATGATCAAACACGTCTTTTCGTGTGGAACTGCCCTGGAACTGCCGACACGGCCTGCAACACGGCCGTGTCGGAACCCGTGTTCGACCATGTTTGTTATTGGACTATAAAAACCTGGAGAAAATTTTATTCTGCACTTTTGGATTATTTTGCTTGGAGATTTTTCTGGAGAACGAAAGTGGAGCATCCAAGAGAAGGAAGGCTTGAAGGAGATATTTGTATGCATTTATTCTTTAATTTATCTCTTTTAATCTTGTATCTCTCTTGGTAATCCAACTTTATTTATCTTTTACTTTTCATGAACAATGTGTTTGAACAAGTTAGTAATCATGTATCGTTTTGTTTTTGTCAATTTCATTGTATTTTATTCGTATTTGGGCTTGCAAACATTGAGAATTATCCTTATTATGAATGATTATTTATTTTTACATGAATTCCAAATGTCTAGATTGAGAAATTGGATTGTTTGGATGATGGTTAAATCTTCATATTTATGTGTTTTTTCTCTTTGTAATTCAAAATTCATGATCGAGAGATATGTTTCTTGGAAAATTAGAATACGAATGAATGGAATTATGGTATTCTAGAAATAAAGTTTCATGAATCCATGTATTAGATAGGGTATTTCATTCAATAAATATTTGAGTATTGTAAATTGTTCGAGAGAAAATTTACTTAACTTAACTTAGATTTTTAAATTGCTCGAGAGAGAATTTGATAATAGTTTAACCCTTTACAATAAAATGAATTTGATAGTCTTGTTATTTCATGATTACACAAAGTGATTATGTTCATTGAATACTCTTAACTTTTGACTTGAAATTATTTTTATAACTCTCCAATACAATTTTTATCCAAATAGTCATAGTTAGGATTAATCTATGTTAGAACGCAACCTTAAGTTTAGGTATGATAATAGAGTGAGAGTGAGTACGAATAGTTGAAATGACCCTGTGGAATACGATACGAGATGTAGAATTCTCTTATACTATGATTGATAGGTGCACTTGCCTGAAAGATGATTCAATCTAGCTTATGCCCATCTACATAGTTATGATAAATTGTAGAATGAATCCGCATCAAGTTTAGACTTAGCGAAAATATTCATCAAGTTTTTGAAATGGCGCCGTTGCCGGCGAAATAGTATAGCAGACTTTTCTAAATATAACTTTTTCTTACCTATAGAATTAGAGCACAAGTCATATTGGGCAATACGCTCTCTAAATTTTGATACAAATTCTATACGGGAAAAACGCAAACTTCAACTTAATGAACTAGATGAATGGAGAACTATGGCTTATGAGAACTCCAGAATTTATAAGGAGAAAACAAAACTATTTCATGACCGTCACCTTCGGAAAACTAAAACATTCAACAAGGGTGATCAAGTGCTCCTTTTTAATTCTAGACTGCGTCTATTTCCCGGGAAGCTTAGGTCTAAGTGGTCCGGACCGTTCCAGGTTAAAGAAGTTTTTCCCTATGGCACCGTCGAACTAACTCACCCTGAAAAGGGAGATTTTAAAGTAAATGGGCACCGGTTAAAGCTTTATAACAGTGCACTTCCCCAAGAACTTATTCGACTAGAATCATGCCTTCACCTAGATTAAGAGAATATCTAGACTAGTATAGTATCTTGTCTATATAGGAGAATAAAAAAAAAATTTAATGAAACTTGAATTAAAAATAAATAAATTACGTAATCAGGAGAAATTACCAAAGAAGAAGAGTACACGGCTATGCACACGCCCGTGTGCATGGCCGTGTCTAGCACACACGGCTGCCCACCCAGCCATGTGAGCACCCGTGTCGAAACGACGATTTAAATTATTTCAAGTCAGAGAAGTACACGGCTTCCCACCAACCCGTGTTCTTTGCCGTGTCCGATCGAGGTTGACCACACGGGTAGGGGACACGGCCGTGTTGTTGACCGTGTCCCACCGACACGGGCAGATTCCCGCGATTTGACCACACGTCTCCTTGGAGACCGTGTTTCCCGCGCAGAACGATTCCTCGACACGGGTACACATATGGCCGTGTGTGTACCCGTGTTCGACTTCTTTTTATAGGGGGCCGAATTCTTCATTTTCTTCATCACTCCCACTTCCTCCTCTTCCCATTCCTGCTTCCATTCCAGCCGGGAAACCCCTCTTCTTCTCTAAAATTCGCGGAATCGCCTCATTTCTTCGCGCTCAACATAATCGGTAAAACTCCTGGGTTATTTCCATCCAATCTCCTCTTGATCAATTCTATTCCTATTCTCCTTCTAGATTTACTTTATTTTGTTTTTATTTATTTTTTTTCAGATAATGGCATCATCACGTAGCCAAGGTGGTCGCCGACGCCGCCCGGATCTTCAAGCATTATCGACCGAGAGACGCGACGTCGCTCCGCCACTAGCTTTCACAGATCCTATCCACACAAACCGCTATAATCGGCTACAGGTCAAGAAGTATCAGGACATACGAATCATAGACTGGGATGTCCTCGAATCTATAGATCTAGCGGATACTGTGAGGGAGTTGATTTCTGTAGTGGGGTGGCAAGGGTTCTTTGCCATAGAAGAGATAGGATTTAGAGAGCTGACCCTCGAATTTTTATCCACTTTCTATGTAAACCTTCGATCCTGTGTGGCCGATGATGGAAGACCTACAGAGGGGAATATTTCTTTTCGAGTGGGGGGCACCTTCTACACACTTTCTCTCTACCAGTTTACACGGTATTTAGGAGTATACGATGAGGCATTCCTCCTTAGTGCCGCCTACTCTGACTTGAAATTTGATCTCCCCAGTCGCGAGCAGGCAGGTGGCGTTTGGCGACGTTTATCTTTCGACACCGGCGCCTACGAAGCAAAGAGGTCTAAGGCCTCCAAATTGGTCTCCCCCGCCGTGCATTATATTCATCACCTACTTAGCCATACACTGAGCGGCCGGGGCGAAAGCTCCGGTGTTGTGAGTCGACAAGACATTCTTTATCTGCACAGCATGACAGCCCACTATCCTATCCATTTGGGCTATATGCTTGCTCATTTTTTTCTTCATCAGGCGGAGAATTCCCGAGTCGGGTCTATCTGTGTAGCCCCCTACATCACGCGTCTAACCAAGAATATGGGCATCTTTTTACCTCTTCCCCGATGGCGGCGGTAGCGAAAACTGTGCCTATCACCATGGCCAGTCTTCGAGCCATCCGCCTCGTTACTGCTCGTCAAGGCCGAGGAGGGACTATATATACCATTGCGCCTCGTGGCCTTCATATCCACGACGACGCCGACGATGAGGTCGATCCAGATCTCGATGAGCCCCTCATTCCACCGGCCCGCTCGACGCATACTCAGGGGGAGTCATCTTCTGCCCAGCCTCAGCGACAGTCTCGATTTGCTCAGGAGTTACAGCGTTTTTATGATACTCAGTTATCGCCGCGCCTGCAGCGTATCGAGGAGCAGCAGCGACGGACTGAGGACGTGATGTATCAGATCAGGCAGCACATGGGGATCACCAGCCCTCCGCGACCAGCTCCTCGTCCATCTCACCCTCAGGATGATCCGACTGATCAAGATGACTCACCTATGTATTTCTGATATATCTGGCTTTACATTTCTGGCTCTGTAGTGTTATATCTTTAGTATTGTTTTTATCATCTAGTATTTGTATGATCAGTATATCTATAAAAATAAAAATAAAAAAAAATGTTTTATTTCAGATTTTGCTCCTGTTTCGTGCTGTGATGCGTTATATTCATGATTACAATTTGTCCCCTTGTTCTTTATGTAGTGCAATATTTGTCCCCTTGTTTTACTTTATATATTGCAATGAGGACATTGCAACTCAAGTCTGGGGGTATGCTGTATTTTTATAATGAGTATTGACAGTGGAATACATGATTACAATTACTTATATTCTATTTATCATAATACTCTATACACCCCCTCGAAAAAATTTGATTACTTCTCTTTAAGCTTTCATTACTTCACTCATTGGGAATATAACTATCTAATTCACTTTCGCACGCTGATTAAACCGAATTCGTGTTCAAATTTGTTGATTAGTAACTACGTATAGAAATTCATTAGATTACTTTTCTCCATATAATTTGGTTTAAAAAGATTGTCCTTTATATTATTAACTAATAATCACTCCATTTTAGAAAAAATTATTTATCTATACTAAAGTGAGTTGATGAGTGTAATATTTTGATAATTTCGTATTAGTAGATCAACAATAACAAAAATTTTCTCTATTGGTGTCTAGAACTTACTAGCGATCCTCAAAACCTTTTGCACATGTAAATTAGTAAAAGTGGAAATGATTTAGGCCTCCTTTTGGATAGCTTGAGCCTTTCTCATCCCAAAACCTTAAACATTATACCTTTGCTCACCCAATTTGAAACTTATCCCTATATTTTGTGGTATTCCAACTCTAAAATACACCAAGGCCAATTCTCGTCTAGTAGCACCTATCATTGAGTTCGTCATGAAATGATTTTTCATAGTGATATGTGGCCTGAGTGCGTGTACACTTGCACCCATTCGGAATGATCCCTACTATGAAATCCCTACAAAAACATAGTGATATGTGGCCTGAGTGAGTGTACACTTGCACTCATTCAGAATGATCCCTACTATGGACCTTTGGTTAAGAAACAAAAGAAGAAAATATAAGGGAATGATAATACGTGCAAAGTCTGGGGGTGCTCATAAAATATCAATGTATGTTAAAGGTCCTTATCATACAAAGGGCTCAATTGTGATCTAGTTTATTTTGCTTACCCCACCTATAATCACCTATCCTAAGCCAAAACAATACACCACCATACAAGTCCTAAGGATCCAACTTTACTAATTCTCATGAGTGTTATGGAGAGGGTGTGTAAAGGGAAGTGTATGATTATCAATAGGGAGATTTTTAATTTTTGAAAGACTAATGCATATGTTATCAAGATTGTTATTTTCTCCTTACAATAGTTATGGATAACTATAATTATAATTCTAAGAAAGAGTGAAAAGTAGTTAAGATATGTATTGGAGAAATTTTTAAGAAAAAGTTATATTTAGAAAAGTCTGCTATACTATTTCCTATACAATTGCAGCATCAAATCTCTATTCGAATTCAAAACAATCAGTGTGCGGAAGAAGAATTATGTATTGGTAACCCAATTGTTTGAATTAGTTTGCTTAGGGACAAGCAAACACTTAAAGTCTGGGGATGTGTGATGATTACAATTATGGTAGATTTTTATTGTAATAATTGTAATCATATCCGCTGATTTCTACCTCTTTATTCAAGTAATTGCACTAAATAATTGAGAATTGGTATTGTCATGAATAGTAGAGCATAGTTTAAAGTTGTTACTATTTAATGTATTGAACTTCTCTCTTACTATGTCATTTTTCTAATGCAGGTACGACTAGCCAGTGGAACTAAAAGTCTTGGAGCAAACAGTGGAGTTTACGGGGCCAACAGGACTGAACACAGGAGAAGATTTGCTCACACACGGGTAGGAACACGGCCGTGTGCCTACCCGTGTTCCATCCCAGCTGAAGCCAATTTCCCAGCCCCCGTGTCTGAAGAACAGGAAGAACAACACGGCCGTGTTCCAAAACACGGCCGTGTCAGTACCCGTGTGATCCAACACGGCCCATGATCAAACACGTCTTTTCGTGTGGAACTGCCCTGGAACTGCCGACACGGCCTGCAACAAGGCCGTGTCGGAACCCGTGTTCGACCATGTTTGTTATTGGACTATAAAAACCTGGAGAAAATTTTATTCTGCACTTTTGGATTATTTTGCTTGGAGATTTTTCTGGAGAACGAAAGTGGAGCATCCAAGAGAAGGAAGGCTTGAAGGAGATATTTGTATGCATTTATTCTTTAATTTATCTCTTTTAATCTTGTATCTCTCTTGGTAATCCAACTTTATTTATCTTTTACTTTTCATGAACAATGTGTTTGAACAAGTTAGTAATCATGTATCGTTTTGTTTTTGTCAATTTCATTGTATTTTATTCGTATTTGGGCTTGCAAACATTGAGAATTATCCTTATTATGAATGATTATTTATTTTTACATGAATTCCAAATGTCTAGATTGAGAAATTGGATTGTTTGGATGATGGTTAAATCTTCATATTTATGTGTTTTTTCTCTTTGTAATTCAAAATTCATGATCGAGAGATATGTTTCTTGGAAAATTAGAATACGAATGAATGGAATTATGGTATTCTAGAAATAAAGTTTCATGAATCCATGTATTAGATAGGGTATTTCATTCAATAAATATTTGAGTATTGTAAATTGTTCGAGAGAAAATTTACTTAACTTAACTTAGATTTTTAAATTGCTCGAGAGAGAATTTGATAATAGTTTAACCCTTTACAATAAAATGAATTTGATAGTCTTGTTATTTCATGATTACACAAAGTGATTATGTTCATTGAATACTCTTAACTTTCGACTTGAAATTATTTTTATAACTCTCCAATACAATTTTTATCCAAATAGTCATAGTTAGGATTAATCTATGTTAGAACGCAACCTTAAGTTTAGGTATGATAATAGAGTGAGAGTGAGTACGAATAGTTGAAATGACCCTGTGGAATACGATACGAGATGTAGAATTCTCTTATACTATGATTGATAGGTGCACTTGCCTGAAAGATGATTCAATCTAGCTTATGCCCATCTACATAGTTATGATAAATTGTACAATGAATCCGCATCAAGTTTAGACTTAGCGAAAATATTCATCAAGTTTTTGGCGCCGTTGCCGGGGAATTATGGTAGAACGCAACCTTAAGTTTAGGGTTTAGGGTTTAGGGTTTAGGATTTAGGGTTTAGGGTTTAGGGTTTAGGGTTTAGGGTTTAGGGTT
The DNA here is from genome assembly GCA_039513925.1 of Platanthera zijinensis. Classification (NCBI taxonomy): domain Eukaryota; kingdom Viridiplantae; phylum Streptophyta; class Magnoliopsida; order Asparagales; family Orchidaceae; genus Platanthera; species Platanthera zijinensis. The sequence continues at coordinate 38,177,708 of CM077089.1, read as the reverse complement.
TAGGGTTTAGGGTTTAGGGTTTAGGGTTTAGGGTTTAGGGTTTAGGGTTTAGGGTTGGATCACACGGGTACTGACACGGCCGTGTTTTGGAACACGACCGTGTTGTTCTTCCTGTTCTTCAGACACGGGGGCTGGGAAATTGGCTTCAGTTGGGATGGAACACGGGTAGGCACACGGCCGTGTTCCTACCCGTGTGTGAGCAAATCTTCTCCTGTGTTCAGTCCTGTTGGCCCCGTAAACTCCCCTGTTTGCTCCAAGACTTTTAGTTCCACTGGCTAGTCGTACCTGCATTAGAAAAATGACATAGTAAGGGAGAAGTTCAATACATTAAATAGTAACAACTTTAAACTATGCTCTACTATTCATGACAATACCAATTCTCAATTATTTAGTGCAATTACTTGAATAAAGAGGTAGAAATCAGCGGATATGATTACAATTATTACAATAAAAATCTACCATAATTGTAATCATCATGCGCACGACCACAGATCGTGCGACACTGATCGTACGCAGTTGCTAGGTTTTCTGTCAGGTTTCCAGGTTCGTTTCGCACGATCATCAGCCGATGAGTGCGCACGACCACTGATCGTGCGACACTGATCGTGCGCTTTGTATATTTTCTGTTGATAAGCGAATTTAGATGGTTTCGAGTGCGGGAGTTTAGATACTCAAGTGACAAGCAACTACTCGAGTTCTGGATCTTCTGCCTTGATCGTTCGACTGTCGTCGAGCTCCGCATTCTTTAGTGGGCTTGTGGGTAGTGGTATAATTTTGGCGGTGAGTGAGGCTAGCTCACTCAACGCCAAAGTTTAGGTAGGCGCTGAGTGCGTTTCACTCAATGCCTAGTCGTGTTGGTTTATTTCAACACTCTTCCTTTACCTTGTATTTCGTTTCCGAGTGGATTTTCCAGTTGTATTTCTGGGTTTTCCTTGTCGGCCGTTTTCTTTATTTTTCCTAAAGGCCGAATCGTGGGTCGTGAATAGTAGTGGTGGTTGTAGCTCTTTATGGGGGTGGAGTTGTGTGATATAGCCAAGGCCACCCATGGATTTCTTGCTCCAGGTACGGGCTGGGCATGTCGGGTGGAAGGTCCCTTGTGTTTTCACGTGTTGACCCTCGAGCTTTTGACTTGGACATGGTGGATTGGGGGACTGCGTTTGCCTTCGATCCGGTTCCTCGTTGTTGTTTTTGCTACTATCACTTCCCGCAGATTAGGGTGTTAGAAGTTTCTTCTTGGGTAGTTTGCAGCATTCTGGCTCTTGGTAGCCTAGTAGGCCCTGCAGGAAGTGGTTCCTGGGCTGGATCGTTGCTGTTTCTTTGCACGTTGTGCATTTCTTGTTGTCCTATTTTGGACAGTTGTGACTCTTTCTACTGCATGTTTTCTGTTATTTTGTCCTTTGGTTGACTCTTTCATGCAGTTTTACCTTGATTTTTGCTTGCTGAGGTATTCTGTTTTCTTTTGGAATACCCCAGGTTCTGAGCTGTAGCCAGTCTGGTGGCTAGTTGGAGGTGGTGTTGTTGGTGGACTTCCGGACCTTTGGAGTTCTGTTTACCTTGTTTGTGAGGTTGTTTTCAGTACTTTCTTACAGACATATATGTGTGCTGGTGGGTTCGTGTCAGGTTGTTGGCGCCCACTAGTAGTTTTTTTACCTTGTACTAGATATATACTATTGCTGCTACCATTTATTTTCTGGAGATAGTCTACTTGCTTTGAGAAGGTTTTATGCTAGGTTGCTAGTTATTTTTAAACTATAATTACTATTATAAATGAAGCTCATGATCAGCATGTTTTGTAAACTTAATCACTACTTTCCAAATCACGTACGAAAACAGTTTTCTTATATATATTATATAAACTAAGTGTAGTGTCTTGCATAGTATGAGTGGTTCTCTTGGGACCCTTATGCGCTCTTTAGGGTGTAAAACCTAATCAAAGTATTTTTCTGCAGCATTTAAATATAGTTTTCTTTTGTGGACTAGATGATCCACTGAGCCGAGGGATACGGACTCTAAACATAACTGATTTTTTTTTCTATTCATTAAGCACATGATTTACTTGCATAAAGATTGTAGTTGGATTTGCCTGAGCGTCAGCAGTTATCCCCTTCTTGACGTGGCATCATGACGCGTGTTTTCTCTTACTCTGATAATTCTTAATTCGGAGAAAATGCGGGTTGTGACAGGCATTTTGGTCCAAAAATGTATTGTTGGTTTAGGATGTCAAATTCACCTCAACAGAGGTTCAAATTTGGGCCACTGACTTGGCATGAACTTGTGCACCCTCCAATGAAATATGGGGAGGTTTGGAATTGATTTGCCCCAAGATCCTAGGTCAAACCTTAAGGAAGGGCTTTTGTACCTTGTGAATGGCATGTGGCACAAACACCTTGTGTAACTATGAAATTTTGTAGGGAGGGTATTAGGGTAACTAAAACTCTCTGGTGAAAATCTTAGGGTATTTTGGAAGGTTTGGGACCCACAAAACCCTAACCTTAGTTTATGGTACAAATATTGTAGGGTTAGAATGGGCTAGTTAGACTACTCAAACTAAGATGAAATTTTGGTAGAATGGTCATAAGGATATTATCAGCCTCTGGTAATTTAATTGGGAATTTTGGGATAATATTTATAGTACTTCCTTTATAACATAAGGGGATGCCTCAATTTAATAAATTAATTATTATGGTCCCTCTGCCCCTTGGGAAGAGATCAAAGTTTTGCAGAGGAAGTCTTGAAGCATTATAGACATATTTTAATTTTATGAGAATTTTTAAATACATATTGGAGGTACTTACTTCACAAGCTTGTTAAATGAGAAAATTATTCAATAATTTATTTAAGTCCATTTACTGATAAATAAATTATGAAATTTGTCTCAATTTATTTATATGCCATCAGAACCATACGTGAATTTTCTTTGAATTTTTGGAAGCAATATATTCTTTTATATCTCTTTAAATGAATTTTTAAGGATTAAAATGAAATAAGAATTTTGGGATAAAACCTTACTGAACAATATAGATATTTTGGAGGATGAGTTAAATTCTTATTTTCAATATCATATAAAATTAGTGGAATGATATCTTGTTTGAAATTGGTACCTCATGTTCATTATTGGAAACCTTAGTCAGTATAATAATTAAATAAATTATTAAATAAATAAGGAAAATTTTGGGTCTCTGGATTTAAGGCTTAAAGTTTATAAGGAACTTACATTAATTATTATAGGAGTATTGGATGATCATTTGATGTACTTTCCATTTTACATGAAGTTTAACCTTGGTGGTCTGCATTTAGTAATTTTGGAAAATTATTCATGATTTTTGTTTGAGGCTTATCACTCCTTAATCACTTATGATATTTGACCCAGAGCATTTATATGCCCTTGCAGTCAAGTTAGAGTTTTCCTTGAATTTTTAGAAATAATATTGCCCTGTTTATTTATTTTAATAAATTATTGCAAGTTACCTTTAAAATAAAATCAGTGGCCTAAACCTTGCTGAAAATTTAAGAGACCTTGGATCTTAGGTTAAATGTTTATAATGGGTATAACATAAATCTGGGGGAATTGTATCTTGTCTAAATTTGGTACCTCCTGTTCAATCTCGGAGACCTTGACCACTAGGAATATTTAATAAATTACTAGATAAATAGAAAAAAATTGTGAAATTCTAGATTTTGGCAAAAAAAGGTCATAATGGACCCCCATTAATTATTATAGGAGTATTGGATGATTATTTGATGTACTTCCCATTTTACACGACATTAAACCTTGGTGGTCTGCATATAGTAAATCGGCAGAAATATTTTGGAATACAAGTTAGGCACATAAGTCGAGATTAGTGGTTATAGGTTTGGATAATTTAGAATAAGTTCATCCCTCAGGGTTGGATGAGAAAAGGTTGGGTTTGGCTAAAAGTTAGATGGTGTTCGGGATCGACGAAAGATCGTCTTCCCCGTAGAGTGAAAGGTCAAAATCACCTTAAGTTTTGCCTAGCATAATATGAAAAGGGAATGGGTAAGGGATATGAGATTAGTTATCAACCAACAAGAATAAGTGCCTTGCGAAAGGGATCTTTGGGATTCAGCCCATCATAGCTCCTAGTGCCATCGAGAGCCCTTCACAGGGAATAACTTGGGCAGTCCTGGGTCAAACCTAAGTCGTAGGCATAAAATAAACTGAAGAGTAAATAGTAAACTTAGGATTTCACACTCTCAAACCCCAATGTCCCGAGAGATAGTTTGGGTTATTCAGGCAGTAATCCCAGTGGTTATGGTGATGGGCAGGATGGCCCTGCGAGCTTTGGCTCGGTTGTTGATTATGATGGGCAGGATGGCCCGACGAGCTTTGGCTCGGTTGTTGATTATGACGGACCGGATAGTCCGGGGAGCTTGGGCTCGGTGGTTGATTATGACATATGGGATAGTCCGGGAAGCTTAGGCTTGGTTGTTGGTTGGACTCATAAGTATTGCATGTGCATAAAAGGCATAAGGTGGTGGGTCTTCAATATTGGAGGGTCGATGCACCGACGCCAATACGCTGACTCGGTGAGTGTGGTTAGCACTACGCCAACAGAAGTCTGGTACGCCAGCCGGCAAGAGTACGCAGGAGTCCGCTTTGTGCACCAAGTGTTGAGGCGTACGATAGGTCTGACTGGTAGTGCTTTACTGGTTTAGATGTGGGCGAGGCCCAACCCACCGCTTCCGTCTGCCACTATGGAGATATCCTGGGAGGTAACGGCTCCGAAAGGGGGAAATAAAGGTCTGTGTACACAGAGTCGAGTGGATGAGTTGCACTTGCATGTTCACGTCATAGCATAATTGAATGTCATAGCATAACGATTGCATATAACCTGACACCTAATGTATAAGCGATATGGGACGCTCTATACATTAGGCCCTGCAAAACGACCCCTTGGCCTATAAGTTCGCGTGAGCGTGCTTATAAGTCAAGGTTCTCTTTCAGTACTATATGTTTAAGCCTGCTAGTAAAACCGACACCCTATCGTATAAATCGGTATGGGACTTTTTATACGATAGGAGCCCTGCAAGAGATCCCTTAACTTATGTGTATTCACATAAATTAAGGTTACTTATTCAAAATTTTATATCATTATTACCATACTTAGAACTGCTAGATTAGTTCCGCTGCCATATTCTATTTGATATTCTCCACCTTCATGTCCTTCCCTTTCCTTCTCCCCGCTCGGTGCTTAAGAGCCATGGGGGAAGGGGCGGAGGTCGATAGGACTTAGTCTTTTAGAGTAACGGTTTTAACCACATCATTTTAGGGGACCACGGAGCCCAGCATGGAGGAGCAGCCCCGGAGGTCGGCAGGCTTGGAGATCGGACAGTCTAGTACCGGAGTCCAGACAGCAGGGACTGTGAGTCCCGACCACTAGTAGTTATATTAGTTTGCTTCCGCGATGAACGATTTATAGTGAGGACATGTTGTACAAGGCATAAGCCCGAGATTTCTGTTATATGTACTATCTGTTGACACTCCCTTCGTGGAGCTTATTTTCTATACACGTGATTCTTGTGGACTTGCTTTTAATTTATTGTTATAGTTGTGATCGATTTGGCAGGCAGGATCGGCATTTTGTAGTGACGACCTTCCCGGGTGCGAAGGTATCACCGCAAGGCGACGGTTCTGGGCCTAAAACCCCGGTGTCTAAAAAGAAAAAAAATGGGGGTCTTACAAGTGGTATCAGAGCAAAATATATCAATCGAAATGTAGCAGTCCACAAACCCCAGGCCACCCCCGCACGAGTTTAGTTTGGGGACAAACTAAGCAGCGGAAGCAGTGGTGGGCCCATATGGGGATCACATAAAATTGTCCACTTTTAGTTAGATATGTGCGATTACTTAAAATTGACTTCTATTACGCAGCCCCCAGTGTAGCCAACACCACAAGGCGGAGTCCAGCAGACTCCGAATGTTGCACCACCTCCCCCGGTCCCCACTCCATTCCTACACTCGGAGATGGGGTAAAGCCTGACAGCTATTCTGGATGCTTTCAGGGCCCAACAGGTTCCGGCCCCGTAGCAAAACCCGGGGGCCAATTGGCTGAGCATCTTCCAAGGACTCTCTCCTCCATCTTACTTAGGGACAGAATCGGCTGTTCGGACAGAGGAATGGCTAGACATTATGTATGAAATGTTGACCGGGATACGGTGCCACTAGGAGGAGAGGGTTCCATTGGTGGTCTCTTGTTTAGAGACCCATGCCAAGAGGTGGTGGAAGACGCTGCTGTATACGACGTTTGCCGATAGGGAGGTTGCGGAAGTTACCTGGGAATAGTTCAGGGCCGCACTTCTGGAGCATTTTGTTCCGCAGTCGGCCAGGGATGAGTTGGAGGAGCGTTTCTTACAGCTGAAGCAGGGCACCAGGACGGTGGTAGAGTACCATTGGGAGTTCGACCATTTGGCTCGATATGCAGATTCTTACCAGCTGGACGAAGCGGGGTACATCAAGAGGTTCTATAAGGGCCTGCGGGATGACTTGAGGGAGGCTTTGTTGTTTGTATCCGACATGCCTATCTCCCGGATTTTGGAGATGGTAAAGAGGATTGAGGCTGATTGGCACACCACTCGGGGCCGGAAGCGGAAAGCGGAGGATCAGGGCCGGAGAGCCAGAAATGATCAGCGGCAAGGTGCTATACCAGGTGGGAGAAGGACAGAGGACCAGCCTCGTCAGGAAGTGAGGCAGGAGCCGAGGGAGCAGGTGATATTGGCCCCTCAACCTCTTTAGATGATGGAGGCACCAAGACGTATGGCATTTCCCCCACCCGAGTGCTACAACTGTCATCAGATAGGACACAGTCGGAGAAACTGCCCATGAGGGAAGCACCTCTACCAGCACCCCAGGATGCCCTGCATGGCCAACAGTTTGGAGGACGAGGACGTGGTTTCCAGGTTGTAGATCGCAGGCAGCAGAGGGAGCAAATTTATGCACTGGATTTGGCTCAACCCCGGAACCCGGAGCAAGTAATCACTGGTACGTCAGAAAATTGTAAACTTATTTCCTCATGACATTTAAGTTTATATAGAAGTGATAATCTAGGGAAGAAAACCATAGCTAGATTCTAAGACATTTATCTTTCCCCACCCCCAGGAATAGTTTTCATCAGCGGCAAACCTGCTTATATGCTATTTGATACGGGTGCTTCACACTCGTTTGTATCGAAAGCCTTCGTAGATGGGTTGGAAGGAGTTGAGCGATTCACGGGTTTGATGATGAGGATACGATTACCCGATGGATCAGAGCTGTTCACCTCTGCCCACTACAACATGGAGGAGGAGATCAGCGGAAAGATGTTTGAAGCCCCAGCGACGATCATAAAGATGCCAGTCTTTAATTTGATCCTAGGAATGACATGGTTGAACTGGAATCATGCTCAGATTAACTGCATGTCCAATGGAGTTACCGTGAGACATGGGGATTCCTACATCATCATCTAAGGTACTAGATCTACTCCCCCTCTCATGTTGTCATCTGTACAGGCCGTCAAGGCCCACTTATAGGGAGAGGAAGTATATGAGGTATTATTTGAAATAACTGAGACCAAGGTCTCCATCTCGGATATCCCGGTAGTACGAGATTTTGCCGACGTATTCCCTGAGAAACTGCCTGGGCTACCCCCGCACAGGGAGCAGGATTTCTGGATACAGCTACTGTCGGGGGCTAAGCCGGCAGCTAGAGCCCCTTACCGGATGGCCCCAAAAGAACTGACAGAATTTCGAAGCGAACTCCAGGAACTGGTGGAGGCCGGATTTGTCCGACCGAGCTCCTCGCCAAGGGGAGCCCCGGTCTTGTTCGTTAAAAAGAAGGATGAGACTCTGAGATTATGCATCGACTACCGAGCACTAAATCGATTGACAGTCCGAAATACATATCCACTGCCAAGGATAGATGAGCTGTTTGACCAGCATTTCTTTTCCAAATTGGATCTAAGGTCGGGTTACTACCAGCTACGGATCCAAGAGGAGGACATTCCAAAGACTGCCTTCAGTAGCAGATATGTGTTATATGAGTTTACCGTGATGCCCTTCGGGCTCACAAATGCTCCGTCGGCATTCATGAGCCTCATGAATCAGGTGTTCGAGGCATATTTGGACGTGTTCGTCATCGTGTTTATCGTTGGCATCCTCATTTACTCAAGGACAGAGGAGGAGCACACACGGCATCTAACGCTGACCCTAGAGAGACTACGGGAGCACAAGCTTTATGCAAAGATCAGCAAATGCCAGTTTTGGTTTAAGGAGGTGGCTTTCCTAGGCCATGTCATCAGTGGTGCTGGGTTGGCAGTGGACCCGGCCAAGATCCAAGCAGTTCGGGATTGGCCACAGTTGAAGACACCAACTGATGTGCGGAGTTTCCTAGGACTCGCCGGTTACTACCGGAAGTTCGTTGAGAGATTCTCTCGTATCGCCCTTCCACTCACATCTCTGACAAGGAAGGAGGTACCCTTTATCTGGACCCTGCAATGTGAGGTGGCTTTTCAAGAGCTAAAGGGACGATTCACTTCGGCTCCTATACTTTCCCTCCCTTCAGAGAAAGAAGGATTCCATATCTACACCGATGCTTCCTACCAGGGCATGGGTGCAGTGCTTATGCAGAATGGCCATGTGATAGCTTACGCTTCTCGGCAGCTGAAGAAGCACGAGCAGAATTACCCAGTCCATTACTTAGAAATGGGAGCTGTCATTTTTGCACTGAAAGTCTGGCGGCACTATCTGTACGGTGTCCACTGCGACATATACTCTGACCATAAAAATTTGAGGTTTGTGGACACGTAGAAAGAGTTGAACATCAGACAGAGATGATGGGTGGAGTTTTTAGTAGACTACCAGTACGAGATGCACTACCACCCAGGAAAGGCGAATGTGGTAGCCGATGCACTGAGCCGAAAGACTGCAAACCCCGGAGTAGGAACACAGTTGATGGCCTTGGAGTTAGTTCAGATGTTAGACAAGATACAAATATCCCTTGTGTCTGAGGATCACCCTGAGTTGTACCCAGAGTATCTATCGTCATTAATTGCCACAGATGACATTCGAGAACGGGTTAATGATGGATAGAGGCAGGATACCCAGCTAGAGCTGATATTCCGGGACTTAGAAGCAGGCAATGCGGGAGATTACTCGCTGAGGGATGACTTAGTGTGCTTCAGAGGATGGGTTTACATACCAGAGGGAGGCCAGGTTCGCGAGGACATCATGATGGAGGCTCATTGCAGTCGATATTCGGTACACCGTGGGATCACGAAGATGACTGCAGATCTCAAGAAGACTATGTACTGGACGGGCATGAAGAAGGATATCACCTGCTTCGTGTCCCATTGCGAGGCATGCCAGTTAGTGAAAGCGGAGTGCACAAACCCCGCAAGATTATTGCAGCCACTCCCAGTACCAGAGTGTAAGTTTGATGATATCGCCATGGACATTATACATGGACTTCCCCGATCACGGACAGGGAATGATTCGATCTGGGTGATCGTCGACCGGCTGACGAAGGTAGCCAGGTTTATTTCAATCAGGAAGGATGACTCGGTGGGTGTGTTAGTCCAAAAGTTTTTGGAGCAGTTCGTCCGTTATCATGGCGTGCCCAAGTCAATTGTGTCGGACCGGGATGGACGATTTATGTCCAGGGAGTGGAGTTCAGTGCAGACTTACTTGGGCACGCGACTAACATTCAGTATGACTTTTCATCCCCAGACGGATGGACAGACGGAACGCACTAACTGGACTCTGGAGGATTTGCTACGACTCTGCATATTGGATCGCGGTGAACCTTGGGAGATGTTGTTTCCACTTATCGAGTTCTCGTATAATAACAGCTACCAGTCCAGTATAAGGATGGCTCCTTATGAGGCGTTGTACGGACGGAGGTGCAGGACTCCATTGTCATGGATACAGGATGAGGCTCCTAATGCGTTGGATTCGGAGTTTGTCGAGGACACCGAGGCTCTGGTGAGAATGATACGAGACAGGATGCTAGAAGCACATAGCTGACAGACTAAGTATTATGACGCTCGACACAGTCAGGTGGAAATCCAGGTGTGAGACCAGGTGTTCTTGACGATCCGACCAATGCATGGAGTTACTCGGGTACGCGGACAGAGGAAGAAGCTCAGCCCAAGATATATGGGTCCTTATAGGATCCAGGAGCGGATTGGTCCCTTGGCATACAGGCTGGAGCTGCCACCGGAGCTGGCAAGTCTGCACGATGTATTCCATATATCCTCTCTTAGGAGAGCTCTACTATGCCCAGAACAGCAAGTTACAACCACAGATTGGCCGATAGCATCTGATCGGTTAGTTCACCTAGAACCGGTCTGGATTGACGACAAGGGAGTACGAGTCTTACGCCACAAGAAGGTTCCATTAGTCAAAGTCCTGTGAAGGAATCACGGAAGAGAGGAGCACACATGGGAGCCGTAGGACTTGATGCGACAAATATACCCGGAACTCTTCAGTCCGGTATACCTTACAACCACTCAGGATGTTCAATTTATTTTCCTATTTAAAACTAGTAGGACTGAAATTTCAAGAATAGAGGCTAAACTTTTGTTTATTGGGGTCTAGACTTTTTCAATTGGGCGAATTGGTCTTAGATTTGACTATCACCTTCAAACCTCACATAGCAAACATGGTGTCGTGATGTAAATCTTTCAATTCTCATGGGATGTTATAAGTTTCTTTCTCCCCAATAGGAGTCCTCGTGGGCTTAACCTTGATTTCGGCGATGAAATCTTTGTTTTGTTTATTGGGATTTGTAACATCCCATTTCCAACTAGACCCCTAAGAGTGGTTTTGTCATGACAAAACCCTCAGAAGCCCAAGAAAAAGTCAAGTGGACCTGGTGGTGTGGATAGGGGCACTATGGTCTGCAAGTAGTAAATTCCAAAACCTTGGTTTAAGGTGATCATGGGGCTTCAACAAGACTCCAAGACCCCACCCATACCTTTATAACCCTAGTGAGGGGTCAATGGGTCACTAAGAACACATGGAGGGCAGTCAAAGGAGCTAGGTTGACCAAAGTCAACTCTAACCCTAATTGGGTCAAATTGACCTACACAAGGGTCAATTACAGTCCCTTATCAGAATGGACCCCACACATACCCTCATAGACCTAGTGAGAGGCCAAAGGGTCACCAAGGACCCATTGGGACCAATCAAAAAGGCTAGGTTGACCAAAGTCAACTCTGGACCTAAAATGGTCAAGATGCCCTAGTTAAGGGTCAAGTGACCTTCAAGGACCAATCCAACCCCACCTTGACCCTAGGGGAGGCTAATGGGTCACTAAGGACCCATTAAGGAAACCTCAAGGACCAAATTGACCTAAGTGGGCCCCAGTCCAAGTTTGGGTCAAGCTAGCCCAAATGAGCTAACTCAAGCTCAAGCCCATTGCAATTGGGCTAACCTTGTTTTAAATGACCAAATGGACTTGTGGGCTGCCATGGATTAGGTAGGAGCCAAATTTCAGGCTTGGTGATTAGGAGAGAGAAAGCCACCCATGAAGGAAAGAGAAAGAGAAGGAAGAAGAAGGAAGGAGGACTTTGGGCACCTCCTCCCCCTTCCCCAACCTCCCCATTAAATTCAGCAAGGCAAGGGGAGTGCAGCAGCAATCCTTGACTGTTTAGAGCAAGGTCCACCCCCTACCAACCAAAGCCGCCATTTTTGACTTAGGCCAAAAATGGCATAGGGCAATTCAGGTGCCTAACACCTCCCCTCTCGATTTTAAAAGCTCCATTGGACTCCAAGGAGTAATTCCCACCATTTTCCTGAAGGAGCCAGCTAGTTTCCTGTGTTTTTGAAGAAGCCGACCACCACCGGCCACCACCATGCCAATCCGGCGATCAGCACGGCTACAGCCGCCCCCACAGGTCCTCCTCCACTCCTTCTTACATGGGTAGTCCTTAAGAATCATTAGAGACAAGGTTAGGGCTCATTTGAGCCTAATCGGATTTTCAAAATCATGGATTTTCCATGAAAATCCATACCTTCGGGTTCGCCGAAATAGTGCTCTCCGGCGGCCGTACCGCCGCCTGGAGATAGCCCCGACCACCACGAAGGTGTTGGCGGTGGTGGCCGGCCGAGGAGGTGGTCGGATCGCCGGCGGCAGCGTCTGGAAGAAGCTCCTGGACGGTGAAATCGGGACCGTCGGCTGGAGGAAGGAGACAACCAGATCTCGTCCGTTTGCGCCAAGATTCGTGCAGATTGATGAATATAAACTATAGCTTTTACATATTATGAGCTCATTTATGTCACAGCTTTTGTAATTAATGTTATTAAATGTTAAAAATATTTAAAGGCATTTTCAGAGAAAATGTTCAACACATAAAATGTAGCCCTATGGGTTTACTTTCAAACAAAATTTGTTTGAACCAATTTGGGTGACTGGTTTGACCAGGGCACTCATTTTGGTGGGGTCTATAAATATGACTAGGCAGACATTAAACAGAGTGCCCACACTTCATCCTTAGCCAAATGAGCTGCAATTTTGGCAGAAAGTCACCCTACCCAATATGTAGACCCTGCTAAAAAATGGGAATTTTTGGGAATAATTTTTCTATAGTTTTGTAAATAATTTAATTTATCTAGGGTAAATTAATTTATGGGTCAAATGAAGCCCAAATTCATCCAAATTTTGGTGGGAGATATACGAGGTCAATATAGACCTCTGGTTAAAATTTCATTAAGTTTGGAGGTGATTTGAATGGAAATCATGCAAACCCTAGCCTTGCCCTAAGAAGGGAATTTTGGTTCAAAAATGTATTGTTGGTTTAGGATGTCCAATTCACCTCAACAGAGGTTCAAATTTGGGCCACTGACTTGACATGAACTTGTGCACCCTCCAATAAAATATGTGTAGGTTTGGAATTGATTTGCCCAAAGATCCTAGGTCAAACCCTAAGGAAGGGCTTTTGTACCTTGTGAAGGGCATGTGGCCCAAACACCTTGTATAACTATGAAATTTTGTAGGGAGGGTATTAGGGTAACTAAAACCCTCTGGTGAAAATCTTAGGGTATTTTGGATGGTTTGGGACCCACAAAACCCTAACCTTAGTTTATGGCACAAATATTGTAGGGTTGGAATGGGCTAGTTAAACTCCTGAAACTAAGATGAAATTTTGGTAAAATGGTCAAAAGGTTATTATCAGCCTCTGGTAATTTAATTGGGAATTTTGGGAAAATATTTATAGTACTTCCTTTATAACACAAGGGGATGCCTCAATATAATAAATTGATTGTTATAGTCCCTCTGCCCCTTGGGAAGACATCAAAGTTTGCCAGAGGAAGTATTGAAGCATTATAGACATATTTAAATTTATGAGAATTTTTAAATACATATTGGAGGTACTTACTTCACAAGCTTGTTAAATGAGGAAATTATTCAATAATTTATTTAAGTCTATTTATTTATAAATAAATTATGAAATTTGTCTCAATTCATTTATATGCCATTAGAATCATACTTGAATTTTCTCTGAATTTTTAGAAGCAATATAGTCTTTTATATCTCTTTAAATGAATTTTTAAGGATTAAAATGGAATAAGAATTTAAGGATAAAACCTTACTGAAAAATTTAGATATTTTGGAGGATGAGTTAAATTCTTATTTTCAATATCATATAAAATTAGTGGAATGATATCTTGTCTGAAATTGGTACCTCATGTTCATTATTGGAAACCTTAGTCAGTATAATATTAAATAAATTATTAAATAAATAAGGAAAATTTTGGGTCTCTGGATTTAAGGCTTAAAGTTTATAAGGAACTTACATTAATTATTATAGGAGTATTGGATGATCATTCGATGTACTTTCCATTTTACATGAAGTTTAACCTTGGTGGTCTACATTTAGTAATTTTGGAAAATTGTTCATGATTTTTGTTTGAGGCTTATCACTCCTTAATAACTTATGATATTTGACCCAGAGCATTTATATGCCCTTGCAATCAGGTTAGAGTTTTCTTGAATTTTTAGAAATAATATTGCCCTGTTTATTTATTTTAATAAATTTTTGCAAGTTACCTTTAAAATAAAAACAGTGGCCTAAACCTTGCTGAAAATTTAAGAGACCTTAGATCTTAGGTTAAATATTTATAATGGGTATAACATAAATCTGGGGGAATTGTATCTTGTCTAAATTTGGTACCTCCTGTTCAATCTCGGAGACCTTGACCACTAGGAATATTTAATAAATTACTAGATAAATAGAAAAAAATTGTGAAATTCTGGATTTGGGCAATAAAGGTCATAATGGACCCCAATTAATTATTATAGGAGTATTGGATGATTATTTGATGTACTTCCCATTTTACACGGCATTAAACCTTGGTGGTCTGCATATAGTAAATCGGTAGAAATATTTTGGAATACAAGTTAGGCACATAAGTCAAGATTAGTGGTTATAGGTTTGGATAATTTAGAATAAGTTCATCCCTCAGGGTTGGATGAGAAAAGGTTGGGTTTGGCTAAAAGTTAGATGGTGTTCGGGATCGACAAAAGATCGTCTTCCTCGTAGAGTGAAAGGTCAAAATCACCTTAAGTTTAGCCTAGCATAATATGAAAAGGGAATGTGTAAGGGATATGGGATTAGTTATCAACCAACAAGAATTAGTGCCTTACGAAAGGGAGCTTTGGGATTGAGCCCAACATAGCTCCTAGTGCCCTCGAAAGCCCTTCACAGGGAATACCTTGGGCAGTCCTGGGTCAAACCTAAGTCGTAGGCATAAAATAAACTGAAGAGTAAATAGTAAACTTAGGATTTCACACTCTCAAACCCCAATGTCCCGAGAGATAGTTTGGGTTATTCGGGCAGTAAGCCCAGTGGTTATGGTGATGGGCAGGATGGCCCGGCGAGCTTTGGCTCGGTTGTTGATTATGATGGGCAGGATGGCCCGGCGAGCTTTGGCTCGGTTGTTGATTATGACGGACGAGATAGTCCGGGGAGCTCTGGCTCGGTGGTTGATTATGACGGATGGGATAGTCCGGGAAGCTTAGGCTTGGTTGTTAGTTGGACTCATAAGTGTTGCATGTGCATAAAAGGCATAAGGTGGTGTGTCATCGGTATTGGAGGGTCGATGCACCGACGCCAATACGCTGACTCGGTGAGTGTGGTTAGCACTTCGCCAATAGAAGTCCGGTGCGCCAGCCGGCAAGAGTACGCGGGAGTCCGCTTTGTGCACCAAGCGTTGAGGCGTACGATAGGTCTGACCGGTAGTGCTTTACTGGTTTAGAGGTGGGTGAGGCCCAACCCACCGCTTCTGTCTGCCACTACGGAAGTATCCTGGGAGGTAACGGCTCCGAAAGGGGGAACTAAAGGTCTGTGTACACAGAGTCAAGTGGGTGAGTTGCACTTGCATGTTCACGTCATAGCTTAATTGTATGTCATAGCATAACCATTGCATATAACCTGACACCTAATGTATAAGCGGAATGGGACGCTCTATACATTAGGCCCTACAAAACGACCCCTTGGCCTATAAGTTCGCGCGAGCGTGCTTATAAGTCAAGGTTCTCTTTCAGTACTATATATTTAAGCCTGCTAGTAAAACCGACACCCTATCGTATAAATCGGTATGGGACTTTTTATACGATAGGAGCCCTGCAAGAGATCCCTTAACTTATGTGTATTCACATAAGTTAAGGTTACTTATTCCAAATTTTATATCATTATTACCATACTTAGAACTGCTAGATTAGTTCTGTTGCCATCTGTTATTTGATATTCTCCACCTTCAAGTCCTTCCCTTTCCTTCTCCCCGCTCGGTGTTTAGGATCCATGGGGGAAGGGGCGGAGGACAATAGGACTTAGTCTTTTAGACTAACGGTTTTCGAACCACATCATTTTAGGGGACCACGGAGCCCAGCATGGAGGAGCAGCCCCGTAGGTCGACACGCTTGGAGATCGGACAGTCTAGTACCGCAGTACAGACAGCAGGGACTGTGAGTCCCGACCACTAGTAGTTATATTAGTTTGCTTCTGCGATGAGCGATTTGTAGTGAGGACATGTTGTACCAGGCATAAGCCCGAGATTTCTGTTATATGTACTATTTGTGGACACTCCCTTCGTGGAGCTTATTTTCTATACATGTGATTCCTGTGGAGTTGCTTTTAATTTATTGCTATAGTTGTGATCGATTTGGCCGGCAGGATCGGCGTTTTGTAGTGACGACTTTCCCGGGTGCGAAGGTATCACCGCAAGGCGACGGTTCTGGGCCTAAGACCCCGGTGTCTAAAAAGAAAAAAAAATGGGGGTCTTACAGCTTGTGTCCTCGCACCGTTGGAGGACACGATCTAAATTTTTAAGGCAATCAGGAAAAGAGCGTCCGAAAACAGAGAAGTCATCCATAAATACTTCCATAATATATTCTACTAGCTCGCCAAAGATTATTAGCATACATCTTTGGAATGTAGCCAGCGCATTGGAGAGGCCAAATGGAATTTTTTGATAGGCGAAGGTGCCGAACGGGCAGGTAAAAGTTGTTTTCTCTTGGTCATCGGAGGAAATGGGGATTTGGAAAAACCCCGATAAACCATCGAGAAAACAATAATATGGATGACTGAAAAGATGCTCGAGAATCTGGTCAAGAAACGGTAGTGGGAAATGGTCCTTGCGGGTGGCATCATTAAGCTTGTGATAATCGATGCACACACGCCAACCCATAACAGTACGAGTTGGGATGAGCTCATTGTGCTCATTCGCCACTAAGGTCAGACCGCCCTTCTTGGGAACGACATGACTGGGGCTAACCCATGCACTATCAGAAATGGGATAAATAATCCCCGCATCTAGTAATTTAATTATCTCAGCTTTCACGAAGTCTTTCATGTTTGGGATAAGACGCCGCTGCGGCTGAATGGCTTTGCGGCAATTATCGTTTAAGAAAATTTTGTGAGTGCAAAAAGATGGGTTAATCCCCTTAAGGTCAGAAATTTGCCACGCAATTGCGTGGCGATGTTTAAGCAAAACGTTCAAAAAATCGGAGGTCTCTGAATCGCTCAAATGCGAAGAAATGATCACCGGGAGTGTACCATTTTCTCCGAAAAAGGCATATTTGAGGGGTTCGGGTAATGGTTTGAGTTCTAGGGCGGGTGGCTCTTCTAACGAGGTTTTAATTCTAATGTCTTTTTAACCAATTGGTTCAAAAGGCAACTCCGTAGACTTATCCCCGTCGCAATAAAAATCTTCGAGTTTATAAGTATCGTTAGCTAGAGAAATCGACTCGAAAAAGGGAGAAGAACTGTCTCCGTAAAATGTATCAAAACTATAAAAGAAATCATCGCTCGATGAAGAGTCCTCCATCGAGGGATTTATAGAGAAAGTAACCTCGTCATCTCCTACACGAAGGAGGAGACAGACATTACTAACATCTATTAATGCGCAGGAGGTGGCGAGAAAAAAGTGACCAAGTATTATTTGTACCTCGGCGTCCTCCTCGATGTCTAAGATGACGAAGTCTACCGGGAAGATAAACTTGTCGACTCGGACAAGGACGTCCTCCAATACCCCAATGGGGAACTTAACTGATCGATCCGCTAATTGGATGCGTATATTCGTAGGGGCCGGAGTGCCCATCCCTAATTTTTTAAAAAGCGAGAACGACATCAAATTAATGCTCGCGCCTAAATCAGCTAAGGCGAATTTTACCAATACGTTGCCAAAAAGGCACGGGATGGAAAACCGTCCCGGGTCATTTTGCTTTTTGGGCAATTTATTTATAAGTACTGCCGAGCACTGAGCGTTGAGAGTGATATGCGAAACATCTTCTAATTTTTGTTTATTAGAAAGGAGTTCTTTCAGATATTTTACATATTTAGGCATCTGCGAGATAGCCTCGTAGAAAGGAATATTAATATGAATTTGCTTTAAAAATAAAATAAATTTTTTATACTGCACGTCCTGACGCTCTCTATCTATCTTATTAGTGTATGGCATGGGCGTTTTTAAATTAATTTTAGCGTTTAAATTTGGTAAAACTGACGAAGACGAAGAAGAGGGAAGAGGGGAAGGAGGAGATATGTGTACCTGCGGATCGATCCGTTTTGGATCGACCACCTCCTTACCACTACGGAGGGTTATAGCACTGAGGTTCTCCCGCGAATTGGGTTCTGTGTTCCCTGGCAGTGCCGCTTGCACGCGTTCTGACATTAGTCGTTCCAGCTGTCCAACCTGGAGTTCAAGTTTTTTAAGCGATACAGTAATATTCTGGATATTTGATTCGTTGGAAGCAATGTACTTATTAAAATTTTCCTCCACCGGGGATGCCTTCATAGGAGGGGGAGGATAGTAGTTGGGCATGAAACAGGGAGGGGGGGCATTGCGCGTTGTTCGGGTTGCTCTATGAGAAGTTCGGGTGATTCCTCCAACCCGGATTATAGTTATAATTGTATGGGTTGTTGTTGGGGTTGAAGGGAGGACGACCCGAGTTTCCCAAAAAGTCCACAAACTCTTCGGCAGCACAGATGTTAGGGGAGGGAAGAATAGAATTTGCCCAGGGCGCAGTTGTGGAGGAAGTAGCCATCTCCGCCACCTGCTTCGTTAGCCTTTCGACTTGAAAGGTTAACAGATCAGTGATATCCACTTCAAAAATGTCGGCCGCCAACTTAAGACGTCCCCTAAGGACATTCCACTAGTAATAGTTCGTCTCCATCTCTTCAAAAAGAGCCTGGGCAGCATCGGGAGTTTTATTGTTCAAGGTCCCCCTGGAAGCTGCGTCGATCATCTGATGTGTTTGGAAGTTAGTCCATTATAAAAAAATTGTACTTGCAGCAACGCTGGAAGCACGTGGTGCGGGAACCTGCGGAGAAACTCCTTAAAGCATTCCCAAGTCTCGTAAAGAGACTCGGAGTCATTTTGGATGAACAAAGATATGTCCGCCCGCAATTTTGCAGTTTTTGGGGGCGGAAAATACTTCGTTAAGAAGTACTCTGCCAATTCAGCCCAGGTTGTGATGCATCCTTGAGGGAGGGAATTCAACCTGACCTTAGATTTGGATCAGAGGGATAAGGGAAATAAGCGCAAGCGTATGGCGTCATCAATGATGCCATTAATCTTGAAGGTGTCGCATATTTCAAGGAAGTTGGACAAGTGTACATTCGGGTCCTCATTGGGAAGTCCATCGAACTGAACGGCATTTCGAACCATTTAAATGATACTTGACTTTATTTCGAAATTATTGTTCTCCACAGTTGGACGAACAATACTTGACCCCATGTCATCCAAGTTTGTCCAGCCGTAGTAAGACATTGTACGCTCGGCCGCCGGGACAGGGTTATGGTCGGCCATAGAAGAAGCAGAGGGTTCTCCGGTGGAGTCCTCGAGGTCTAAAAAAGGAATTCGGCGTTAAGATCGAATACGCGCAAGAGAGCTGTCGATCTCAGGGTTGAAGTCAAAATTTTTAGAGCCTAAAGACTGTCCACGGGTCATACACCCTAAAAAAAAGCGAAGGGGGAAGTATATAAATTTTTTTTGTGATTTTTAAGTAGTTTTTTTATACGAAAATAAAGTAAAACTAATAGAGTCCCGGATTCTAAATTACAACCGAGATTCCCCGGCAACGGCGCCAAAAACTTGTTTGACCCGCAAGCAGACTCTTATTTGGGTGGTTGGTTCGATGAGTCGACCGTTGCGGACCTTCTAGAAGATCGAAGTTTCTAACGAAAGGAGGCAAGTGCACCTATCGCATGTAGTACTCGATATTCGGGAGAATAACGAGGTTGTATTGTTCTCGGGGTCGGGTTGATTATTCCTACTCCTCTAGGAGAACTATTATTTTACTGAAAGTAAGGTGGATTTTTGTTTGTCACTTAAAGACAAAAATAAAAGAAAGCTGAAAAATTACTTAGATTATTCGATGACGGGTTAACGCCCGGCATCGAATCAGATTAAGACTAAAATAACTTAAAATAATTATTGAACTTAGTTTTCAAATTAATAAAAGGCACTTGGCCGTGGAGGTTCCAGAAGTATGAGCGCACTTATCTCTAGGAATATTGCTCACCTGAACTCTAAGACTATTTGACCGAACGTTAGTCCGACGAAGGATTCCTCTTAACACCCACTTTACGCTAAGAACCTCGTTATTGGGTGGGGAACCCAATCCGGCAGAACTATGCTTCTCCTCTTTCGAGGGTGCGTACGCAGTTCTCTTTACCCAGGGGGGATTGGTCCATATGCACGGCCTCTCGGCTAGCTAGCATGTGGATAACGGAAATAGAGCCCACACATCGATTATGCGGGTCTACGCGTCGTTAACCCGGGGCAAACCTTAAGTACTAAAATTAAAATGAAAATATAGGACTTTAATTATTTCAAATCATTTTATATGTTTCAATGTTCTTCGATGCCGAGGGCTAATAACGATAAGCCACTCAACGGTATGGGGACGTCTTTATGTTTTTAATGAGGCGCGAGTTCGAAACTAAGTACTAAAATGATATAAGAAAGAAGACCTAGAAACAACAGAGATTTAGAAACAATTCAAAAGCTAACTAAAACAAGAACTCACACACACTTCAAAACCATAAATAAATAAAGTAGGGGCAAGTCCTACTCGAATGAGTAGGCGGGAAATAAATGCAATTACAAGTCCTACTCAAATGAGTAGGCGGGAAATAAAGCGAGTCCTACTCAAACGAGTAGGCGTGAAATAAATGCAAGTACTAGTTCTACTCAAATGAGTAGACGGTAAATGACAAGGCCTACTCGAATGAGTATGCGGGAAATTAAAACGATGCACCATTTAACTCTTAACGAGTAGGCGGAAATAGATGCGCATACGCACACACTCTACATGAATTAAAGAATGCGATAAAATCAAAGCAAGAAAATTTATCTCCTACACTCACGCACTCTACATGATTGAGAAAGCGATAAAATTGCGAGTCCCGGCTCAAATGAGTGGGCGGGAGAATGAAAGCAATAAACTTATCCTCATAAACTCACACACACTATGTAAAAACAAGAGGAAAAAACAAAGTTACCTAAAAATTAAAACAAACACTTTTCTATACTTAGAATTTGTTAAAAACGATAAAAAGGATGAAATAAAAATTAAATGACCAAATGGTTTTTGAAATTAAAACAAAAGTACAAGGACTTGAAAATTTTAAATGACAACATTTTCATTCTTAGGATCTTATAAAAGTGAGGAAAAAGTGATAATAAACAGAAAAATGACAAGAAAAGTTTTAGATTCCTAAAAAGCTAAGTAAGAAAAGAAAAAAAAATTCACACTAAGCCCACTTTTGCAAAATCCTTAAGATGAAAAAATAAAACCCTAAATCATAATATATTAAGAAAATAGAACATAAACTACCTTAACTTGGATAAGATCAAAGTTATATAAAAAAGGAATCATAACTTGTATATATATTTTTTATATTATTTCATACCAAAGAAACATAAAACTTAAAATTATAACCTAAAACATAAAAGCTATCCTAACACTTTTGCATAATGAAAATAAACAAAAAAAAAGCATCACTCAAAAACTCACGCACACTTTCCATAGAAATGAAAAAACAAAGATGAACATAATGGTAAAAAGGAGAAAGAAAGTGATCCACCCAAATACATTTTCATTCCATGTAGAGAGAGAAAGAAGAAAACAAACTTTATTTCCATGATTAAAACTATCATAAGCTATTACAAGGCAAAAGGAAAAGCTAAAACAAACATGAAGGGGGAGGGGGGGGGAAGAAAGCCTCCTTACATTGAGTTGGAATGCACAAGGGCAACCCACAAAACACACCAAAGGTGGTCCAAAAAAAAGAACCCTTGGACCTTACAGAATTTTTTTATTTATAGACAAATTTTCTGGTTGGTCACGACCGTGACTAGGGCGTGACAGGGGGGCATGTCAAAACTATTCATGATGCGATCTGGCGATTTGATGGTAGAGCTGACTTCAGGGATGTACACGGGTCGGTCACGGGCGTGACATGCTTATCACGGGCGTGTCTTGGTGCGTGACAGGGAGGTCGATCTGGGCGTGGGTTGCGTCGAAAAGTCACTGCGCATCTTGTCGGGCCAGGAGTTTCACGCCTCAGTCACGGGCGTGACATGCTCGTCACGGGCGTGACCTATGCCGATTTTCATAATTTCTGCAAATTTTTTTGGAAATCAAAAATAAACTCAAGTTAGGAAATATTTACAAAAAAGGCAATTTATTAAACAAAAATAACAAAAATAAATTAAAAAGACTTATGTAATTTACATAAAAAATATGTATATTTACAACTCATCACACACACTGAATCACCCTCACGAGCACGCACTCGATGGTTTGTGTGTTTCCACACACTCATATTCGGGTCGTGGTTATGAAGTTGGATGGTAACATAGACGATTGCAAGCCTGGGTGCAATGTTGAGTCGTGAGTGCTCTAGTTAAGTACGCGCATTTTCATCAAGGATTTGAGTAGGATTAGATTTTATTTAAGCATCTAATTTATAATTAGTTTATTTGCGTAGATTTTAATTTATTTTACTCAATTGGTGAATATGGTTGAATCATTCGGTGGCACGATGTCGTCTGCAGGAAAGCGCTAAGGTGCATGTTGCTCGAGTTGGGAGGAAAGTTTATCTTTCTCGGGGGCTAAGAACTTGCCCCAAGAAACTCTTGAACCATAGGTGCATACGACTCACAAGATGAGCGTGACGTAGGCCATCGATTTGGCTAGTTTTAGCTTTGTTTACCTTATCCTAGCTGCTAATCGTTGCAAGCCCTGATTGAGCCTTCCCCTCCTTTGATTCAGTTCCACCTTCATTCACCAAAGCCTAAAGCCAATCCTCCTATCAACCAAATCCATGAGCTCCTGTGAATTTAATATTTTGACAACCCATCTACTTGCTAAAAATTGGTGATTGCAAAAGAAAAAAGAAGAAGGAGAGAATTGAAAATGAAAATCTAAAAAGAATTACAATGAGAAATAGAATCCCCATCTAGTTTATCATGATATTTGTCGCGTTAGGCCATGTACACACCCAATTTTCATGCAAAGTCTGGGGGTGTGTCACACGTGCAATTCTGAGGGGCTGTATTGGTTTAGCTTGTTGTTTGCTCGGTTGGGTTGCGTGTAGCCTCCATATTTTTCTCTGACTACCTAACCTTAGCCTAAGCCCCATTCGATCCTACTAGTCCTACTGATTCTTCTCATGAGTTCGATAGTACTATGGAGAGAGTGCACCCGGGCAAGCTTATGACCCTCGACATTGATGGATTTAAAGGAGATATTCTTGATTTCTTATCTTAGGCAACACTCTCCTTAGTGACTCGTTTTCTTTCATATCGTGCGTAACCACACGATTCCCAAAATTTCACCAATATGAGTAAAAATAAATTTTTCATTTACCCATTTGGACTATTATAGATTAGCTAGCTTGTTTAAATTCTTCTTCTACTGGATCTTTACGCATGCGGGTACAAAACTTCGCATATTACCCCGTGTTTTCAATTGTCTAGGTTAGCTTCAGTTTTCACGACCCACTGGATTTGTTTGCTCGGGATGCGTAAAAGTGTAAGTCTGCGGGTGTGATGAGTCCAAGTTATATACATATTTTTACTCATCTGGGCAAGTTTTCTCAATGATGCACTACACTTGAGAGCCATAATTGTTCAAATTTATTACAATGTCCATTCCATGTTAAGTGCACTTCAGGGCCATTTTTAGAGTGATTTCGTAGTTATTGTACTTTTGCCCTATTCTTGGTGTTTTTCTGTGTCTAGAGAATGTGGAATGCCCATTTCGATGGCTCTTCAATTTTTACTGTAGGTATAAAGGTCGTGTGAGTTTTCTGGGATTGTTTGGGAATGTTTTTTCTCCTAGGGGCCACTGATCGTGAATTTTTACACGTGTACGGTCGGTGGACTCCTTAGCGCATGATCGTTAGTCGAGCGCGACCTGTTCATCGAACTCCAAAGAGCACAGGAATAATACGCATGACCACTGGTTATGAGTCATAGATCGTGCGCACTATTCTCCATTTTCCAAGTTCTGTCTAGGGCAATCGCACGACCATTAGACATAGTGCGCACGACCACTGGTCGTGCACCACTGCTCATGCATGTTTATCCCATTTTTTCTGGAGTTCTTCCATTGCTAATCGCATGATCATGAGATCCAGTGCGCACGACCTCTGGTCGTGCATCACTGGTCGTGCGCATATATATTAATTTTTTCTGTCCAACTAAAGGTTTCTCTGGACCAAAGCGCACTATTAACCCAGAAATCGGCAATCCCTCCCAAAGTAGACAGCTCGCAAGTCGTGGCCTGCACTAGGAGATCGCGGCATGTCAGCCTTTCCTTCTAAGGGTGGGCGGACAGACTTCTCAGTATGCTCAGTCCGCGCGGCTAGGGCGGTCTCCCTAGTCTGACAGCCCAGGTCGCGTAGCAGCCGCTCGTTTTGCAGGGGCTGCAGACTGCTTCCTTAGTTCGCCCCTGCAGGCCGCGCGGTTAGATCGGATAACCGTGTGATTGTTCATTCCTTTCAGGTGCGAACTACTCAACTGAGTGGGGAACTCGAATTCCTATTCACTCAGACCGCTCGGTAGATGCTCAGCCAGTCCGCGCGACCTGCTCCTTCAATTCGGCAGAAGGTGGCAGACTCAGTCTTCAATCCGTCTAAGGGAGGCGGACTCGCTCCTCTAACCATCTCTCCAGCCCGCACTTCAAGATGGCAACCAACTTTCCTGTCTGCCAGCTGTAGGAGGACTCGATCTCAGTCCAACAGGTCACCTACCTCATGCAGCGACAAGCCTCCGGTCAGGAGTACGCAACCTGGACTGGTCAGTCCGCCAGGTCGCCAACCCTTGACCCCAAGCAAAGGATGCCACCAGCAGGCAGCCTGCTCAACCCGTCTGCCTCGATTTAGGCGGGCTCGTTGTGCAGTCCGCCAGATGAACCCCAGCTCGGCAGCCGGCGATCTGCCTCATCTCTACAGCGGGCTGGGAGACTCATTTTGTAGTCAGCTAGCTAGCCCTAAAGTTTCCCGTTGTCCGCTTCTACCCAGCAACGGGAGAACTCCTCCTCAACTTGCACAACCCAGCGCGAGCTCGCTCAGCAGCAGGGGAGGACTCGTCCCAGTACGCCAAAAGCAAGACTAGCTCCAAGTCCCTAACCGGGCAGCCTGGCGTGGACTCCGCGGACTCAGCATTCTACTCGCTCGACTCACCGGCTCACCAGGGGTGACGTTACCAAGACCGTTACCTCCTCTGGCCTATAAATAGGCCCCCATACTTCTCATTCAGGGACTCGATTTCCCAGTCCGCGTAAGATGCTCCCCTTTTCTTCTCCCGGCTCGATCAAGCAGTCCGCCCGGCTAATTCCAGCGAGCCCGTCGCAAGAGAGGCAATCTCCACTCCTTAGCCGCCAGCTTCCCCCTTGTACCGTTTATTCTTCTGTCCATAAATAGGAGTGACCTCAAGCTGTAACTTCAATTGTAATCAAAGGAAAGTCCATCACAAGAGAGGCATTCAGGCCGCGACGGGCAAAGTCTGTTGTTGTCGCTGCTAGCGGCCCTCTCTTCGGGTTTTTTCTCTCGGTCTAACCATCAGAGCCCAACCGCCAAAGTAACGTCTGCTCCATCGCGCCTGATCAAGCTTCTTATCTGCTCGAGCAAGCTTCTCTCTTGCTCGATCAAACCTCTCCTCTATCCCCGCAATCCACTTATTCACCTAGCTTGTGAGATCGAATAACCCGTTAACTGGGCGGTGTCGCATTTTGCGCATCAACACGCACGATCATCAACCATCAATGCGCACGACCACTGATCGTGCACCACTGATCGTGCACTCTGATTTTCTACTGACCGTATTTAAGCCCGTTCTCCCGCGAATTAGGGCATGCAATTTCATTTTCCGGCCCGTTGCTGCGCTCGAAGCGCCTTTTCTCTCCCCCACAAGTCCTCCACTCATTTCCACCCTCTGGGAAGCCTTATCCAGCGATCCGAAGTCATCTTCAACCCTTCGGAGAGTTCCCGGCCACCAGCAGTGTATAATAGAGATCTTTCAGTACTACTCATTTGTGCAAAAAGGGAGAAAAGATTGATGGAAAGGGAAGAAGATAGAGGAAGACAAGTGGATTGACAACCAATTTACCTCCGGAAGCAACCACGGTCTGAGTCGAGAAGTGGACTGACAACCCAACATTGTAGCAAATAACCACGGCTTGGCTTTCCCTCTTTAGGTTTATTCTACCTCTTCTCCATAGTGTATTGTACTTTAAAGCTTGTAATTAACCTGAACTTACTTTTATTTGTCTATGAATGAAGTTTGCTTGGGTTAGTTACATCCTCTTTTGTTAGCTATGATGCACTCGCCTCCATTCACATCCACTCCACTCGCGCACTAGAACCACTCTAGCAAAGGCTAATGTTGGTGGTTGAAGTGTCTATTATGACCCTCACTCTCCGCACGTGTGGTCATTCCATCCGCTTGCACTCCTTCCATTCGCCTCACGAAGCATGGCCTAACAGCCTACACTAGTTCCATCCACCAAGCAAAGCGGTGCTTATGACCCGCATTAGTTTTCTTCTTGTTTTTTTAGCATTAGTAATCAAAATCTGCCCTCTGTTGCTTCGTTTAACTCTTTATAATAATTTTTCTATGACGCTATCATGATACCCAACATGCATTCCCTCAAGATCAACATTCGCAGAAGCTATTCCAAAAATTATTACTTGACAATGACCGGTGCATTTGCTGACGCATAATCTTCCGCAAGTTATTTGTCTACCATGCCAACCATAGCGACGTCTCGTACTTCACGGGATAGGGCCTGAAGGTGTGCGAGACCCCCAATAAGAATCACTACTAGCAAACCCATTTCATCTTTATCCGCGGGAACCTGGGAGGCGTTCCACTTGCACCAGTGTCTCCCTATGAAATGTTCTACGTAACTCCCCTGGTCAGAGGCGCGTATAAGGTCCTCTGCGACTTCTTCGTAGGAAAGAACTTTGAGTTCAACTTATTGAGGCGGGACCTCGACTCCCTCCCTGCTGTGCTTCCTAGACAAGGTACACTCGCACTTCTTTAGTCCAGGTTTGTCATCCCTTCATCTCGCTATCTTGAATCATCGAGTTGTTTGTTTAGGAGTGCAAAATATCCAAACCCATCATCCATATTTAAGTAGCGATAGGCCGTCAAAATCTCTCGCACTCGCTAGCATGGCAGCCGAGGTGGCAAAAGATTAGATGTCCGCTATTTCTAAGAAGAGACCTGGAGACGATGATACTGCACCTCGGCGCAGCCCCAAGAAGAAAATTAAGAAGGTTGTGATGTTCCAGAAAGGGAAAGAGGTGATAGTACTGAAAAAGGAGATAATGATGTCGGGAACCCTAAGCCCCATCTCAGTAGAAGGCTAACAATCCCCTAACAAAAAATTTGTCTCTCCATCTCGCAAGACGGTACTATTCGACCGACCTCCCAACACTTCGGCTTCAACTACTGATTCTCCGTCTCGCGAAGCTGCCTCCTCCAGACGCCGAGTGCCCTCCTCGCATCCGAATTTCAAAATAGTCCCCGTAGTAATAGACGTTGTCGGTGACCCAGTCTTGATATGGGAAAGGACACGAATAAGAGTTTTGATATCCACTCTTCTTCCCTCATGGAAGGAGAAGGATCTCCCCGCATGCCATGACTTCTCCCTCAGCTATGGCCTCTATGGTGGTCCTGGGACAGATCTTTTCGACAGGGACTCCTCGCGAGACCTTGTCCTGAAAGCAGCTCAAGCCCAGTTTTGTGCCTTGGAGGTCTCGCACCGGGTCTTGCGCCGCCTTGTTTTTAATAATAAGAAATGGAAGGAGGCTGAGGCGAGCCTTGCGGAGGAGCGAGATAAGTTAGTTGACCATGAGAAAAGGCTGGCACTTACTGATGGCCTTCTCGCCAAGAGCCAGGGCAGCATGGTAAGTAAGGATTCTATTTTTACCTTCAACTAGCCTCTTGCGTATGTTTTTGTTCATCGATGGGCTCCTTACAGGATGACGAAATTGCAGATCGGATGTGCTCGCGCATAACTGGGTTGGAAGAGGAGAATAAGGACCTGAAAGCTCAGAATGCCTTTTTTTCATGGATATCATTCGGCCTCCCTCTCGCTCGGGACCACCCCAAGCTCCCCCGTCCTCTTATTACTCATTTGACGACGTTAACGATCTCTGTTGGGATGCTAATATTAAAACGGCCGAGATTGTCCTAAAGATGATGAAGGATCTGGGAGTTGTCAAAGAATTCGCTAAGTCCGTTACTGTCTATGACCTCATGCCACACCTTTATGGCAAGGTGGACGAGGATTCAACTTCTAGCGAAGATGACTGAAGATGCGCCAGCGAGACCTGGGACCCTCCCCCCCCTCTTTATGTTTTCTGCCTCCCTACTAGTATTTTTCAATTTTCTTCTTGAGATTTCGAAGTATTTCTTCCTGGGAGAGCACTCACCTTTCATTCTTTCGTAATGGACTATGACCAAATGCAAAGGAAAATTTTGTTATATCCTTTCGCTTTATGTTCCCTTTATCTTATTTTATTTTGCTTTATTTATTGTGTACGACCATCCACTCCGTTTGTACTCACGGGGTAGAGTTACTTGCTGTCTCTCTTTGAGAATTGGCTTAGGGCATGAGTCATCAGACTTCTCTTCACCCCTTTTATGCACGAGACCGTTTGACTTCCTCCCTGTATCTCGCATTGAGACAAACACATTGTGAGTAGGCCCCCAGAGGTTAACCCTCTTTTTTATTAGAGGTCACCCGTCTTCAACTTTTTAGGCGAGACCCCCCTCTTTTTTGCGAGTGAGTGCCTACTCGTCACAAGCGAGACCCTCCTTACCGAGCGATGATTGGAGATGCCCATCCAGATTTGAATTTTTCCAACCTTTCCTTTTTTTCATGGAAGTTTCTTATTTTTTACAAACTTTCTTTGATTCCTGAAAAGTATAGATATTTATCTTTGAGGGATCGCACCATTTACCCTACCACCGGATGAGTCTAGTCAGAGGGTCTTCTCGGGACCTTGTCATTCATCCTGCTAACGAGTGAGCCTACAACACTGCCAGCTTGATGGGAGCCTGGTCAATAGGTCTTCTCGGGGCCTTACCATTCATTCTACCACCGAGTGAGCCTACAGTTCTGCCTGCTTGATAAGAGCCTGGTTAGCGGGTCTTCTCGGGGCCTTACCATTCATCATGCCATCGAGTGAGCCTACAGTCCTGCCATCTTGAAGAGAGCTGATGAGTCCTGTTTATATAATGATTTTCGGACTCATCTGGGCTTGTTTTCGTATGCTTGCACTTCACTTTTAGTTCGTTATCTCTCATATTTCATATTATCCTTATTTCTTTAGGAAGTGCACTTTTGACCCGTGGTTGTGTTTATTTTGTGTTCTTCTATTATTGTACTCCGTTCTGTGCTTATTTGGAATGTCTGCACATATCAGTGCTGGGTTTAGGGGTCGTGTGCGTGTTCCGGGATTATTTGGAAACAGGTTTACTGCACATGATCATCGGCTGTAATGCGCACGACCACTAGTCGTGTGCCGCTGATCATGCGTACTATTCCCCATTTTCTAAAGTTCTATCGGGGCAATCGCACGACCACTGACTTCAGTGCGCACGACCACTGGTCGTGCGCCACTGATCGTGCGCATTGATTCCACTTTTTCCTGGAGTTCTGCCTGGCCTTCGCACACTATCACTGACCACAGGATGCACGATCACTGGTCGTGCGCCAGTGATCGTGCACGCTGTAATTTCTGCAATCTATAAATACGCAGGTTCCTCCCTAATTTGGGGAGATCGCTAAAGTCCGCCGTTTTTCCACCATTTTCGTCTCCAAGGAGGTTTTCCACCGTCCTCCTTCATCTTCCACCATAGGGTGGTGCTCCGGGCAAGCTTTCAATGCCAAATCATAGCCGAAGCTTCCTCTCGGCCTCCTCATTCATCCTCGAGCTTCAAGGGATATTTGACCTAGCTTCCTCCATCAAGCTAGGAGGAGTATGTGCTTCCATCTTCCGCAGCGTGATACGAAGAAGATGGGCCACTGGGAGTGAGTGACATCCTCCACTACCCCGGACGCAGTTGTGGACCGAGCTTGGACTCGAATTGACAACCCGGGATTCCAACCGCGAACCTTCAATAAGGCTTCGGACCCGGTCGATTTCGCACACTTCTCTTAATTTGTTGTTGTTAGTTTAGTTTAATTTCTATGTATTGAAGAAGTTTTATTACATTTGATTAACAATTTTCACTTATTCATGTCTATGTGAGTTAGTGTAATTTGGTTATATTTGCTTGAGGTGCGTCATATTCCATCCACCACCATCCATCCATGCCGCACTAGCAATTGCTAGAAGTGTGCGTAGCGAAGAGGTGCTTACAACCCTCATTCCGCCGTTCTCTCCACCTCATCCGCTAGCCTACTCGCCCATCCGCCTAGCGACTCGGTGCATAGAGGCCCGACTAGTCTTCAACCCGCCTAGCGAAACTTTGCAAAGCGGCATTGCATAGGAGTAGTTGATAGATTTTTACTTTCTTTTATCGCAACCATCAAAACCCCCATTTAATTTCCTCCGACCCGAGGACTTCAATCTCAAGTCCTCCTCGAAATTAACTCCACCTTACTGTGTTCCTCAAAAGACCGACACTCGGGGATTTATTCCCAAACTTTATTACTTGTGCGACCGGTTCACTGCCGTGATCTTTTCAGCATCAAGTTTTTGGCGCCGTTGCCGGGGAACACAGTCGTGTGAGTTTTTGGAGAGGGAGAATATAGATTGAAGCCCTTTTCCATCTGTTCATTCCATGTTTTATTTTTCTTTGCTTTAGTTTTTATAATTTGTTTTTTTTTCTTTATTCCTTTTCTAATTTTTATATTTCAGTAGCAGGTATTCCTTTTTATTTATCTGCTTGTGTGTAGTTAATTTTTGCTTAGAAAATTCTCATGGTGAATTCTTTCTTGCTGCACCATGTATTCTTATGCTAATATCCATTGCCGTTGGTGCGGGGATTATAGGCATAGCAGTGATGAGTGCCCCACCTAAGAATGGGAGCATAATTCTCGTGGTTCAGTGTATGGAGCACCGTTGTCTTATGTTACTTCATACACCGTACCCCAGTCTTATGGTCATTACTCTTCTCCGCCTTCACCTTTTTCATATTCCTCTCCGGTCCCACCTGGACTAAGGAGTAATGGAAAACGGTGTTTGTGTT